>CM055899.1:32245726-32874817 GCA_029582155.1 Panopea generosa
AAAGACAATATGCACATCTGCACTTGGTAATGATGCATCCTAGCAAGTTTCATAAAATTCCAACATGGGGTTGTAGAGAAATAGCGCAGACAATAATTTGGTCACAGACAGAATCAAAGGGCCATAACTCTGTGAAAAATCATCGAACCGGAACACAAAGACAATTTGCGCATCTGCACTTGGCAATGATGCATCCTAGCAAGTTTAATAAAATTCCAACATGGGTTGAAAAGAAATAGCGCAGACAATAATTAGGTCACAGACTAAATGAAAGGGCCATAACTCCGTGAAAAATCATCGAACCGGAACACATAGACAATATGCGCATCTGCACTTGGTAATGATGCATCCTAGCAAGTTTCATAGAATTCCAACATGGGGTTGTAGAGAAATAGCGCAGACAAGAATTTGGTCATAGACAGAATCAAAGGGCCATAACTCTTGTGAAAAATCATCGAACCGGAACACAAAGACAATATGCACATCTGCACTTGGTAGTCATACATCCTAGCAAGTTTCATAAAATTCCAACATAGGGTTGTAGAGAAATACCGCGGACAAGAATTTGGTTACAAACTGAATCAATAGGCCATAACTCCATGAAAAATCATTGAACCGGAACACAAAGACAATATGCGCATCTGCACTTGGTAATGATGCATCCTAGCAAGTTTCATAAAATTCCAACCTGAGGTTGTAGAGAAATACCGCGGACAAGAATTTGGTCACAAACATAATCAAAGGGCCATAACTCCTTAAAAAGTCATTGAACCGGAACACAAAGACAATATGCGCATCTGCACTTGGTAATGATGCATCCTAGCAAGTTTCATAAAATTCCAACCTGAGGTTGTAGAGAAATAGCCCGGACAAGAATTTGGTCACAAACAGAATCAAAGGGTCATAACTCCGTGAAAAATCATCGAACTGGAACACAAAGACAATATGGCATCTGCACTTGGTAATGATGCATCCTAGCAAGTTTCATAAAATTATAACCAGAGGTTGTAGAGAAATAGCCCGGACAAGAACTTGTAATGCACAGATGGGGGAAGCGGCGATGGGATCATTTAAACCAAGTATGACTGAATTTGGCTAGTAAGTTCTTTAGAATTAGATTTTTGAAATTTCCCAATTTAATCTTTTTTCAAAGTCCCTGCTGGCCCTTTACAGATATTATGTTATGGATTTCAAATCCCTTTTAAAGGACCCAGTCTCAACTGTTTTGACTAAAACTGCTCCAGAACTCATAACTATTGAAAAAATACTTAAAATTGATGAGGGAAACAGAATGAATGTCCTGTTTTCACATACCGGTAGTATTTCAATATAAGACCATTACATTAATTTTTTATTTCACTTGTCCAGTCGGACAAGTATTTTTAAAATTTGTTTGTCCTGACCAAAAACAACTTGTCCTTACATGAGGCACTTCGGATGGTTGATACATAACAACCAACACAATCTAGAATACTGGCATTAGTCCTATGGATATAACATATTAAGAATAACTAAACTGTTTTATTAAAGTTTAAAAACAGGGGATATGTATAAAAAGAGATGCCATGTTTTATTTCTGAAATTTCACTTGTCCAGTCGGGCCTTGCAGCTTTATATTTTACTTGTCCGTACCACAATTCAGTTGCCCTGGACAGTCAGGCGAGCGTTTATATAAAGCCCTTGTTAGAGTCAGAGTCCTCTATGTGGGCACTAAGTCTCAATGGACCCTTGTCCCTTCATTGGAACAAAGTCCTCTACAGGGCACCAAGTCCCCTATAGGGGCACCAAGTCTCAATGGACCCTTGTCCCTTCATTGGAACAAAGTCCCCTATGTGGGCACCAAGTCCCCTATGTGGGCACCAAGTCTCAATGGACCATTGTCCCTTCATTGGAACAAATACTCATAGGGATCATTTATACCAATAAGAACAAATTTGACATGTCAGTTCTTGAGAAAAGTTCATGGAGTGGGGCATATTTTCACCTTTGGGTTATTGCTTGAGCAAACCCAAGAGAAAATCATTAAGTGATATAACATGCAAAATATCAAAGCTCCAGGCCTAACCTTTTGCAGAAAAAAAAGATTTTTGAAATTTTGGAGAGAGAAAAAACAAGATATGCCAAACTCGACTCCAGGGTCATGTTTTCAATAAATCGTGAGAGCTTCATCTAAGATTGGGTCAAACAAAGTTTTGTGAAAATCTGTCCAGCGATTTCAGAGGGTAAGACATTTAAAGAAAATTGTTGATGGATAGACGGACAACTAGAGATTAGTAAAGCTTCCTTGAGTCTTTGACTCAAGTAAGCTAAATAAATAACTAGCAATTTAAATGTTGCATTACATTGAGATGTTACAAAGAATCTGAAATAAACATAACAAATGTAATATAGTTAAAAATAAGTTTATAAGTTTAAATATTTTTAAGTTAAAACTTGAATAAGCTAAAAAATAAGTTTAAATGTTGCCATATAAAAGTGTGGAGGACGACACAAGTAGCATCTGATAGGGTACTGTGTCAATTGATTACTGATCATTTCATGCTGAATAACTAGTATAATTACCAACCTCATTCTTGGGAATCCTGTTTCTCCCTTGTTCTTTGCATAAATCACTATCTTTTTGATGTTCTGGAAATAAAGAATAATAATTTAATAATGTTGCATATATGTTTAAATAGAACATTTGGATATTGAAATAAAATACACTTCTAAATGGGAGCGACCCCCATTTTTGTACATGCAAAAACTTACAAGGATTAATCAATTTTTATTAACTTTCATCATTTCATTTCCAATTTACATTTCCAATAATTACAACACTTTCACATACAGTATGTACTTACATTGAAGTTGAGTCTTGGGTGTGGGGCTATATGGAATGCCCCATAACTGAAGGGTTCCGCCTTTACCCATAGGCTAACATTCGTGTCGGCAGACATGGTAACTCTGAAACAAGAAAATTCAGTATAAAACTTGATGAAAAATAAGACAACAATTCTCGGATCTCCGGTACACCATCCAATACTAGTATCACTGGTACACCGTCCAATACTAGGATCACTGGTACACCGTCCAATACTAGTATTACTAACCAAGTCATATCATGTCAAGATCAGAGGGTCAAGGTTTTGATCACCAGCCACAATAATGTGTGGTGACCTTCAACACTTTATCCTCATATGTGGTTTTACACAGGAAGAATTTAAGCATGATTTGTAAGAAATCAGACTGCTGTTGTTGTTGTATGGAGTCCAGCATCGCTTTCAACAATTTTCCAGTCATATTGCGACGGTGTCTACTTGAGACAGTGATCTTAGCGCTGTCACACTGGAGTATCATGCCACAGACACAGTGTCATGATATCATATCCCACCAAGTCACATTATACTGACACCGGGCTGACCAACCTAGAATTATCCTCTAAATGCGGAGCGCCACTCAAGAAGCTGCTTCTCGTACCTTCTGTATTCAAGGCAGACACTCTACAGTCTACTGCTAGACCACACTATGCTGCTGAAATCAAACAGCAAATCTGCAACTATGATGTGATTGTAAGTCATAAAAAACCATTGGTTCAATTCCAAATGTGAATTGCTTCAATGTGCTTTTTGTGTTTATATTCTTTGAAATACAACACTTCTTCATTAATGAAGATTTTGTGCCGGCACCAAACAATGGTTTAAAATTATGTACAGAGGTTGGGAGTATGTTCCATTATATTTGTGTTCTGAGATAGAATGAGTATTTGTAAGTGTCTTTAGATGTCTGAATATGTTTGTAACAGTGGATATTGCTGTCTGACTGAATTTGAATACTAGTTACATAAAGATCTTATGGATAGGTATCTATGCTGGTTACTACAGTCTCTCACTACAGCTACCACATTTGTGGTGATGCGTCCGCTTAGCACACAGAAGGTATGGGTTCAAATACCAACTGCGGTCATGTTTTTCTCTTTGTATTATATATTTCTAGTCGGATTTACACATCAAACAAACTATTTACAGGTAGAAAGTTTCCACATGTGTGCGTATTGCTCAATCTCCCAAGAATGAAAGCTTGTGACAACAGTGATAAAAACAAAAAATATTCTACCAATTCCAAATTGGCACCCCACCCACAATCAAATATCAATTTAAAGTTTTAATTCAGAAAGGTAAAAAGACTGGAAATAACTTTTAACTCATTTGTTCAACTTATTCTCTTCCTGATGGATTATAAATAATGCACCTGAATACCTTATTCACATTGCATGAAACAGTTGAATTTTGGCGGTGAATGTGTCCGTTCAAGAATGTTTACGGAAGTCAATTTTTGCAACGACTGGCACTCGTTTCCATACAATTCTGCAGTATGGAGCTGGGTCTAAGTATAAATATTAGCAGCCAATAAAAATACGTCACTTAAAATCAATTTACTAGCAGACATTTACTTCCGGGAGTTTCTTACAGCTACTTTGATTGGTCCACATCATCTGCATAAAACTCAACATGGCCGGGAATATGGAAATGTTTATCGTTGCAATAGTTTTGAGTATAATTAGCTCAATTTATTGTGAATCTGTGAAGGGAACGGTTCCACTCAACACTGGAGTATTTGATAAGGTATGGTCAGTGAAAGATGCGTTTGCATCCCCCCAAAATAATATAAATGAGTGAAATTATTTGCGACTATCCGCACGAAGAACGTGATGATACGAATCGAACAATATTTAAGTTATTTCAAATATTTTTTCATTTTTTTAATTTAGTTATATAATAAAGCTTGACAAAAATTGATCTTACTAATGATACCAGTTACCAGCCTCCTTGCAGTTACAGTGGTGAAAACATGATGATGAACCCACATAACATTATGCTATGGAGTGGTGCAATTTTTTTTTGAAAAAGTGCATTTTGCGCTCACTTTAGACTATTACAGTATGAAGCGGTGCAATTTACACAAAAACTCTCACTTTTTGCAGGTTTTTCTTGGACACTCATGATATAACCGGTGGTTAATATTTATACAGAGATCACATTTGGCTTTGTTTCGTGTATTTTTACAAAATATTCAGAAAATTATTTGCAAAATTGTTACCTAAGTGGATACTTTTTCTCTGGTTTTTGCACCACTCCATAGCATAGCCACACGTGGGTTCACCATCATGGAGAATGGTGCGAGGGTAAAAAGGTCTAACATACAGTGACCGTTTGGAAAAGCTAAAACTTAACACAGGATTTATAATATAGAAAAAAATATAGTCAGGAATAGACAATATCAAAATGTGACATGTTCACTTTCTTTGAGCTTGATGAAAATAACCTAAATATTACATGAAGCTGACACTTTTCCTCCAATTGTTGCACCACTACATAGCATAACCACAAGTGGGTTCACTATCATGGAGAATGGTGCGAGGGTTAAAGGGTCTAACATCCAAGTCTTTGAAAAAGTGTGAGGAATAGACAATATCAAAATGTAACATGTCCACTTTTTTAGAGCTTGATGAAAATAAACCTAGTTGGCCACAACTAACCATGTGCAATGTAAGGAATTAAACTTTATTCATTCACCCATAGAACAATAAATGTATGGAACAAGTAACCAACAGAGTTAGTAAATGTGAAAAAAGTCAACATATTCAAAACCCAGCTGGATAGGTACTCGATTAAAAAAACGGTATAATCTATCACATATATATATGTATTAACTAAATGAAACGTATGATGTACAAAAATTAAATCCAATACAGACAAGATTACATGAAAGCAGATGAGGGGGAAGATGAGCTTCAGAGCTAGTAAAGTTCTCCATTTAAGCTAGTGGTCTGCATCAGTTGCAGCAGGTTCCTAGTGATTCCCTTGGTTGTGTCAATTGGAGAACATTTACATGTACTAAAACAGTTACATGTACCTTTAGCAGCCACCATTGCCAGGGTCCAGAGAAACTCGAGTAATGTAGATATGTAGCTGGATGAAACTGCTAGGCTTTTGCTTGCACTTTTGGGAATGGAGTCGTGGCCCCTGACTTTGGGGAAATTAGCATTATTTTTAAAGAAAACGGAAAATTAAATAGCACAGGTTCCTTCAATATACCAAGGAATTATATAGAGAAGGAAAGACAACTGATTGAGTTTTTGTGAACGCTCGCGTATTCACGCAAAATCTTGCAATATCTCGTTTTTAGTTATCTTCACTTCCATTCATCTCAGGAACACAAATCAAAATCCTTACACTGTAGATTGAAATTGTCATCAAAACAATACCATTCCCAGACATTTGTGTTTGAAATTATTAAAGTACTTGTGATTACAAAATGTGTATACTGCAGCTAAAATAACGACAAATACCGAATTTTTCCTTAAAATCTCAATAACTTGAATTCAAGAGCATTTTGCATGATCAAAACATGTTTAAACATCTAAGATTACATACAACTTACAGTTTATGTACAAGAAAACAGTTGCCTGTGAATTATGAATGATTAATTTGCAAATTATGAATCCCCCGTGTGCTGTTTCATCAACATATAATCAGGAGATGCAAGTTTCCTATCCTTCTATACAAGTCCTTGAATATAAGTAACAATATAATGTGTAATGTAATACTATATTATATGTATAAAAAATGTGATGTTCTTGTAGAACATTAAAATCATAATATCAAAAAAAAAAATCAAACTTTTCCAGGGCTCAAATATTTCTTTTGGTTTCTTTGCATTTTGAAATTGGGAATTTTGTTACTTACAATTGGGGGAAAAAAGATACTATTTGCCATTCGGAATTGGGCAAAATAATGGCCCCAAAAATGGGCAAGCGAGAGCACTGAAATGTCCTCTTATTTATACATATAAATATTCATTTTGACCAGTTCAGGAACTCCAATAAATGTCCAAGATTTTACGATTAAATATCTACTGTTCCAGTCTGGAAAAGATTCTGTGAAAACTGTGAGCGCAAAGAGAACACACAAGGCCAAATATGCAACAAACAAATGGTGATCCATTTATTCACACCATCGTAGGTTTGTGAGGATTTCATAGGTTTGTGGGGGTCATGGTGGACCATCCCTCCGCAAACCTTACTTTAGTATTTATTAAATGATATGCATATTTATGACAGAAGTATAATAACATAAAAAGAGGAATAATTAACAATATTTGGGGAGTATTTTTCAAGTACTTGCACGTAGGACAATTAAAGAAGCCGTTCAAAATAGTTCTTCTCGAATGTTCTTTTGCTATTGAGTTTCAACAATAGTTTTCAAGTAATTTTAACAAGTATAAACACCATATAATGAAAATTTGGCTGGTTCAAGAGGCTTAGAGCTTGTACAAGATATCATATGTAATAACATATTTCAGTTGATTCCAAAAAACCTCAGTCTCGGAGCTTCTAATATGAATCACTGTCGAACCTCTCTCAGGGTAGAAACAGTACTGAGTGTTTTGATTTCTGAAAGATTAAGCCTGAGATTGAACTCACAATCTGCATGACTGACCTAATAAAACAACTATTGTGAAAGTGTAGCGAAGATTTATGGACAATTAATTTTGCTGTATTCTAGTGTGCACAAATTGAATTGACAGACAGGCTGAAACAGAGCAATCAAAATAGCTCAAGAAGACGCTAAAAAATAAAATAAAAACACTCGGTTTATTCTGTCAATTCAGTTATATGTTAAAAAATGCTATCTTTTTCATAAGTTTAAATGCGAATTTCAACACATTTTCATTTTTTTATTGTCTTTTTCTCTCTCAATTATTTTGTGACAAAACAGTCCCTACTTTGCCTAAGGTAAATTACTCTGGTGGTCTATACTTTTTGAAAAAAAATTATTACACTTTCGTCTTATTTTGATGAAAAGAACACATAGAGTAACTGAATAATATAATGCTATTTTGTTCAATATAAACAAGCAATATTTAATTCAATTATAAACTTTAATAATTTATGATTTTCATTGTATATATGTGTAAATAAAATTATTTTTTTAGTCGGTATTCCATTTTTTGTGTTGATTTTAGCATTGCAGCCTCTGTTAGTGCAGTTCCAGTAACTATTTTCATGTTTCCTTGTTTTGAGACTGAACATGAATTCATTATGAATGAAGTCTGTCCACCATGACTGTTTTTTATGAACCTTATGTTGACTTGCATATTTGCCATATTGGCATGAATGGATTATGAAATACTAAACATGACCCAATATATATATAATATTTGTGTGGGCTATAAACACTCAGGTGCTGTTTTATGCCAAATAAAATTATTTGATGTTGTATATGGGCACTAAAATGATAATTAGCCATTTGTTTGTATTACAGTAAACAACTTTAACTTTGTTTTTGTAATTATCAATTTTAATCACATTAAAGTGACATTATTTAAGTGACTTCTGGCCATTTTGTTTGTAACATTAGATATATGACTATTTAATTATCATTAACGTAATCACCCCAATTAGTCCTTTAATTATCCAATCATAAATTGCCTTATTTTCAATCCACTAATTATTTACATATATATATATTCTCTCTATTTCCTCCATTAAGGAGATTATGAACATGGATTGGTAACAGAAATTATGAAATGTGCAAATTATACTAAATGTGAACAAGTATATATGTTTACAGGGAATATAAACAAATATTATATGGAGATAATTATTTGTGATAAACAAGACATAAATGTACAGACCAGACAGCAAGCGCACCAAGCTACAATGCAAACCATAGATACAATATCAAGGCTTCTGCCAAACCAATAAATTTGGTGTCGACCATGACTTATATACTATGGATTTACATGCAACACATCTGGACTGGACGGACAATTTACATGTATACATGAACTGAAAGCTTTATATGAGTCGGATCCAGTTAAGGATTCATGACTAAAAGTATGAAATTTATGATGAAATTTATGATGAATATCAGAGAGAGACAGACAGACAGACAACTGTGCCAATTCTAGCATAATTGTAACAGAATATTTCAATACCTATTATTTGTTCATCTGCGATCTCGTCCATTTTTCTAAGTGCAGATTCAAGTGAGGATTTTTTTATACATGATTAAAAACCACATTTTTATCAACAAATATCAGTCATATTGCATATTATTTATCATAATAAATTATAGTTTGCCTTATACATAGTTTGTGCATGCTTTTATTTTCAATTTTTATGAACAGTGTAGAAAAAACAGGTAACTTGAAGGTGCAAATCATGAGATTGTTTGCATAGGTGCTAAATTAAAAGGTTGGGAAAGTGAGATACAACCAAAATTTCACAATCAATTAAAATGATAATTGCAATTTTATGTTGACTGTTTAAACTTTTTGTCTTGACCTTTTCCAAACAAGGGTCTGCACACATGCCGAGGCACAGATGTTAATTTCAGAAGAGTCATAACACTTGTAAATGAAAACATTAAGAAACAAATTACACTCGGGAGACAATTGGACGAGATGATGAAATCATAATATTCCTATAGGAAAAGAAATTCTCAGTTTCAGTTAACTTGATTGATTGAATTTTAGCCTCATTTTTATGCCATCGAGGGCTAACAGACGATCAGTTAACCTAACCACTGTTGACTGGGATCCTGAAAGGTTAACCAGTACTCTAGCACACTCCATCTCCGCAAGTAACTGATAACTTTCTCACTTGAATCAGCAGTGAGAGACAAATGATAATGAGACACAATGTCGTATCACAGAGATTGTTGCCGGGCAGGAATTCAAACTGACGGCCCCTGGATTGATAGTCACACGCGTAACTGACTGAGCTAATCGGGCCTGACCAGTTAACTTGAATTAATACATACATCTAAATAGAGAGGGAAGGAACAACCTTTTGCTCAATGTAACCATCCTCTCTCAATCTGCTGTTCATAAAATAGTCAAAATCTCCTGCATACCAGACATGGATTTCCAAGTTTCTTGATGGGTAAGGAAATTGCATCTTACTTTTCTTCCCTCTTCGCTCTGTGATGATATGTGACATAAATACAAAATGTAATATGGTTTGACATCTTAAAGTGATTGTCACAATATGGTAAAAAAGTGATGATTATTTTATGTGTTTGGTATGCAAGAAACAGGATCATTCGTATTTTTTTCTGTTCAAATAGAAAACAGAAGTCTACCTTTGAAACACAGTTTGAATTGAATTTTATAAAGAAATTTATAAAAAAAAATGTAAGATTTATTTATTATTTACATTTCTTTTGATACATTGTGAATCATTGTCAGATAAGATTTTTTTGCGAGTGACATGAATTAAAAAAATTTGCCCTTTAACAAACAGCTTTTCTTTTCAGATTGTGAGTAAACATAAGTCTGTGTTGGTCAAATTTGATGAGACCTATCCATATGGTGAAAAACAAGAAACCTTCAAGAAAGTGGCAGATGGATGTCTGTCTCAGGACGATCTCCTGGTAGCTGAAGTACAGGTGGCAGGTAATAATGAATGATGAATGTACCAGACAGAAGGATGTCTGTCTCGGGACAATCTCCTGGTAGCTGAAGTACAGGTGGCAGGTAATAATGAATGTACCAGACAGAAGGATGTCTGTCTCAGGACAATCTCCTGGTAGCAGAGGTACAGGTGGCAGGAAATAATGAATGTACCAGACAGAAGGATGTCTGTCTCAGGACAATCTCCTGGTAGCAGAAGTACAGGTGGCAGGTAATAATGAATAATGAATGTACCAGACAGAAGGATGTCTGTCTCAGGACAATCTCCTGGTAGCTGAAGTACAGGTGGCAGGTAATAATGAATAATGAATGTACCAGACAGAAGGATGTCTGTCTCAGGACAATCTCCTGGTAGCTGAAGTACAGGTGGCAGGTAATAATGAATAATGAGTGCGCCAGGCAGAAGGATGTCTGTCTCAAGACGATCTTATGGTAGCTGAAGTACAGGTGGCAGGTTATAATGAATGTACCAAACAGAAAGATGTCTGTCTCAGGATGATCTCCTGGTAGCTGAAGTACAGGTGGTAGGTAATAATGAACAATGAATGTACCAGACTGAAGGATGTCTGTCTCAGGACAATCTCCTGGTAGCAGAAGTACAGGTGGCAGGTAATAATGAATAATGAGTGCGCCAGGCAGAAGGATGTCTGTCGTAGGACGATCTTCTGGTAGCTGAAGTACAGGTGGCAGGTAATAATGAATAATGAATGTGCCAGGCAGAAGGATGTCTGTCTCAGGACGATCTTATGGTAGCTGAAGTACAGGTGGCAGGTAATAATGAATGTGCCAGACAGAAGGATGTCTGTCTCAAGATGATCTTCTGGTAGCTGAATTACAGGTGGCAGGGAATAATGAATGTATCAGACAGAAGGATGTCTGTCTCAGGACAATCTTCTGGTAGCTGAAGTATAGTTGGCAGGTAATAATGAATAATGAATGTGCTAGGCAGAAGGATGTCTGTCTCAGGACAATCTTCTGGTAGCTGAAGTATAGATGGCAGGTAATAATGAATAATGAATGTGCTAGGCAGAAGGATGTCTGTCTCAGGACGATCTTCTGGTAGCTGAAGTATAGATGGCAGGTAATAATGAATAACGAATGTGCTAGGCAGAAGGATGTCTGTCTCAGGACGATCTTCTGGTAGCTGAAGTATAGATGGCAGGTAATAATGAATAACGAATGTGCTAGGCAGAAGGATGTTTGTCTCAGGACGATCTTCTGGTAGCTGAAGTATAGATGGCAGGTAATAATGAATAACGAATGTGCTAGGCAGAAGGATGTCTGTCTCAGGATGAACTTCTTGTAGCGGAAGATCAGGTGGCAGGTAATAATGAATAATGAATGTGCCAGGCAGAAGGATGTCTGTCTCAGGACGAACCTCTGGTAGCTAAAGTACAGGTGGCAGGTAATAATGAATAATACACAGTAGAAACTGCAAGTAGAACTGTCCAAGTCTATATAACATCTATTGTCAAAGATGGAAAAATGCAACTCTGTGTTGATAAAAAAATATTGAAATTCTTATACCCTGATTCAAAGTTAGTTTGGGAGTATGGTCATCAAAATTCATTCATTTAAAATGATAGAAGAATATTCACCGTTACTATCATTTCACAAAGAGACAGAGAGAAAAACCAATACCGATTATAACCTACAGAAGCAAGAAATCTATTGTGCAATTGAAGATTACCCTTTCCTTAGAAATTTTTATAATATGTAATTCAAAAATTAAATCAATGAACATGGGTGCTTTGATCATTTGTATGTTATGTCTACTAATTATGATCCCTAGCTCTTTACAATGTCATGATTTTCTCCATCAAAATTCATCCAACTGGAATGCAAAAGCTATATATGCAACCAGACCTCACACTGACCCTTTGCAGATAGTTTCTGCTGAAACTGGCCACAGATGTCAGAGGAGATATCCTTTCAAGATTTTTAATTCCAACAAGAGGCCCATGGGCCTTAATGGTCACCTGATTATCCCAATGCTCAGGATCAAACAATGAGACCCAAGGACATGCAATTCATAATTTTTATTAAGGACCCATATATCTCCATAATCAAAGAAGTTTTTCAAAGTTTACCTTAAATTTGACTGTTTTGGCACAACGGACGATGACGGACAAAAGGCGACCGCATAAGGTCCCTTGAGACAAAGTTTCAAATGCAAAGGGTCATAAAAGTAAAAAATCATTGCACCTGAAGGCAGATGGGACATGCTAGACCCGACACATATCCAGGTTTTGGCTTAAACTGACCACAGATGTAAGAGTTGTCAGTACAAGGTTTTGTGACGTCATGGGCATGGACGGACAGACAGACCGAAAGCACGAACACATTACCCGTATGTCTCCCTAAGAGGGAGAGACATAATATTTCACTTTGTTAAACTGATAAGGTCATGTTGTAAACAAATCTGAGAGCATATCATTACTACAAGCAAAATATCAACTCCAGACCTTTTAGATTTTTTAAATTAAAAAAACAACACTAAAAAACTCAGGATCATGATTTGAACTAATTGTTTTTACCCTTTCTATTTCTCCACATAGATTATGGTGACAAGGACAACATGGAACTGGCAGAAAGATTCAAAGTATCAACCAACAAGGACGATCTTCCAAAATACCTGATGTTCAACCAAGGAAATCTCCAGGATCCTGTAAAGTACAAGGGTGACCCATTGGATGTTGATGATATCAAAAAGTTCATCATGAAAGAATCAGGTAATCTAGTGATGACTTTTATCATGTTTAAAGGGAGGATATCAGAAAAATACAAACAATTTAAATGTCTTAAAAAATAAAATTATTGTTGAAATGGATAAAAGTATCTCATTATCATAAATAAATGAAATTCCAATGGCTAAAGCAAGGACTTATATAGAGACGAAAAGCAACTGGTTGAGATTTTATGAACACTTGTGTATTCACGGAAACTCACAAAATCTCGTTTTCAAATATCCTTCCATTCATCTCAGAAATACAAGTCTTTGAACAATGCAATTCTCTGCAAAACTAGATTGTTCCTGGCAAATTGTGCTTAAAATTTTTGAAGTACACCTGATTATAAAATGTGTATACTGCACCTAAAAATCAAGGAAAGTACTTAAAATGTTACTTCAAACTGCAATATTTTAAATTCAAAATCATTTTGCGTGTTCAAACCATTATGAAACATTTAAAGGTTATATTTTATATAAAAGAAATCAGTTGCCTGTGAAATTTGAATGATTGATTTGCTAAATTAATAATTCTTGGCATGCTATTATATCAACATTTAGTAGAGGGATGCAAGATTCCTATCATAGTGCTTGTGTCCTTGACATTCGTTAGACATCCTTACATGTCTTCGGAATATATATGACAGAAAAAACGAGGTAAAGCGCCGTAGAAGGAATACAAACTGCCCAACCTGAAGTGAATTAAATGAAAAGTCAATAAAAATGGTGACCAGCGTCTCACTAAATCGAAACTTTAATTGAAACGGACATAAAAACAAATAATGCTTGTATTCTGAACATTCGTACATATTTTCGAAATATATGACAGGAAAAAACAAGAAAAAGTGAAGGACCACAAACAGTCCAGCATTTAGTGACTTGATCGAAAAGTCAACAAAAATTGCGACCAGCTCCGAGGTAAATAACAGTAACAATGTAAAAATATCTGCCAGTTCAGTACGTTCACGAATCCGGCTTCTGGTTTTGGTGTTGACTCATGCAATCGGGATACACCAATAGGACATTCACAGTCTGTCCCTCTTGTATTCACCACGGTTAATACTTTGAATACTGCTAATCCCTTCCAGACTCTCAGACCCGGAGACATCCATGGTGCTTGGACGCCAGCAAGCTTCACGCTCACGTATATAAATCCAGTTAACACTGTACCGCCTGACCTTTCACGAAAGTTGGACATTATTTTGAGTATGGTATCCAAACTTGACAAAATTGAGGCCCAGCAAGAAGCAACAGTATCCAGACTTAACATTATCAAAGCCAAAATATCAGAAAATAAACAGCACATCAACACATCTAATGTAAAAATTCAGGAAATAGAGTCCAGTCAAACGTTCCTCACAAGCCAGTATGACACTATGCAACAATCTACCTAAGTAAACAATGACTTAAATCCCTACAGGGTGATTAAAAGTTTTGGTCGAGGCGAATAAATCTTTGAAGAAGACGAATTCTGCACTTCATGACGATGTCATTGATATTCAGTGTCGCTCGATGAGGGACAACATGGTGATATAAGGTATATCAGAGCACCCTTATCCTATCCTTGATCCAACAAATGTCCCAACCATGGCTGACAATTCTATGGATACAGCTAGTGCTGGTGCAAACTCTCAAATGTCAGATTCTCAGACAAATCGGGCGAGCAGCTCGTCACTCCAAGCACCAGACACGTATGCGAGTGCTGCAACTCAAGAAGATTGTGTTGCCAAAGTTTACAAGTTTGCTGAAAAATGTCTTGGTATCTCCAATACCAAAGCGACTATCCATATTGATCACGCTCATCGAATGCCAGGGCGCCCTGTTAAGGGTAAAACCAACCGGTCGAGGTCAAGTTTAAGGACACACAGTCAAAAATGGCAATGAAAACTGCTTTGAAATCAGTTAATCTGAAGCATACCCCATTTGTCGCATTTGATCAACTACCACGCAAGGTCCAAGACCGATGAAAGGAACTAATTCCCATCATTGACCGGGCCAAGAAGCAAGGTCACTAAGCATATCTGGTGCAAGACAAGCTCTACATAAACAATGTACTGTATTCCCCCGATTCTGTGTAGAACGGACAAGAAGGGTTTGATTTGTCCGTTATTTCCTGGAATGTTGAAGGCCTAAAGAATTGTTTAACGGACACTGATTTTGTAAATTTTATAAATAACTTCAATTTACTTTTCTATAGTGAAACATGGCAATGCAAAAATGATACATTTATACTTGAAGGCTACAACAGTGTGTGTGTGTGTACCAAGAAAAGAGAGTGTTGCAAAAAATAGAAAATGTCTTGGGGGTCATGGTGGTATATGGCTATTTATAAGAGAATCTGTTGCTAATGGTATAACTATTCTCGAGTGTGATCAAAATGGGTTTATTTGGGTCAAGTTAGACAAGATTTTTTTTCGGTTTTAATTTTGATGTATGTATATGTGTATATGCTTTACATAATATTCCTCCAAGCGAGTCCATTTATTTTAAATCTTATGAAATCAGTTTTTTTTAGCAGCTTGATGGATTATAAGACAGTATTGTAACATTGGTAAGATTTGCATACTTGGTGACCTAAATGCCCGCACTGCTTCCCAAGATGATTCCACAGAGTCTCCGACTTTGATTGACAAATATATTTATGCTATTGATAATGAAGCCGATGAATGTCCTTTTAACATAAATTCACGGAAAAGTGATGATGTTGTCTGTAACTCATCGGGGTTAAAATTATTAGATTTGTGTAAAAGTACTGATATAAAAATACTAAATGGTTGGTTCGGTGATGATAGAAGTATTGGTCGTTTAACATTCTTAGCAAATACTGGTAAAAGAGCTATTGATTATTTTATCACATCATATAATTTGTTTCCAATAATTAGTGAGTTTATTATACACGATAGCTTCTCATTTTCTACACATGTACCAATTCAATTAAATTTACATGTAAAATATAATAAAAATGTCAATAGTGATGATATAATTACGGTTAACAAGCTTGTTTGGAATGTAAATAAAGTTGACAGATTTAACGATTTATTATTGAATGAAAGAGAAAAGTTGAATGATATTGTATCAAACATTGTTTCATCTGATATTACATTAGACAAAGGTGTCACAACTTTTGGAAACATACTGTATGACGATGCATATAAAATATTTGGTAAACATTAAAGTAATAGTAAACCTGTACACAAAAGGGATAATCCGTGGTTCAAGGATGATTGCCGTCACGCTAGAAATGAATTAAATCGTGCAAATAAACGTTATCAGCAATTGAGGACACATGAAAATTATTGTTTGGTTATAAATAAACGTCGTTATTATAGAAATGTTAAACTTAAAGCTTGATACACATATTTAAATAAACAGTAGTCCGATTTACATATTGCTGCTAAAAGTAATCCCAAGATATTTTGGGACTTAATACACAAATATAAAAAAAAGTGCAAAAACAATAGTAATTTGTCTACAAACGATTTTTACAATCATTTTAAATGTTTATTTTCTGATAATGATGTATATATTTTGTGAAGACAATGTTGAAGATGTATTAAATCAAGACCATAGATGATCACAATATTGAGCAACTAGATAGAGAGTTTTCTGTTAATGAAGTAATCAAAGTTATAGGTAATTTAAAACGTCAGAAGAATGCTGGGGAAGATTTATTAATTCCAGAAATATTCATTGATTCTAAACATATCCTAAGATTTTAACAGAATGCTAATTTGGCTTCAGACGAAAAGAAGCACTGTTGATTGTATTTTTGTTCTGCAGTCGTTGATAAATAGAATAATTCAACATGAGAGAAAAAAATTATATTGCGCTTTTGTTGATTTTAAAAAGGCATTTGGTTTACTGCAATGGAATATGGTTTAAACTGTTTCAATATAATAATGTCATCTAATTTTTTGAATATTTTGAAATCTATGTACATCTCTGTTAAAGCCCCAACTTCTGATCAGACTATAGGATGTAAATTAGTTACTCTATAGGGCGTGTTTTATCAACTGGGAGTGTATAATATGGTCTAACAATAGAACAGTTATAATAGCAGACAGCAAAATTTTTGTAAAACAATGCTGAAGGTTTACATTGTAACTGATACAGGAATGTTGACTCTGGGGTCAATATCACATCCCACTTTAGCATTAGGGACTACAGGGTCTTTAATTAATTATTATCTGGAAATTACTGTTTTATCAATGCTATTAAGTGATTAGATAATGTCGTTGATTGGTATGAAAGTAATGATGTGTACAAACATATGTGTCTATTTATTTTAAAAAACACAATTCAAGCATTGATATCAGTCCAACAGACATGCCCAATATTCCTATATTCAAGTTGGTTTAGCCCATTATGAATCATTTACCGGAAGTACATTTTGGAGGGAAATTAAAAATACATAGATATAAATATTAAGAATGTTACATGTTATGTGCTGATAATTTTTGTCACTTTTAGTGACGGAAAATCAGAACTTGCAATAAATTTATATTCATACTTGGATGTTATATTAATTATGGGATGTTATTGAGAAAAAAGTAATAATCAACACTTTGTTGAATATATTAGGAATAAGACTTGAACTAATGTTGATGTGATTAAAAATTGCAAAATGTGTCTTTTTTTCAACACAATGTCTCAAATCATACCTTAGATACAAACTTGTGTGATACAGACTGTGCTAATAATAAACTTTAATTAATGTTGGTGTTTTATCATACATGTGTATCAAATGTTAATTATAAATTGTGGTGATTATGAAAATGTTGAGGCCGTGCATATCAAAAACAAAACATAAAGTAAAAAAATCAATAAAAATTGGTTCCTGTCATAGCAATGTAATACCGGTACACGGAGGGAGAGAAAACACTCAACTTCATTAAAGCAGAAATCATGATGAATAAACCAGTTGTTATTGAGAATTTACAGATAATTAATTAAGAAAAAGACCAGAAATTGTTTTTGATTTGGTAATTTTAAGTCACTTTCAAAAGCTTTCATTTGACAAAAGCCTTATATAATTTTATATATTCATGAAGTTCCTAGTGAAAACACTATGTTTAGTTTGAATATAAAACTAGCATTTCTGATTGATTTGATATAATACACATGTAAAATGATTCATTTACATGGCACCATAAATTGGACCTTTTTTAATAAAGAAGAGGAAAAATTATATAATTCAATTTAATATTGTGATATATATACTGTTGGTGATTAAAAAAAAGGATCATACATGAAATCATTTAAAAGTTTGGTAAGTTTTGCATGATTTGTAGTTTGTATTTAACTATTAATTTGTATCTTAAATATAGCCATGTGAGCTACCACATGCCAGTTTGTTTACAAACATTGGTCACATGTCATGACATATATTGACTAGATTGCTCCTCCCCCAAAATTCAAATTTCTCTGTAACTGATTGTCTGTTGAAAGCAATAAGTAATAAATTACTGCATATTTTATTCTGAAAATTTCAGGAACTGTGAGTAATATTAAGACTATGTTGCATGACAAATTTCAAATTTTTCAATCAATGAATTTATTTTAGATTTGAAAATTACTCTCCCAGATCTGGGCGTGATTTGAAAAACAAGGAAAACACTCCCACCGCCATTACCTCCCTTTTATACCCATGTTGGGCCTTTAAGATATGTGTTATGAGTTAAAGGTAACATTACTGACTATTTCGATAGTTATATGGGTGTTAAACAGGGAGAAACTCTATCTCCACTGTTATTTGTATTGTTTATTAATGATATGGAAACACATTTATTAGATGAAAATGTCGATCTCATTTCACTGGATGAACTGCAAATTTTATGCCCCTGCCATTTTCAATTGGGCGGGCATATAGTATCACCGCCGTCTGTATGTACATACGTCACATACTAAAGATATAAGTTGGAAACCATTTTCTTATGTACAGAAATGGTTTCCGACTTATATCTTTAGTTTTAATGAACAGATTTAAACCAAATTTGGTGTGCGACTTCACATTCAGGTCATACAGGTAAAGTTCATATTTCGTTCCAGTCTGATGATTTTTGATGGAGTTATACCACTTAATTGATTTCTTTTTTTGTCATTTCAGGTCTTTGGCTAGGTCTCCCATCTTGCCTAGAGCAGTTTGATAACATTGTAAAACAATTTTTTAAAGCACCTGATTCCGAGAAAGAGACACTTATTACTCAGGCCGAGACAGAAGCAGAAAAATTAACATCAGAATCTCAGAAATCTGCCGCCACCATGTACATTAAAACAATGAAAAAAATTGTTGAGAAAGGAAGTAGTTTTCTAGACTCAGAGGTTGAAAGGCTGGAAAAGTTACGGGCAGGGAAACTGAGCGACAAGAAGAAGGAACAACTAGGGGACAGGCTCAACATATTAGCGTCTTTCAGTCTTAATAATGTAAAAGATGAGTTGTAGTCAGCAATGTGGATTGGGTGTTTTAAAGTTTCATTATTTCATTATCTGTATAATGAAGTCTCTCAAATTTAAGTCCTTTGTGCTATTAAAGGTGACTGCTGTAGTTGTTTGTGTTTTTCAAAGAATTTCCTTAATAAAACTTGCAAATTTTTACATGAGTGCTCATATATTTCATATATTGTTGAATCTATTATATAAAAGTATGTTATACTCTGCCAAGCATTGTATAATTTTTTGCAATAAGCTAAATACACAAAAATACAAGATCCTGGGGGTGGGGGGGGGGGGGGGGGGAGCAAATTATCGAAAGTGATATTGAACTGGTTGAAATTTCGGTTTTATAACACTCCTTCACCATAAATTATGTGATAAAATTAAAATACATGTATTTCAATTACCTCCTTTGTCTATGCATATCATCTCACATAAATTACTACAGGAATCGTCTTTAAATGAGTTTTAATCAAACTATAAAATCTCAATAGTCATCCATGTTTGACCTTAGTAACACACACTCTTTGTATTCCTAGAACTTAGAACCCACCCCCAAGTTTCATTGTCTATACTTTCATTATAATTAGAAACTTAACTGTAGATATTGAACAAATATTTTTAATACACATAGCATTGAATTAGACCAATTAAATTACTTGTTTGTTGAGTAAATGTTAAGACAAGTATTTAATTAATTGTTTAAAAATCTACCAAAAATGTACAAATCCTACAGTACCCCCTTTCTTACCCGACACAGTTAACACATAATTAGTATCACAGCTATTTCTGAGAGCTTGTAATACATATGACCAGTACTGGTTACATGTACCCGGTATATAATACTTCCCAATTGTTTGTCTACCTATAATATGTTAAAAATGTAGCGTATAAAAGTTGTATATTATCAGTGCAAAGTACTTCAAAAGTTTATGGTTAAATGATATCACATGTGGTTCATCGCTAATTAAGATGCTTACATGACATCAACTCATATATGTAAATAGTTCAAACATTATCATTGGCATGTGTGTTATTATTATAAATCAATCAGTGGGGCCAAGAAAGGAGTCGTTTGTGCACTCCATCAGGTGTAGAAAGCCGCCTTAAATTGGTTATGATGTTTTTTATATTTTAATTGATCTGAGAAATAAGAACAATATATATTCATTATTGGAATCATTTTCATTTTCATTATTGTCAGATATTCTCAATTCAAGTGGATATCGGTTCAGTAATATACTACCACTGTATTTGAGCAATACCAAAAAAGAATTGTTTATCATCGTATATTACATTAAAAAATCAACTTTGGAAAGATTGTCATTATGATTTTTTCCCCCTACATTTCAGTGTTTTATGCTGTAAAAATATTGGATTTAAATGTTTGTATTATTATCATACCATTACTATTTATTTATCACTTGTTTGCCAATCTCCCATTTCGTCTCTTACATTCATGAATATTTTTTAAGCATAAATATTCACCACATAAAAACTGTGTAAGATGCGTTTCAGTATTGTCTGTGTTTGTCAGAATTATTCCACTTTTGAGATAGGCTTTCTATAGTTTAGCATGGTGATCTGCAGATTTTCTTAGATTTGCATTGTATAAATACTTCACCTTGTATAACAAGTTAGAATCGAGACGTCTCTACCACATTAACATCAAACAGTGTTTAAAATGTCTACATGGTGCGCCTGACTTATGACAGTAGAGCAGTTTGCTTTTACCTTTTCTTACAAGCGATTGGCTGAAACAGATACTCGGAAACCTTTAAAAGAAACTGGCAAATTTTCTTACTGAAAACCAGTATCAGAGTGGGGTTCAAACAGACAATACCAGATATACTGAAGCATTGTCTTAACCACTCTGATTAGCACTAAGCAAATGTAAGCCTGGGTTGAGTTTCGCCAACTTTGAAATACTTAAAATTGTAAGGGAATTTATGTTTGTCTTACTAAAAATCAAAATACATTTCTGCATGCTTGTATATATATCTGCATATTTAAGTATTTATGTTGTAGTATTTCAAGCTCGACCAACGCCTCTCAAAAACAACACTCAGTACAGATTCTACCCAGGCTCTGAGCTTGACAATAAAGCTGAAGCACAATATGATATACTACATGTAATAAGTATTTATGTTGTAGTATTCCCAGCTCGACCAACGCCTCTCAAGAACAACACTCAGTACAGATTCTACCTAGGCTTTAAGCTTGACAATAAAGCTGAAGCACAATATGATATACTACATGTAATAAGTATTTATGTTGGAGAAACTTGATCCTGATTAAATAAAGTGTGGATGTACAACTTCTTTATCAGTTGGGTATTCCAACTGTCCATAACCCGTCTTGGGTAACATACAATAAAACAAGAGGGCAAAAATGGCCCTATATCGCTCATATGACTGACCTTGAGTCACCCAACTTAAGTAGATTATATAATACATGTATACTCAAAATTCCAGAAAAATGAGATAGGCGAGTAGTTAAAATTTTGATTTGTTTTGAAGATGTAACAGATGCATAAAAGAGTTCAATCTTGGTAGAGGTTCACCCATGGTAAATGTCAGTGAAATTACATCAAAATCAGGTCAGTAGATTCTGACAAGAAGGCTTTTGAAGTTTTTACTATAGTTGCCTTTATAGTAAACTAGCACCTCACTGTGGCGGTCATGTTTTTTTAACAAATCACAACAGCTTGAACAAACTTGGTAAAGGGTCACCAAAGGAACATTTCTGCGAAATTGTTTTAAAATCGATCCAGTACTTTCTGACAAGAAGATTTAAGTTTTAACTGTAGCTTATATAGTAAACTAACCCCACCCCCTGGCGGCCATGTTTTTTTACGAATCACTACGGTTTGAACAAACTTAGTAAAGGGTCCTCCAAGGAACATTTCTGTGAAATTATTTTAAAATCGAGCCAGTAGTTTCTGACAAGAAGATTTTTTAAGTTTTTACTAATTAAACTTGCCCTGCCCCCTGGCGGCCATGTTTTTTGACGAATCAAGATGGCTTGAACAAACTTGGTAGAGGGTCACCCAAGGAACATTTCTGTGAAAGTATTTTAAAATCGAGCCAGTAGTTTGTGACAAGAAGATTTTTTAAGTTTTTACTTATTAAACTTGCTCTGCCCCCTGGCTGCCATGTTTTTAAACGAATCAAGATGGCTTGAACAAACTTGGTAGAGGGTCACCCAAGAAACATTTCTGTGAAATTAACTTAAAATCAAGCCAGTAGTTTTTGACAAGAAGATTTTTTAATTTTTTACTAATTAAACTTGCCCCCCCCCCCCCCACCCCCCTGGTGGACATGTTTTTTGACGAATGAAGATGGCTTGAACAAACTTGGTAGAGGGTCACCCAAGGAACATTTCTGTGAAGTTATATCAAAATTGGCCAGTGGTTTCAGAGGAGAAGTTGTTAGAAGCTAAAAGTTAACAACGGACGACAGACGACGGACACCAGGCGATCACGAAAGCTCACCTGTGAGCCTTCGGCTCAGGTGAACTAATAAAAATATTCAAATGAGACATGATACCTAATGATGCATGGTTCCTGTTGGAGATCAAACCCATGTAGTGGTTAAAAATAGTGCAAGTCAAATTTTCTTCTTTTTTATAATCATTGACCCTCCAATTAGTACAAACAGTAGAACCATTTTTGCATCTGCATTAAAGCCTCATTAAACATCCGAAATGCACACTTTTTGATAATAACAACAAGAGGCCCAAGAGGGCCTGAGGACGCTCTACTGACTCATAGTGGCCATAGCACTTTTTGAAATTCTACTATGCAATAGAAACATTGGGGCGGGGTCATTTTTAACTCTAGGGACACCATTTGAACAAATCTAACAAAACTATAGTTGGTCATCATTACTACATAAACATTTTGAAAATCTGTTGGACCGTTTATGAGAAGAAGATTTTTTAAGTTTTGGACTATTTTTAGTAATGGTGGCCATCTTGAACTTAAGATAGAAAAAATAAATCTTCTGTATAGTCTCCTATGCAATAGAAACATCCATGTGAAGTTTCAGTTTAATTGGCCTAGTGGTTTAAGAACAGGAAAGAAAAAGAGAATTTTCTGTTTTCCCATAGTATCCCTATGTAAAATTCTAAGTCCCCTTACAGGGCCCCTATAAATTTTAGCCCCTAAATTCTTATCTGCAATCAAACCCCTACACATAGGGATAATTTATGCAAAATATGAACAAATCTGACATACCGGTTCTTAAGAAAATGAATTTAGTAATTCCCAATTTTTACCCTTTTGGAACCCCTCCTGACCCCTTAAGACAGTGGAACCCAGTCATTTTTACAAATCTGAACCTCCTTCACCAAACAATGCTTCTGTGAAGATATAGGCAAAATCATTTCCATTTAAAATAAAAACATTATAATGATATGTGTCCCCTAATTGAACCCTTGGGGCGGGGTCATATTTAACTCTAGGGTCACCATTTGAACAAATCTAACAAAACTATAGTTGGTCATCATTACTACATAAACATATTGAAAAACTGTTGGGCCGTTCATGAGAAGAAGATTTTTTAAGTTTTGGACTATTTTTAGTAACGGCGGCCATCTTGAATTTCAGATTGAAGAAAAAAATCTTTTGTATAGTCTCCTATGCAATAGAAACACCCATGTGAAGTTTCAGTTTAATTGGCTTAGTGGTTTAAGAACAGATGAAAGAAAAAGAGAATTTTCTGTTTTCCCATAGAATCCCTATGTAAAATTCTAAGTCCCCTTACAGGGCCCCTATAAATTTTTGCCCCTTAATTCTTATCTGCCATCAAACCCCTACACATAGGGATAATTTATGCAAAATATGAACAAATCTGACATAGCTGTTCTTAAGAAAACGAATTTAGTAATTCAAAATTTTTACCCTTTTGGGGCCCCTCCTGACCCCTTAAGACAGTGGAACCCAGTCATTTTTACAAATCTGAACCTTCTTCACCAAAGAATGCTTCTGTGAAGATATAGGCAAAATCATTTCCATTTAAAAAAAAAAAAAAAAAAAATTATAATGACATGTGTCCCGTAATTGAACCCTGGGGCGGGGTCATATTTAAACGTAGGGACACCATTTGAACAAATCTAACAAAACTATAGTTGGTCGTCATTACAACATAAACATTTTGAAAAACTGTTGGGTCGTTCATGAGAAGAAGATTTTTTAAGTTTTGGACTATTTTAAGTAATGGCGGCCATCTTGAATTTCAGATAAAAAAAAATCTTCTGTTTAGTCTCCTATGCAATAGAAACACCCATGTGAAGTTTCAGTTTAATTGGCCTAGTGGTTTCAGAGAAAGTGCTGCTAACAGACGACAGACGACGGATGACAGACAACGCGCCATTGCATAAGCACTTCTAGCCTTTGGCTAGTAGAGCTTAAAATGATTGTAATTAAATGTGCTAAAACCATTCCTGTAGGCCCGTTAGTGACTGTTTTTTAAAAAGTGAGAAAATAAATAACTTCGATCGAAATGTGTATTTTTTAGACGAGCAGACCGAGTTTTTAACTTTTATTTTCATTTCTGTAATGACTCAGTTGCTTTCCGACTGTCCCTCCGCCAGTGTTCGGAAGTACACAAATGAATACTGCCGTGGTAGTGTGCAGATTAAGACAGTTAGATAAGGGGTTCATTAACAGGATTAGAAAAGTTGTGGCTTCACTAATATTGTGTATCGTTATTGGGTGTGTTTTTTTTTTAAAAATATATTGATGTCTGTAATAAAACTGTATTGAACATACCGGTAGTACGCATTGTATTATTTACAAGCACTGAAAAACAATGAGTACGGAATACTAGTTTGGTCTAGTAACTCTTGCCCAGAATCCGCCCTTGCTTATATGTGTGATACTATCGCACGCGCTATTATCACTTTATCGCAGTCAATATTGAGAGGCTACCAAAGGTGGTTTGTTTAGTATAGTTATTAAAAAGGTAATTTTATATGAACGATTCACCGCTTGTAAACATGCAATAAATTAATACACTGAGGGGAATAAAGGGGAAGCGGTTATAATTTTTCTCCATACTATGTTTCTCTCTGAAGTGAATTGATCATGTATTACCAACCAACGCGTTGTAACTCCCCGTTTTCTGCCGAAGATGATTATCGAAGAAACAAACATTTTAATTTGTAAACAAAACCCGTTCTTAATTATGTTCTAATAATGTGCTTTATATTCTATTTTTAGTTTGCAAAGTCTCTCAGTGATCAAATTAACATGTATTCTATCATCTGGAAGAGTACAACTGACTTAAAATAAAACTAACAATGACCGTTTCGGAAATTTAATGAATCTTAATGAAAACAAGTTGAGCAGAGACCAAAAAGAAAAAAGAAATACTATATTTAATGCAGCATATGCTGTGGCCAGAGCTGGTAAACTATTCTCAGATTTTGAATTTATGTGCACTGTGCAGTTAAAAAATAATAAAATTTGGGTGAAAATTATATTGATTGTATTAGCTTCATTAGCATTGTTTCAGTAGCCCTTAGGCTAATGAAACCTATCAAATGAGATGCAATGCAAATGTTATCCATAAAGTTTTGACCTTTCTATAATTCTTGCAGATTTTTAAAAAACAACAGTAAAAAGTCCCGGACCTGCCAGTAAAATCCACTATTTTAAGCCCCTGCCATGACAACACCCATTCTGTGCATCTGTTGAGCATATGTATATAATATTCTTGTTCTTGGTTTTGTGTAGCGCCTCTATTCTACTTTCCTATTTTATCGACATGCCCAACCCTAATTAACACTTAAATTAGATGGATACTCCCACTCCCGCCCCTAAAATGACGAGTTATTTCATAAGTTAATTGGGCCGATATACACCATTGTCATTTGTCTCTCATTGTTGATTCAACTGAGTTAAATTATCAGTTACTCGGATATGGATGTGCTTGATAACAGGTTAACCTTACAGCATCACAGGAAAGAGTGGTTAGGTTAACCAGCGATTAATTTCAGAGATCATCAGGCTAATATCAATTCAATGGTTGAAATTTTGGCGGCATCTTTAGCATTTCTATAATAACTCTATGAACCGTCGTCTGAATTTAGCCACTTTGGTATCAAAGTAAAACTGATAAAAAATGTTGACTATTTCTTATGATTGGTTATATTATACTATTATATTTTTCTTTGAAGATTGAAAAATTAATAAAACAAGAGGCCCAAGAGGGCCTGAGGACACTCTACTGACTCATAGTGGCCATAGCACTTTTTGAAATTCTACTATGCAATAGAAACATCGGGGCAGGGTCATTTTTAACTCTAGGGGCACCATTTTAACAAATCTAACAAAACTATAGTTGGTTATCATTACCACATAAACATTTTGAAAATCTGTTGGACCGTTCATGAGAAGAAGATTTTTTAAATTTTGGACTATTTTTAGGAACGGTGGCCATCTTGAATTTTAGATAAAAAAAAAATCTTTTGTATAGTCTCCTATGCCATAGAAACATCCATGTGAAGTTTCAGTTTAATTGGCCTAGTGCTTTAAGAATACATGAAAAAAAAAGAGAATTTTCTGTTTTCCCACAGTATCCCTATGTAAAATTCTAAGTCCCCTTACAGGGCCCCTATATATCTTAGCCCCTAAATTCTTATCTGCAATCAAACCCCTACACATAGGGATAATTTATATCAAATATGTACAAATCTGACATAGCTGTTCTTAAGAAAACGATTTTACTAATTCCCAATTTGTATCCTTTTGGAGCCCCTCCTGACCCCTTAAGACATAGGAACCCAGTCACTTTTACAAATCTTAACCTCCTTCACCTAACAATGCTTTAGTGAAGATATAGACAAAATCATTTCCATTTAAAAAAAAAATATATATATATATATATATATATATTATAGTGACATGTGTCCCCTAATTGAACTCTCGGGGCAGGGTCATATTTAACCCAAGGGACACCATTTGAACAAATCTAACAATAATATAGTTGGTCATCATTACTACATAAACATTTTGAAAATCTATTTGGCCGTTCATGAGAAGAAGATTTTTTAAGTTTATGACTATTTTTAGTAATGGCAGCCATCTTGAATTTCAGATCGAAAAAAAAAATCTTCTGTATAGTCTCTTAAGCAATAGAAACATCCGTGTGAAATTTCAGTTTAATTGGCCTAGTGGTTTCAAAACAAATGAAAGAAAAAGAAGTTTTTCTGTTTTCCCATAGTATCCCTTTGTAAAATTCTAAGTCCCCTTACAGGTCTCCTATAAATTTTAGCCCCTAAATTCTTATCTGCAATCAAACCCCTACACATAGGGATAATTTATGCAAAATATGAACAAATCTGACATACCGGTTCTTAAGAAAAATTTAGTAATTCACAATTTGTACCTTTTGGGGCCCCTCCTGACCCTTTAAGACAGTGGAACCCAGTCATTTTTACAAATCTGAACCTCCTTCACCAAACAATGCTTCTGTGAAGAAATAGGCAAAATCATTTCCATTTTTAAAAAAAAAAATATATATATATATATATATTATGACATGTGTCCTCTAATTGAACCCTCGGGGCGGGGTCATATTTAACCCTAGGGATACCATTTGAACAAATCTAACAAAACTATAGTTGGTCATCATTACTACATAAACATTTTGAAAATCTGTTGGGCCGTTCATGAGAAGAAGATTTTTTAAGTTTTGGACTATTTTTAGTAATGGCGGCCATCTTGAATTTCAGATCGAAAAAAAAAAAAATTCTGTATAGTCTCCTATGCAATAGAAACACCCGTGTGAAGTTTCAGTTTTACTGGCCTAGTGGTTTCAGAACAGATGAAAGAAAAAGAGAATTTTCTGTTTTCCCATAGTATCCCTATGTAAAATTCTAAGTCCCCTTACAGGGCCCCTATAAATTTTAGCCCCTAAATTCTTATCTGCAATCAAACCCCTACACATAGGGATAATTTATGCAAAATATGAACAAATCTGACGTACCGGTTCTTAAGAAAACGAATTTAGTAATTCCCAATTTTTACCCTTTTGGGGACCCTCCTGACCCCTTAAGACAGTGGAACCCTGTCATTTTTACAAATCTGAACCTCCTTCTCCAAACAATGCTTCTGTGAAGATATAGGCAAAATCATTTCCATTTTAAAAAAAATATATATATATTATAATGACATGTGTCCCCTAATTGAACCCTCGGGGCAGGGTCATAATTAACCGTAGGGACACCATTTGAACAAATCTAACAAAACTATAGCTGGTCATCATTACTACATAAACATTTTGAAAATATGTTGGGCCGTTCATGAGAAGAAGATTTTTTAAGTTTGGACTATTTTTAGTAACGGCGGCCATCTTTAATTTCAGATCGAAAAAAAAAATCTTCTGTATAGTCTCCTATGTAATAGAAACACCCATGTGAAGTTTCAGTTTAATTGGCCTAGTGGTTTCAGAGAAAGTGCTGCTAACAAACGACAGACGTCAGACGACAGACAACGCGCCATCGCATAAGCACTTCTGGCCTTTGGCCAGTAGAGCTAAAAAAACTATTACCGGTTGAAAACAAAACAAAAATGTTTTACGAAATTTTTAAGAAAAATTGCAGTATGCTAACATCAATGTCTGGTAGCAAGCATGGTGCCGCAATTCTTTCTTTAAAAGAAAAGTTTACCACTCAAAGTTATAACCACGCTCTTTCTTTTCAAACCAAAAAGGCATGACTATGTCACTGATGTTCAGAAGGAGATGTGTATTCAAGATTTGTAAAAGCCAAATGTGCCACCCAAAACTTACACCAGTACCTGTAGTTACTTATCTCTGTTTATGTGTCTCTGGTTTAACGAATTGTCTATTAGGCCTATATAGATAAAAACTGACTATTCAAACAAATTCGGTTGCTCAGATCCGTAGTGCGACATTTTGCACATCTTTAAGGAGCCTTTTTAAGATTTTTATTTTGCGTGTCCCGGGCATGGACAGCAGATCGGAAATCCAAATAATAAAAATCTGTCCAATCACGCCTTATTTAATCGGGCTTCTCAGATCCTTCTTCCTATTACTGGCCACATTCAACTGTCTGAATATTCTGCCAGGGATTGCGCATGAAGAGGAAATGAAGAAAAAAAAAGTGGAAGTATATACAGTGAATTTTAAAAACATAAGAAGGTAGATAGAGTAGTTGGCTAGTTGAGCTTTGAAAGCATCAACCGACCGACTGAAGTTATGTCAAGTGGAAGTTAGTTCAGTCCCTGATAGTATGGGGGAAGAAAGACTGTTGTCTACGTGTGGTGCTGGTATATGGTACCGTGAAGGTATGATGTTGAGATGTTCTGGATTGTCTAGTTGGTCTATGAAGGTATACTCTTCTGTCGATTGCAACCTTCTGGTGTTCTATTTTATATAGCATAGTTAGTCTTGCTTCTTTGCGCCTATCTTCGAGTGATTTCCATTCAAGTTCATTGGTCATGTCTGTTACACTTAATCTGTTATGGTATCAGTTTTTCACAAACCTAGCCACTCTCCTCTGTACCATTTCTAGTCGGAGTTTGTTGCCCTTTTCCTAGGGGTCCTAGACGCAGCTTGCGTACTCTGCTGTTGGTCTAACTATAGTCTTGTATGCAGTTTCTTTTGCTTTAGTTGACGCGATATGGAGATTTCTTCTGAGGAAGCTGATAGTGTTGTTGGCCTTTGATGTGATGTTGTTGATGTGCTGTCCCCAGTCAAGATTTTTATTGATGGTGCATCCTAAATATTTTACTGAGTCAACGCGCTGGAGAGTGTGATTGTGTGATCCGATGATGTTTTCCTGGGGGGAGTCCCGAGATCATAAGAATTCAAACCACCGCCGCGAGTTTCATGATATACTTTAAAATGGTAGATCTCATAGATCTACTTTAAGGCTAATCTGATTAAATAAATCATGACAGGGGCAGTTTTTTATTTGGATATGCGATGTGCTGCCTGGGGGGGGGGGGGGGGGGGGGGGGTGCAAAATAAAAGATCGTCAAAAGCTTTGAGCTCCTTGGGCACTAGCCTGGTTAAATAAAGTGTGAATAGACAGCTTTTTATTATTTAGATACCGATATGATGTTCGGGAGACGCAAAATAAAAATCTTTAAAATGCTCCATAGAGATGTGCAATAGGAGACACGCATGTTGTGGAAAATACCTACTTGCACCTCTGGCTGAAAAAAAAATCCTGGATCCGTCTTTATCTTGTGTTGACTTGTAAAGATATTTCCATATAAAGCTTTATAAACTTAAAACTGTAACGATTACGTACAATGCCGTGTCTAATAGTCATTGATTTTCAAAGACATAAACGTCTGAGTTTTTTTTTGCAAGAAGTGGGTTTTACAAATTTCTCTAATCGGGGTCAATTTGATTGGTCAAATTTTGGTTACAATTTTGGTAGAATCTATGAATTTGATTGGTTTAAATCTGAATTACTTGTCTCCTGTGGATGCCGTTATTTTGCGGAGGCTGAATTGGAACAAGAAAGGTGACAATGTTTATTCGTAATTTCTTAAGAGGAAGCTTGTTGGCGGATAAGAGAAGTCATTTAATTATCTATTAGATAATGATGCTGGTATAAAAAAATAGGTTTATAAAGATACAAAGCAAGATTTTCATCCCGAGGGTTAGAAAAAAAAAATTCAAAAGAGTCAGCCGCCGAACTGTTCCGTTCGTGCCGGAACCCGGGATTGAACCGGGGGCCTTTAGATCTTCAGTCTAACGCTCTCCCAACTGAGCTATTCCGGCTGACAAATACAAGTGTTTAGTAGTACAATTTTGAACTATCTAATATCGGAAAACACTGCGTCACGAACGAGTTAATCCGGCTATGTCGATTGTTACCGAACAGAATCGGAACAGTGCTCGGTAATTTCCGCCGTTGTTCGGACGTCGACGGAAATGACCGAGCTTTATTCCGGTTCCCTTAGCGCAATACGCATTTATATAACACTATAAAATTAGGCGTCCATATTACTTTTTTGCGGCACGATCGCAAAGAGAGACGCACATATCAGCACAAAAGATATCTGAGAAAAAATAATGAATATATGCAGATGCAGTAGCAAAATAAATTCATCCTAGAGTAAATAGCTAATCATAAAATGAAATATTCTCTAAAATATTTTGGGTGGCACAATTCCTTTATGGCATATTTCCATTGTGATTTATGAAATTTTGTCTGAATTTGATCATTTTAATAGGCTATCAAACTAAAGCTGATAAAATGTTGACCTTTACTAAATTATCAATAATCAAAACATTTTAACTAGAACAATACACCATATAAATATATCGATTGATTGAATATTTAGCGTCATTTTTATACCATCGAGACTAACAGACGATCAGTTAACCAAACTACTGTTTTCTGGGATCCTGAAAGGTTAACCAGTTCTCGAGCACACCACATCTCTGCAAGTAACTGATAACTTTCCCACTTGAATCAGCGGTGAGAGATGAATGCGAATGAGACACAATGTCGTATATAAGTCATCACAGAGATTGTGGCCGGGCGGCGATTGGAACTCACGACCGCTAGATTGATAGGCAGACGCGTAACTGACTTAGCTAATATTGTATGTAGAAATATGAATAGATATAGCTTGGATGGCGACAATTTCATACCAATATCTAATGATGTTTTTTTTTTTTTCTTATTTCGTACTTTAAAAAACGTTTAAACATGAGAAAAGTATATCAAAAAATAACTGTAGGCAAAGCATTTCTTAATTTCTTTTAAAAAAAGAGAAAAAAATCACCTTTCAAAATTACAATCAAGCCCTTCCCTTTGATACCGAAATCACTAAATTCTGGTGATTAGTTCAGGAGTTGTTTGCAAAATTTGAAAAACGCCAAATGCGCCACCCAAAATTTAGACAAGTGCCTGCAAATGTTTGTCTCGGATTGCTTATATGTTTATGATACAACCCGACAGATCGCTTTCCCCGTACGTATATGTATATATATATATATATAGTAACACTGAATATTAGATAGTATCCGAGATATACAAACATGTAATTACGTCACTGATAGTGTGTAGCTCCGAACATCTAACATTACGACTATCACAAAGAACCGTAATGTGAGTCTGATCTGCAAACCCGGAATGCTCCCTCGAAATACGATATATGTAAAGTTGCGTTTACCTTTCAAATTTGGGGCCATCGCTGATTGGTCAGTTATTGGAACGCTTATGAAACTGCATGGAAATAAAAATGCAAAAGGTGCAAACTTGAAGAGAAACTTACACCTTTATTTTTAGGAATAAACCTATCAATAAAGCGGGTGAGTGGGACCCCCCCCCCCCCCCCCCCCCCTACACACACACACACACACACACAACACACACACACACCACCACCACCACCACCACCACCACCAACACCACCACCACAACCCCGCCGTCTTCCACGTTGTGACGTGCTTCTATTCATGTCTGCAACTGGCGGATCTAGGGATGGGAGCGTACCTCACTTGCGCGTAAAACTCGTATAATCACACACTAAAACACTAAAGCATCCAAAATTCGCAACCAAAAAAAGTGTAAGGGTTATACCAAATTTTGAAATCTCTTTTAGTGAGTGTAACTTAATACTTCATAGTTAAATGCACGATAATCAAAAACTGCAACACGTCTACATGTTTGTATATTAAAGCGAGTGGTTGAACTGGGATAAATTGCAACAGGGTGTACTTCATTGTAGTTGGTTTTGTTAGACACAAATATGTAAAAGTTACTAAATTAGTAAATAGGAAGATGGCCAATATCAAAGTCAATAGCCGGTGGGGGGGGGGGGGGGGGGGGGGGGGGGGGCGGGGGGGGTAGGTTGAGAGGCGGGCAGCATATACTTTCTCATACATCCTCGTTCACTCTCTCCTCAGCATGGCGCCACCCCTTCCCCTTGGGGTGGAGTGGTCTAGAGCGCTGTCTCAACATACCTCGCCACTGAGGTCCAAGTTCGAGCCAAACGTGAACAAAACTATTGAACATGAAGCAGTTTGCCAGCTATTTACGTGGGCACTGTGGTTTCTGCTCAGATCCATAACTTGTATTACGCTGTATGTGTTTTAACGTGGCACTGTGGTTCTGCTCAGATTCATAACTTGTATTATACACTGTAGTGTGTTTTAACGTGGGCTGAGGTTCTGCTCAGATTCATAACTTGTATTATACCTGTAGTGTGTTTTAACGTGGCACTGTGGTTCTGCTCAGATTCATAACTTGTATTATACACTGTAGTGTGTTTTAACGTGGGCACTGAGGTTCTGCTCAGATTCATAACTTGTATTATACGCTGTAGTGTGTTTTAACGTGGGCACTGTGGTTCTGCTCAGATTCATAACTTGTATTATACTGTAGTGTGTTTTAACGTGGGCACTGTGGTTCTGCTCAGATTCATAACTTGTATTATACGCTGTAGTGTGTTTTAACGTGGGCACTGTGGTTCTGCTCAGATTCATAACTTGTATTATACGCTGTATGTGTTTTAACGTGGGCACTGTGGTTCTGCTCAGATCCATAACTTGTATTATACACTGTAGTGTGTTTTAACGTGGACACTGAGGTTCTGCTCAGATCCATAACTTGTATTATACACTGTAGTGTGTTTTAACGTGGGCACTGTGGTTCTGCTCAGATTCATAACTTGTATTATACACTGTAGTGTGTTTTAACGTGGGCACTGAGGTTCTGCTCAGATTCATAACTTGTATTATACGCTGTAGTGTGTTTTAACGTTGGCACTGTGGTTCTGCTCAGATTCATAACTTGTATTATACACTGTAGTGTGTTTTAACGTGGGCACTGAGGTTCTGCTCAGATTCATAACTTGTATTATACGCTGTAGTGTGTTTTAACGTGGGCACTGTGGTTCTGCTCAGATTCATAACTTGTATTATACGCTGTAGTGTGTTTTAACGTGGGCACTGTGGTTCTGCTCAGATTCATAACTTGTATTATACGCTGTAGTGTGTTTTAACGTGGACACTGAGGTTCTGCTCAGATCCATAACTTGTATTATACACTGTAGTGTGTTTTAACGTGGGCACTGAGGTTCTGCTCAGATTCATAACTTGTATTATACACTGTAGTGTGTTTTAACGTGGGCACTGAGGTTCTGCTCAGATCCATAACTTGTATTATACACTGTAGTGTGTTTTAACGTGGGCACTGTGGTTCTGCTCAGATTCATAACTTGTATTATACGCTGTAGTGTGTTTTAACGTGGGCACTGAGGTTCTGCTCAGATCCATAACTTGTATTATACGCTGTAGTGTGTTTTAACGTGGGCACTGTGGTTCTGCTCAGATTCATAACTTGTATTATACGCTGTAGTGTGTTTTAACGTGGGCACTGAGGTTCTGGTCAGATTCATAACTTGTATTATACGCTGTAGTGTGTTTTAACGTGGGCACTGAGGTTCTGCTCAGATCCATAACTTGTATTATACGCTGTAGTGTGTTTTAACGTGGGCACTGTGGTTCTGCTCAGATTCATAACTTGTATTATACGCTGTAGTGTGTTTTAACGTGGGCACTGAGGTTCTGCTCAGATTCATAACTTGTATTATACGCTGTAGTGTGTTTTAACGTGGGCGCTGAGGTTCTGCTCAGATTCATAACTTGTATTATACGCTGTAGTGTGTTTTAACGTGGGCACTGTGGTTCTGCTCAGATTCATAACTTGTATTATACACTGTAGTGTGTTTTAACGTGGGCGCTGAGGTTCTGCTCAGATCCATAACTTGTATTATACGCTGTAGTGTGTTTTAACGTGGGCACTGTGGTTCTGCTCAGATTCATAACTTGTATTATACGCTGTAGTGTGTTTTAACGTGGGCACTGTGGTTCTGCTCAGATTCATAACTTGTATTATACACTGTAGTGTGTTTTAACGTGGGCACTGTGGTTCTGCTCAGATTCATAACTTGTATTATACGCTGTAGTGTGTTTTAACGTGGGCACTGTGGTTCTGCTCAGATTCATAACTTGTATTATACGCTGTAGTGTGTTTTAACGTGGGCACTGTGGTTCTGCTCAGATTCATAACTTGTATTATACACTGTAGTGTGTTTTAACGTGGGCGCTGAGGTTCTGCTCAGATTCATAACTTGTATTATACACTGTAGTGTGTTTTAACGTGGGCACTGTGGTTCTGCTCAGATTCATAACTTGTATTATACACTGTAGTGTGTTTTAACGTGAGCACTGAGGTTCTGCTCAGATTCATAACTTGTATTATACACTGTAGTGTGTTTTAACGTGAGCACTGAGGTTCTGCTCAGATTCATAACTTGTATTATACACTGTAGTGTGTTTTAACGTGAGCACTGAGGTTCTGCTCAGATCCATAACTTGTATTATACACTGTAGTGTGTTTTAACGTGAGCACTGAGGTTCTGCTCAGATTCATAACTTGTATTATACACTGTAGTGTGTTTTAACGTGAGCACTGAGGTTCTGCTCAGATTCATAACTTGTATTATACACTGTAGTGTGTTTTAACGTGAGCACTGAGGTTCTGCTCAGATTCATAACTTGTATTATACACTGTAGTGTGTTTTAACGTGAGCACTGAGGTTCTGCTCAGATTCATAACTTGTATTATACACTGTAGTGTGTTTTAACGTGAGCACTGAGGTTCTGCTCAGATTCATAACTTGTATTATACACTGTAGTGTGTTTTAACGTGAGCACTGAGGTTCTGCTCAGATTCATAACTTGTATTATACACTGTAGTGTGTTTTAACGTGAGCACTGAGGTTCTGCTCAGATTCATAACTTGTATGATACGCTGTAGTGTGTTTTAACGTGGGCACTGTGGTTCTGCTCAGATTCATAACTTGTATTATACACTGTAGTGTGTTTTAACGTGAGCACTGAGGTTCTGCTCAGATCCATAACTTGTATTATACACTGTAGTGTGTTTTAACGTGAGCACTGAGGTTCTGCTCAGATTCATAACTTGTATTATACGCTGTAGTGTGTTTTAACGTGGGCACTGTGGTTCTGCTCAGATTCATAACTTGTATTATACACTGTAGTGTGTTTTTAACGTGAGCACTGAGGTTCTGCTCAGATCCATAACTTGTATTATACACTGTAGTGTGTTTTAACGTGAGCACTGAGGTTCTGCTCAGATTCATAACTTGTATGATACGCTGTAGTGTGTTTTAACGTGAGCACTGAGGTTCTGCTCAGATTCATAACTTGTATTATACACTGTAGTGTGTTTTAACGTGAGCACTGAGGTTCTGCTCAGATCCATAACTTGTATTATACACTGTAGTGTGTTTTAACGTGAGCACTGAGGTTCTGCTCAGATTCATAACTTGTATTATACACTGTAGTGTGTTTTAACGTGGGCACTGAGGTTCTGCTCAGATTCATAACTTGTATTATACACTGTAGTGTGTTTTAACGTGACTTTATTTAAACCTCATTTACGTATATCAGAGACATGTATTATGTCTCTGCATATATTAAGTTATCAATATAAATATAGGAAACTGTAACGCCTCAATGTTCCAGCATACTGTTGATCGGTCAATACAAATGTATAATTCATTTCAAAGAATGTTCCACTTTGGACATACTCTATATTAAATAACCAGAATCGATTCTTCTTATACCGTGGTCAGTGTATTTGAAAATAACAAAATGAATTGTTTTGAAATTAAATTATTCATGAGACTGTTTTATTATTTAATCGAAGTCAATGTTAACTGACCACCAGAGCGGACAAAATAAACAGTCAAGTTAGCATTACCGCTCAATATCGGTCATTCCGCGTGAACATTCGTGTCTAAATGACTTGTAATATATGCATCTTTAATTGGGAGAAATTGGAGGTAATTTTCTTTCTGTAGATCTTTCCACGTATATATTTATGGACTACATGCAGTGTCGGTTTATTTTTGTTATTGTGCTTAAATGAGATAATTATGATTTAATGTCTGCACATTTCCTGATATTTTTCCCCGTTAAAAATGAATTGTTTTATTTTCAATTAGCACTAATTAATTTGACGACTGATTGTTATGTTATTAAAAACGAATCTTTTCCAGTGACGTCATATCATTCCATTGAACCCAAGCATACCAAAAAATCAAAAAAAAATCATAAACAACACACAAATAACATAAACCATTGAGATATGAAATAAATATATAAAAATGTGGTACAATGTAGTTTTAGTATAATTAATTTGACTTTCAGAGACGGGTTTATAAATTCAGAAAAAAAATCTCAAAATACTACAAGAATGAAAAGTTAAGGTGATTCGTTTCAGATTATATAATTTGGTTATTGAAATACTACTTTGCTATTAATTTTATTCTTCTGGAACCATTTTAGTTTTCCACGTAATAAATATAATAAAATAGATATATACTCGAGTTAGAGTGTTACATGTACATTTTAGAAAAAAAGTATTTTATATAGAAATTTATATAGAACATCCGTCCTTAACGTGTGTTAGCCGATGGCAAGTTGCATAATAAATAATAAAATGATAAATATCATAAATGTATTTTACCAACTTTCATACTGAACAGACAACACAGCAAACCGAGCAGAATGAGCAGGCTGACTGTGGAGAATGGAGACGACATTTATGCAAGGGCTGGGTCCAGGAATAGTACCAGCACACCCGGGCCAACAATGGTGTAAGTTATATTTACTTTGGGCAGGGAGAAGCATCAATGCGATAAACTTTGGTTACAATAACATTTGGTTTTTAAGGTAGTTGACCAAAGCTTTGAGTACAGTGTAGTTATTTCCAAACACAAATGTTCGTACAGTTATATATATATCTACTGGACGGAACAGGTAACCCGCCACTTTTGTATCTTTAATATCTTCGTCAAAATAGTGAGAAGCATTAATTAAATTTGTATATGACACCAGCAGACAGTTATGTATTGGTTTTACATAGCGTACATGTTTGTTCTTATTCAAGTTTAAATCTCAAGGGTTTTTCTTTGATACTTTTTTAGAAAATACACAAACTTTCTGGTACATAAAATGCCAGGTCTCGGGTTAGCGGTACATAAAATGCCAGGTCTCGGGTTAGCGGTTCAGTAAAGTAGTTACTGATTAGTCAAAATGTTGACAACATTGCACTTGTAACTCGTTATAAACGGGACCGTGTAGTTCACTATAGTGAGGATCACATGGAACTTGTAGTTCATTATAGTGAGGGTCACATTGTACTTGTAGTTCATTATATAGGGAGAGTCTCATCGTACTTGTAGTTCATTATATAGTGAGGGTCACATCGTACATGTAGTTCATTATATAGTGAGGGCCCAACGTACGTGTAGTTCATTATATAGTGAGGGTCACATCGTGCCTGTAGTTAATTATAGTGATGCTCACATCGTACCTGTAGTTCATTATAGTGAGGGTCACATCGTACTTGTAGTTCATTATAGTGAGGGTCACTCGTACCTGTAGTTCATTATAGTGATGCTCACATCGTACTTGTAGTTCATTATAGTGAGGGTCACATCGTACCTGTAGTTCATTATAGTGAGGGTCACATCGTACCTGTAGTTCATTATAGTGATGCTCACATCGTACTTGTAGTTCATTATAGTGAGGGTCACATCGTACCTGTAGTTCATTATAGTGAGGGTCACATCGTACCTGTAGTTCATTATAGTGAGGGTCACATCGTACCTGTAGTTCATTATAGTGAGGGTCACATCGTACGTGTAGTTGATTATAGCGAGTGCCATATCGTAGATGAATAGATCAACGATGGTTGTAACCAAAAATGGACCGCATTGCATTTGTAGTTCTTTATAAAGCGGACAACTTGTGGTTCATTATAATGCAGGCTAACGCATGTTGTAGTGTTTGAATGTAAACTAACACTTACATGTAATAAAGTAAACCAGTGTGTGCTTGTTTAATTTTAAGTAAAGCAAATGAAACACATTGTATTTGTAGTTGTTCCAACAGACACTTGTAGTGTAGTTCTATTATATGAATTGAACTAAATTGCCCTTGCAATTCTGTAAAATGTGGATGAAATCTTACTTGTAGTTCATTATACAGCGGGTTATATCGTAAATATAGTCCATAATGAAAACGGCAACGGGCAAAGGAGCATTACGAAGAATGGTTGTTGAAAACAACAGACGAGCAAGAAGTTATCATGTTGTGGCTCTATGGCTTTTAACATAGATAATACTGATAGTTAGAAAAACACTGCATTGAATTATTATTACCAATATAGATGGATGTTATTTTGTCACCCCCAGTGACCAGGAAGAATACGAGTATGTGTTTGTGGACCCTCTCCAGAAGGACTATGAGTGTCCCGTCTGCTGTTCTGTACTCAAGTTTCCCGTGCTGTTCGAGCAATGTGGACATCGATGTTGTGCAAACTGCTTACCCGAGCTTCTACGCACCTCGGCCAAGTGTCCCCTGGACGGAAAAGCGATCGATAGGAACAGACAGGTATTAATATCGATGTGCTGCGTGCAATTCGTTTTTGTCAGCCCAAGGCCAATGCCCCTGTGGGAGTTTGTAACACTGCAGTGCATTGTCCTATAAGTAAGTGTTTAACGCCATTTTCAACACATGTCACGTTTTATATGGTATGTCCAGTTTTATTGTTGTGGGGGAAGACCTCAGAATGAATCTGAGTAGAACCACATTCTTACCGCAAGTAACCGACAAGCTTTCACAAAGGTTTTTCAACCGAGCTAGGCTCCCTCAACGGTGAAAGGTAAGTTAATATCGAAATAGTAGTCCAAATTTTAAGTTATTTGTAAGAAATGTTCAGGTCTTCTTTTAACTCCACCATCCAGATGTGGAGGTAATGTTCGAGGCAAAGGTAAAAGCACAGAAAGACTGCGTGTTAATTTGTCACAATTAGTTGTCACTAAAAGATCAAAACATTGAGTCAAAGGGCTGTATACCCCATACGGACGGGACTCACAATGGCTCACCTGTAAGTCTGTAGTAAGCGGTATAGCTTATATATAAAAAATGTTCTGCACAAAAAAGACCCGTTTTGGTAGGACATATGGGCTATATGTAATCTTTAATTTCACGGACAGCTTTCTAAGTTTCTGTTAATTTGGTAGTGTATGCATTCTAATTGGTATTCATTAATATTAATTTATCATTTGATTATACACGGATCAAAATATTTTTTAACTTGTTTCCAAGTAGTATACGTACACGTCACGTGTACATGAGAGTTAGAAATGTGTGTTTTCTGTTGTAGGTGATTGTGGATAAAGAATACCAGCAGGAGATAGAAAAGCTCGAGGTGAATTGTTCGTTCTACAACAAAGGATGTGCATGGTCAGGACAACTGAAGGATATTCAGGTAAACATATACGAGAGAGAGAGAGAGAGAGAGAGAGAGAGAGAGAGAGAGAGAGAGAGAGAGAGAGAGAGAGAGAGAGAGAGAATCCTTGCACTACTGTGTATATAGGCCATACCGCCATTAGTTCATCATGATCTAACGTTGAACACTCATTTATATTGTATTCAAATATAATATATTATGTGTCAAATTTATAAGCATAAAAAATGACGACATTGTATTTTGTATGTAAACGTTAATTTAAGAAACGTATTTGGGTGTAGTCTTTTTATGTCTCTCAGGGTCAAAATTCAGCCCCAGTCCTCCACCCAAATCTATCTATCTCTGCTGCATCACATTTGAAAAAAAAATGTGATAAAATAGTTCAATATATGTAATATGTTACGGTACATTTGTAGAAAATATACTTTTTGCAGGATATATATTGGATGTACATTCTCGTCAAAAAATGCGAAAGGAATAATTTACTACTAGGCGGGCATTATTTAAAGTTGAAATTTGACCCGGTGTCATTTTTTTCCACAGGGGTTCGTTTACTATCTTACAACGGCAAAGCAAATTTGCAACGAGGATAATTTAGTCGCCATGCTTTAGAAAATTAAAGAAACCACCAATGCGGGTATTTCACATTGATTTCTCAAATAATCAAGTTCTAGTAAAACATGAACTGTACCATATTCTTCCAGATTCACGTTGGTGACTGCCGATTTCAGACGTCGAAATGTCCGAAAGGATGTGGTGTGCGGCTGGAAAAAGTTTTGATGAAGACGCATCTAATGGAGGAATGTGTGAAACGCGAGATCAGATGCGAGTTTTGCGGTCTGCGTCAGAAAGCTGAGGATGAAATGTCGCATCTGTCCGTCTGTGGCAACTTTCAGATGACCTGTCCCAATAACTGTCGAGAGGGAAAGGAGATAACCAGGGACCAGTTGAAAGATCATCTCAAAAACCACTGTTCCAGACAGAAAATCAAATGTCCTTTCTCGGAGGGAGGTTGCCAGTTTACGGTACGTAGCTCGTTGCAAGAACTGTTTCTTATCGTTAGTGCCAAAGTTGTTCAGTTATTATTACCCAACTAAAGGTTTGACATTGATCGCCAATGCCAACTGCGCTGTAAAGTTATTACGCAACTTAAGGTTTGACTAATTATCGTCAATGCCAACTGAGCTGTAAAGTTGTTATTACCCAAACTAAAGGTTTGACTTGTAATCACCAGTGCAAACTGAGCTGGAAAGTTGTTATTACCCCCAATTAAAGGTTTGGGTTGTAATCGTCAATGCCAACTGAGCTGTAAAGTTGTTATTACCCAAACTAAAGGTTTGACTTGTTATCACCAGAGCAAACTGAGCTGGAAAGTTGTTATTACCCCCAATTAAAGGTTTGGGTTGTTATCGTCAATGCCAACTGAGCTGTCAAGTTGTTATTACCCAAACTAAAGGTTTGACTTGTTATCACCAGTGCAAACTGAGCTGGAAAGTTGTTATTACCCCCAATTAAAGGTTTGGGTTGTAATCGTCAATGCCAACTGAGCTGTAAAGTTGTTATTACCCAAACTAAAGGTTTGACTTGTTACCACCAGTGCAAACTGAGCTGGAAAGTTGTTATTACCCCCAATTAAAGGTTTAGGTTGTAATCGTCAATGCCAACTGAGCTGTAAAGCTGTTATTACCCAAACTAAAGTATTGACTTGTTATCACCAGTGCAAACTGAGCTGAAAGGTTGTTATTACCCCCAATTAAATGTTTGGGTTGTTATCGTCAATGCCAACTGAGCTATAAAGTTGTTATTACCCAAACTAAAGGTTTGACTTGTTATCGCCAGTGCCAACTGAGCTGGAAAGTTGTTATTACCCAAACTAAAGGTTTGACTTGTTATCGCCAGTGCCAACTGAGCTGGAAAGTTGTTATTACCCAACTTAAGGTTTGGGTTGTTATCGCCAGTGCCAAATGAGCTGTAAAGTTGTTTACCCAACTAAAGGATTGGGTTGTTATCGCCAATGCCAACTGAGCTGTAAAGTTGTTATTAGCTAAACTAATTGTTTGGCATTGATCGTCAATGCTGTAAGTTGTAGAGTTGTAATAATCCGGTAAATATAGATTATATATCGCTATACTTTGTTCCAGTGTAAGCGTAAATACTTGGACAAGCACATTAAAGAAGACCCCTTGGTGCATTTAGGCATGGCGTGTGATACCATCATACGGCATAGGAAGGAGTTGGAAATACACGCTAAGGCCCTTGAGAAACAGGGAGCTCAGGTAAAGTATATGGCGATATTGGGGCATTAATGTAGCCAGTATTTTCAGCGTCAGAGGGTGGTTAAATCTAATTTGCAGGGATTAGATGGGGATCATAAATGGTTTTCAAGCTTATAATTTTTTTATTATGTATCTTTTTTTTAATATCCAATATGTATCATGCGGGTAGGAACACCCCCCCCCCCCCCCCCCCCCACACACTGAATCCGCCAGTATATCAATTGCAGGTGCACATGTAAGGCACTAATACTAGTATACTAGTAAACAGGGACTATGTACAAGAGAAATCCAATTGGCTCGAACACGGATGAATCGAATACGGATGGCTCCAACACCATATATAGCTGGAACACTTGTCTCGTCGTAAACAAATTCCTATTTCGATCAATATACGTGTAAATGTATGGTATGATATACTTGGCTGGAACAACCCTTAACTCGAACCAGTTTGTCCAATACCATCGAAGTTCTACTGAATTTTATTTGTTCTAATGGTAGATAAAACAAGCAAGACACACCCATTCAGCCACTTGTCGTCCGTCATGATCAATGTTGAGCACGCTACAACTTACCAGTCACAGCAACATTAAACATGTTTACTTCACTCTGCTAATTACTTGTCCAGTTAATTAGCAATAACATTGCACTAGTTGGTTAATAAATAGATAAAAGGAAGACCCGATACTGAATAGATATGGGTGTACATGCCATCTGATCTAATAAAAGAATTTTACCAATTTGCTGGTTTGCAACAGCTAGTCGCTACATTTTCATTTTCTAAAATATTTTTATTTACATTTTACGCCTTTTTCGTTTCTTTTATTAATGATTTTTTTCATTAATTTGCACATTTCTTCAATGAAACCTAGATGCATACAAGCTAATTAGCTTTTTTCTAAATCCCAATTCTTAGAATTGTTTGTAATTTATGAATTACAAATGTTATGTAATATATAATGTACAGTTCTTGAATAAAATATTGTTTAAACCAAACCAAACCCTATATATTTTACACAATATGCAAGATTTTTCCCGACCACCTTCCTGCACGTTTTACTTGTGCAAATATGTTAACCATTTATATATAAACATTGATTAAAAAATCTTGACCTTCAATCTACATGTTCAGGTGTTGACACTGGAACGTAAGGTAGACGCCCTGGAGAAGTTGTATGGCTGTCAACTGGTCTGGAAGATCGAGAAATGGTCCAGTACCGTGCACGAGGCGAAACTCGGACGTAAAGCCACACTTTTCAGCCCACCGTTTCTTACAAGTCGCCATGGATACAAGATGGCATTGTCACTCTGCCCTTATGGCGACGGAAAAGGTATTTCAAAAAAACATTCGATAAAAACTGAAGTTAATTATTATTATAAGTTCAAACAATTTCTGATATTACGTAACGGTTATTGATTGTGTAGTAGGGATGTAATTAGGTCACTAGACATACATATATTATTAGAAGTGGTAAGAATTTACAAAAAAACTTTTACCTTCAGCAATGACTTAATAACATAAAAGTTACTGATGTATATGGAATACAGACTTATCTTTCAGTATTCAACATTAAACTAACTAGAACTTGTCTTATTGAAGAGTTACAAGCTTGAATACGGAAAGATGAGACTCGAATAACAAACCTCGTCTATCTGCTCCAGAGGCCGAGCCTTCACGTACAGTTATGAAGCTACCAAATATTCGTCTCATTTTAAACAGTCATAAAACTGTTTGAAATACGTGCATTTGATGAAAATTTAATTCATAGAAGATCGATTATAATCAATTGATGCACATGCTGGACGGGTATTGGGACTAAACAAAGAACCAATTTAATGCCAGTTTTGGTCCAACCTCCCCGAACATTGACTCACCCAGATTTACTTCTGTATTTCATTGTCATAACTTACCGGACCAGAATACAATGGTTCAGTATGCGAGTATAAACTTACATGTTAAATATTTTATTTGAAATAACATTCTTAAATAATATTTTATATCACTAACGAAATAATGGCATCAATATTACTATTTTAACATTACATATATATCTAATACGGCAAACAGCGCCGTAACTACTTTATATGTTTCAATACCTTTGAACAGCGCGTGGAAAATTCCTGTCTGTGTTCGTCTGTATCTGCAAGGGAGATTACGACCCGCTTCTCATGTGGCCTTTCAGGCACCGAGTGACCTTCACCTTGATTGACCAATGTCAGGACCCGGAGGCCCGGCGTAACGTTGGCTATGTTATTCAGGTAGGTTTGTTAACATGTATACAGTCAACCGCATGTACATTTATCTAAAACGGGTTTTAGGGAGCGTGGCAGAGTGGTCTAATCTCAGGACCCGGAGGCCCGGGTATACGTCGGATATGTTATTCAGGTACATTTATATAAGACTAGTTTTAGGAAGCGAGGCAGAGTGGTCCAATGCGCAGTCGTCTAATGATCACTTACCTCTTACCGCTGAGTTTGTGAGTTCGAGTCTAGTTTAGTCTAAAAACTTCGTGGGAAAGTTCGTCAGTTACTCGTGGAAGGACGGTGGTTCTACTCGGAGTCTTGTTGGGTTCTTCCTTCACCAAACAAACTTGATATGCCATATACAATAAGCCGTGTGTTGAAACTTGCGTTTTACCACATGTAAAAAAATAAATCTTGGGTCCATGGCCAAAACTGCTACGACTAAGAGTAGTAGTAAAATGCCCCCAAACTTCACATCACACCAATCTGCATATTACAAAGAACATTCATGAAAGGCAATTAACCGCGGATTCCGATCAGCATCGGAGTCGGAATGCCATGTTGGGAAATCAAATCTTCCATGCGCGTGTGTGCGTGGATTACAACGCCGGACTCTCAATCAATAACGCAATAATGCCTGCCTGCCTGCCTGCCTGCCTGCCTGCCTGCCTGCCTGCCTGCCTGCCTGCCTGCCTGTCTGTATGTCTGTCTGTGTCTGTCTGTCTGAAAAAAAAGAAAGAAAAATGAATGTGGTATTTTTCTAGGGAGAAAGAGAGGAGGAAAAAAGAAAGGACAGGAAAACTGAGTAAAAATGAAATATTTAATGGAAGAAGAAAAAAGACAGTTAGTAAGGGAGAAAGGAAGAAAGGTGGAATTAAAGCTTGGAGCAGATAAAGAGTGATACATATAGTGAAGGAGGGAATAGGAGAGATTGAGGGGGAAAAATGGAAATGGAGAGTAATATAAGAGAAAAACGAAAGAAATCAGGTTGTGTAAGGATTGGGATTTTGTTCATTTTAGTGGAAGTATACAAATTTTGTAAATAAGATTTACGCCAGTTTTGACGTATGTTGATGCGTTTCCTTTCCCTCCGTATAGGTCCTAGTTATTATATATATTATATTTGAATTCTGATAAAAAAAATAGTTTTAATTAATTTAAACTTGTCAACAATTAGATCAGCTTTACTTTGGTACCATAATTATTAAATCTAGATATTATTTCGAAAAGTTATTAAAGAAATGCTAATGATGCCACCCTAAATTTGAGCTGTGTGTATTCAATTGTTGTTAGCCTCCTCCGATCTCTGCAACGAGGCTTTTGATTGGCTAATCCCAAAGACCTTAGTACTGCGGTGTGACGCTTGCGGTGGACCGATATGGTATATTTTATTTAACGGTGCACCGCTATTAAATACCGGTGGACCAATAAATAAATAACGGTGCACCGTTAATAAATCATCGGTCCACCGTTAAAATATAGCGGTGCATCAATGAAAATATAGCGGTGCATCGTTAAAATATAGCGGTGCCCGGTATATAACGGTACATCGATATATTATAACGATGCACCGACAATTTTAACAGTGCATCTATTTTTTAAACGGTGCAACGGTATATTTCATCGATGCACTGTTAAAACAAAAATGTCGGTGCACCGGTACCGGTGCTTTAAAAGTTTTCACCCTGAAATGCTTGCCAATTGTTAGGGCAGCGTTCCCTCTGGATCTGCTTTAGTGGTGTGTGAGTTCTTTTATTACAAAAAAACCCCAAAACAACAACGAATTTATAATATAAAGATTGAAAAGAAATAAAGCACGTTGAAAGTATTTTTTTATCATAAATTCTTTTTCTTTACTAATGATTGTATAAACCGGGGTACCATGCATAATAAACACAAAGGAGAAATAATACTTTTAATTTTGGTAATTTTAAATAAAAAAAATATATGATAATGTATCAAAATTATCAAAGTGTTATATTTTTCTCTAGTTACAATATATGATTTTTGAAATCTTGGTGCGCCTCGTTTTATTAATACCAAATATGGTTAATGTTGTTAAAGCTGGATGGACTGTTTGTTTTTCAGCCAAATGCGATAAAAGACAACAAGCCGTTTCTTGGACGACCGGTTGGCGAGAGAAATGCTTCGTTTGGTGCCCAGAAGTTTGTGGAACTGAACATCCTGGACACGTTTGATTATATCCGAGATGATCAGGTGTTTATTAAATGCGACATTGATAGTGAACGTATGATGCTCCTATAGACATGTCTGAGAGGAAATGGCATAGACATGTCTTGGAGAAAGTGGCATACACATGTCTGGGAGGTAGTGACAGAGACATGTCTGGGAGGTAGTGACAGAGACATGTCTGAGAGGTAGTGACAGATACATGTCTGGGAGGAAATGATAAAGACATGTCTGGGAGGAAGTGGCATAGACATGTCTGGGAGAAAGTGGCATAGACATGTCCGGGAGATAGTGACAGAGAAATGTCTGGAAGAAAGTGACATGGACATGTCTGGGAGAAAGTGGCATGGACATGTCTGGGAGGTAGTAACAGAGACATGTCTGGGAGGTAGTGACAGAGACATGTCTGGAGGAAATGGCATAGGCATGTCTGGGAGGTAGTAACAGAGACATGTTTGGGAGGTAGTGACAGAGACATGTCTGGGAGAAGATGCCATAGATGTCTGTGAGAAAGTGACAGACATGTCTGGGAGGAAGTGACAGACATGTCTGGGAGGAAAAGACATGTCTGGGAGGTAGTGACAGAGACATGTCTGAAAGAAAATGACAGAGACATGTTTAGGAGGAAGTGACAGAGACATGTCTGTGAGGAATTGACAGAGAAATGTATGGGATGAAGTGACATAGACATGTTTGGAAGGAAGTGACAGATACATGTCTGGCAGGTAATGACATAGTCATGTCTAGGAGGAAGTGACATAGACCTGTCTGAGGGAAGTGATAGAGACATGTCTGGGAGGAAGTGACAAAGACAAGTCTGGGACGAAGTGACAGAGACATGTTTGGGAGGAAATGACATAGACATGTCTGGGTAGGAAGTGACAAAGACATGTCTGGGATGAAGTGACATAGATATGTCTGGGAGGAAATCACATAGACATGTCTGGGAGGAAGTGACATAAATATGTCTGGGAAGAAGTGACAAGAGACATGTCTGGGAGGAAGTGACAGAGACATGTCTGAGAGGAAGTGACATTTTTTCATTACAGTCTGTAGTCTTTGTGAGCATGAAAGAAACTTCTTTCATAAAAATATTTTGTTTTGTTATTCATATACTAATTGTTCTGTATAAATACTTTCAAATAATAGCTTCTTACGATTTTCATACATACTTCATCCTAATGTGTACATCATAATGGCAAATCACTATCTATCGAAATACAGTGTATCTCAGAAATGGATGTTTTCATTATTATTATTATTATAATACTTTACCGTTACAATAAAAAGTTATATCATACTTCACAAATGTAAATACTTGTAATGTAAATATACTGAACAGAACAGCTAACCTGCCACCTCACATTTTATGTATTTTCTAAAAAAGTATCAAAACGTTGTACTGCACGTGCAAAATAAGCACGTCATGCCAAGCAGATGCGCATGAGTTATGTGTACAGAATTTTGCAATCATCCTATTGAGTTCAATATGTAATTGTCTGTTAATATTGTATATAAGTTTTTATAACACTACGAAGATATTGGAAATATAAAAGTGACGGATTAGCTGTTCTGTTACGATTAGTTGCTTTTAGTGTACTTACATCCCAACAGGTTAGACATGTTATATGAACACGTGTGGAAACAATAAGACAAAATAAGACTTGAACAGTTTTTTTGACAATTTAATGTTGTTTGTTTGTCACTTATACAATAATAATACAATAGGACACTGTATTTGTTTGTTTTTATTTGACCACACCAGACTGACCACTGCTTCCTTTCTGACTATGCTATATATATCACAGCTTTAAAATTATCATAGTGATCATTTCAATGAACATACAACAAATACGTACGAGATAACCTTACACATCTTCAAAACACATATAAAAATACATACAGAGGTATATAACTAGTTAGAGCAGATCAAATATAGAACGATCTAAACTCATATACCAGTACATACAGAGGTATATAACTAGTCAGAGCAGATCAAATATAGAACGATCTAAACTCATATACCGGTACATACAGAGGTATATAACTAGTCAGAGCAGATCAAATATAGTACGATCTAAACTCATTTACCGGTACATACAGAGGTATATAACTAGTCAAGCAGATCAAATATAGTACGATCTAAACTCATTTACCGGTACATACAGAGGTATATAACTAGTTAGAGCAGATCAAATATAGAACGATCTAAACTCATATACCGGTACATACAGAGGTATATAACTAGTCAGAGCAGATCAAATATAGAACGATCTAAACTCATATACCGGTACATACAGAGGTATATAACTAGTCAAGCAGATCAAATATAGTACGATCTAAACTCATTTACCGGTACATACAGAGGTATATAACTAGTCAGAGCAGATCAAATATAGAACGATCTAAACTCATATACCAGTACATACAGAGGTATATAACTAGTCAGAGCAGATCAAATATAGTACGATCTAAACTCATATACCGGTACATACAGAGGTATATAACTAGTCAGAGCAGATCAAATATAGAACGATCTAAACTCATATACCAGTACATACAGAGGTATATAACTAGTCAGAGCAGATCAAATATAGAACGATCTAAACTCATATACCAGTACATACAGAGGTATATAACTAGTCAGAGCAGATCAAATATAGAACGATCTAAACTCATATACCAGTACATACAGAGGTATATAACTAGTCAGAGCAGATCAAATATAGAACGATCTAAACTCATATACCAGTACATACAGAGGTATATAACTAGTCAGAGCAGATCAAATATAGAACGATCTAAACTCATTTACCGGTACATACAGAGGTATATAACTAGTCAGAGCAGATCAAATATAGAACGATCTAAACTCATATACCGGTACATACAGAGGTATATAACTAGTCAGAGCAGATCAAATATAGAACGATCTAAACTCATATACCGGTACATACAGAGGTATATAACTAGTCAAGCAGATCAAATATAGTACGATCTAAACACATATACCGGTACATACAGAGGTATATAACTAGTCAGAGCAGATCAAATATAGAACGATCTAAACACATATACCAGTACATACAGAGGTATATAACTAGTCAGAGCAGATCAAATATAGAACGATCTAAACTCATATACCAGTACATACAGAGGTATATAACTAGTCAAGCAGATCAAATATAGAACGATCTAAACTCATATACCAGTACATACAGAGGTATATTACTAGTCAAGCAGATCAAATATAGTACGATCTAAACACATATACCAGTACATACAGAGGTATATAACTAGTCAAGCAGATCAAATATAGAACGATCTAAACTCATTTACCGGTACATACAGAGGTATATTACTAGTCAAGCAGATCAAATATAGTACAATAAAAACAAATATACCAGTACATACAGAGGTATATTACTAGTCAGAGCAGATCAAATATAGTACAATCAAATCATTAATATTACAATTAATTAACATTTCATATTAGCCCAGTTACTGGCCAAAGTATACTGAAAACCAAAAATTTTGTCAGTAAAAATGCATGGGAAATCCCATAGGGTACATTTAAAGCCAGATGTGTGCCTGGATATGGAAATGATATTTTAAAGATGCAGTCTGAAATTGAATTTGGGTTTATAAAATATACCAACTTTCATTCTGGTGATATCCACCATCCTAAATCGTTCTTTTTTCAATGTAAAGGGAGGTAATTTACCGACTTTCATAACTTTCAAGAGGGACTGCATGTACAGTGATGCCATGTTTTACATTTTTTGGTGTTTTATCTCATCATTTACACAGTTTCAGTTGTTTAACTAGACAAATAGTGCTTTTATTTGACAAAATGCTGTTTTACACAAAGGGGCAATAACTTTCAACCAGACTATAGAATAAATCCAAGTTCTGTTGATGTTGCTCTTAATACTTCGACAAATATAGTTGAATTAAAAAAATATCGAAATCTTTTTTTGTATTATAGTTAAACTTGCATGAAAATACCGACAAAACTTTTAGAATTCAGTGTATTATCAAACTGGCCCTAGGTTAAGGCCAAGAGCCAATACAACTGTTTGAGAAACAAGAACTGGGCCAGTTTGAAATCACTTTATTAATGACGTCTATTGATCAACTACAACTTGTTATTGGAAGTAGTCATACTGGCCCCAAGTTATTGGCCAAAGGATTATCAAATTGCCCCCCAATCGAGGCCAAGAGCCAATACGACTGTTTGAGAAACAAGAACTTGGCCAGTTTGAAATCACTAATTGAAGTGGGTTAACATTTGTATAACTATGAAAACAGACTGTTACAACAATGTTTCTTTTTCTGTTTTTCTCCCCAAGTCAAAGGACATGGACAAGACATGTTTCCGTACAAGTTGAAGACATGTAATCGAGTGAATTTTCTTCCTATTATGCCAATATTTAGTTATATTTCATTTTTCACTCTCCTGAGAAACAAAAGAAGGAAAATAGGATGAAAGGACGTATGCAACCAGCTTCCATACACTCAATATGACATTTTATAACAAGGTTTTAATTTTATGTATATTAAAAACAAATCTTCTACCAAAGCTTCATAAATATAGACTGGCTTTAGTATAAATGCACATATTATTGTCAACACTGAGGACAAAACCGTATATAACCAGACTGAAACAATTTCCATAATTTTGGACAAAATGTTATCTTAAAGTTTACTTTGTAAAGAATTCATGTTTGACAGCTACAGAAGTGACAAGTCATTGCTCTGTTTAGCAGTCTAGCCTTGTTGAGGTGTTTAATCAAAGATGAAGACTTGTATAAGTCACGAGGCACATACTGCTTATGTTGTTCTTGTTTTTTTATAATACGGTACATGTAACAGGTTATATAGGGCATCCATTTTAAGTGGTGGAGAAAACGTAGTATCCACTTCCCTCTGCTAAAAACTGCCAAGCTTTTTCGCATAAAGTATCTGGACTTATATGGGCTTGAATTCACAACTTCAGCAGTGAGACACAAGTGATCTTGAGACAGCACCCAGGTCTAATGGTCACAAAGGATGTACTATTAAATTAGCTGCAATTAACTTGCTGTGGCTTGAATTTAAAGCCAGAAGTAGTACAAACTGTTAAGCAATATTGACAAGGGATTCTCCTAACTAAACCTTGCCAGTCATGTCTATAAAAATATTTTGTAAAAATTCATATTAAATAAACATTTATATACTGAATGGAAGAGCTAACCCACCTGACATTTTGTGTATTATCTCAAAATGTATCGAAGCTTGTGGTGCACACTCACGATAAGGATTTTGTTCCAAACAGATGTGCACAATACAAATTTTAATAAAGCTACTAAATATTCTGACAAAGATTTTGGCAATACAGAAGTGGTGGGTTAACTGTTCCGTTCTGTATATATCCAGTGTTTGAACAACGTATCCAGTGAACTGTTTGTACAATATAAGTATGTGAAAATATGTGTACCATGTTCATGTTGGATATTTATTCTATGTTCAGCAAGAATATAGTCATGTTTTTCATCATGTAAAGCAAACAGAAAACAGCGATGGTAACACTGTGAAATATGGGTTACCGTGGCTCAAAGTGTCAAACATATCTGACAAATAAAACAAAAATAATCAATAAATAATAATACAAGCCATACCTAATAAACACAACCAAACAAGCAACCACACAAAATGAATGATTTGGGTTTAATGGTACACCAATACATAAAACTATAAAATGGTATCTTCCAGGCTCACTCTCCAATGTACACAAACAACAAACTAACATTCAGATCAAATAATAAAAAAACCCATTAACAAATGAATATGCAGAATGGACTGGCACAATATAAAACATTGTAGTCAATTTGATCTAATACTGATTGTGTCACCTTATACTACACGCATGTGCCACAGTGATCCTAACTTTGCCATCACTCCAGTACCACCCTGGAACCACTCAGATGTTGATAACTTGATGAAAATAATGAAACACAAATTGAAATGATCATCTTTACACAAAAGTAATAAAACCAAATGACAGCATGACTTGACAACTATTCATACATTCTATATTCATGTAATAACCATTCCATCTGTCAATCCAGGAGCAACTCTCAATCTCATGAACTTTGACAACTACTGCTAAAGAGTATATAAAATATGTATAAATTACTTAAAGATAACATGTGACACAGTACAGATAGCTAACATCAAAAACAGTTATAAATCAACAAAACAGAAGAATTGCACTATGCATACAACAATAAAACTTGTTGTATTAATTAATAAATCAGTTCTACATTAACACAGATGTGAAATGAATAATCCAATATTCTTCTTAATCTTTTATCAATATTTTAACTTCACTCTCTTCACCATTCACATCAGTATAAAATACATGACCTAGTATAAATATGGATTAGGGTTGACCAGACATTCACCTCTATTTGTGTATTATTTCCCCTAATTCTATGCCTCGATGGAGAAGACTGATAGGTCTTGCACACTTGATGGCAGACAATTTGGAATTTTTTTACTTTAGCGGATCAAGTCTACGCATCCTGTGGTTTCCAAGCCTTGCAAACAAAATTCAACATTTCTGCCAATTGGGCTTCAATACCAAAACGTTGCACAAACAGCAGTGATACGGACATATTATAATGTACACTGGCCATAGGGTGTTATTATTATTTTTTCAATTGTATTTCATTTTCCCTACTTTTATGTCGGAATGAAGGCAGTGGCACCTCTTATTCACATGACCACAGAGAATGTTGGAAATATTTTGGTTACCTACAGCAGTTTGTTAAGATGTTGGATTTAGTTCAGCAGGTCTGAGGGGGGGGGGGGGGGTCAAATCTCAGAAGTATTTGATCTTTAAAAACAAAATGGACAAGAGTGCCCAGTAAGTAATTTTTTTATCTCGGAGAACATAGGCATTTATCACCAACAACAAGTTTAAAAAGGTAACCAACATTTGGAAAAATCTAACTGAACTGAGGTAAACAAAATTATAATCGTTTAAAACAGTCGAAAATAATGTATACAAACATACAGCGTATATGGTTGTTTGGATATTGTATTCATTAAGAAACTTTAAAAAAAAACAACAAAGGCCTATTTACTGTTGTATAAAAGATCAACATTTTTTCAAAGAGAGAAGACTAAAGAATGAGTTTTATATAACCATGAGATATGGTTTAAGATTGTCTGGATTAGGTAATTTTCCAAGATAAATAAAAAAAATGCCAATTCATTTCTCAATGAACATGGTTGTAATGAGACAAAGTGGGGTTGTCTACATGAGATATGATTTGTGTCTCCAACTGCCTGTAACAGCTGTGATCACTTTCTGTTGTTTGAGGTTCGAACTCGATCCAGCATCTCCTCTATCTCCTCATCACTCTGGTACCCGGTAGCACCACTCTGGGAACCAAACCCGCGGGTAGCCTTCATAAGTTCGGCATCAGGTCGGGAGTGACGGTTCTCATACAGTAGGGTGTTTAATGCCTCTTCATAAATCTTTGCCTCGGGGAACTCCACCTGTATGGCAAACACAAAAAACGTTTTTTTCAACAAGTCATGTGACACAAGATTATTGTTTAGGGAAGATGTGTAAACATTGTATATATACCTTAAAGGGAGTTTATCAGAAGAAAACCCACTATAAATGTCTTAAAAAATAAATTGTTTTTAAAATGGATAAAAAGCATCTCATTATCATTAAAAAAATTATTACATGTCAACCTATATAATAGAAAAAATTGAAATCAAAATTAAATCATGTGACTCATTCATTTCATCACAAAATATGTTGCAATATTAAGCAGGAGATCTAGTTTAGTCTAACATAGGTGCATAGCCCAAGTTTGGAAATCCCTTTTCCACATAATATTTTGGAATGTTTAAATATTATATCCTTTTGGCAAAACAGGATCAGTTAGTATATATAGGATTGATATATTGGATGAAAATGTTTATAGACAATTTTAAAATTTTGAAAAGTCTTGATATATTTCCTAAGGGAGAATATCAGGCAAAAATGCTATAAATGTTAAAAAAAATGAAATAATTGTGACAAAATTGATATTTAAATTGGAGTGGTAAACTTTAAACAAAATCCCCATTCTAAAAATAGACAGCACTTAAATGCTGCTTAATGACCTTCGCATCATTAATTGACCTCTTTCAAGGTGAAATTTTTTTTAATACATGCAAACTGTGTCAAATTGAAATCAAATTGAAATCATGTGACTCATTTAATACATCACAAAATATGTTGCAATTTTAAGCAGGAATCTTTTTTAGTCTAAGCTAGGTACATAGCCCAAGTTAGGAAATCCCTTTTTATTATATTATTTTGGCATGTCTAAATAGTTATTAAATACGGGATCAGTGCATATATATAGGCATGATTTATTGGGAATATTTAGCCAATTTTTACATTTTTGAAAATCCTGATATGTTCCCCTTTAAACTGATAATATCAACACCATTTGTTTTTAATAAACCTGTTTAACAAGAAAATATGAAATATAGACATAATAGCTATAAATTTTTTTTTTTCGTGTCAGACTGGGCCACAATGACAAAAATCTTGTCTAGTACCAGTGTTTCAAGCTTATGTTCAAGAAAACATGCATGTTTGTTAAATTACCAGTATTAGTCAAATCTAACTCCTGGAAAAGAATAAAATGTATCAGTACATGTCCACTTCATGTTGATAATTATCCCCCAAGTTTCATTTGAAATCAAAACTGCACAAGGAGTCTGACAAGGTACCTAGGTGGGAACCAAAACTATGTCTTATTGCTATTCTTAAAAAGCAGGTGTCATTTAAACGCAGGCATTGTAGCTTCTTTGAGAAAGTGACAGATATCAATGCTTTCTGTTGAAAACTATGTTAAGGCCCTTTAATCAATACATTTTTATTTTTTGTCTATTTTCACCAACCTTGGTATGTTTTTTCTGCTCTCCATACACTATTGATGTGCAGCAGACTTCTGCTATTTTCTGGTTGTGTCCATAGAAAGACCAACAACAGATCTCGCTGCTACCCAACACGTCCTTTAGAAATAACACGCGTCCACTGAACCTCAATGCCAGTTTATCAAACAGCTCCAGGTTCTTCAGGAAGTTGTCATCTGAATTTCTGCAATAGAATAATTGACTCTGTCCACTACATTTGTACCATCATCATTAGGGAAATAATTAAGCGTAGAGGTCACCATAAGAATTGTTCATGGGTTTAAGTGCCATCATAAGAAAGACCAAGGCACTACTGAGTCCTCTGCATGTAATCTTGACCCTGTGGGGGAGATTTTTCTATCCCACATGGATGAACTCAGGATGTTTTTTCCCTCCCATTTATCTCTGTAAAATAACAGATGTTTGATATTGTGTCATGTCAAAAATATTCTTCTTTTATAAATGAGTATAAACATTGTTGGAAGTATGTACTATAAATTAATCCTGTTTATCTCCAAAGTATCAGCTTTCATTTAGCTGTGGTTTTTAAAATATAGTACCACTTTTTTATGTTAACTAGCTTCTTAGGGGTACGTATAAACTGATCAATATAATTTCAAAATTGTTTATACTAACAAACAGTTTGAGTAACCATGCAATAATTATCATGGTGTTGATATCAAATAAACACGGGGTTAAAAACTTTGAAATATGAACATTCATGTCTGATTGTGCAAAAAAGCTCTGGTACGAGTTCTTGAATTTCACACAAGTTAAACTTCATTCATTTTACTACAATATAACTGAGTAATTTTTTCCATAAATTGGCATTTAAATTAAGCTTTAATGTTTGCTTGTGATTTTGGACAACGTCAAGTGAATGTCATAATTATGATTCTTGTGCAAAATATATAATAATGTCGTCCAAAATCGCAGACAAACATCATGTGTTTTTGAGTATTTCATTTAATAAGGGGAAAACAGCAAAAATTGTCAAAAAAATATGTACCGCTAGGGAACACAGTTTAATCAAGAGGACCAAGCTGGCCCTATATCGCTTACCTGACTGACCTTGAGTCACCCAACTTAAGTAGATTATATAATGCATGTACACTCAAAATTCCAGAAAGACGAGATGGGTAAGTAGCTAGAATTTTGATTTGTTTTGAAGATGTAACAGATGCGTAGAAGAGTTCAAACTTGGTAGAGGTTCACCCATGGTAAATGTCAGTGAAATTACATCAAAATCAGGTCAGTAGATTCTGACAAGAAGGTTTTTGAAGTTTTTACTATAGCTGCCTATATGTTTGGAGACTGTTCCAAACCTAAGTCTTCAAACTAAGATAAAAATCAAGTTCCAGCACAAAACTAACCTGTTATGTTTGAGAACAGTTTCAAACTAAATCATAAGATTAAACTATTGTGCATGAAACAATCCACAGTTCCAGCACAATAAATATTCCTATGAGTTTCAAACAGAAGCCTTCCCAAAGTATGTCGCTTGAAAGAATCTTTGTCGCAGTGCACTCTCCCCCAAAAAACAATTAACCTCCTCCTCCAAGATTTCAAGTACACTTTGACACTGATAATCTAAAGCAGACTTCTTGCTGTGAAGAAACTAGCTAAAAATATGGTATTGCTTTATTATGAAGAAGTAAACCATTCCTTTCTGAACCATAAAAACTCTGACTTTTATATTCAGAAAAACACTTATTTTACAATGGTTCATGATTTATGAATAATATTTCAAACAGTGATTATAATTGTATCATTCATCTTTTTATGATGAATTATCTTTTAAAACTTATATCTGGTATAATATTGTATAATAATAGCAAAAAAAAAGTTTATTTAAACAGATGATTACCTCTTCTTATGATAATTACTATAAACAGTCATTTATGCTATAAAACAAGGGAAGCAATTTGACATAAAACTAACCCCACCCCCTGGCTGCCATGTTTTTTGACAAATCAAGATGGCTTGAACAAACTTGGTAGAGAGTCACCCAAGGAACATTTCTGTGAAAATATTTTAAAATCGAACCAGTAGTTTCTGACAAGAAAATTTTTTAGTTTTTACTATAGCTTATATAGTAAACTAACTCACCCTCTGGCTGCCATGCTTTTGATGAATCAAGATGGCTTGAATAAACTTGGTAGAGGGTCACCCAAGGAACATTTCTGTGAAGTTATTTTAAAATCTAGCCAGTAGTTTCTTACAAGAAGATTTTTAAAGTTTTTACAATAGCTTATTTAGTAAACTAACCCCACACTCTGGCCGCCATGTTTAATTACGAATCACTACGGTTTGAACAAACTTGGTGAAGGTTCCTCCAAAAAACATTTTTGTGAAATTATTTTAAAATCGAGCCAGTATTTTTTGACAAGAAGATTTTTTAAGTTTTTACAAATTAAACTTGCCTCACCCCCTGGCGGCCATGTTTTTTTACGAATCAAGATGGCTTGAACAAACTTGGTAGAGGGTCATCCAAAGAACATTTCTGTGAAGTAATATCGAAACTGGCCTAGTGGTTTCAGAGGAGAAGTTGTTAGAATGAATGAATGAATAGGGTTTTAGGGCGTACCAACACATTATAGGTTATTTGACACCAACAGGAAGGAAGATTCCAGGTTCACTCTACATGTACAAAAACAACAAATTAACATACAGATTAAAAAAAATACATCAACAAATGAATATGCAGAATGAACCTAGAACCTTGATACCTGCAGAACTGCAGAGTTTTAGCAAATTCTACTGTATTACTCAATTTGTCGCTTCTTACGACATGCATAAGCCACAGTGATCCTATTCTTGCCATCACTCATGGCTCCCTGGAACCACACAGGGGTTGATAATTTAACCACAATAGTGAACATGACAAAAAATGATAAAATGAACATGACACCCATTCAGATGATTCCTACCCCTCTGCAGAGATCGGCAGTGATTCTATTCTTAGCCAGAACCACACAGGCTAGAAGTTGTTAGAAGCTAAAAGTTAAAAAACAGAGATAAAACGTAAGCTGATACTTAATAGGATAAGTGTACAGATTAGGCCATACTTAAAAATATATGTTTGCTGTGCCTCGACTCAGAACTTTTCATGTGGGTAGGTAGGTAGCTAATTTTTTTATTTGCCAAATTTTGATTTTGCATAGTCATTTTAAAGAAAAATGACAGAGACCATGAATTTTTTTTAATGCTTTTAAAGTCAATAAAAAAAAGTTGGGTAGCAGCAATTTTGAAAGCATGGCAAACAGTTTATTTTATTATCTTCATGGTTGTTCATGAGAGTTAAGTTTAGAGGATCTCAAACATCTACTTTCTGTTTCAGATGAATCAAGCAAATAATTAGATGTGTACAGACGGTGTGTGTAAACCAGTATTTAGTATATACATCGTAACAGACATGAGTTGTTCATTTATTGTAAAACTGTCCGACTGGTACCTTACATGCTTTGAATTTTTACATTAGATTGGTACTTACGGTGTGTATGAGTATTTGTTGTTGTGCCGGTTACCAATCAGCTTTATAACTGGCTGCAAAGGTAGAAAAAAACAAACAACTTGACAACATGAGTACTGAAGTTTACAGACACAAAAGGGCCACACTGGCTCCAAATAGCTCACCTGTAGCAGACGACACATTGCCAAAAAAGGCATTGATAATGAAATAATGAATAATGCCATAGAAATTTAATGTTCAACATTAATTATGCAAATAATTGATTTGGTCAGTTCAAAAACTTGTCCTAGATATAATGGTTATCACGGTTATACAACTACTATGCAATTTTAGTAAGATAAAATGAAAACTGTGCAATCAAGGTTAAATAAGACAATTTTGATGATTCAAGGACCATAATGATGATTACCAGTAGATGAGATCAATATATAAATACTGTGTAAATATATTGAAGATTAAATAGCAAGAGTGTCTGCAGTCGCTCTTACAAATGGACATATATAACAAGTACTTAAGTTATCAGAAGAAAAATACCATTATCATAAATGTATCCAGCAGTGCTCCAAGAAAAAACAAATGGCACTAGCCCAGGGCAAGTAGGTTGAAAAAATATACTTACCCTGGCTGAAAAATAACTTGCCCTGATCAACGGTTCACACGCCCAGATTTTTATTACCAATACACCTTGCGGTATAATATGAAGTTTTTACTTAAATGTGTTAATTTTATGTAGGATTAGCTCCCCTTGACATTATGCATGTCTAAATCACAAGTTTTAGAGTTTGAATAAGACTAGGAGAAGTGAGAGAATTTCAGGAGAACTGACTATGCCCAACTTATTATGTTGTATTTAATCTTTGTTCTTTATTGACTATCATTTCTGTTCTGTCGATTCAGTATATTTAGACATTATTTTAAATATCTTTCTCTTCTTTTCTAATAATTGCTGTCACAACATACAATAATGGCAATGTCAAGCCTACAAAGCTATTCAATCTATCCAAGAGAACTTGGCGATATGATAAATAAATGCAGTCTATGATAGCCTTCAAATATCTAGAAATTGCAACTAGTCAACTATATTTCAAATATTAAACAAGAAACGTCACTGTTAAGTGTCACATGCCCCCAACATGTCATGATGTTATGTTGATCATTTGTAGCAAGTATCATTAAAATTCATTTATGCATGACAAAGTTACAGGCCAGAAACGAAATCTCACATAAACTCAAAGTGTTGTCAAACAAACTGAAATTGTGACCTTGACCTTTGAGGTACGGGTGTGGGTCTTACTCGCGACACGTCGTCATGTTCTGTTGATCATTTGTTGCAAGTATCAACAAAATCCATCTATGCATGACAAAGTTACAGGCCGGAAACGAAATACCGGACGGAAGGACAGACAGACGCTGCGATTACTATATGCCACCCAAAAAATTTTTTGGGGGGCATAAAAAAACAAACATAATTGATCTTAATTGTTGTTTACAATACTATATTTAAATCATGCCAAAGAAAATTATATGCTAAAACTACACAACCAAAAAGCAATAAGTTTATTACTATAATACCCCACCCACATTTGTCTTTACCGTAAACTCAATTTAGATATCAACTTTGACATTTTCAACAGAAGAAAATTTAAATACATACAGTTCCAATAATTGTAAATCTACAAAATATTTATAAAATTACCAGAACCTAACGCCGACATTTTACATAAAGCGATCGATCGCAAATTATCTGCAAAAACATAATCAGATTTTAGAAATCATTACCATTTTGGCAAAGGGAGATGATTTTATACTCTTCATAATCGAGAATTTGAGAGACGCCAGCGAATTACGTCATCGGCTATTTCTTGTCTTTGCTCGGGTAGGTGGTAAGAAAATTGTACCTTGGTCGTAGATATCCGACCAATCAGAGCGGTTATTAAAAATAGATTAATTTATATTCAAAGCTATCCGCCAACCACATAAGAGGAATAAAAATAGATAAATGAATATGCATGAGAGGTTTTCCAAAGTCGCATTATCAGACATGTGGTGTGATACTGCGGGGGTCAATTGTTTATACTGATTAGTTACGGTCTATAAACAACAGTTTGACCTGTGTCCCATCGAAATGAGATATTTGCATCCCTGTGTATTGTGAAAACTAGCTTGTCCGATTTTTAAGACAAGCCCGACGGGCAAGTAACTTTGAAAAAGACACATGCCCGGATCCAGATTTGACAAGACCCGCTATCCTATTCTTGCAGCGCTGTCCAGTATCCCTTCATGTAAAATACATACCGGTACCCAAATCTGACCAATATTTACATTCTAAATATTTGTTAATAGAAGTCAGTATAGTAAATGTAACTAAAACTGTTTCAATAATGACTGTTAACTGATTACCTTTACTGTGGTGGAAATGAGACTTTGCTCTTCTCTCTGTGATGTAATGAGGGGAATGCGACACACAGGCTCAACATCATCTTTGCCGAGCCTTTTCAAGTGGGCCTCAATAAGCTTGACTAGATCCTGAACAAGATAGTACTTGGCTTCTTGCAACAGGTCCATCAGCTCACGGCGACTGTCTGGTAGAGCCACCGTCCCATCACGTAGGAAATTCAAGACGTTACCGAAATACTGACCACTTCTGTCAATCAGTATCCAGCCTACAATAAAAAATATATATTCAGTCACCCAGGTCCTCTAACATTGTCCCAGAAAAAAGCACGTTTTGACAAATCATGTCCCAGAAGGTAATGAACTACTCTGACACTGTTCATAGAATAGAATGTATCATATATTAATATTCCAAAAACATTGCTGAGATGCATTTTTTTAATCTTTTCAAGTTTATTTTGAAATTTTAGGGAATAGCGAATAAATATAATCAATATTATAAACAAACATAGTTAAAATGAGGTATCAGGTAATGTAATTATGTTCTTGAAGTTAAAAAAAGAACAGCCAGTTTTGGCTGAAAATTGGCAGTCACTTGTTCTCCAATTCGAAAAGGTGAAATCTCACTCTTGTGAGTAACGAGATCTGCGTGTAACTTGTCCTTAGGGAAATCGCGTCACAACATAACAAACCATAGTGGTGTTTCTGACAGTAGTTAATTACAACAAAGTTACATAAAACAGCCATGAAAAGAAAGAAAATAAAAAAATATGGTTCTCATGATAAAATAAAATTACTTTTTATTGTTGTGTGGGTGTCTGCAGGGTTTCCCCCAGAGTTATAATGCATGTCTCATGCGACATCCCTTCAAAAGATTTGGTTGATAAGTGACATTCCTTAAGTGGCCTGACATGCCTTCCGAACCGTTGCGACTACCGTTAGATAATCCCATTACACAAGCCCATCAGTAATTAAACAAATGACCTAGTGATCAATTGACCTATTTCACAGACTTGTCAATCACTCGCAAGAGGAACTGGAGGTGTGTACAGGTAAGCCAATCAGAACGAGTCATTTGAAGGTTACTTCGCCTCAATATAGAAAGTGGTGTCCTGTGAAAATTCTTGATCCGAGATTGTTTTTCACAAGATATAAAGTCGAATACTGACCAAGGCGTCGGCATTACCTTTCAATTGATTCATTTACCACCCAATCAAGTGAAGTTTATGTAGTCAATCGGAATGAAACACTTAATAAAATGTGTCACGGCCATTTCTCAGATGAAGACATCTAGAAATATATCACAGTGTATAGTAAGGGCTTTATGCAAGTAAGCAAAACAATGAAATCGTAAAGGGCTTTTTCAGCATCTTATTTCAACAAAGCTAGAATAAAATCCCCACTTAAAATGGTTTATTTTGTACATAAATTGAAGAAAAAAATACCACTGTCTACTGGATGTAAACAAATTTGAGTAACCTGGTCGAAAAGACGGCGCCTTAAAAAGTTGGATCCTAAAAAATCGACGCATCGGTTATAGCGGTCCCGTTTATTAGGGATGTTTAAGACTTAACTATTAATGTTTCCTTTTATAAAATTTATATTTATTTGGAAACCTAATGAAAATTACAGAATCGAACATTAAAAATTTGAACTTCTCAATTGTATTAACTTTGAAATATGACAAGTTGTCCATTTATAAACATTCCTTTACTATATTTTTATGGCAATGATATTCTAATATTGGGAAAAAACATATATTTCATTTCGATCAATCGAAATACCCGGATGTGATGACGGTCAAAATTTGGTTACTGTGGTCAAGTTATGCAGGATATTTAGGGGATAGGGAAAAAAAGAATTTTTAAGAATAATCTATTTGTGTTTACTTTCATAAAATTGGTATTCATTTGGAAATACACAAATTTTATATGAAAAATATAATTTGCTTCTATATTGAATCAAACATTAAAACATATAAATTGTAACATTCAAAGGACTTGCGTAGAATAGGATAGGACACTTGTATTGGATAGAAAACATGCATCTCAACATTAAATGTTGATGAAATAGCACACAAAGGATTAATTATTTGGCTAGATATTGAAGCTTGAAGGAAAATATATCATAATTAACTTGTTATTTTAGCTGCAGTAATGAGTATATAAATATTTTGCAATATTCTAAATAGAAAAATATACTTAAAAATGCACCATTCATGAGTGACAAACTTAAAAAAAAATCAACACAGGAGGGGACACCCCTACCATTTTTAGCAACATGCCTTCAGAAATTCCTGGGGGAAACCCTGGTCTGTATACTTTTATTGATGCTTGATTTCTGGTGATGGGTGGGGTAATTTGTAAACTTGTGAAAGTTCGAACTTCCCTATACAAAGGAAGGTTTTATTGACCACAATATTGATCACCTTGATATTAATTATTTCAGTCATTGAGATTTTACCCATTTTTTATACCAAATAATTAATATTCTAAAAACACTGCATTTTTTTAACCTTTTCAAGTTTATTTTGAAAATTTTAGTGAACAGCGAATAAAAATAATCAATAGAACAGTGAATAAATATAATCAATATTATACTGGTCATACCTAATACCGCGAATCTAAAAAAATTTCAACCATGTAAAGAATGGCATCAATACTTAACAGTAATATGGTTACTTAAGTGTGCTGAGTAAAAAACAGTTGCTGATACAAAATGCAAACAAATGCCGATGCTAATGGAAGTTGGAGCTTTACGCATGTCTTCCCAGATTGTTATTATACGGGCAATCACGGTAATAGGTATATTGCTGTATTAGGTATACAAGGTATATAAACAAACATGTGCTGTAGTTGTAATGAGGTATCAGGTAATGTAACTATGTTCTTGCAGTTAAAAAAGACCAGCCAGTTTTGGCTGGAAATTGGAAGTCACTTATCATGTAAATTGAAGGTCACTGAATAGAAAAAAATAGCACATAATAATCAACTTTTTGTGTGAGATTTATAGGTAAGATTGTCTGCAGATTGTTCCTGTGAGAGTTATAGGTAAGATTGTCTGCAGATTGTTCCTGTGAGAGTTATAGGTAAGATTGTCTGCAGATTGTTCTGCTGTAATGAAGGTTGATGTCAATTTGTACCTTACTGCAGCACTGGAACCCCCACCCCCACAAAAACCCATTTTACACCTGAACTTGATTTGGATGAATAAAATTCTCCTCAATTGCTCATTTTACTTCTCAACCAGAGCTGATTCCTGAGGAGTAAATAATAAATAAGCAAGACACTTTAACTGCATATGTTTAGTACTGGTTCTTCTTCTTCCTATTGTCCACAATGTAGAAGGAAAGTTGAGATGCAAAACAAGGGCAGATATAAACAGTTTGTATATATTTAAAACAATCTGCACAAAACCCCCTATGAAGTACTGTACGTAACAGGTAAAATATTAAAAGCCAAGCTTGGCATCTGCGTTTTGTTATGACTGCAGTCCGATTTCAGATAACATCTGACTGTGGTTGTTCAGCTACTGGACTGCCTAAAGTTTGTTTCAGTCAGGAAAATTTTGAGCACGATTTGCAAAATTTATAAGAACTTTTACAATTGATTTTTATTAAAATATATTTATAAGGTTCTAGATCATTTTCATTTGAAAAAAAGGATTTTTAATTACACCACAAAATCAAGATGCTTTACTTGTTCTGGTATTCAAGGAGAATAAAATAATTCATCAATTTTATCCAACATACCTTCTGAATCTGTTAGCACCTCCATGCGTCCACTGAACATAGCTCTCAACATTGTATCTTGTTTTGTGAGGGTCCCTATTGTGGTATAATGCAGGGACCCCCCTACATTCAGTTTTACATATTTGGAAGAATTTCCTTTTATCACAGTCTTGTGTTCCCCAGACATTTTCCCCGTGTATTGTAACATTTAAACTGAAGCCCTATAGTTTTCAACGATATACCTTCTATTGTAATTCCACATTTTCGATTTTCGCCCTTATATATTGCTTTAAAATTAAATTTGACTCAATTTTTGTCTACTAATCTATTTATACCACACCTAACTTTTCTAAAAATAGTAACATTCAATTTTCACCACTTCCGGTTAAGTAAATTTCAATTTCGAAAATATTTATACATAAGAATCGTTATCGTCACCATTAGTTTATACTTATTTATGTTGGCTTGATTGCTCATAAGCGTATATTAGTCGCTCTCGTGTCTGCTGCCTCTATAGAACCAATACTAAGTGGGTTCTTTTTAGAAACATTGGGTCGGTCTTGGGATTGAACCCACATACAGCCTCTTGCGTGAGTGGTCAGCACTCTATCTACTACACTACCGCGCCCACATTTGGCACACATGTCTAACTGTATTTGATAATGCATAAAGCATTACAGACAGGTGATTTCATCAGCAACAAAAAAATGTCTGTAAATGAGAGGTGAAAATGTTCTGTCTCTGACTTTTTTAGTATTTCACCATGTAAAAGGAAAAAAAGAAGAAGAAGAAGAAGAAGAAGAAGAAGAAGAAGAAGAAGAAGAAGGAGGAGGAGGAATAAGAAGAAGAAGAAGAAAAAGAAGAAGAAGAAGAACCAAGGACAAGCTTTTGTCTGAATATACAAGGTGTAGAAGTCTCTTATTCTAATCTCTGATGACACGATAGAAGAAAAATATTTTGTACTGTTCATAGTTTTTATAAATCTGTATAAAGGATAAGTGACGAGTTCTGTTGCGGCGTTATGGAGTTCGCCCATAATCTGGTACTGTTAATGGACATCGGTTATTGTGTTTGCAAAATTGCATGAGCCTTTCCCTTTTTGGTTGCAACAGTGACTATTCGAGTTTTTCCAACTTTGCTTTAACACGACCAATGTATAGGAGGTATTGTTTCAGAACGTCTTGTTAAAAGCATGGAGGCCAAACAGATGAAAAATATTCCAAAATGGGGACGCGCTAGGACTCGGCTGCAGCTACAAGGGTGTTCAGTTTATACAGGTTCGTTTTCTGTTTACCAGTGATGTCGGGGCTTTTACCATGTAAGGTATGGTGTAACTATTCAGTAGTTTAAACATGTTTTATTTCCTGAAATGCACGTTTTATATACAAACTCAGTACAAAGTGAAAAGGAATAGGAACGAAAGCATGCTTGTTAAGTACTTTTGTCAGATGTTAACACAGATACTGATGTACATGGATTAACAGTTATAGAAAGTTTATAATGTACGGTACAGTTAATCAAATTGAATATATACCTCTCCTTTCAGATGATACGGGTCGCCATTTAGGGATATAGCTAAACATTTAAATTCGGCAAGAGTCAAAGGGGTTTTCAAATTTCTGTTGTTCAGAAAATCTGGGGTTGGATTTCAGGACCCAATGTCCTAAATCCGCCAGTGACACCGAACAATATTACCGTTAATACGAATCATTAAGATAGCATTCCATTGCATATATTACAATACACGTGTGCGTTGTTAACATATTATATGTAAACAGCATAAACATACATAACATAAGTGTAAATCATCATTAACTTAGACACGGATAAATAGTCAGTAGCTAAAGTTTCGTGATTAAATATTATTGTATTTCATTATGGACATTGTAAAGCAGAAAAGGATTCTATGTTTGGGCAAATGTTGTCCAGATATCATCACTGTCGTAGGGAGCTTTCCGAAAGAGGATACGGATCAAAGGTATGGGCATAGTGGAAAATAAACACACTATTATATAAGCATTAAGAGTATGTAGACACGAAAAACTAAAACTTGCATTATGTAGGCCTATATTGTGTAGGCCTATATTATGTATTATGTAGACCTATATTATGTAGGCCTATATTATGTTGACCTATATTATGCATTATGTAAACCTATATCATGTAGGCCTATATTATGTAGACCTATATTATGTAGGCCTATATTATGTATTATGTAGGCCTATATCATGTAGGCCTATATTATGCAGGCCTATATTATGTATTATGTAGGCCTATATTATGCAGGCCTTTATTTTGTAGACATATATGATGTAGGCCTATATTATGTATTATGTAGGCCTATATTATGTATTATGTAGGCCTATATTATGTATTATGTAGACCTATATTATGTAGGCATATATAAAGTAAGCTTTTATCATGTAGGCCTATATTATGTAGACCTATATTATGTAGACCTATTTTATGTAGGCCTTTATCATGTAGGCCTATATTATTCAGACCTATATTATGTAGACCTATATTATGTAGACCTATATTATGTAGGCCTATATTATGTAGACCTATATTCTGTAGACCTATATTATGTAAGCCAATATTATGTAGGCATGTAGGCCTATATTATGTAGACCTATATTATGTAGGCCTATATTATGTATTATGTAGACCTATATTATGTAGGCCTATATTATGTAGGCTTATATATTGTAGACCTATATTATGTATTATGTAGACCTATATTATGTAAACCTATATTATGTATTATGTAGGCCTATCTAATGTAGACCTATATTATTTAGACCTATATTATGTATTATGTAGGCCTATATAATGCAGGCCTATATTATGTAGGTCTATATTATGTAGACATATATTATGCATTATGTAGGCATATATTATGTAGACCTATGTTATGCATTATGTAGGCCTATATTATGTAGACCTATATTATGTAGGCCTATTTTATGTATGCCTATATTATGTAGTCATATATTTTGTAGATCTACATTATGTATTATGTAGGCCTATATTATGCATGCCTATATTATGTAGACCTATATTATGCATTATGTAGGCCTATATTATGTATTATGTAGGCCTATATTATGCAGGCCTATATTATGTAGGTCTATATTATGTAGACCTATATTATGCATTATGTAGGCCTATATTATGTATTATGTAGGCCTATATTATGCAGGCCTATATTATGTAGGTCTATATTATGTAGACCTATATTATGTAGGCCTATATTATGTTTTATGTAGGCCTATATTAAGTAGACCTATATTATGTAGACATATATTATGTATTATGCAGGCCTATATTATGTAGGCCTGTATTATGTAGGCCTATATTTGTTAGACCTATATAAAATAGGCCTATATTATGTATTATGTAGGCCTATATTATGTAGACCTATATTATGTAGGCATATACTATGTAGACCTATATAATGTAGGCCTATATTATGTAGGCCTATAGTATTATGTATTATGTAGGCCTACATAAGGTATTATGTAGGCCTTTATTATATATACCTATATTATGTAGATTTATATTATGTAGGTCTATATTATGTAGGCTTATATTATGTAGGCCTATATTATGTAGACCTACATTATGTATTATGTAGGCCTATATTATGTAGACATATATTATGTATTTTGTAGACCTATATTATGAAGGCATATATTATGTAGACCTATATTATGTATGCTTATATTATGTAGACATAAATTATGTAGGCCTATTTTGTGTAGACCTATATTATGTAGGCCTATATTAAGTACTATGTAGGCCTATATTACGTATTATGTAGACTTATATTATGTATTATGTAGACCTATATCATGGAAGGTCTATATTATGTAGGCCTATATTATGTAGACATATATTATGTATTTTGTAGACCTATATTATGTAGGCCTATATTATGTAGACCTGTTATATGTAGGCATATATTATGTGTTATTTAGATCTATATTATATAGGCCTATATTATGTAGATATATTATGTAGGCCTATATTATTTAGACCTATATTATGTAGGCCTATGTTATGTATTATGCCGTTCTATATTATGTATCATGTAGGCCTATATAATGTAGACCTATATCATGTAGGCCTATATTATATAGGCTTATATTATGTAGGCCTATATTATGTAGACCTACATTATGTATTATGTAGGCCTATATTATGTAGACATATATTATGTTTTTTGTAGACCTATATTATGAAGGCATATATTATGTAGACCTATATTATGTATGCTTATATTATGTAGACCTATATTATGTCGGCCTATATTATGTAGACCTACATTATGTATTATGTAGGCCTATATTATGTAGGCCTGTATAATGTATGCCTATATTTTTTAGACCTATAAAATGTAGGCCTATATTATGTATTATGTAGGCCTATATTATGTAGATCTATATTATGTAGGTCTATATTATGTATACGTAAATTATGTAGACCTATATAATGTATTATGTATGCCTATATTATGTATGCTTATATTATGTAGAAGGATATTATGTAGGCCTATATTATGTATGCGTATATTATGTATGCCTATATTATGTATGCCTATATTATGTATGCCTATATTATGTAGACATATATTATGTAGGCCTATATTTAGTACTATGTAGACCTATATTACGTATTATGTAGATCTATATTATGTATTATTTAACACTATATCATGTAGGTCTATATTATGTAGGCCTTTATTATGTAGACATATATTATGTATTATGTAGACCTATATTATGTAGGCCTATATTATGTAGACCTGTTATATGTAGGCCTATATTAAGTAGGCCTATAGTATGTGTTATTTAGATCTATATTATATAGGCCTATATTATGTAGACATAAATTATGTAGGCTTATATTATATTATAAAGGCCTATATTATGTAGACATTATATCATATAGGCTTATATTATTTATATTTATATTATGTAGGCCTATATTATGTATTATGCCGTCAATTATGTATCATGTAGGCCTATATTATGTAGACCTATATCATGTAGGCCTATATCATGTAGGCCAATATTATGTATTATGTAGGCCTATATTATGTACGACTATATTATGTAGGCCTATATTATGTAGGCTTGTATTATGTAGGCCTATATTATGTAGGCCTATATTATGTAGGCCTATATTATATAGACCTTTATTATGTTTTATGTAGGTCTATATTATGTATTATGTAGGCCTATATTTTGTAGGCCTTTATTATTTAGGCCTGTATTATGAAGGCCTATACTATGTAGACCTATATTATGTAGGCCTATATTATGTATTATGTAGGCCTATATCTATATTATGTAGGCCTTTATTATGTAGGCCTATGTAGACCTATATTAATTTTGTAGGCATGTATTATGTAGGCCTATATTATGCAGGCCTATATTATGTAGACCTATATTATGTTTTATATAGGCCTATATTATGTAGGCCTATATTATGTAGGCCTTTATTAGTTAGGCCTGTATTATGAAGGCCTTTACCAAGTAGATCTATATTATGTTTTATGTAGGCCTATATTATGTAGGCCTATATTATGTAGACCTATATTATGTAGGCCTATGTAAACCTATATTAATTATGAAGGCCTGTATTGTGTAGGCCTATATTATGTAGGCCTATATTATGTAGGCCTATATATATATATATGAATTCACTGTATCTTTATGATCCAACGGGTTTATAAATCTGTCTTTTATATAGCATGTGGGTAGTCATGAATCCTTAACTGGATCCTACTCATATAAAGCTATCACTTCATGTATGTAAATTTGTCCACCCTTTCCAGATGTATTGCATGTAATTCCGTAGTATATAAATCAAGGTCGACGCCAAATTTATTGGTTTGGCAGAGGTCTTGATATTGTATTTAAGGTTTGCATTATAGCTAGGCGCACTCGCCGTAGTCTGGTCTGTACATTTATGTCTTGGTTATTCACAAATAATTATCTCCATATATATATATATATATATATATATATATATATATATATATATGTCTCTCTTGAAATGTACTAGTTTATTTATATAACTATTTGACTATATCAAGGACTTGCCTGTATAGAATATACCTCGATTACATATTTAACAAAATAAGTCAAGGACCAGGTAATGTTCCCATAGCGGTTGCATTAAATGGTATATATATATATATATATATATATATATACAAATTTAGAGCTGCTCTGATACTTTATGCCAAAATTACACCACAACAAGATGGGCAACATATACAAAAACAATACTAACTTAAATATATATAAATATAACACCTATTAAAAATAAATTTCTCCAAAATATTTATCTTTCTAAATTTTTGTAATGTTTTATTTTGTGGAAAAATATTGGTTATTAATTTAAGAATTAAGCATGGTTTTTCAACATCAAACTGATTTGTAAAAAAAAAACTGTTTTCACAACACCCTGTTGAAATGGACCATCCTCCGATTTTCAAATATCACCAAAAAAAAACACACAAACAATTTGGGGTGAATAAAAAACAACAACAACGGGTTTGCTGTTTTAAAATCCTCTAAATCTTACACCTAACATCAGATTATTATCAAACTTTGTATATATATTGACCATATAATCAATTCATTAATCAAATACAAGAAAACAACCCCTTCCCACCACCACCGTTTAAAACATCGCGGCGAGCGCGGATGCTGAATGGGTGACTAGTGAGCTGGGAAACTTCGTTAACATACTAACATACATGTACCACGACCAGTAGTTTGGTACAAACAGGTTCAACACTCAGTATATCAAACATAAATCTACACTTACCCCTGCGTTAGGTATACATAATTTTATAGCCACCATCTTTAACACATCGTTTGGCGGATGATGCTCGTTGTAAGCTATTGTCGATGCATATACTTCTCTTACAGATTCATTTTGTACAGGTAGCTCAAATACAGTATTTATTCAGATGTATTATTAACATAAATACGTTGTGAAAGCAAAGACATTCTCTTCCAGAGCTCTTGATTATTACTGGCAACGAGGAGGAAATGCGTCCAACAGCGCCTCTGTCCTCGGATTACTCGGAGCGGATGTGGAGTTTTTCGGAACTTTGATCAAAAGTGAAGAGATGGGGTAAGGGATAGTTTAACATGTTGTCTTCGGTCACAGTGTGTTATGTGAACAGTGGATTTGTTTATTTTTTTATCTACGCTTCAAATGATATCCACCTGCTGTTTTCAATAGTGAAATGTGTTTTGATAAGGAATTTTATACTTTTATTTTAAAGGGAATTTATCAGGATTTTTCAAACTTTTAGAATAGGCTTAAAACATATTTTTCCAATGTACCGTGCCTATATATACGTATATATCGTACTCTCTGACCCCATACTGCAAACAGGATTTCTATATAAACATGCCAAAATAATATATTAAAAAATGATTTCCTAACTTAGACTACGTGCCCACGTTAGACTAAAAACAATTTCTTGCTTAAAAGTGCAACATATTTTGTGACGTATAAAATGAGTCACGTGATTTCATTTATATTTCAGTTTGATTGGTTATGCACAGGGGCGGATCCAGGATTTTAGATTAGAGGGGCGCAACACAAAATCTAAACGGGCACACATATTTTTCAGTAGAAATGTTGCGGAATTTAAATAAAATATAGGAGTTTAGTGGGGAGGGCGTAGGCTGTTTTTTAAAGAGTAGATCCGCCATTGATACAGGCTCACACGTAGTAAAAATTGTTTCATGACGATGTAAGATAGAGTCCGAATGATGCCAAGCAGTATTAAGTTTGAATGGGTATTTCGTTCTAATTAAGTTTATCACTCCAATTTAGATATTGATTTTGTCACGTTTTGGTGGATTTTCATACTAAACCATTCGGATTTCATTTATTAATGATAATGATATAATCTTTATCCGTTTTAATAATTATTTTGATTTTTTAAGTCATTTATAGCGGGGTTTCCTGATATACCTCCTTTAAAGGAGTAGAATACACTCTGGACATTTCTCTGCAGATATGTACTTTATAAATGCGAATGTTCATTTCGACACATTGATGTAACTTTAGATTGGTGTATTTTAGATAATTGTTAATAACTGTTGAACTAACAAATACTGTTCCTCTATTTTTAACTCTTCGACCTGGTAACTGTGGTATGACACTTTTGTGTGGCAGAGCTATATTTATGACAAATTATCGGCGTGTATCTATTCGAATACACGTATAAACATTACTGGTATATTGCATAAAAGGGTAATAAAGATGGGTTGAACTAACAATTTAGTATTGTGATAATTTGTAATAACTTGAACATTATCATGGAATTCGTACCCCTCCCTCCTCTATGCACAATGTGAATTTTCGACCAAACGTCACTGCACAGGAAATCTTCATTTTACTATCTAGAGCGTTTACGTCACACCAATTAATTTTATACTGTTCTCTTTATTAGGCAGTTCACATTGCGTAACGGAAACATCGTGAATTCATCAAATTCGAGAGAAAAAACTCTCTCGATCAGGTTGCCTTTTTCGTAAATATGAGTTGGTCAATCTGACAATCCATTCTAATCTTACAGTAGTCATAACGTCATAAAAACGCGGTTTGATAGCATGCTGCTTAATTAAATCTCACCATGATGCTACAGCCAGACATATATGTATTTGCATATATTACCGACGCTTCACTGGCAGACATCCATCTTGCAGAAGTCTGCTGGTGTTTTGTAAAATAATTATGTTTTTGTTTGATCTACTTTTGTTTTAGATTTCTGACGTCAGACTTCCACGATTATGGTGTAAACATAAGTAATTGTATACTACACGAGGAAGGTACATATAAATGTCCAGTTGCCATGGTTATACTAAACAAAGAGAATGGATCTAGGACAATTTTGTCGGCTCAAAAGTACGGTCATTTGTTTCACTATGAAAATTATTATCTGCCAATGAGAATTGTCCTGAAATGGCGTCACAGTGTTGAAATAACATTCTCCTGACGCACGCACGCACGCACGCACGCACGCACGCACGCACGCACGCACAACAACAAGAAAAACAACACTCATTATAATAATGATCGATGTGACTCTACAGTAACTATTAGTCGATTGTCAAATCATTGCTAAGAAATATTTAGGCCGTTCTTAACAGAATGTTTGCCGTGCTTCTACCTATTCACTCAAACTTGCACCTACCCAAACTTTTTTATTGACTTTTAGCGCTTTGATTTTTTATGATTCCTGTCTATTTTTGTTTAAAATGACAATAAAAAATTAAAAAATCAGACAAAACTGGATCGAAGCACAGCAAACAAATATGTTTTAAGAATGACCTTATCAGTGCCGGGAGTAGGTTGTTGCCTAAAATTTATATAAAATTGCTTAAAGTTAAACTTATCATTTTACTTCGATGGTGAAACAAGTTCTTACAACTTAGGCAAATCACGCTCGAAGTCTTCTTGGTTAGAACCAGTTCTAAGCATATACGGAAAAGTGTCTTGCCCAAGGACACCACACATAGTCGTGGCGGAGGATCGAATCCACGACCCTCCGATCATGAAAACTGAAAAACTGTTGAAAGCGACGTTAAATTCCGTACAACAACAACAACAACAACAACAACAACCACAACAACATCTATATGCAAAGCCATTCATTAAAAACTGAGATATTTTATAATCGTTAATTTAAATGCTTTTTTTCTTTCGATTTTGCAGCAATTTCGTAGAATTAACTTTTGAAGATTTTAATGGCCATATAGATCTGAACGAATACAAATGGATACATTTTGAGGTAAATAATGAGGCGGTATATTATTTTATCACATATTACTCAAACTAACTTGCAAGAAGTTACCAGAAACTTATAATTATTCGTTATACACATGCTCAAAAGTTCCGTATCTAGATCAAACTAATTTTTATTGCACTTGAATAATTCTAACCAACGACTTCGAGAATAGGGAAATTATTAACACATTTCAGATATATATGGCATATTCAGTTTCATTGGTAGAGGTAGAACCACCGCACCACCGCAAGTACTGGAATATTTTTTTCATATTAAGTTCTTGAACCGAGCTGTACTTAACTTACAAATCAGCGGCGAAAGGTTAGTGATCTTGAGACAACTGGACCGCGAAGGATTATTCCACTTCCTGAAGAATAAATAGTTTTTTAAAAAAAAAAAAATTGGTACAATAATGTAATGAATATACTTTCGCGTTTTTTAACATTATTTTTCTAAGAATATAACACTAAGTGAATACAATTTCTTCTTCTTCTTCTTCTTCTTCATCTTCCTTTCCTTCTGCATCTATTTTTCTATTTTTTCTTCTGCTTAACGCCATAAATAGAATGTGATTTGTGCATTTTTCAGGGTCGACCAAATACGGAACACATGTTAAAAATGATGCAAATGGTCGCTACTCATAATGCAACTCTTGGAGATTTTGAGAAAGTCGTAATGTCGCTTGAAGTTGAAAAAGTAGATCGACAAGGCCTCGGTATGTTTAATTATCAGTTATGAATAAAATACACGTTCGCTAAGTTTGAATAGTATTATTAACCGAGTCCATTATAAGATGTGTTTTTGTTCGCATATCATTCATATGCGATTTATTAGTTTATTGTCTAGTGTTATTAAAGATACCCTTCTTTCGAAGGGTTAAAGAAATAAGTCTATAGACTCATTGAATGTTCCACTGCACGGAAATCTTTAGTAAAAGGCGAAAGATTTATTCGTGACTGTAGTGAAACCAGAGTTAACTGTTCTTGACTGAAAATAATCTTATTTATAATAAATACAAGTTCAACACGGTTAGCTTAATTTAAATTAGACCTATCTGGACATTGTGAATAATTAATTCTAAAAGCGAAGTTCATTTCCATTGATACACGCTTTGGACAAATATATATTATTATCAAACAATTCATGAAGTTTAAAATTCAAATAATGACTACTTATTACTAAAATTTAGTTAAAGTTTATAAATGTGGTATACAAAGGGAGGTAATATTTTTCCGTAAATGTTTAGCTAGTCATTTTTTTAATTAAAATGTAATATAAATAAGACAAACTATGGGACACAGGTAGTGTTATTTATTTAAAATCATTATATATATTATACATATATGTACTTCCTTGGTACATGCAATAGACCTATACCAGAGCAAATTCTGATTATTTTATCTTATTATAATGCCCAAATTTGTCTCAAATCATTGAAGCAATGTATTTTTTTTTTAATTAAGGGGATAACAAGACTGCGGCGTGGTCTAGTGGTAGAGCGTCTGCCTCGCATGCGGTTTATTAATTTATTGTCTAATGTTATTAAAGATACCCTTCTTTCGAAGGGTTAAAGAAATAAGTCTATAGACTCATTGAATGTTCCACTGCACGGAAATCTTTAGTAAAAGGCGAAAGATTTATTCGTGACTGTAGTGAAACCAGAGTTAATGGAAGTAGATGAAAAATATTCTTATTTATAGTAAATACTACTTAAAGTTGAGTGGAGATATTTTAATATTTTTAGCAAATCTGACTTATTTAGACAATATGCGTGTTTTGTATGTATTTTTATTGTATTTCTATTGTAAAATATAAATATTTTGTTATCTACTAATATTTATTCGTTAAAATTCAAAATATGACAAATAAAGGGAAGTAATACGCCTACTCCACTCAAAACAAAAACAACAACAACAACGAGATCGGATAGGTTGTGTGGCTTGTAACGATTTCTGATTAATAATTTCTCTGTACCACAGATGATTATGAATTGCTTCTTTTTTATATATCAAATCATTATCTGTATTCATATGCAACATTCAATCTTAAAAATAAACTTGCAGCAGTGTTCTGTTGAATAAATTTTAAGTTGGCATGAGCTATGTTATATCGAAACCACGGTAAGATTAACTATGGTGATTCATGGGCTCGAAATCTTGAGCGAGGGTAGTGGGACATGTTGCAATGGCGGTTATACTCTTTAAAAACCCGGCGTATGCCCACCCACCCCATCCCATAGCCTCACGTTTTACTGAAATCCACTAGACTCTATTTTTTTCTACTGAAAAACATGTGTGCCCGTTCAGGTTTTGTGTCCGCCCCGCGAAACTGAAATTCTGGAACTGCCCATGAATACACGCATCTAAGATTGTTTATTTGTGTCTGCCGAGACAGCAAAAAAGTCCATCCACGCCTTATTAAATCAGGAAAGAGTGAGGGCAGATTATATTTCATAATGCATTTGCATTTTTAGAAAAATATTTTTGTGTAAAGAGAATAGACCTTCATTGGGGCGGACCCGTGATTTCAGGTTGAGGTTGGGTGTGGGGGGGGGGGGGGGGGGGGGAGGAGGGGGGGGGCGGTAGCGCAACACAGAATCTGGACGGGCACATATGTTTTTTTAGTAGAAATAGTGGATTTTGATGAAGTATGGGAGTTAAGTAGGGATCATTCCTGTTATTTATATGTGAAGAGTGACCAACACAGAAAATCGTTCAAGAATAAGAAATACTTTGTGTAATTTTCCATCCGTCATTCACCCTAGCAATTTAGGAATGTTTCACCATAATATCTTGGCAATTCTGCAATATATCCGATGTTATCCCCTGATTATATGTTATTGTATGGTGTTTAGCGTCGCTTTCAACAGTTTCTCAGTCATATCGCGACAGTGTCTACTTCAGACAGTATTCTAAGCGCTGTCACACTGAAGTAACATGCCGCAGACACATGGTACGATACCCCACCCAGTCACATTATACTGACACCGGGCAGACCAGACCTAGAACTCTCCTCTAAATGCTGAGCGTCAAGCGAGGAAGTTTCCAGTACGATTTTTAAAGTCTTTGGTATGACCCGGCCGGAGATTGAACCAACGACCTCCTGCATGCGAGGCAGACGCTCTACCACTAGACCACGCCGCGGTCTTGTTATCCCCTTAATTAAAAAAATAAATAGATTGCTTTAATGATTTGAGACAAATTTGGGCATTATAATAAGATAAAATAATCAGAATTTGCTCTGGTATAGGTCTATTGCATGTACCAAGGAAGTACATATATGTATAATATATATAATGATTTTAAATAAATAACACTACCTGTGTCCCATAGTTTGTCTTATTTATATTACATTTTAATTAAAAAATGACTAGCTAAACATTTACGGAAAAATATTACCTCCCTTTGTATACCACATTTATAAACTTTAACTAAATTTTAGTAATAAGTAGTCATTATTTGAATTTTAAACTTCATGAATTGTTTGATAATAATATATATTTGTCCAAAGCGTGTATCAATGGAAATGAACTTCGCTTTTAGAATTAATTATTCACAATGTTCAGATAGGTCTAATTTAAATTAAGCTAACCGTGTTGAACTTGTATTTATTATAAATAAGATTATTTTCAGTCAAGAACAGTTAACTCTGGTTTCACTACAGTCACGCATAAATCTTTCGCCTTTTACTAAAGATTTCCGTGCAGTGGAACATTCAATGAGTCTATAGACTTATTTCTTTAACCCTTCGAAAGAAGGGTATCTTTAATAAAAAAAAAATAGTTAGCCAATGCTTTGAATGTTTTCAACTGTTCTCAACACGTGTTGGGTAAATGATATATATAATGCACGGCAGATCCTCGTATAATACATTTCCTAAAACGTTTAATATTCAATAATAATTATGCATTCATGTAAGATCTCTATATACATTTCATAGAGTTATATACAATAACACACCAATACCAATTTATAATAACTATAATTATTGACAATGTGTTACAGTGATAACATTTATATACACCATACATTTATAAACAGATACAATATCTATAGTTCTAATGAACATAGTAAAAGCACATAACAGCTCTCCCGTGCTAACAGTGTGATATATGAAATGTAAGAGACAGTAATGTCAATTGCGTTACATGTTATTTCAACATGAAGTTGGATTGAGCCACAAGTTCTTTCAACATTAGGTTCGGCCCATCCCCTAATGGCATTGTGTTAAACAATAATATCCTTCAAATAGTATAAGAGGTCCGACATCGCTACCTCCGTGGCAAGAAGTCGGAGATCGCTACCTCCGTGGTCAGAGATCCGACATCGCTACCTCCGTGGCAAGAGGTCCAAGATCGCTACCTCCGTCCGTGGCCAGAGGTCCAAGATCGCTACCTCCGTGGTCAGAGGTCCGACATCGCTACCTCCGTGGTCAGAGGTCCGAGATCGCTACCTCCGTGGCCAGAGGTCCGAGATCGCTACCACCGTGGTCAGAGGTCCGAGATCGCTACCACCGTGGTCAGTGGTCTGACATCGCTACCTCCGTGGTCAGAGGTCCGAGATCGCTACCTCCGTGGTTAAAGGTCCAAAATCGCTATCTCCGTGGCCTGAGGTCCAAGATCGCTACCTACGTGGTCAGAGGTCCGACATCGCTACCTCCGTGGTCAGAGGTCCAAGATCGCTACCTCCTTGGTTAAAGGTCCAAGATCGCTACCTCCGTGGCCAGAGGTCCAAGATCGCTACCTCCGTGGCCAGAGGTCCAAGATCGCTACCTCCGTGGTCAGTGGTCTGACATCGCTACCTCCGTGGTCAGAGGTCCGATATCGCTATCGCTACCTCCGTGGTCAGAGGTCCGATATCGCTATCGCTACCTCCGTGGCCAGAGGTCCAAGATCGCTACCTCCGTGGCCAGAGGTCCGACATATGTACCTCCGTGGCCAGAGGTCCAAGATTGCTACCTCCGTGGTCAGAGGTCCCAGGTCGCTACCTCAGTGGTCAGAGGTCCAAGATCGCTACCTCCGTGGTCAGAGGTCCGACATCGCTACCTCCGTGACCAGAGGTCCAAGAACGCTACCTCCGTGGCCAGAGGTCCGAGATAGCTACCACCGTGGTCAGAGGTCCGAGATCGCTACCTCCGTGGTTAAAGGTCCAAAATCGTTATCTCTGTGGCCTGAGGTCTAAGCTCGCTACTTCCGTGGTCAGAGGTCCAACATCGCTACCTCCGTGGTCAGAGGTCCGAGATCGCTACCTCCGTGGTCAGAGGTCCAAGATCGCTACCTCCGTGGTCAGAGGTCCAAGATCGCTACCTCCTTGGTCAGAGGTCCAAGATCGCTACCTCCGTGGCCAGAGGTCCAAGATCGTTACCTCCGTGGTCAGTGGTCTGACATCATTACCTCCGTGGTCAGAGGTCCGATATCGCTACTTCCGTGGCCAGAGGTCCAAGATCGCAACCTCCGTGGCCAGAGGTCCGACATATGTACCTCCGTGGCCAGAGGTCCAAGATTGCTACCTCCGTGGTCAGAGGTCCCAGGTCGCTACCTCCGTGGTCAGAGGTCCAAGATCGCTACCTCCATGGTCAGAGGTCCAAGATCGCTACCTCCATGGTCAGAGGTCCGACATCGCTACCTCCGTGGCCAGAGGTCCGAGAACGCTACCTCCGTGGTCAGATGTCCAAGATCGCTACCTCCGTGGCCAGAGATCCAAGATCGCTACCTCCATGGTCAGAGGTCCGACATCGCTACCTCCGTGGTCAGAGGTCCGACATCGCTACTCCATGGTCAGAGGTCCGAGATCACACCCTCCGTGGCCAGAGGTCCGTCTTCCTTTAACTGTGGTTGCATGTGTTTTCCACGTCCTGTATACTTGGTGACCATTTTACAGTTTTTCCAAGAGTATGTTTTACTGGCATGCTCCCCGTTTTCAATTAGAATTACATGTACAAAGTAGGGATGGAAACGATGAATTATAACGCGTTGAAATCTTTCGAATAATATAAAAATAATCAAAATCTGAAAATATATGCATTAATCAATATAAACTGTTTAGTTTTTATATGCTTATACTGTTTATGTGTTTTATAGAGCAGTTAATGGATAAGGTTGACTACGTATTCGTGAGCAAGACGTTTTCAAATCACCATGGATATAGTTGTAAAGAAGATGCGGTTAATGGACTGATGCATTGCTGCAGAGAAGGGTATATGATTAGTACTCACGTACTTACTATTTTAAAGTAGCTCACTTCTCTTTACTAATTTATTGGTCTGTAGCACGGACCCAGCTCTGACGGTTGGGTCCGTTAAATAGCAATGTTGGGAAAGCCACATCTGAGCACGTTGAATAGTTTGAAGGACACCATAGTTATGCCATATTGCTATGGATTGTGGAACATACATAGACTTTACTGATCTTTCATTGCTTTCGGGAGATTTCAGGTTCTCGAATATGCTGATTTATTAAAACATTTCATAGCCGGTTGACGGTGAAGTCATTCAATTCTGTCCCGTCTAAAAGTCTCCCCAGCTAGCCGATTCTTTCCTCATGTAGTTAATCCCCCCCCCCCCCCCCCCCCCACCACCACCACCACCACCACCACCACACCCGGACTAAATATAGAAAAGATGAATTAGTTCAATGTTTGCATTATACAATTCAAATGTTTAACCCAAAGAAAATGAAAATAATAGAAGATGCTGCTGAATTATTAGCCAATTGAGTTACCGGGAAAAAGTCAGCTGGTTAATCAATTCCCTACCCAATATTCAAACTACAGCAGGGGAAATAATACACTCGCGCATTCATACTTCTTAGGAAGTAATACTATAGTGATGGAAAGAATCGGCTAGACAATTCTAATTTCTTAGGAAGTAATACTATAGTGATGGAACAATTCGGCTAGCCAATTCTTATTTCTTAGAGTACTATAGTGATGGAACGAATCTGTAAGCCAATTTTTACTTTTTAGGAAGTAATACTATAGTGATGGAACGAATCGGCTATCCAATTTTTACTTCTTATGAAGTAATACTGTAGTAATGGAACGAATCAACTAACCAATTCTTACTTCTTTGGAAGTAATACTAGTGATTGATCGAATCAGCTAGCCAATTCTTACTTCGTAGGAAGTAATGATCAACTAGCCAATTCTTACTTTAAAGGAAGTAATACTATAGTGAAGGAACGAATTAGCTAGCCAATACTTATTTCTTAGGAAGTAATGATATAGTGAAGGAACGAATCAGCTAGCCAATTCTTACTTCTTAGGAAGTAACACTATAGTGATGGAACGTATCAACTATCCAATTTCTACTTCTTAGGAAGTAATACTATAGTGATAGAACGAATCAGCTAGCCAATTCTTATTTCTTAGGAAGTAATGATATAGTGAAGGAACGAATCAGCTAGCCAATTCTTACTTCTTAGGAAGTAATACTATAGTGATGGAACGAACCAGCTAGCCAATTCTTACTTCATAGGAAGTAATGATATAGTGATGGAACGAAACAGCTAGCAAATACTTATATCTTAGAGGAAGTAATACTATAGTGATGGAACGAATCGGCAAGCCAATTCTTTTTTCATAGAGGAAGTAACACTATAGTGATGGAACAAATCAACTAGCTAATACTTATTTCTTAGGAAGTAATGATATAGTGAAGGAACGAATCAGCTAGCCAATTCTTACTTCTTAGGAAGTAACACTATAGTGATGGAACGTATCAGCTATCCAATTTCTACTTCTTAAGAAGTAATACTATAGTGATAGAACGAATCAGCTAGCCAATTCTTATTTCTTAGGAAGTAATGATATAGTGAAGGAACGAATCAGCTAGCCAATTCTTACTTCTTAGAAAGTAATACTTTAGTGATAGAACGAATCAGCTAGCCAATTCTTATTTCTTAGGAAGTAATGGTATAGTGAAGGAACGAATCAGCTAGCCAATTCTCACTTCTTAGGAAGTAATACTATAGTGATAGAACGAATCAGCTAGACAACCCTTACATCTAAGGAAGTAATACTAGTGATGGAACAAATCAGCTAGACAACTTTTACATCTAAGGAAGTAATACTATAGTGATGGAACGAATCAGCTCTCCAACTCTTACTTCTTAGGAAGTAATACTATAGTGATAGAACGAATCAGCTAGACAACTCTTACTTCTTAGGAAGTAATACTATAGTGATAGAACGAATCAGCTGGTCAACTCTTACTTCTTAGGAAGTAATGATATAGTGATAGAACGAATCAGCTAGACAACTCTTACTTCTTAGGAAGTTATGATAAAATCAGCTAGTCAACTCTTACTTCTTAGAAAGTAATACTATAGTGATGGAACGAATTAGCAAGTCAATTCTTACTTCTTAGAAAGTAATACTATACAGATGGAACGAATCAGCTATCCAATTCTTACTTCTTATGAAGTAATACTATAGTGATAGAACGAATCAGCTGGTCAACTCTTACTTCTTAGGAAGTAATACTATAGTGATAGAACGAATCAGCTGGTCAACTCTTACTTCTTAAGAAGTAATGATATAGTGATGGAACTAATCAGCTAGAAACTCTTACTTCTTAGGAAGTAATACTATAGTGATGGAACAAATTAGCTAGTCAATTCTTACTTCTTAGAAAGTAATACTTTACAGATGGAACGAATCAGCTATCCAATTCTTACTTCTTAGGAAGTAATACTATTGTGATGGAACAAATCGGCTAGACAGTTCTTACTTCTTAGGAAATAATATTATAGTGATGAAACGAATCAGGTCTCCAGGTTTTACTTATTAGGAAGTAATACTATAGTGATGGAACGATCGGCTTGCCAATTCTTACTTCTTAGGAAGTAATATTATAGTGATAGAACGAATCAGCTATCCAATTCTTACTTCTTTGGAAGTTATACTATAGTTTTGGAACGAATCGGCTAGCCAATTCTTTCTTCTTAGGACGTAAGACATTGTGCGCATGCGTTAAATATGACGGGATGTAATTTTGAACTGTGAAAGAAATTTGCTTTAAAATCTTATTTAAGTCAATTAAAACGTGGATTAATGGATTTAAAAGCATGCTAATGCATTCTTTGAGGTAATAGTGATAAATAAATGGGTTCAAAATCGGATAAAAAGGTGCTGGACGGTCAAAATCTAAAAAAAGGACAAAATCACAAAAGTCGACCGAGTTGGTGAGTGTTTTACCAGTTGATCTACGATAAGCCATGAGTGAACAATTCTCACCCAAACTTTCTCAACAATCTACACCGATGACGTACTCACAGCAAATGCAACAAATGCCAACGTATACCAACCAAATGAACTCTATGTACAGCCCACAGGCCTATCAGAATCAGCCTGCACAGCTCAACCAAAACCTTAATCAAATAATAATTGAGAGACTGGATGCCATGAATGTGAGGTTAGAAAAACTTGACACCATATATCAACAAATGTCTTAGTTTAACGACAAGAATACGTCTTTGGACAGTCGAATCTCAACTATGGAGTAAAAATTGTCGGATTCCAATAAAATATGCTTGAAATTGAGACGAGCAGAAATTTTGACGCGCAGGTGTGTGATGAAATCCAATCTAAACAAAATTTGATAGATAAACAGTTGTCAAACGATAAATTGTGTAAACAAAAGATGCAGAACGACAACGACGCCCTAAAAAACGACAATATTAGACTGTCCGAAGAAACCATTGATGCCCAAGCACGCTCAATGCGTGATAACTTATTATATTTCAATTTTGAAGAAAAACTAAATTTTGAAGATAGAAAGAATGAAAACTGCACGGATACCATTTTACAATGTTGTGATAGCGAGGTAGGTATGATAGGTGCACGTGACCGAATCAAAATTGATCGAGCGCATATAATAGGCCGATACATTAACGGTAAAAAACGCCCGATAGTTGTGAAATCAACTTTTACCGTGATAAAATGGATATGAAGCAGATCGCTTTAGACAAACTTAAAAACTCTTCCTACAGGGTTAATGAACAGTATCCTAAGACTATACAGGAGAGACGTAGATAGCTAATCCCAGAGCTCATCAAAACCAAGCAAGAAAACAAGCTGACGTTTTTGTCGCATGACATATTATACATCGATGGTCGATTATTCACGCCTGCAGCTTCCGCCGGACCACGAGTGAGCTAAGATGGAAATGAGAAGCAATTATCATTTATCCTGTGGAACGTTCAGGGACGTGTAAATAAATTAGATGACAATGAATTTATAAACTGGATAAATAAGTATGTCATCGTTTTGTTAACGGAAACATGGACTTCTTAATATTCAAATATAAACATTGATGGTTACAAGAGTTTCAGTTACCCAAGACCGAAGTGTAATAAAAAGGCCAAACGTGATAGTGGGGGCCTTGTGGTATATTATAAACAAAACTTACATACTCATGTGGAACATATCAAAACAAATTTAAATGGCATTTAATGGTTCAAAATAGACATGGATTTCTTAGGTATTGATGGTGATGTTTATTTCTGTGTTTGTTACATTCCTCCCGAAAAATCTAAAGTATATAAGAATGTAAGTTCATGTTTATATGAGTATGTATTTTTTTAACAGTTAAATGATGACACCATGCACGATAGTACTTAAGGCGAGGTTTATTGCAATGGCGATCTGAATAGTAGGGTATGAGAGAGATTAGGTTATACTGAGAATATTGACCTTGATCGATTTGTTACCATGCCTTCGGGCGATGAACCAAAATATACAATTGTTAAAAGAAAGTCATTTGACAAGCAAGTTAATATTTTTGGAAATAAATTGTTGTCATTGTATAAAGAACAAAATTTGATCATTTTTAATGTGAGGATTGAGGAACGAAAATTTACATATCACTGTATGAACAGAAATCGGACAGGGGCGAGTGTTGTGCACTACTTGATAACTAGCGCGAATAATCTTCACACTATCTGTTATATGAATGTGTTGGATTTAATGGAATGTTCTGACCATTGTACTATACAGTTTGCATTAAGTTGTCGCATGACTGGAAATAATCATACAGATTCAAGAGATTCAAATTCTTTATTTAGTAATTTAAAAATATAATGTTTCTCATTACATACAAATTCAGATAATAAATGTAACACATGACATACAGATAATAGATCAATATTATGTTAGATTCTATTAAATTAGAAAATTACGTTATTTAAATACATATGTTTTAATAGTTTCTGAGGTTGGACAAATATAAATTAAACATTTAAATACTTTGTCAAACATATACTGGAGTAGATCAACACAAAAAGAAAGATGTATATATTATGTATTTTGATTGTACAAGGAATTGCGAGTACTAAAAGCTTGATACATACACACATTTAACAAGACTGTATACTAACTATATTGTTATCAGATTTAACAATTTTAGTCCAGTATTTAATCATACGAACATATCTATTTATATACAATGGGTATCTACCTAACTCTCCATATACCCCCATATTTTAACATTTAATAAATATTTACAAAATTTCAAATGAATTCTTTCGATTTCTTTTGATTTAGAAAATCCCCATATTTCGCAGGCATAATTAAGAGTTGAGCCAACAAAGGCACCAAATAATTGACAGACAGTTTTCAATGAATATTTACGAGTTTTTGCCAGTTAAGTGTTTAATGCTTAAAGACCCTTTCCAGTCAATGCTTCCTGATTAAGAGAATAGTTACCGGTATAATTGAAAACAGTGCCCAGATAATTAAAAATATCATTCACTACTTCTAAAGGTTGATTATTAAAAGTCTAATTTTCATCGCTTTTTAAAGGACCCCTTTTTCGAAATACAACAATCTTGGTTTTAGCAGTATTCACTTCTAACCCCCAAGTTTCACAATATTTATGTAAAGGATTAATACTATTTTGCAGATCAGTCGGTTTTTTTTTACTTAATATCACCATATCATCAGCAAAAGGTATTAAAATAAATGTGATGTCATCCAAGTTCATGCCACAGTTTTGGATCTTCGCACAAGTACAGCTCTAGAACTTCATAAAATAATGAAAACAACAGGGGAGAAATTACTTCCTATTGCTTTAAACCGATAGCACATTCAAAAAACTTGGAATAGGAGTTACATCCTTTAACACATGCTTTCACATTTGAGTACATGTCACGAATAATTCGTATATATTGACAAAACTGTTTGGGATGCATCTAGGGTCGAGGAATTGAATACTTTACTTCAATAAAAATTTCAAAGTTTTAAAGATGTTACTGACAACATGACTGAAAATAAAGATTCAATAAATGACAGTATAATAAAGTTTACAAATACGATACACCTTTCAAATTATTTGGAAAATCCTTTAAAAAAGGTGATGTAAAATGTAAGAAAAAGAAGGCAGAGTGGTTTAACGAAAGTTGTAACGGTAAAACGGCATTTCTTAACTTCAAAAGAATTTTTCAAAAAACTCAAACTGAAGAGAACAAGATGGATTTTCTTGAAAATAAATTTGTTTTTGCTAAAACTAAAGAAAGGCTAAATAAACGTTTTTTTTTCGAAAGTAAAAATGAACCTAGCTAAACTTTGTAAAAAATGTCCAAGAAAATTCTGAAAAAAAATTTAACAATTTTAATAAACGTCAATAGGGGTAATCAAATAGTCCAAATATGGAGGAATTTGTACAGCACTTTACAGATATCTCGAAAACCTGAACTTTAGTGATATGAACAATCATAACAATATTGATAATAGCAAACATGGCATAGATATAAATGATGAACATGTTAATAGACAACAGGTCAATGTAGAATTTTTATATAAAAACTTTGAGGAGTCAGAAATAAGTAAGGTGATATCATCATTATCTCGAAATAAATCACCCGGATGTGACGAAGTTTTAGCAGATTTTTTCATAGACGCGAAAACATTTATAACACCTTATACTGTTAAAATATTTAATAATATCTATAATGACTGTGTTTATCCAGAAGCGTGGTCAAAAGGCATTATAGTCCATATATATAAAAAAGGTGACAAATTAAATACAGCGAATTATAAAGGGATTATATCAATAATTCTCTTGCTAAAATATTTTCACTCTGTATTAGAAACATACTTAATACTTGGTGTGAATTAGAACATTACTTAATGATTCACAGTTTGGTTTTAGAGATAAAAAAAAGAACAACTGATTGCATTTTCATATAGTACAAAAGATATTGTGAAAAAAAATCTAAACTTTATTGTGCTTTTATTGACTACGCACTATGGATTAAATTGGTTGAAAACGGTGTAAGCTGTAAAATGATTACATATCATATCTCATGAAAGGTAATTCCATATATTTATATTAACAAAGCACCAACAACTTCTATTCATTAATCGTCCTGCTACTTATACCTCCTTTTTTGCATCCGTATATTTCCATCGATTAATGGAAATGTAAGTCATGCCTATAATTTGTGCCTCTATAAACAAAATTGCTTCGGTAAAAACGGGAACCGTAATCATCATTATCTATTGTCTACTCATGTCTCGATAGCATCGTAACGTGTCTTGAGCTAAAAGCGGCCATTCACACTTACATAAATTATATGCGTTCATGGGATATTCTACTAAATCCTAGTGAAGGATTTACATCGAGGACGTATATATTATAAACAAAATTGACGTGATCTCTTTTGTTTCAGCGGCACTTTAATATGTGCTTGGGGTGAAGAAGGTGCTGCGGCTAAAACCTGGTCACATGATCTGGTGACATCACCGTGTTTCCCGCCACAACATATAGTCGACACCAACAGTGCAGGGGATACCTTTAATGCAGCAACTATATATGCCTTGTGTGAAGAAAAGTGTCTTAAAGAAGCAATCACATTTGGTTGTAAGGTTGCGGGTACGAAATGCGGAATAATTGGCAACAGAAAGTTAGAGGGATTACAGAGACTGTTATGAACAAAAGAATATTATTTAAAATTCTGGACTGCGTTTCACAAATTAACTTTCGATAAAAATCCAACTGACAAATCCTTAGTTGTTTCTTCAGATTTTAATCGACGTTTAAAATTATTGTATTCCAGAAAATGTATTATTTTTTTGCGTGAATTGAGCTGATTTTGGAATTCATTTGGATACATATTAAAACTATTTTAAATAATTGTATTCGTGTATATTTTTTTGAATTGATTATTTTTCCATAAGCAAAAGGAGAACACAATATAAACAGTGTATGAATGCACCATTTACCGTTTTTATTTTCATGATTTTCGGAGATGGGGTGGGGGTTGTTTTAAATCATAATCCCTAATAAAACTTTTTTCTCAAAATCGGAACAAAATGTCCCCAAATATGTGTTCAATTGCACCATATGGCGTATGTTTGTGGGGAGGTTTTGCTTGTAATCTTACTCCCTAAGTAGGATTCTGTCTAAAAATCGTACTAAAATATCCTCAAATACCCCAACCCCGTCTACGTCAAAATTCTAGATCTGCCACTGACCTGGGACACGTTTATTAAGGTAAGTAAGTGGTACAATGCTCTTCTTTTTCTCATATATGTCAACGACATAACTCAATCATTATTGAGCTTAACCAGACTGTACGCTGATGATAGCTCTTTGTATTATTCAGCAACCTCTATCCAAGATATTGAAGGAATTATTAACCACGATTTAAATATTATATCTGCATGGGCTTATCAGTGGCTAGTTAAGTTCAATCCAGACAAAACTGAAGTAATTCTCTTCTCATTGAAACGGTTCGATGCACTTCCAAACTTGATGTTCGACAATACTCCGATTAACTTTGTTGATAGCCATAGACACCTTGGCTTCACACTAAGCAAAACCGGTAAATGGAATGACCATATTGATAATATTTTAAAATCTGCCTTTAAGGTTATTGGTGTCATGAGGAAAATGAAATTCACTTTTAGTAGAAATGCATTAAACCAAATTTATCTTTCTTATATACGTCCAGTTTTAGAATACTGTTCAGTAGTATGGGATGGATGTACTGAATATAATTCTGAAATGATTGAATTACTTCAAAATGAAGCAGCAAGAATAGTAACTGGTACCACCCGATCGATCTCCTTAGCTAATCTATACAGAGAGTGTGGATGGGTCTCTCTTGCAGAGAGGAGAAACCAGCATAAATTGATATTTATGTACAAAGCTACCCATAACATGATCCCGTCTTATATATCAGACCTTATTCCTTAAACGTACCATATTCCTTAAGAAATAATAATGATGTAAATATTCCAATTACTCGGACTGAACTAAACCGCAAATCATGTATACCCTCATCTATTTCAGTTTGGAACTCTTTACCAAACGAGCTCAGAGATACTGCTACAGTATCGATTTTTAAATCTAGATTAAAGGCCTATCTTTCAGAAGTAGTTAATCCACCCTCTTACTATAATGATGGTCAGAGATATATAGCTGCTATGCATGCAAGATTGCGAAACAAATGTAGCAACTTGAACAATGACCTTTACCTTAATCACCTACGCGATGACCCTAATTGTACATGTTCAAATTCTATAGAAGATGCTGATCATTACCTTTTTAGATGCAATCTTTTTAGGAACCAGAGAATCGTCTTATTTGACTCGACTAGAAATTTTCACCCATTAAATGCAGAGCTTCGTTTATTTGGAAAGACTGCACTTTCTGTTGATGAAAACATTGTTGTTTTCACAGCGGTTCACGAATATATTAAAACAACAAGTCGTTTCAAAGAGTCTTAAAATGACAGCTCATTGTCACACAAGAAATATATTATTTTGCCGGTTATATTTAAAACAAATGTATCTTAAATAGCTTTTAAATCTAAGTACCTGACTTAGCAGACAATAAATCTATCTTATATCTTATCTTTCTGCTAATCTATATTACTATCGCTCATTCTTTCTACTTACACATGTTGTTTCTTTTTATTATATTCTTTCCACTCTTAATTTTCTTCCGTTTATATAAACAGCTAAATGCATTGTGACAACCTTAATTGTCGTTTAGTACATAGCCATTGTCAATTGAATTGTGTTTGTAAAATTATAAGGGAAGGGACGAATCTAAGTTGAGAGAACTTGTGGCCCAACCCATTTGCTATATACATGTATATATTGGCAATAACATATGTTTAAACTACAATGTTCTTGGCGCAATACCTGAAGTGACGGATTTTTTATGCTCACCGAAAGACAAATATTCAGCTTCCGATCGTCCGTCGGTCCGAATTTTTGTCCGAAACTTAGAAAGTACTGCAAGGAACCCAGCGAGACTTGAAACATGGATAGAGAGCAATGTGTGGAAGTACATAGCGAACAAACCAAAAACTCTATCTTGATTGATGACACAAGTATATCCCCTTTATACTGTTTTTGGCTAGTATTTGTTCTGAATATATGAGAACCGGACTTGAGAGAGAGAGAGAGAGAGAGAGAGAGAGAGACAGAGACAGAGAGAGAGAGAGAGAGAGAGAAAGGGAGGGAGGGAGAGAGAGTTCCATATAACTATACACGTGTATCTTGGATAATCTCATAAACATCTTCTCCTTTGCACCTTATTTCCCTTTGTTAGCATAATGTAGCGCTACTCAATCCAGCACTTGTTATGGGAGCACCATCGGTTCATCCCATACGCTTTTTATTTTAAAGTTGTGCTCGTAGTTAGAAATGACCGTTCATAGGTTCACGGGAAATGTATGATACATTTCATTCCAGGTTCAATGAAAGAGTAACGTCACGAATGAATGAATGAATGGAGTTTTACGACGTACCAACACATTATAGTTTAAATCGAAGCCAACAGGAAAGAAGATTCCAGGTTCTCTCTACATGTACAAAAACAACAAATTAACATACATATTTAAATAAAATACACCAACAAATGAATATGCAGAATGAACCTAGAACCTTGATACCTGCAGAACTGCAGAGTTTCAGCAAATTCTATCGTATTACTCAAATTGTCGCTTCTTACGACATGTATGAGCCACAGTGGTCCTATTCTTGCCATCACTCATATGGCTCCCTGAAACCGCACAGAGGTTGATAATTTAATCATAATAGTGAACATGACAAAAAATGATAAAATGAACATGACACCCATTCGTAGGATTCCCACTCATCTGCAGAGATCGGCAGTGATTCTATTCTTAGCCGGAATCACACGGGCTGTAACGTCACAAATGTAAGCCTACACGTTCCGCAACGACTTTATAGCTAACAAGGTGATTCCCCCATTCCCATATTTGCATAGTGTTAAACACCATTTCCAGTTTTATTGGCGGAGGAAGACATCGGAATTTTAGACATGGACCTGAGGAATACCGCGTACCGTCCTGCCATTTCTCATGTAACGTTATCGGTCAAAGATAGGATCGAACCCATGTCCTTAACGGTAAGAGATAACGGATCTTGAGACGGCACCATAAACCACTTGGTCATGAAAGACAACCCCACTAAATTCCTGATTTACAGATTACAATTTCGAAAAGAATATTGAATAAAATATATGAACACATACTAGTATTATAAACATGTTCAAACTACGAATTAAAAAATAAAATATTCTACAATGATTCATATTCCACGTTGCCTTGCCGATGTTTCTTTTTTAAATCTAAATATTTCTATATACATTCACGTTGAAACATGACCCCAACGTGGAGCCAATTTTGACAGTTAAATCAAAACCATCAATGTTTATATCCTAAAGTAAGGTAAAAAAAAACAAAAGTGGTAAACTATTTATTTTCCATTTCCTAGCTCGATTTTCTCCTTTACTTTCTAAGGTTATATTTTTCACAGTAAACATCTCTAGGGATTTGAAATGCTCTTATTTCATTAAACTTCTCATGTAACTTTTTTATTTCAGTTTTGATTGTATTAACTCCTTTTTGGAAAGAATCCCCCGGTTTCCACAACGAGACCATCTCCCACATCATTGACCTCATGTTGTCACTCACTTCTTTTAATTCAGCTTTATGTGACTCCAAGTCGTCTTTCACGCCGGTAATTTCCTCTTGAAGACTAGCGACATGGCTGTTTACAGTTTGTATACTGAGCTGACTGGACATTTGCTTCTTTGCTATGAATATAACATTACTGTTCATTTCTTCTATTAGCTCTGTGTTTCTTTCACTTTTCACGTTAGTGTTTATGTCTCCTATTTCTTCGTCTGCTTTGTAATATGCTATTTTACAATGCTGCAAAAAAATGAAAAGAAATACCATTCACTAACTTCATGCATCGTATCAAAACTCTGTCGTGACATAGATTGTGTTTCCCCTTACTAATCGATGCTAAAGCTCTTTATAAACATTAATAAACAATATACTCTGTATAGACAAGAAGATTAGCATAGAGTTGGGTGGACAACAAGTACAGAAGGCATTTCTCATCAAACCCCTAAGGACTCTGTTTTAAAACTATTTTATAATGTGAATTTAAAAGAAACCCAGTAAAATGATCACGGAAATGAAAGTGTTTATCTATACTCTTATTATTTTCGATAAAAGAACATACAATGAGAGAACGAAGGAGATCTATAAAGACTGAAGTAGTGAGAGTGAAATAGTGAGAGTGTGCGTTGGGTTGTCAGTCGAGCAGATTGCCGACCAATCGTTTTCACGAAGTAAAATCTGTATATCTTTATATAATTTATGTTTTGAACGCCATGGGAAAATAATGACAAACACAAAACTGCTATTCGTGCAACAGACGCGTTTATACGAAAAGACAAAAAAATTACATAGAGAATAAATCAAATATAAATAGAGCAAAGTTCCATATTTTATTATAATAACTGATTGCGAAAACAAGTCTGAAAATTACGTATTTGTATTGATTGAATATCTAGCGACATTTTTATGCCATCGAGGGCTAACAGACGATCAGTTAATCTAACCACTGTTTCCTGGGATCCTGGAAAATTAACCAGTACTCGAGCACACCCCATCTCCGCAAGTAACTGATAACTTTCTCACTTGAATCAGCGATGAGAGACGAATGATAATGAGACGCAATGTCGTATATCAGTCATCACGGAGATTGTGGCCAGGTGGCGATTCGAACACACGATCCCTGATAGTCAGACGCACTAACGACTGCTATTTCCACTTGATCTTTAATGATGAAGCTATTTTGCACTTTTTAAAAAGTAACCAGTTCAAAGCCTACTAAATATTGTATAAAGTATAGCAGCCGTGTTTCTTGACTTGTATTCTACACAGTATAACGCACACGTTATATTAAGAACAACAGTGCTTATTTATCTCTATTCTGAACAGTATAACGCATTCATAACGCTTTATTCACTTGTCTGTAGAAGATTCTGCCCAAGAACGTCGAGTTATTCCGCTCTATGCAGATAATACCGTTGTTTTACCTGTCAGTAGAAGATTCTTCCCAAGAAAGAAGATTTTTCCGCTCTTTGTGGGTAACAATGTTGATTTACCTATCTGTAGAAGATTAGGCCCAAGAACGATGAGTTATTCCACTCTATACTGGTAACAATGTTGTTTTACCTGTCTGTAGAAGATTATGCTCTAGAACGATGAGTTATTTCGCTCTTTGCGGGCAACAATGTTGTTTTACTTGTTTGAAGAAGATTCTGCCCAAGAACGATGAGTTATTCTGCTTTATACGGATACACTGTTCTTTTACTTGTCTGTAGAAGTTTCTGCCCACGAATGATGAGTTATTCCACTCTATACTGGTAACAATCATGTTTTACCTGTCTGTAGAAGATTATGCTCTAGAACGATGAGTTATTTTGCTCTTTGCGGGCAACAATGTTGTTTTACCTGTCTGAAGAAGATTCTTCCCAAGAACGATGAGTTATTCTGCTCTATACGGATACACTGTTCTTTTACTTGTCTGTAGAAGTTTCTGCCCAAGAACGTTGAGTTATTCCGCTCTATGCGGGTAACAATGTTGCTTTACCTGTCTGTTGAAGATTTTGCCCAAGAACGATGAGTTACTCCGCTCTATGCGGGTAACACTGTTGATTTACCGGTCTGTAGAAGATTAGGCCCAAGAACGATGAGTTATTCCACTCTATACTGGTAACAATGTTGTTTTACCTGTGTGTAGAAGATCCTGCCAAAGAACGATGAGTTATTCCGCTCTACACTGGTAACAATTAGTTTTACCTGTCTGTTGGAGATTCTGCCCAAGAACGATGAGTTATTCCGCTCTATGCGGGCAAACAATGTTGTTTTACCTGTCTGTAGAAGATTCTGCCCAAGAACAATGAGTTATTCCGCTCTATGCGGGTAACAATGTTGCTTTACCTGCCTGTTGAAGACTTTGCCCAAGAACGATGAGTTATTCCGCTCTATGCGGGTAACAATGTTGTTTTACCTGTCTGTAGAAGATTCTGCCCAAGAACGATGAGTTATTCCGCTCTATGCGGGTAACAATGTTGCTTTACCTGTCTGTTGAAGATTTTGCCCAAGAACGATGAGTTATTCCGCTCTATGCGGGTAACAATGTTGTTTTACCTGTCTGTAGAAGATTCTGCCCAAGAACGATGAGTTATTCTGCTCTATGCGGGCAATTATTCTTGCGAGGTTCACTTCAAGATTGAGATTCGCCTCCTGCTGCAATCGCTGATATGTGTCACTGAGTTGGGCAATAAGGATGTTGAGTAGAATAACTATGGTGACGAATAGGAATATCAACATTATGATCGTCGAAACGGTCCTGTACAGGAATAAACAAAAAAACTGTCAATATCGTATACACGCTTACATCGTACTATCACGAGTTATGCATGATTTTAGTTAATTGATTTGTATAAGTAAATCTTGTTGAAAATACTGCAAGTTATCAGTGCTATATTGATGTTTTAAGGAGTATGTGTAAATTATAGTTTTGCTGTCTTTATTAAAAACAAATTCAGTGTTGTACGGACAGAAAATAGATAAGATGCATGCTGTATAACTGAAGGAAACATTCATGATTACCTATAGCCATTGGATCCAGTATAGTCTACGACCGGTTCACCCTCGATCATAGTTCTTAACCCAACCAGTAAAACTCCCCAAAATGAACTGAAAATAAATCAAATGGAAAACCATAAAAAACAGACATGCTTATTTCAATATATATTTAATACACATTGAACAACAACAAATTAAACTTGCAACTACCGGAGATGATTGTCAACAAAATAATATTAAGGAAAAATAACCTCTGTATCAATATCACCATGATTTGTAATTATATATATAAACACCTATGCAAGAACGCCAATTGCTGCTAAACAACATATAGGACTTACTTATCTAATATACAATAAATAATGGAACATCCACATATTTCATTTTCCTGGAGATAAACTAGCTTCTAGGTAATCACCAGGAAACATTTGTCCTGTTTTGTTAAACACCACAAACATAATGACACATTGATTCAGTCAATCAAAATATCTGCATATGGTAATCCAACATAACACATAACTTGGGCATAAATTATATGGCATAAATCGTTAATATGATCTAATTAAGTATAGTCATAACTTGCAAGCTTACTGTAATACATATCATAATCCTGCAGTTTACAAGACCCGGACGTGGATTTGTCAGTTTGCGTGTCTTTGATACGAGCTTACCATTATTAACCAGTTCATGAGTATACCGTAACCAATAAGTATACACAACCTAAAGATGGTCTGATTTGTTTTAAAAAAGCGTTCAACACATAAAGAGTTACGTAACACATTTCCGTTGTAAATGATAGAAAAGCACACCTGGTTTCCTCATGAACATGAAGGTCGCCGTCTCCTTTCAATGCCAGCAGAAATGAGCCACCGAACGCAATGTTTATCATTATCAACAAGATGCTGAATTGTATGACGTCACTTCCGATAATATGCCAGAGGATCTGCGCGTAAGCACCTGTTTGTCTACATATATATATATTATCATACATTAAATGTATTGCATTTATCGCCTGTTGTTACAACATCCAACATTTGCAAATTATATACGTTACGGTGTCATGTCACGGTCGTGACTCACAATACAAGTGTGTTATCAGAATGTATTAATTCTACGTCTCACACACCAATTAATTTTGTACTATTCTACATAAAGAGACATGCACTTCTAGAACACTGGGTACATTACCAATGGTTCTAAAAATGCCTTATTCCCATAGATAGTGCTCTGTTGGTCCAGATATGCAGAAAAAAACATGGGCTTGACCAGGTTGCTTTTTTCACAATTTCGATGGTTTGATGGAACCCCTTCATTTTTGACAATTCTGCCAATTTGTTGCAATGTATCACTACGCATCTTTAAACTGTTATAGCATCTACAAACAGTTCCCAATATCACCCAAACTTTGCAGAAATCATGAAAATGTTCCAATGTTCCCATATACACAAAGACATATAACATTTTATGCATTTACTAAAAAAAAAATGCCCGACCGCTTTATACAGCTCTAATTTTTTGGCGTAATACCGTCATGTAAGGGAGGTAATTCCCCAGTGAGACCTCTAGGGGAGGTTTTAATGATATCAATCACTTATATATGTTACGGTGTCATGTCACGGTCGTGACTCACGATACAAGTGTGTTATCAGAATGTATTAATTCTAGGGGAGGTGTCTATAATATCAATCACTTATATATGTTACGGTGTCATGTCCCGGTCGTGACTCACGATACAAGTGTGTATCAAAATGTTTTAATTCTAGGGGAGGTGTCTATGAGATAAATCGCTTGACATTGTTGTTAAAATGTTTCAGTTCTTGTTACACTGAAAAATTATGTAAAACTCTTAACGACTTGTGTGGAAACGCTCCCGCGCTCCATACGTTAAATAACAATAAATATTACCAGTTTAATTTGTATACTAGAAATTAAATCTTTCATAAAATATTCAGATAGTAAATTTATTCTCTCTGGATAACTGTTTTATCGGTAACTTGGTTGACTCGTTACCACCAAAACAATCGTTCATCTAGATTGAATTGTCCTTCAGAACCATGAAAGAACATATAAAGTATTCTTAACAAGATGTTTCCGATATCAACTGGAGTACGCATTAACGTTTACATGGGATATTCATTTAGCTGTTTAACACGTTGCAATTAAGATATTTTGTAAGAGAAAGTTGAAACGATGTAAATTGGTGTGAAATGCAATTACCTTTTTTTGTATTTACTAACATACATTAGAGTTCTGTCAAAAAAGATCAAACGTTGTTACACAAAATGGTATGATTTGATCTTCTGTTTCCGGATGAAGTTGAAGTTATATTTATGGAAGCCAGTGCATAATAACTGTATAAGTTAGCTGTACAATGGGTAACATGTAATGTCCGTGACTGGTTGTTATCACTACAAACCAGCCAGTATTGTCAAACATACAACAAACAGTATTGTTTCATGAGGTGATGTTTGCTTCAGAATTCGAAATTTTGTAAAAAAGAAATTACATGTAGGTACTTTACATTAAACTAACGCCTTACTTTTTTATATAAGGTTATACTTGATTTAACACACACAAACAAATTTGTAAAAATATCTTATGACAAAAACAAGTTTTTATATCATTGACGCTAGCGATCACATTCGTGTCTGTAACTTTATTATAAGATGACTTCACCCCAAGCTTAATATTTAAACCGTGTTTTTTTCTTATTTTCAAAGTTTCGTTAGATTTTATGGGTATGATAGAAAATACAAATTTTAAATTGTTTTCCTCATGTTTTGAAAACTAGTTTAATGTGCTACTATTGGTTTTATGAAAACTGTTTCAATACACACAGACGATGTTTAAGATATAAACAAACGGATATAGGTATCTCTATAGTTCAGAGGTGTATATTATATTGAATATAGGAACATGGACAAACTTGCTTTCAACACTGCAGTGCGGCTCGTTAAGTAGCACATAGAAAAGTAAACCATCAGCTTTTAAACGGTAGCAGTCGATGATCATCATGTAATTTATAGTTCATATAGTTCGAAATTGCTTTGTATTTCTCAAACTAATAAAATACTACCTGAAAACTGCAGCATATTTGAATACAGTGAGTGTCCACAGGAAGTAGCCAGCGGAATAAATGTACCACTGGGCATGCGTGTCGGTGAATCGCAGTGGCAGTATGCTCAACAGCAAAATAGAGGAGACAATTTCAATCAGGTTGAACATATCTCTTGCATACTTTGTCCCAAACCTTAGAAATAAAAACGACAAACCATTAATAATCAAAGCGCTGTGAGCGGTTAAGGACTGCGGCTGCAGTTCAGATGGTCTGACGGAGAAGCTGGTTACGTGTATACATGTATTTGTTTTTTAAATTTTACTTCATGATTAAAATTTCTCGAGATTTCAGTGGTCCATCATTATTTTTTGTTTTTAAATTATCTGAATGTAATTTTGTTTATATAATATAAAACTATATAATTTTGGCATTATGTTCATATAAAAAAAATAATAAAATGATGTAAGGGGTACCGCCAGGTTTTTCAAACCGCAAAATTTAATGCAAAACAATAAATTTCAGGACCTACTTTGAAAGGCTGTATCTTTGGTATTTCTTAATAAATTTTTAAGAACTTTAGCTCAGCTAGAACTACATTATGTGTCTAACATAAGAATATCAAGAACACGAAAATATAAAATAATCAATTAGACCGCCAGTCTTTTTCGAACGAAACATATTGTGTAACTTTAATTGCAATGACCAGCTCAGTTCAACTGTCTGTACCTCAGTAGTTGGACGATGGAATTTAATTATCATTTCAGTTAGATATTCTACATTTTCTCATAAAATAAACAGTAATTAAATACACCACCAGCTACCCTTTCTAAAATAAAATTAACAGTACCGCCCTTAATTTTGCACTATTGTTAAACCTATAATAATTCATTAAGGTCTAAAGTCTTTCAAATTCATTTAAACATCAATACGTTATAATTTCTTCTAGATATTGATAATCTTAAGCATTTAAATGCACTTCAGTTGAATTCATGTTGAACTGATGTTCCCAGCGCATTTTATAGAGGAGAACTTTGCACGTCTGGGAAATTATTTATAAGTTGATAGTCTAAAATCCGGCATTGCTTCTATGGGTCTTGGGGCAAGCCCCAGGCCCAAATTCTGCTAAGAAATTTACTCTTCCGCTCCAGATGCACATCAAGCGTTAATCTCAGAACGTCACAGCCACAGTACGCTTCTTTGTCAGTGGACGATTGTCTCGCAAAACAGTGTAACTTATAACCGATGAAAAAATCGATATGTTTATAAAAAAGTAAGAACAAATCACAAGAGATTTACATGGAAATAATAAATTTACACTAATATAAAGTCTGTTACAGACTGTAAATGTATAAATATTTGTTTGAATTGTTCCGGCCAATAGAATAGTGCATCGGAAACTGCTGTGAAACTTGCCTTATCAGTTGTATGGTCTCTGAAATAAGCTTTAAGAAACAAAACGCACATGTCAAGATCTCAAACACAGCACGTGCGTATTGGGTAGTGGAGTTGTAAACAAGAGGGTCGTCGGCTGCTACTGACGTCACCAGCGAAAACGTCAACGAGAATAAGCTGACGAGGTAAAAGATGGCGTAACCGCTGAAATAAACACATCGGCCGAGGTTATTTCAACCAACACATCTACATATATGTTAAGATAGACTATTACTGGATGTTATTTGTTACATAGGCCTATGTATATTTCTAACCAATAATCAAATAAATGAAAATGGTTAAAATACGGATCACTGAGTCCATTGCTATAACACAATCGGTCACGTTAATGTCATACGACCGCGGCATAAACATGTAACAGAAAATCATTTGCTTATAACAAGATAAAAATTAAAAACCGTCTGGTGAAGCAAATATCATTTTCGAACAGATTTCTTAAATCACATAAGATTGGAGACACGTCAGGATAGTTCAGAATGGTATTGCTTTAGATTATAAGAATAAAGGTGAGAAACTGCTTACAGTTCGAACGCCAGAATTATAAAATATAATATGTTACTTACATTCCCTATCAATTATACCAATAGTATTCTGATAAAATGAACATACAGAATGCGGATAGTGACTTTATTACAGAGATAGGCAGACTAAAATCAGTTCAATATGCCATTTAATACTTTTGGTACCAATGTAAAGCTGCTAACCTGTTGACCATTTTACATTCTACTTTGAACAAAAACATTTTAACTACAAAACATAAAAATATGCATTGCATGTAGAAACATGAAGTAATACATAATCGATGGGTAGCAAAAGGTCCAAATCGATGTTAGAAGGGCTCAAAATAAGAAATTTGTCACAAAACAACAAATGTAAGAGTAAAGTTGCATTTTTCTTTAAATTTAAAAAAGGTAATAAAAACTCCGCTTAAAATACAATCGATCCATTTCCTTTGATACCAAACTCATACAAATATGTTGGTTTGTTTAGGAGAAGTGATGTTTGCAAAATATGGAAAACGCAAAAATGTGCTACTCAAACTCCAAACAAGAATCGGCAGTTGTTTATCTCAGATTAGGACTTACCTTCACTGCAATCCCAGGCTCTCAAGCATGGACTAGATTATCAAACAATACAGGCTAATCGCCAGAATTACAAGCTTGTCATAAAGTTTGGAAATAGATTTCCATACTCACTTCCACCCTTTCTATAGAACTTTCCATCACAGTAAACGCGAGTAACGTAATAATCGTATATAACTTCACTTACATAAAACGTGTCCTGGCAAATGAATTCCATTTTCTTTTGATCATCATTCTAACAATGTGGTGATTAATGAAATACTGAAATGTAACGTATATGAAACACACATATATATATATACATATATTATATATATATATAAATGCTTTATTGTGGTGAATGTGCTATTGCTTTTCATATTACGATGCTACAAACACTTAACAAAACAATTTTTATAATTACATTCATGCTGTTTATTTATTTTTTCAGGAATTTATTCTTACTTATTTGCAACATGCATTTTAAAAATATAAACCATGGAATCATCAAAAATAGATATATTTCAGTTACTTTAATTCAATAAAATAAAAAATACATATTTCAATGTTTTAAATCATTATTAAAAATAAATGAAGCTATATGAACTCCTACCAATCTCTTCTCTTCGCAGTATAGTATGGTATATTAGCTCCTGCTGGTTAGTAGTAGGTTAATATACGTGATACAGAGTCCATGATGCCGACAATCGGTTCAATTCATTCGAAACCAGTACGCCAAACAATTAAATTACACTAGTTAAATTTAATTGAGTATTTGCAATTTATTTTGTGTAGGGAAGGACTGTAACTAATGTTGGTAGAACTTGTGGCCCGACCCTTTGCTCACATATATTTTAAAAGCAATACAATATGTTAAACTAAACACATTAAAGTTGGTCTTATACGTGTATAATCATGATCTACATTACTTTTATTGTTTGAACAGTCATTAAGTGGACGATATACCTTATTTCCAGACATTGCCAACGCTTGGAAAACCGACTCATGATCGGGGTTAAATGCATCGTCAGTTGGATCGTTACCGTCACTATCTTGTTCTAATAAACTGTAACTCGCCATTGGTTCCGTCAAACCTGATTCTAGACAACCAAGCACGGCAAGTACAGTGCTCTGTATGAAACAGGCATTAAGATTATTGATAAATAAACGAATAGGCAAGCTGAACAAAGCAAAGTGTTCATGCAAAGCAAAATAATTTAATTTGCTGTGTGATTTTTAAAGATTATTAAGTAATATTTATTTAAATTAATAAATATCAAGTAAAACTTTTGAATGTTCGCGGAATTTCGTAAAATTTGATATCAGAGAGAAATAAACATCGTTATTTTTGTTTTGAATATTCGATTTCGTGTGTATCCACAATATGTGATCGATTCAAGGTTCGGCCCGATGGCCTCTGAAAAAAACACTATTGGTCTACCAATGACGCAAACTCAAGAAACAACACTCAGTACTGGTCTACCAATGACACTAACTCAAGAAACAACACTCAGTACTGGTCTATCTATGAAACTAACTCAAGAAACAACACTCAGTACTGGTCTATCTATGAAACTAATTCAAGAAACAACACTCAGTACTGGTCTATCTATGAAACTAACTCAAGAAATAACACTCAGTACTGGTCTATCTATGAAACTAACTCAAGAAACAACACTCAGTACTGGTCTACCAATGACACTAACTCAAGAAACAACACTCAGTACTGGTCTACCAATGACACTAACTCAAGAAACAACACTCAGTACTGGTCTACCAATGACACTAACTCAAGAAACAACACTCAGTACTGGTCTACCAATGACACTAACTCAAGAAACAACACTCAGTACTGGTCTATCTATGAAACTAACTCAAGAAACAACACTCAGTACTGGTCTATCTATGAAACTAACTCAAGAGTATATAAGCTTAGTGCCTGCTTCGAAACAAACAGAGCTAAAATAAAATAAGTATATTACCTCATACTGAGTTTTTAAAAAATCTCGTAATTTCAGCTTTGGTGGTCCAGTCTCCGTTCGGCTAAACAAGGCTATAACACTGTGGATATTAATGTATAAATTTGTCTAAATACGCTGCCAAATATTACATTAAATCACATGTCATCACATTTACTATATCAAGTTTTGATAAATAAAATATCAACATATATAATACATAGTAATCGGGAGACAGCACAAGGGAAGACAGCAATAATCCATACGCAGAATAATTATAATAAAGTAACAGCCTTGGAACGGTCAGTACCAAACGACATCACAGACGAGCTTAAACCTGGTCAACGGTGCACCAATCTCGCTCTTCCCTCGTAATCGCATTATAAGACAATATACATATCATTTGTATCTTATTGATACGACATCGTGTACCTGTGTATACTGGAAACCACAAATCTGCCTAGGTAAATAAACATTAAAACAAGTGTTGCTATACGCAGAAGTCAGACTAAACCGAGACGCCGATGAGGACACTCATTCTTTCACTTATCCGTTTAAGACTTTATAAGGAATTCGCTATCATTGAGGCCCCAGGACTTCCAGTCATTGCACAGTTGAAAGTATGGTAGCCAGTGGTAAAGGCATGAATCATACAAGACCTTATAGGATCAATGGATTATAGCCTCGATTTATAAACTTCTACAAAACAGCTTTAAAATAACAATGGCATTGCATCAAAAGGGTTTTGTAAAGTACCACACAATCATCAAAGCCTTTAAAGACAAACCATGTTTTACAGTTACAGTATTAGACAACGAAAGTACGTAATTTGTGATAACGGTAGCAATTTCGTCAAGAGTTGCTTTAACAATGAAGATGTTACGATCATTAAAATCCATAACGGAGCCGTTACCATTGACAAACGTATAAGTGTAGCCCGGGACATAACCCATCCAAATGAACAATATGTATCAACTGTAAGATATACGATATTTAAACGTGCAACCTTGCCGTTGGGTATACCTACTTTTTTCCAACTGATATAACTCAAGTTACAAGTTAAAGAATGTATGAACTGTTTTATTAGAAGTATTTGTACAATCTCCCTCCAGATTAACTTACCTTTCATTATCCATGTTTTTGACGAGTAAGCCACCAATTCCGTCATGCCCGCCGTCCAACGCAATCTCTAAGGCAATTTTCCCTTCTTTATTCTCTATCAACGTATCGGCATTGTGATCAAGGAGTGTTTCGGTAACAAAGTAATAATTTTTCATCACGGCACAATGTAGTGGAGTGTTACCGTTGTCGTCATGTATGGCACTTACATCGAAGTCCTTGCTCCGGTCGAAGTAGTAGTTGATACGACCAAGAGCCTTGGGGAAATAAAAAAAAACTTCTTTTAGCATCAATATTCTAAAATCTGGGATGATATAAATTTCTTCAATCCGGTACTTTGTTGGTTAAGTGTTATGGTGTCCTCAGGTCTTCTCGGCAACATAAATCTAGACTAATGTTTTTCATCATCCGATGAAAATTCAAAAATATGCTTTAAACACTTATATTTACATTATAACTGTTTTAGATGCACAGCTATGTTATATTTTCATTTTGATACTAAAACGCAGAAACACAAAGCCAGTGTCATGATTGTAACAGCGACATTGTCAACACACTGAGTGTGTGCACGTATTTTTTGGTAAACGTCACGTGAAACTCATGATGATGTCCAATGTGAGACGTCGCACTAGAAAAACAATAGCGTGCAGCCAATGAAATACAAACTGGTACTTTTAAGCTCCGCCCAGCTGCAAATGTTTTTCATTGCAGTAGAAATGTTAATATGACAAACATGCAATCTCCCTCAATTCACTATATTTATTTCTCCATTACAGAAGATTATAAATTTAGAACACAGTTTAATAATATTAAAAGTGTACAAAAGGAATGACTAATCATGGAACACCATGAACCTACCTGTTCTTGCGAGCTGCTCTTTATTACGTCACAAATGTCCGCCTCATCTGTTATGTCCCACGGGATGAACTTTGCGTTACTTTCCTACAGTTTAAACACATCTATTTCTATATAAATGATGCAAAGCGGTAATATATATGTCAATTCAAATGTATAACAATACATGTACAATTAAAGCTATCGTATCTTTAAAAAGTAAATTACATGTTTTTAATTACTATATTAACTGAGAGTAAACGTTTAGTATTATATGACAGTAAGCTGTATTTTACCATGACACAAATAACAGTCTATCAATATGTTAACAGCTACACATTATAGTTAGTTCTTGTAAATCAGAATATGCTATAACATATTATGTTTTTTAACACTTAATGTTTGCATCTGGTGCGTATTAATGAGTCAGAAAGAATCATATTTTCTCTTACAATATACAAATGTATAAAAACAATAACTATAATAAAAGTGAGCTGCCTTTTGTAATTTGATGGTGGTACAAATGTTAACAAATGTTAACAGCCGTGCTGGATTGACAAAGGATTAAAATGGAAACTTTTAAGGGTCTTAAACTGGGCCATAATGATTTCAGAAAATATAAATGTGTTCTCGTAGAAAACCAAACGTACTTTAACAACCCTTGATTTAGATCTTAAATCTAGTTAAAATAAGCCGTTCACATTGACGTTCATGAATCAGATATCTTAATAAAGAGGAATAGTGTCTCCCACGTCTAACAGTAAGTTTATGTTCGCATTTTGATCCTTCTAGATATACAAAGTCATGCACTTTAATAGATAACATACATGTAGTAGCATGTTATTGTTTATGATTCTGAACAACAACGAAGTATTACGGATGTTGATCCACTCAAAGAAACAGAAATACATGTACTTCCAGTCCGAGTTCGTACATGTACTTCCAGTCCGAGTTCGTACATGTACTTCCAGTCCGAGATCGTACATGTACTTCGAGTTCGTACATGTACTTCCAATCCGAGCTCGTACATGTACTTCCAGTCAGAGCTCGTACATGTACTTCCAGTCTGAGCTCGTACATGTACTTCGAGCTCGTACATGTACATCCAGCCCGAGCTCGTACATGTACTTCAAATTCGAGCTCGTACATGTATTTCCAGTCCGAGCTCGTACATGTACTTCAAATCCGAGCTCGTACATGTACTTTCAGTCCGAGCACGTACATGTAATTCCAATCCGAGATCGTACATGTACTTCCAGTCCGAGTTCGTACAACGTACTTCCAATCCGATCTCGTACAACGTAGTTCCAATCCGAGCTCGTACATGCACATCCAGTCCGAGCTCGTATAATGTACTTCCAGTCCGAGCTCGTACAATGTACTTCCAATCCAAGCTCGTACAATGTACTTCCAGTCCGAGCTCGTACATGTACTTCCAATTCAAGCTGTACAATGTACTTACAATCCGCGCTCGAACAATGTACTTCCAGTCGACGCTCGTATAATTTACTTCCAGTCCGAGCTCGTACACGTACTTCCAGTCCAAGCTCGTACAATGTACATCCAGTCCGAGCTCGTACAATGTACTTCCAGTCAGAGCTAGTACATGTACTTCCAGTCCGAGCTCGTACAATTTAACTCCAGTCCGAGCTCGAACATGTACTTCCATTCCGAGATCGTACATGTACTTCCAGTCCGTGCTCGTACAATGTACTTCCAGTCAGAGCTAGTACATGTACTTCCAGTCCGAGCTCGTACAATTTAACTCCAGTCCGAGCTCGAACATGTACTTCCATTCCGAGATCGTACATGTACTTCCAGTCCGTGCTCGTATTATGTACTTCCAGTCCGAGCTCGTACAATGTACTTCCAGTCCGAGCTCGTACAATGTACTTCCAATTCGAGTTCGTACGATGTACTTCCAATCCACGCTCGTACAGTGTACTTCCAGTCTGAGCTTGTATAATGTACTTCCAGTCCGAGCTCGTAAAATGTACTTCCAGTCCGAGCTCGTACAATGTACTTCCAATTCGAGCTGTACAATGTACTTCCAATCCGCGCTAGTACAATGTACTTCCAGTCCGAGCTCGTACATGTACTTCCAGTCCGAGCTCGTACAATGTACTTCCAGTCCGAGCTCGTACAATGTACTTCCAATCCGCGCTCGTACATTGTACTTCCAGTCTGAGTTCGTACAATGTACTTCCAATCCCAGCTCGTACATGTACTTCCAGTCCGAGTTCGTATAATGTACTTCCAGTCCGAGCTCGTACAATGTACTTCCAATCCGAGCTCGTACAATGTACTTCCAGTCCGAGCTCGTACAATGTACTTCCATTCGAGCTGTTCAATGTACTTCCAATCCGCGCTCGTACAATGTACTTCTAGTCCGAGCTCGTACATGTACTTCCAGTCCGAGCTCGTACAATGTACTTTCAGTCCGAGTTCGTACAATGTACTTCCAATCCGCGCTCGTACATTGTACTTCGAGTCCGAGCTCATACAATGTACTTCCAATCTGCGCTCGTACAATATACTTCCAGTCGGAGCTCGTATATGTACTTCCAGTCCGAGCTCGTACAATGTACTTCCGATCCGAGTTCGTACAATGTACTTCCAATCCGACCTCGTATATGTACTTCTAATCCGAGCTCGTACATTGTACTTCGAGTCCAAGCTTGTGCAATGTACTTCCAATCCGATTTCGTACAATGTACTTCCAATCCGACCTCGTATATGTACTTCAAGTCCGAGCTTGTGCAATGTACTTCCAATCCAGTCCGAGCTCGTACATGTACTTCCAGTTCAAGCTGATACATGTACTTCCAGTTCGAACTCGTACATGTACTTCCAGTCCGAGCTCGTACATGTACTTCCAGTCCAAGCTTGTACATGTACTTCAATTTCAAGCTCGTACATGCACTTCCAGTCCGAGCTCGTACAATGTATTTTTAGATCGAGCTCGTACATGGACTTGCAATCCGAGCTGGTACATGTATTTGCAATCCGAGCTCGTACAATGTACTTCCAAAACGATCTCGTACAATGTACTTCCAAAACGATCTCGTACATTGTATTTCCAGTCCGACCTCGTACATGTACTTCCAGTCCGAGCTCGTACAATGTACTTCCAATCTAGTCCGAACTCGTACATGTACTTCCAGTCCGATCTCGTACATTGTACTTCCAGTCCGAGCTCTTACATGTTCTTCCAGTCCGAGCTGGTACATGTACATCCAGTCCGAGCTCGTACATGTACTTCCAATCCGAGCTCGTATATGTTCTTCCAGTCCAAGCTGGTACATGTACTTCCAGTCCGAGCTCGTACATGTACTTCCAGTCCAAGCTTGTACATGTACTTCAAGTCCGAGCTCGTACATGCACTTCCAGTCCGAGCTCGTACAATGTATTTTTAGATCGAGCTCGTACATGGACTTGCAATCCGAGCTCGTACATGTATTTGCAATCCAAGCTCGTACAATGTACTTCCAGTCCGATCTCGTACATTGTACTTCCAGTCCGAGCTCGTACATGTACTTCCAGTCCGAGCTCGTACAATGTACTTCCAATCCAGTCCGAGCTCGTACATGTACTTCCAGTCCGAGCTCGTACATTGTACTTCCAGTCCGAGCTCTTACGTTGTACTTCCAATCCAAGCTCGTACATGGTCTTGCGATCCGAGCTCGTACATGTACTTGCAATCCGAGCTCGTACATTGTACTTCCAGTCCGAGCTCGTACAATGTAAATCCAGTCCGAGCTCGTACAATGTACTTCCAATCCGAGATCGTACATATTACTTCTAGTCCGAGCTCGTACAATGTACTTCCAGTCCGAGCACGTACATCTACTTCCAGTCCAAACTCGTACAATGTACTTCGAATCCAGTCCGAGCTCATACATGTACTTCCAGTCCGAGCTCGTACATTGTACTTCCAGTCCGAGCTCGTACATGCACTTCCAGTCCGAGCTCGTACAATGTACTTCCAATCCAGTCCGAGCTCGTACATTGACTTCCAGTCCAAGCTCGTACATGTACTTCCAGTCCGAGATCGTACATTTACTTTCAGTCCGAGCTCGTACAATGTACTTTAAGACCGAGTTCGTACATGTACTTGCAATCCGAGCTTGTACATGTACTTCCAGTCCGAGCTCGTACAATGTACTTCCAGTCCGAGCTCGTACAATGTACTTCCAGTCCGACCTCGTATATGTACTTCCAATCCGAGCTCGTACAGTGTACTTCCAGTCCGAGCTCGTACAGTGTACTTCCAGTCCGAGCTCGTACAATGTACTTCAAGACCGAGCTCGTACATGTACTTGCAATCCGAGCTTGTACATGTACTTCCAGTCCGAGTTCGTACAATGTACTTCCAGTCCGAGCTCGTACAATGTACTTCTAATCCGAGCTCGTACAGTGTACTTCCAGTCCGAGCTCGTACAGTGTACTTCCAGTCCGAGCTCGTACATGTACTTCCAATCCGAGCTCGTACAATGCAATTTCAATCCGAGCTCGTACGATGTACTTCCAGTCTGAGCTCATATAATGTACTTCCAGTCCGAGCTCGTACAACGTACTTCCAATCCGAGCCCGTACAATGTACTTTCAGTCCAATCTCGTACAATGTACTTCCAATTAATATACTTGCAATCCGGGCTCGTACAATGTACTTCCGATCCGAGCTCGTACATGTACTTCCAGTTCGAGCTCGTACAATGTACTTCCAGTCCGAGCTGGTACAAGTACTTCCAGTCTGAGCTCGTAGATGTATATCCAATCCGAGCTCATACATTTACTTCCATTCCGAGCTCGTACATGCACTTCCAGTCCGAGTTCGTACATGCACTTCCAGTCAGAGCTCGTACAATGTACTTTCAGACCGAGCTCGTACATGTACTTGCAATCCGAGCTTCTACATGTACTTGCAATCCGAGCTCGTACAATGTACTTCCAGTCCGAGCTCGTATAATGTACTTCCAGTCCGACCTCGTATATGTACTTCCAGTACAAGCTCGTACAATGTACTTCCAGTTCGAGCTCGTACATGTACTTCCAGTCGAAGCTCGTACATGTACTTCCAATCCGAGATCGTACAATGTACTTCCAGTCCGAGCGCGTACATGTACTTCCAGTCCGAGCTCGTACAATGTACTTCCAGTCCGAGCTCGTATAATGTACTTCCAGTCCGACCTCGTATATGTACTTCCAGTACAAGCTCGTACAATGTACTTCCAGTTCGAGCTCGTACATGTACTTCCAGTCGAAGCTCGTACATGTACTTCCAATCCGAGATCGTACAATGTACTTCCAGTCCGAGCTCGTACATGTACTTCCAGTCCGAGCTCGTACAATGTAATTCCAATCCGAGCTCGTACAATGTATTTCCAGTCCGAGCTCGTACAATGTACTTCCAGTCCGAGCTCGTACATGTACTTCCAGTCCAAGCTTGTACAATGTACTTCAAATCCGAGCTCGTACAATGTACTTCCAATACGAGCTCGTATAATGCTGCTCAAGAATAAAATACTGCTTAAATCAATGATAGGTACACAAGGGAAGTTGCATGACCCCTCACGAACATACATTTGGGAGTTTAATGACCCCTCACGAACATACATTTGTGAGTTGCATGACCTCTCACGAACATACATTTTGTTCCGTCGTCCTGAGCTTCCAATGGATCCATTTTTCTGTATCAGATAAATGTATTATTGTTACATTAGACAAGAATTTGTGATACTATGATACTGTTACTATGGTAATGTTACTATGAGTATGTTACTATGATACTGTTACTATGGTACTGTTACTATGGTGCTGTTACTATGATAATGTTACTATGGTACTGTTACTATGATACTGTTACTATGGTAATGTTACTATGATAATGTTACTATGATACTGTTACTATGGTACTGTTACTATGGTACTGTTACTATGACAATGTTACTTACTATGATAATGTTACTATGATACTGTTACTATGATACTGTTACTATGATAATGTTACTATGATAATGTTACTATGATACTTTTACTATGATAATGTTACTATGATAATGTTACTATGATAATGTTACTATGATAATGTTACTATGATACTGTTACTATGATAATGTTACTATGGTACTGTTACTATGATAATGTTACTATGATACTTTTACTATGATAATGTTACTATGGTACTGTTACTATGATAATGTTACTATGGTACTTTTACTATGATAATGTTACTATGGTACTGTTACTATGATAATGTTACTATGGTACTGTTACTATGATAATGTTACTATGGTTCTGTTACTATGATAATGTTACTATGGTACTGTTACTATGATAATGTTACTATGGTAATGTTACTATGATAATGTTACTATGATACTTTTACTATGATAATGTTACTATGGTACTGTTACTATGATAATGTTACTATGATAATGTTACTATGGTACTGTTACTATGATAATGTTACTATGATACTGTTACTATGATAATGTTACTATGATACTGTTACTATGATACTGTTATTATGATAATGTTACTATGATAATGTTACTATGGTACTGTTACTATGATAATGTTACTTTGATACTGTTACTATGATAATGTTACTATGATACTGTTACTATGATACTGTTACTATGATAATGTTACTATGATACTGTTACTATGATAATGTTACTATGATACTGTTACACTATGATACTGTTACAATATGATACTGTTACTATGATACTGTTTCTATGATATTGTTAGTTGTCCAACTTCCACTTACCATTGCCACATGTAATTGCTCCTTCGATTGTTTGTCTGAAAACAAAAATGCGTTAAGTCATTATTTTACAACTGTCTACTTTTTGTTTTGTGAATTGTTTCAGAGAACTACGTTCATCTTCATTTATAGATATAAAATCGTGTATGAATGAAACTAATAAAACAAAAATTCATGATCTGGTTAAAAACGGTTGAAAAATACGACAGTAATATATGATATATACGATATATAATATACAATAACGTGTGTTATTTTTGTTGAACAAACGCTTTCAAAAAGAGAGGCCAAAATGGGCATGAGTCCCTCAACTAATTTCATTGTCACTTATTTTCAAAATCTGAATGTTATAAGAAATCATGGTATTATCTGTTTCTCCATATTTTTCCCGTGTTAATATCAAATGTCTTATTGAGCCAAATTGCCAATAGCCATTTTTTTTTTATTTGAACAAACATATGCCCCTACGCACACGGGCCATTTAAATCGAGTACGAACAAATTTGGCGCATCCGTTCTTGATAAGAAGATTATTAAAATTCCGTAATTTGGAGCTGATCCCTTTTGGATATTAACTCCCCTTTACAAGATCCAGTCTCTTACTAAAAATGCTTCAGACATCAAGATGAATGCAATAAACTTGATGCTAGAACGGAAGTGTCTGTTTTCGCATACTATTTCTATTTAAAAATGTCTGTATGAATCATATCCCGTTCATTTCAACAAACTTGAATAAGGATCATTTATGAAAAATATTACCAAATTTGGCTGGTTGGTCTGTGAGAGGAAGAATAACATAGGACGGGGCCAATACCGACCCTAAGGCTTTTATAAAACATGATTATGATTATGTGATACTACATGCAAAATACAAAAGCTCAACAGTTTTAGAACACACACACACACACACACACACACACACACACACACACACACACACACTGACAAGCCCCTTGTGCGAGTACAAATGTGATCCCAGGTTTATTACTTGAACAAACTTGAGAGAGCTTCGTGATGTGACGCCGGTGAAAATCTGTCAAGTCATACTTGTGTATCGTATTAGGAAATGATAAAGAGTAGTTGATTAATTTGTAATGTTTATTTCATTTTTATCTGCAGGTAAAAAAAAGGTTAATTAGTATACAACTATTTACCAATTAAGTGGTCAATTATTACAATTATTTAAACAAGGAAGATGACTATTGACCCAAAGCAGGAAACTATTGACAGAAATGAAGTCGAGGTTAATAGTTGATAGTTCCCTTCTTTGGGTCAATAATCGTTTTCCGAGGATAAATAATTTAACTATTGTTCACATATAGGGTAAATACTTGTTTTATTACATATATATTGAATAGTAAAACCGGATTAAAACTGTTTCAGGTGGATTAAATCGGTTTCAACAAAATAAGTGGTCAATAAGTGGTTTTGTTCGGTTTTCAACCAATCAGAATGAAGCATTCACAATGATATATAATATTGGTTAATATTTACCTGCAGCAATTCTGCTACGCTGTCGTATCTCGCCAAACTTATCTTGCTGCACTACAAATGAAATGTTTTGAAACTACAATTATGACGAATAATAATATTATATAACAGAACAAAAAATGCATCGTTTATTTCGTAATATAGTACATTGTACAATATAATTGAAATATGGTACTATGACCTGTGATCATACATTTCAGATTAATTTAATTACACATATACATTAAATGACAATTTCATTTGATTTACAATTGATTTCTATCAATAACCATATACCCGTGTTTCAGTTTAAACTCTTTGTATATAAACAGACATGTTTCTCATTATGCTTTGCTTGCTGTCAGTTTGTAACAATTTGATAGTTTTAAACATTCATGGGTTGATGGTTGATATATATTATAATCAACTCTTAAAAAAACAGGTCTTAAGTCCTTGTTTAAACGACATTCAAATAAAAAATGATACCCGTTTCCTAGAACTAGGATTAAACCTTTCAGATTTTTTTTGTCGAAATTGTTCGACTCTATAAAATAACTTTGGTTTTGAATAACATTATTTTCTTTTAAAAAATTTAGAACTAGGTACACATTTCCGGAGATGTGACTCAAATAAAAAAGATAACCATGTGCGCCGACTATCTATTACAGTACATGTATTATAGTCAAAAGTAAATCAGTACCTTTGAGTGACTCTTGCATTTGAGTATAAAAACGTGTCACCGGGCTGGCTGCTTCCACTGCCTGTAAATACATTGACTTAGGTTACATAATAACATAATTAACAATATCTGTGAGAGAGAATGGCATTAAAGTTTGTCATTGAACAATGTTATGGTAGTTAAGAATTCTTATAATGTATAAAATTCTTAAATTGTGTTTTAGAAGTAGAGAAATTATTTGTATTCAGCAAATCAGCCATGTAACTACATATACATATGGCAGGCTTATGGAGATAAGATGACAGGCTAATGGAGATAAAAAAAAATAGCCTTATGTTTATCATGTTGACAGATAGTTGTGTGATAAGTTAAAGGCAGTTCTTAAGGGAATCCATAATTAAGAACCTAACCAATTATGAGGTAGCAATGAATTGATCAATCATAGGATAAGTTGTTACTGAGAAAGATTTTAAAGAGGAAAGGACAGTCAGTTGAAAGGTAGATAGCAACATGGTAACATGTGCAGTTTTAGGTTTAGTTTTAGATGAGCATTATCGAGTTTAAAATGTTAGCTTTGTGACTTTGAACTTGAGAAATATGAGAAATATATAAACATGTGAATAAAATGACTTTATAAACATAAAAAAAACATGTTTGAGTATATGTTATACTACAACATACCGATACTTAATATGCCTGAAATGTTTATTTAAGAAATATGCAAGTTTTAATATGCAGATATATGAAATATGAGAAAATAAAAAAAGTTAAACAAAATGTGTCCAACAAGATTGTTAACCTTCAACGAAACAACCACTGCGTCAGTACAAATATAAATAATACAAATATAATTGATACAAATAATGATTAAACAACTCTGGCCATTGCAAACATGAAACCAGAAGAGTAAACTCCATAGAAATGGCGCTAGGAAGCTAAACAGAAATATAATACGTGTTTCACTGATGGTCCACTCTGGCTCATTTTTACATTTGACCCCATGATTAGCCATCTCAAACATCCATGATCCCATTTGCGTTTGTCACAAATTGAAATTTTATGCCGACAAGTACAGTTGTCAAGTAGGTTATTGCATATAGCCACCGAGCTTGTCGTAACATCTTACTTGTACCGTTTAAAAAGTTAGCGCAGTGATCTATTTAGTGATAAATGGAAAGGGTGTCTATATGTTGCTTGCTAAATAAGATATGTTCGGCAATCATATATTGTTCAGAGACTTTTTATGTTTACCAGTTTTATGTTAAAATGTGATGAGGATAAATACTAAAGAGTTGTGCAAGGTTTGACAAAAATGGGCGTATTTGATGAAGTTATGACAGCTTTCAGATGTGCAGTGATACATTGGAACGTCCAGTAGGTTGATTAAGACTAAAGATGCGTCATCACACAACCGAAATTTGTGAAAAAAGTTATCTGGTCAAAGTATTTATTTTGTTTTTTTTGGGTTGTTTTTTTGTTGTTGTTTTTTTGTGTTTTTGTTGTTGTTGTTGTTGTTGTAGTTGTTGTTGTTGTTGTTGTTGTTGTTGTTGTTGTTGTTGTTGTTGTTGTTTTCGTTGTTGATTTTGGGGTGGGGGTTGGGTGTATTGTTATGAATACACGAGGTTTTGTTAAAATATTAAAGTTTTAGATACCAGCAGAAACGTCATCATTGCTATAACTATTCATTTAATAACCTAGAAAACATGGCATTTTTAATTGGTTTGTGGACATTATATGAAAGTAATAAATATCGAATACCGACGGCTTAACTGAAAATTAAACATTAATTAGTGTTTTTGTCAATACAGCCAGCTTAACAAATGGTTAAACTTTGATAAGTGATACAGTCAGGTGACTGGTGAACATATAGCCAGCTTAACAAATGGTTAAACTTTGATAAGTGATACAGTCAGGTGACTGGTGAACATATAGCCAGCTTAACAAATGGTTAAACTTTGATAAGTGATACAGTCAGGTGACTGGTGAACATATAGCCAGCTTAACAAATGGTGAAACTTTGATAAGTGATACAGTCAAGTGACTGGTGAACATATAGCCATCTTAACAAATGGTTAAACTTTGATAAGCGATACAGTCAGGTGACTGGTGAACATATAGCCAGCATAATAAATGGTTAAACTTTGATAAGTGATACAGTCAGGTGACTGGTGAACATATAGCCAGCATAATAAATGGTTAAACTTTGATAAGCGATACAGTCAGGTGACTGGTGAACATATAGCCAGCTTAACAAATGGTTAAACTTTGATAAGTGATACAGTCAGGTGACTGGTGAACATATAGCCAGCTTAACAAATGGTTAAACTTTGATAAGTGATACAGTCAGGTGACTGGTGAACATACAGCCAGCTTAACAAATGGTTAAACTTTGATAAGTGATACAGTCAGGTGACTGGTGAACATACAGCCAGCTTAACAAATGGTTAAACTTTGATAAGTGATACAGTCAGGTGATTGGTGAATATACAGCCAGCTTAACAAATGGTTAAATTTGATAAGCGATACAGTCAGGTGACTGGTGAACATATAGCCAGCATAATAAATGGTTAAACTTTGATAAGCGATACAGTCAGGTGACTGGTGAACATATAGCCAGCATAACAAATGGTTAAACTTTGATAAGCGATACAGTCAGGTGACTGGTGAACATATAGCCAGCTTAACAAATGGTTAAACTTTGATAAGTGATACAGTCAGGTGACTGGTGAACATATAGCCAGCTTAACAAATGGTTAAACTTTGATAAGTGATACAGTCAGGTGACTGGTGAACATATAGCCAGCTGAACAAATGGTTAAACTTTGATAAGTGATACAGTCAGGTGACTGGTGAACATACAAACAGCTTAACAAATGGTTAAACTTTGATAAGTTATACAGTCAGGTGATTGGTGAATATACAGCCAGCTTAACAAATGGTTAAATTTGATAAGTGATACAGTCAGGTGGTTGGTGAACATACAGCCAGCTTAACAAATGGTTAAACTTTGATAAGCGATACAGTCAGGTGACTGGTGAACATACAGCCAGCTTAACAAATGGTTAAACTTTGATAAGCGATACAGTCAGGTGACTGGTGAACATACAGCCAGCTTAACAAATGGTTAAACTTTGATAAGCGATACAGTCAGGTGACTGGTGAAAATACAGCCAGCTTAACAAATGGTTAAACTTTGATAAGCGATACAGTCAGGTGACTGGTGAACATACAGTCAGCTTAACAAATGGTTACACTTTGATAAGCGATACAGTCAAGTGACTGGTGAACATATAGCCAGCTTATCAAATGGTTACATTTTGATAAGTGATACATTCAGGTGACTGGTGAACATACAACCAGTTTAACAAATGGTTAAACTTTGAAAAGTGTTACAGTCAGATGAATGGTGAACATACAGCCAGCTTAACAAATGGTTAAAATTTGATAAGCGATACAGTCAGGTGACTGGTGAACATACGGCCAGCTTAACAAATAGTTAAACTTTGATAAGTGACACAGTCAGGTGACTGGTGTACATACAGCCAGCTTAACAAATGGTTAAACTTTGATAAGTGACACAGTCAGGTGACTGGTGAACATACAGCCAGCTTAACAAATGGTTAAACTTTGATAAGTGACACAGTCAGGTGACTGGTGAACATATAGTCAGCTTAACAAATGGTTAAACTTTAATAAGTGATACAGTCAGGTGACTGGTGAACATATAGCAAGCTTAACAAATGGTTAAACTTTGATAAGCGATACAGTCAGGTGACTGGTGAACATACAACCAGCTTAATAAAATGTTTAACTTTGATAAGTGATACAGTCAGGTGATTGGTGAACATACAGCCAGCTTAACAAATGGTTAAACTTTGATAAGCGATACAGTCAGGTAACTGGTGAATAATAGCCCGCTTAACAAATGGTTAAACTTTGATAAGCGATACAGTCAGGTGACTGGTGAACATATAGCCAGCTAAACAAATGGTTAAACTTTGATAAGCGATACAGTCAGGTGACTGGTGAACATATAGCCAGCTTAACAAATGGTTAAACTTTGATAAGTGATACAGTCAGGTGATTGGTGAACATATAGCCAGCTTAACAAATGGTTACACTTTAACAAGTGATACAGTCAGGTGACTGGTGAGCATATAGTCAGCCTAACAAATGGTTAAACTTTGATAAGTGTTACAGTCAGGTGACTGGTGAACATACAGCCAGCTTAACAAATGGTTAAACTGTGATAAACGATACAGTCAGATGATTGGTGAACATACAGCCAGCTTAACAAGTGGTTAAACTTGGATAAGCGATACAGTCAGGTGACTGGTGAACATACAGCCAGCTTAACAAATGGTTAAACTTTGATAAGCGATACAGTCAGGTGACTGATGAACATACAGACAGCTTAACAAATGGTTAAACTTTGATAAGTGATACAGTCAGATGACTGGTGAATATACAGTCAGCTTAACAAATGGTTACATTTTGATAAGTGATACAGTCAGGTGACTGGTGAACATATAGCCAGCTAACAAATGGTTAAACTTTGATAAGTGATACAGTCAGGTGACTGGTGAACATACCGCCAGCTTAATAAATGGTTAAACTTTGATAAGCGATACAGTCAGGTGACTGGTGAACATACAGACAGCTTAACAAATGATTAAACTTTGATAAGCGATACAGTCAGGTGACTGGTGAACATACAAACAGCTTAACAAATGGTTAAACTTTGATCAGCGATACAGTCAGGTGATTGGTGAATATACAGCCAGTTTAACAAATGGTTTAACTTTAATAAGTGATACAGTCAGGTGACTGGTGAACATATAGCCAGTTTAACAAATGGTTAAACTTTGATAAGTGATACAGTCAGGTGATTAGATAACAAACAGCCAGCTTAACAAATGGTTAAACTTTGATAAGTTATATAGTCAGGTGACTGGTGAACATATAGCCAGCTTCACAAATGGTTAAACTTTGATAAGTGTTACAGTCAGGTGATTGATGAACATACAGCCATCTCAACAGAAATTTAAACCTAACAGAAACCAATGCAGCCGTAATACAAAATACAGTAATAGTGCTCCTTTTTCAAACAGTCGAATTAATAATGTTCATTACACTTTATGATAATGACACTTGCTACTTACCTGTTTTATTTGATCAAGAATTTGCTGTAAGAATTCCTTTATTGTTGCAGTATCATTTTTCAAGTCGTCCAAGTTGTTTTTGATACCCTCCACAGATGGTTTTATATCGGCTATATCCTTTCGAAAATGGTCTATATTTTCTGTGATATTTGCCATTTTTGCGCCATGTTGTGTGATGTCAGACTTGAACTGTGAAACGTCTGTTCTGACATTCTTGAATCCAAGTTTCATTGTCTTTATGTCTGTACCGTTGACCACCTGTTTATTAGCAACCAGTTTCAGAGTTTCATTCATCCCATTCAACAATGACTCATCTTGGGACAGTTGTATTCTTTTGAAGTCAATAATAGTCTCCCTTCGGTGATAATGCTTACGTCGTAGATACTGAAATCAAATAGAGAACACTATTATATCTACGCTTACATTCATTATTGATTTTGATAACAGTTTCTTTATAAATATATCGTATACATGTATATACATGTATATTATATTACTTTATTTTTTGTGATTTTTTTTTTCATCTTCTTTACATAAACATGCATCTGTTATATTTTCACACCACAGAAATTACACACAGTATTACTTTAAATACATACAATAAATCATGACATTTCACAATTTTGTTTTGGATAGGAAAAGATTACTGAAGCGATTTTTTAATAAAATGCAAAATAGTAGTATTGTCCATATTCTCTCTGTTCCAAGACTCGAAACATTTTCTTTTGTGAACATTTTAATGTAAAGTGTATGTGTTGACGTCTTTCTATGTTATGAAATAATTTTATTATATATCTTTATAAAAAAAACAATGGAAAGACAAAACTAATTTGGAAAGGAAAAAACAAAAAAATATATTGATTCTGGGAGAAAGAGACACAAAAGGAAGAGAAGAAAACAATTCATACATATGGTAGTTCACGCTGCTTCTATGTCATTTTAATTAAATAGTTAACAATATTGCTTTTCGTTCTTGTTATTATAGTAATGCATCATTACTTTTTATAATAGTATTGATATTTACGTGTTCATTCTTAAGCTAGGAATTGTTTCCTTTTGATTTCATGACTTTCTTATGTATTACGATTTGATTTTTAAGTTCTTTTTATTCATATGCATGTAAATATTATTTTATGCGATACATTGTTTTATTGATTTATTACACTTGTTTTTTAATGCATTTTTATTACTTAGAATTATATAGTGTTTCATGTTCGAAAGCTTACAGTTCTCAAATTCAAATTTATATTTATTTGGATTAAAATGGTTCGTAAATCTGATCAAAATTGTTTTGCATTTAAACAAATATTTATTCGCGGGTATGATTCTCAAAATAGATTTATATTGGAAATTTCTGAGTTTTGTATTTATTGGTTATTTCAACGGCACAATACGATATATATTATGTAAAATAGTCTTCATTTACCATTATTGTCTGTTTGTAATTTATCTTCTTTTCAGTTTGCTTTTAACGAGTTAAACATATTTTATCAAATATTTTGATACCTCCATTACATTTTCATAGTCTTGAATAGTTGTCTTTCCTATCATTTTATCATCATTTTTTTTTTTCTTATCAAATGTTGATTTAGAATTACTTTATGTTGAATGTGAAATAGTACGAATTATCAGTGATAAATAGCGTATTATGTAAATAACTGTGATACACTCCTCGTCACTTCGCCTTCAAGACTTGAAGAGTGAACGAAATTATTAACAGACGGTAACGCAATGCATTTTAACAAAACATATCACTAATTAAATGTACATGTTCACTAATCAAACATAAGAAAACAACGTGTAATAACGACAACAATGGTACAAACATTAAAGAAGGACTTGTCATTGAACGATTTATATGTGCACAACAAATTACTTCTGATCAATTTCAGTTTTATTTGCATAACGATAACACACAAAGAATGTTTAAACAAATATGGCATATACATACCATTTATAAACATAAGTAATATACTCATAAGCAATAATAAGCGACATTAAATCAAAATGAATATTAATTAAAAAGGTCAATGACCGAGAAAACATAAATACAACAACATCAATAATGAAGCACGTGTTCCTTTATTTATCAATGACAATCTATGTCTAATTACCTGTTTGGAACATTTCAAGTCCTGGTGTTCGATCCGTGCAATAATACGAGCCATGTTTACCTCCACATTCTTGAAAGCGTTCGCTTGGATATTTCCGTACGTATCGCTCATTTGTGCGATAAGTATGTTGAGCAGTATTACCATGGAAACGAAAAGGAATATCAGCATAATGGCGGAACTGAGCGGTCTGCATTAAGGAATTCAAAAAAGTAAAACCATGTAATAAAATCATCAACATTAACGCAACATTCTTATGGTTCTTCTTTTATACGAAAACATTTTTGTCTCTTCGAAAAAAGTAGTTTTATGCTCATATGTTGTGTTCTACTATACTCGTTTGATATACTTTATACCTTTCATGTCAAGTTTTAATTAATGTAAGTCCAGCAGTGTAACTATCTACCCCATCAATTATAATGTGTGTATATTGTCCGACTTGAGTATTACTTACTTGTATCCATCACTGCCAACATAGTCGACGACAGCCTGTGCTTCTGTTATGGTGCGTAAGCCGACAAACATGATTCCCCAAAACGAACTGAATGAAATATAAGTTTATATTGCTTTACGACTTCACATATTTAAGACTAACTGCACAAGTTTGTCTTACAGTACATTACACAAAACGTATAGCTAACTTTATCAAGAACTGTCGGAGGACAACACGCTCAATCTTTCGAAGCTTGTCTGAAAACTTCAGATTACTGAATCTGGACAATATTATGGTGCATGCTGTAAACAAATAACATATTTTCAAATATAAAAAGAAATATAATTTTAACAAAATACAAGTAATTGTTAAAATACTCTTCCCTGTGTATTTTACTTTAATACTGAACACGACAATTAACTTTCAATTACACTCCTGTAGAATTTACTGAGATATGAGTTTCCTAAAACACTTTAATCAAATTTCTAAATATGACAGTGGCAATAATTGTGCCTGAAACAAAGTTATCCGACATGCATTCCTAATGGAAGTGAATATACTTGTGAGGTGGCTTTGGGTATGACAAGTAGTAAATTGGGATATGTGAGCTTGCTGTAAAACTTTAAAAAAAACTCCCCAAGTATTAAACGGGGCATAATTCTGTCCTAGCTATGACTAGTTACTGATATAGAAGCTTGTTTTAAGCTTTGGACCAAATTATCATAGCACAAAGGGGGAAAGTATGTTTTAAATCAAAAGCGAGTTACCCTTTTAAAACATCAAATTTGAAATTTAAAAAAAAAACGGCCGGAAAGAGCCTTTAAGCTTGGACTGAATTTAAAAGAGAATAGGGAATTAGTATAAATAAAACTGTCTAAAAATAAGTTTTAATTTCAACTTTTAACTTGCATTTATTAAAATATTTTTAAAAATAATCGAAACATATATTTTGTATATTTGTAAAGTAAAGTAATACCATCTATGAATCGCATTGATTGATACACTTTGAATTTAACTTAACATAATGATGCAAAGTATCGATTATCCCTTATAGTAATATACATGTAATTATATCATTTTCAACACTCGTTTGCAATAAAAAGAATTCAAAAGTGTAATTACTTATAATAAGGCTTTGGACATTATATATATAATACTTAGAATTAAATCTACAACATGTTGGCCTAATATAGTATTTATATTTATTGTGTGCTCCATTTATAAATATGCAATACCTTGTCTCATTATGGGTGTTTAGATTGTTATCTCCCTTTAACGCCAGAAGAAAAGAGCCACTGAATGCCAAGTTGATGGCAGCAAACAAGATGCCAAACTGGACGAGGTCCTTTGCGATGATGTGCCACAGAATCTGAGCATAAGCTCCCGCTTGTCTGGAAAAGTATCATTTTTAATGAGGTTTAACGCTATTTTCAACACATTTCATGTTACAATACATGGCATATCCAGTTTTATTGGTGGATGAAGGCCTTAGAATGAATCTATTAGAATCACACATAACTTAACTGACAAACTTTCTCACATATAAAGTTTTTGGAGCGAGCAGAGCTATCTCCAAACGTATTACGAAATAACACCAAGTTCTATATGTCAAATTACACCTAATGATGTCGGATCGGACATTTCGTAAAGAACAAAAAATAACAATGTAAACAAAAATATTAAACGTACATATCAGAACAACATTTTTTTAGTGACTTGACTTTTATTTTGATTTTGTTTATTATTATACAGTTATTATACACACCGATTGATTGCGGCATATTTGAAAGCCAGCAGAACCCACAGAAAGTAGCCGACCGAGAAAATATACCAATGCACGCCAGGATAGGTAAACCGAACTGGAACGACACTGACTAACATAATTGTGGAAAGTAGTTCAATTATGTTGAACATGTCTCTAAAGAACTGACGTTTGTCTCTGAAACGAAATGTATTAAAATGTATTAAAATGAATGAATGAATTAAAATGAAAATGTATATTGAACGTTCGTCCGTCGAAGATATTATCCTTAGTCAGTTAATACATTTGTTTGTATATAGGTTTTGGCATGTTCGTTATATGGCGGAGGTAAGCGAACCTTATCATCGTTATTATGATTCGCCATGTGGTTAAGCATAATTTTGCACATCTTGTCTTTCTAAATCCAAAATGTGAACTCACAAGATGGGATAATTGACCTGGCACTGGTTGTCAATCAAACAAGTCCATAATCCATTCAGCGATCGATATTGTTTCCATGGCACCATTTTCCTTAGACAAGCAAATGATATCTAAGTAGCTACTACATTGTATTTCATTGTAATCACTTGACAAAACAACGCCACTTGGCCAGCGGGCGAAGCGATAGTCGCTCTCGCGTCAGGTCAATTGTGACCGTAGAAGCAAGCTCGTGACAATTCGTCAGAGGCTTTGGGTTGGCGGGGAACACCCAACCTAGATTGACGGCCAGACACGTTATCAACTACACCGATAAGAAAATGAATACAGTTATTTTCATAACAAATTTAAATTTTAAAGGTTTTTTTTTTTTGTCTTCAAAATTATTTATTTGAGAGAACAATCACATTTGTTTGCAAAATTTTCATCAATGTTGCAAATCAAAGTATCATATTTTTCAGCAGTATCTCATAATGTTGTACTAAATATATATTTAAGTTGTTTGCGATTGTTTTATTTATATTCACACCATTCTTACAATGTACAGAAAGATGTCAATGTAACCAGATAAATGTTTAGTGACATTCAATACTTTTATTTCTTGTAAATGTTCACTCAATCTGGTATTTCTTTTGTCGAGTATTACGCAAGCACAATTATGCTTGGAAACGTAAATACTTTGGGTAAGAATGTAACAATGCATTGCGTACATCAGCGAGAGGGGGTGTCTACAGTTTCTTACCTACATGTATCAGCGAGAGGGGGTGTCTACAGTTTCTTACCTACATGTATCAGCGAGAGGGTGTGTCTACAGTTTCTTACATATCAGCGAGAGGGGGTGTCTACAGTTTCTTACATATCAGCGAGAGGGGGTGTCTACAGTTTCTTACATATCAGCGAGAGGGGGTGTCTACAGTTTCTTACCTATCAGCGAGAGGGGGTGTCTACAGTTTCTTACCTATCAGCGAGAGGGGGTGTCTACAGTTTCTTACATATCAGCGAGAGGGGGTGTCTACAGTTTCTTACATAACGTTAATTATATCTCAAATGTGGACTGACGAAAAATAAAAACAGAATCTAGCACTCAAACAACAATAAGATATACAACAAAAATGAAAAGGCATTGTTGAGGCCCTCCCAGGGGTTTTGAAGATCTTGAGAACATGGCCATTTATTTTCAGAGATCTGGGAAACATTTGTCATTACTTTCAGAGATCCAGGGATCAAAGACCTAATTTTAGAGTTCTAGAGATATTGTCCTTAAAGAGAAAAAGTACCTAATTTTATAAATTTTATGTATAATTTGTATACTTGATCTTAATTTACTTTAACCATGAGATTTTAAAACGGCTTTGACAGCTATGGATGCAACGTGTTAGTCTGGGACCCTGCCCAAATTCATTCCGTAATGGAAAGTAACAGAATGAAGTTGGGCAGGGTACCAGACAAGCAACGTGTACTCTTGATCACCAAGACGCTCTTACTCTAAGAGAAGATCAGTTTTTTTGTTGTGTTGCAAGCTATCGATGTTGGTTCGTGCTTTTTGTGAAAAATGGAGCCAAATTAGTCAAATATGAATAATATCAACGTTATTATTGTCCCTGTAACTGAAGCTATATACAAAAATAGACTTGAAAGAACCACCTCTCGACTCTGCCGATTCCAGTCTGTTGTATAGGAAGGTCCGCTCTACTGCTGACACCGAGGTCCTACAAGAAGACATGAACAGACCCCAGAAGTGGGAAGAAGACTGGATGATGTTATTCAATCCCAGTAAGTATGAGGTGATCCGCATCACAAAGAAGAGAAATCCCATACAGGCCACATACAACATTCATGGCCAAGACCTGACTTTCGTCCAATTCTGCAGAGCTGACATCTACTGGCACTCCTTCTTTCTCATGCGCACCAGACTGGGGGAAAAGCCTTCCAGAGCGCATCGCCACATGTAGAGGCTTTCAAAGGAGAGTTGGTCTCTGCACTGTAGAGCGAGGTAATCTTTTTTATCATTTTAATCTTAATCTTGCACATACGCGCGCGCACTATATCCTTGTATCATACACCAAATTGTACGACGATGCCTCAGATTGGGAGTTTATGCAGTAATTGAAGAAGAAGAAGAAGAGACAGTGAGTTGTAAATATGTTGCCCTAGGTATCGACAAGTTTGTGACAAAAATGTTATCTAAATACTTCAAGCCATATCCGCCAGAATGACCAAATGGACGAATTTTCGCAATAGATTCGCAGGTGCAGTAGGAAACTGTGCTTCCCAAAATCATGAATCAAGAGAGGGAATTAATTGGTAAGTTCACTGGTGAGTCTGAGCTAGTCGGGGGAGGGGTTGTACAGGTGGTCATTTCCCTGTATTCCCACTGCCCCATCCTACGTCCCCTTTCCATTTTCTGCAAATCTCAATGGACATAACAGAACCACTTGAAAAGTTGGTATTTTAGCCGGTTCCGTAAGATGACATACATAACTGCGAAGATTCTTAAGTTCGTTTTTATAGCTTATTCATGTTGATATTGTGAGACTCTTCTGTACTTCCATATAACCATTTCTCAAAGTAAACATAATCGTTTGTACCCCGAAATACATTGTGGATGGTAATTCCGAATAAAGATATATTGACAATTTTGATGATTACATTTGTAAAGGCAGAATATTGCAGTGGTTATCATCGTGGATTTCCGGTCATAAGGACCGATGTTCAATCCCATCCCCAATCTTTTTTTTTTTATTAAAACTTGTTTACAATAAAGTCAATTGTTTATGTTTATGTATTGCTTTTTGTAACTTGAACTCTTCCGCAGTTCAAAGAAGAAATATTTTTTGTCTCTTCTGTCCTTCCCTCGATCTCTTTTTTGGCTCTGCTTGCCAAAGGCCAACAGCGTTTATGTTGTGGTAAATTAAACCAGAAATGCTCCCTGCCACAGGGCTAATAAGCACATTTTAAAGGAAACTTTAAAAACACACTTTCTCTGAAAGTTCACGACAAAGACCCTTAGATATTTCACATTGTTACGACGGGGTTCTCTTGAAAGGGTTGTAGAAGTCAGGTTCCTGGGGTCAAATTTGGCCATTTCACCTGAAGATATCCTATGTGTCACCTCTAGTGAAGTTAAAAACAACTTCAATGAACTTGATTTGATAATGAGGATTACATATATATTCAAACAGCCTTGTTTGACGTACAGAGACAAGAGATGTAGAAGGCGAGTCTGATCTGCAAATGTAGAAGATCAGAAAGTGCCAGGAAAAAAACTTGAGACAGTGTATGGATTTTGTTTATTATGATGATGTGTAAATAATAAAAGACTATAGCAGACGTTTTACTGAAGGGAACACTATTTCCTACTTTCGGGGAACTATGTTTAAAACTTTTGACGATCTAGGGAACAGTGGAAATACTTTTAGAGATCTGGGGAACATGGATAAAATACTTTGGGGGAACTTTGGCAAATACTTTTAGAGATCTGGGGAACAATGGCCATTACTTTAAGAGATCTATGGAACTCATTGCTATCACCGTACATGGTGGAAATAATGTTCGTTATATGTATAACTCACTATTTAACTGTACCTTACAATCTCAAACACTTTGGTAATCATCCTTGCACAGACGTAGAGGAAGATCATGACCTCGGCTACACCACGTGCTGTTTCCGAATACCCATACACGCTAGCATTGGCTGCATTGACGTCCAAAACCACACAAACGGTAAGACAAACTAGACTGAGGAAATAAAGTATAGCGTGCACCCTGAAATAGAAATGATTTATACACATAATGAAACATTTATATGTAAAATTGTATGCACATATAGTATTTTCGAGACAATCAGACGTATTATATGTCCAACATCATCATGCATGAACAATTTCACATGTAATTAGTATCTTTCATGGATTTGAGATCCCTCTGCCTCGTTACCGCCAAAACAGTTTTCAATCCGCACCGAAAACCCAATGCCAAATACTTTTTCTTGTATACAACCCTAATGATGTGATTTTTTTAAAGATTTTATTCCGGATTATTTTATAAAAGCACAAGGATACTAGCGTTCCAAAGAATGACTTTGTCATACCGCGGGAAATTTTGCAAAGCGCAATGATTTTATGAATGGCGTTACGTATTAGCGCCTGGAAGATATAGTAAGCGCGTGTGGGGGTGTAGTATGAACATCGGTACCAGGTAAAAATACGCGGAACTCCATGTCAGGTATGCAAGAAAGCACATTCCATCTGATGCAATCTGCATTACTATCTATTTTAGGTAGACAGGTAGTTTTGAATGTTATTAAATGGGCAATACCTTTAAATGCAATTGCACAAACCAAACATGCAGGTGCAATGAAATAGTTTGTAAAATCACATGAAGATCTAAATAGGATATGGAACTTTCTAAAACTCACATAAATCGTACTCGAGCAAACGCTTTCCATTTTTTATGAATAAGTAATCGGATGAGCTTGTGATTGATCATCACCTGTAATAAAAAATGTATAATGTTATAATAAACAGACTGATCTGATATTGATCATCACATGTAACAATAAATGTATAATGTTATAATAAACAGACTGATCTGATATTGATCATCACATGTAACAATAAATGTATAATGTTATAATAGACAGACTGATCTGATATTGATCATCACATGTAACAATAAATGTATAATGTTATAATAGACAGACTGATCTGATATTGATCATCACCTGTTACAATAAATGTATAATGTTATAACAGACAGAATGATCTGATATTGATCCTCACCTGTAACAACAAATGTATAATGTTATAATAGACACACTTATCTGATATTTATCATCACCTGTAACAACAAATGTACAATGTTATAATAGACAGACTGATCTGATATTGATCATCACATGTAACAATCAATGTATAATGTTATAATAGACAGAATGATCTGATATTGATCCTCACCTGTAACAACAAATATGTAATGTTATAATAGACAGAATGATCTGATATTTATCATCACCTGTAACAACAAATGTGTAATGTTATAATAGAAAGATTGATCTGATATTGATCATCACATGTAACAATAAATGTATAATGTTATAATAGACAGACTGATCTGATATTGATCATCACATGTAACAATAAATGTATAATGTTATAATAGACAGAATGATCTAATATTGATCATAACCTGTAACAACAAATGTATAATGTTATAATAGACAGACTGGTCTGATATTGATCATCACCTGTAACAACAAATGTTTAATGTTATAATAGACAGACTGATCTGATATTGATCATCACATGTAACAACAAATGTATAATGTTATAATAAACAGAATGATCTGATATTGATCATCACATGTAACAATAAATGTATAATGTTATAATAGACAGAATGATCTGATATTGATCATCACATATAACAATAAATGTATAATGTTATAATAGACAGAATGATCTAATATTGATCATAACCTGTAACAACAAATGTATAATGTTATAATAGACAGACTGATCTGATATTGATCATCACCTGTAACAACAAATGTATAATGTTATAATAAACAGAATGATCTGATATTGAACATCACCTGTAACAACAAATGCATAATGTTATAATAGACAGACTGATCTGATATTGATCATCACCTGTAACAACAAATGTATAATGTTATAATAGACAGACTGATCTAATATTGACCATCACCTGTAACAATCAATGTATAATGTTATAATAGACAGAATGGTCTGATATTGATCATCACCTGTAACAACAAATGTATAATGTTATAATAAACAGAATGATCTGATATTGATCATCACATGTAACAATGAATGTATAATGTTATAATAAACAGAATGATCTGATATTGATCATCACCTGTAACAACAAATGTATAATGATATAAAAGACAGACTGATCTGATATTGATCATCACCTGTAACAACAAATGTATAATGTTATAATAGACACACTTATCTGATATTGATCATCACCTGTAACAATCAATATATAATGTTATAATAGACACACTTATCTGATATTGATCATCACCTGTAACAATCAATGTATAATGTTATAATAAACAGAATGATCTGATATTGATCATCACATGTAACAATAAATGTATAATGTTATAATAAACAGAATGATCTGATATTGATCATCACCTGTAACAACAAATGTATAATGTTATAAAAGACAGACTGATCTGATATTGATCATCACCTGTAACAACAAATGTATAATGTTATAATAGACACACTTATCTGATATTGATCATCTCCTCTAACAATCAATGTATAATGTTATAATAAACAGAATGATCTGATATTGATCATCACCTGTAACAACAAATGTATAATGTTATAATAGACACACTCATCTGATATTGATCAACACCTGTAACAATCAATGTATAATGTTATAATAGACAGACTTATCTGATATTGATCATCTCCTGTAACAACAAATGTATATTGTTATAATAAACAGAATGATCTGAAATTGATCATCACCTGTAACAACAAAAGTATAATGTTATAATAAACAGAATGATCCAATATTGATCATCACCTGTAACATTAAATGTATAATGTTATAATAGACAGACTGGTCTGATATTGGTCATCACCTGTAACAATAAATGTATAATGTTATAATAGACAGACTGGTCTGATATTGATCATCACCTGTAACAATAAATGTATAATGTTATAATAAACAGAATGGTCTGATATTGATCATCACCTGTAACAACAAATGTATATTGTTATAATAAACAGACTGGTCTGATATTGATCATCACCTGTAACAACAAATGTTTAATGTTATAAGGACAGACTGGTCTGATATTGATCATCACCTGTAACAATAAATGTATAATGTTATAATAGACAGATTGGTCTGATATTGGTCATCACCTGTAACAATAAATGTATAATGTTATAATAGACAGACTGGTCTGATATTGAACAATAAATGTATAATGTTATAATAGACAGACTTATCTGATATTGATCATCTCCTGTAACAACAAATGTATATTGTTATAATAAACAGAATGATCTGAAATTGATCATCACCTGTAACAACAAAAGTATAATGTTATAATAAACAGAATGATCCAATATTGATCATCACCTGTAACATTAAATGTATAATGTTATAATAGACAGACTGGTCTGATATTGGTCATCACCTGTAACAATAAATGTATAATGTTATAATAGACAGACTGGTCTGATATTGATCATCACCTGTAACAATAAATGTATAATGTTATAATAAACAGAATGGTCTGATATTGATCATCACCTGTAACAACAAATGTATATTGTTATAATAAACAGACTGGTCTGATATTGATCATCACCTGTAACAACAAATGTTTAATGTTATAAGGACAGACTGGTCTGATATTGATCATCACCTGTAACAATAAATGTATAATGTTATAATAGACAGATTGGTCTGATATTGGTCATCACCTGTAACAATAAATGTATAATGTTATAATAGACAGACTGGTCTGATATTGAACAATAAATGCAAAATGTTATAATAGACAGACTGGTCTGATATTGATCATCACCTGTAACAATAAATGTATAATGTTATAATAGACAGAATGATCTGATATTGATCATCACCTGTAACAATAAATGTATAATGTTATAATAGACAGAATGGTCTGATATTGATCATCACCTGTAACAATAAATGTTTAATGTTATAAAAGACAGACTGGTCTGATATTGATCATCACCTGTAACAATAAATGTATAATGTTATAATAAAGACTGATCTGATATTGATCATCACCTGTAACAATAAATGTATAATGTTATAATAGACAGACTGGTCTGATATTGATCATCATCTGTAACAATAAATGTTTAATGTTATAATAGACAGACTGATCTGATATTGATCATCACCTATAATAATAAATGTATAATGTTATAATAAAGACTGATCTTATATTGATCATCACCTGTAACAATAAATGTATAATGTTATAATAGACAGACTGGTCTGATATTGATCATCATCTGTAACAATAAATGTTTAATGTTATAAAAAACAGACTGATCTGATATTGACCATCACCTGTAACAATCAATGTATAATTTTATAATAGACAGAATGGTCTGATATTGATCATCACCTGTAACAATAAATGTATAATGTTATAATAGACAGACTGGTCTGATATTGATCATCACCTGTAACAATAAATGTATAATGTTATAAAAAAAACAGACTCATCTGATATTGATCATCACCTGTAACAACAAATGTATAATGTTATAAAAGACAGACTGATCTGAAATTGATCATTACCTGTAACAACAAATGTATAATGTTATAATAGACAGACTGATCTGATATTGATCATCACCTGTAACAACAAATGTATATTGTTATAATAGATACACTTATCTGATATTGATAATCACCTGTAACAATCAATGTATAATGTTATAATAAACAGAATGATCTGATATTGATCATCACCTGTAACAACAAATGTATAATGTTATAATAGACACACTTATCTGATATTGATCATCACCTGTAACAATCAATGTATAATGTTATAATAGACAGACTTATCTGATATTGATCATCACCTGTAACAACAAATGTATATTGTTATAATAAACAGAATGATCTGAAATTGATCATCACCTGTAACAACAAAAGTATAATGTTATAATAAACAGAATGATCCAATATTGATCATCACCTGAAACATTTAATGTATAATGTTATAATAGACAGACTGGTCTGATATTGGTCATCACCTGTAACAATAAATGTATAATGTTATAATAGACAGACTGGTCTGATATTGATCATCACCTGAAACATTAAATGTATAATGTTATAATAGACAGACTGGTCTGATATTGGTCATCACCTGTAACAATAAATGTATAATGTTATAATAGACAGACTGGTCTGATATTTATCATCACCTGTAACAATAAATGTATAATGTTATAATAGACAGAATGGTCTGATATTGATCATCACCTGTAACAACAAATGTATATTGTGATAATAAACAGACTGGTCTGATATTGATCATCACCTGTAACAACAAATGTATAATGTTATAAGGACAGACTGGTCTGATATTGATCATCACCTGTAACAATAAATGTATAATGTTATAATAGACAGATTGGTCTGATATTGGTCATCACCTGTAACAATAAATGTATAATGTTATAATAGACAGACTGATCTGATATTGATCATCACCTGTAACAATAAATGTATAATGTTATAATAGACAGAATGGTCTGATATTGATCATCACCTGTAACAATAAATGTTTAATGTTATAAAAGACAGACTGGTCTGATATTGATCATCACCTGTAACAATAAATGTATAATGTTATAATAAAGACAGATCTGATATTGATCATCACCTGTAACAATAAATGTATAATGTTATAATAGACAGACTGGTCTGATATTGATCATCATCTGTAACAATAAATGTTTAATGTTATAATAGACAGACTGATCTGATATTGATCATCACCTGTAACAATAAATGTATAATGTTATAATAAAGACTGATCTTATATTGATCATCACCTGTAACAATAAATGTATAATGTTATAATAGACAGACTGGTCTGATATTGATCATCATCTGTAACAATAAATGTTTAATGTTATAAAAAACAGACTGATCTGATATTGATCATCACCTGTAACAATCAATGTATAATGTTATAATAGACAAAATGGTCTGATATTGATCATCACCTGTAACAATAAATGTATAATGTTATAATAGACAGACTGGTCTGATATTGATCATCACCTGTAACAATAAATGTATAATGTTATAAAAAAAACAGACTCATCTGATATTGATCATCACCTGTTACAATAAATGTATAATGTTATAATAGACAGAATGGTCTGATATTGATCATCACCTGTAACAATAAATGTATAATGTTATAATAGACAGACTGTTCTGATATTGATCATCACCTGTAACAATCAATGTATAATGTTATAATAGACAGAATGGTCTGATATTGATCATCACCTGTAACAATAAATGTATAATGTTATAAAAAAAACAGACTCATCTGATATTGATCATCACCTGTTACAATAAATGTATAATGTTATAATAGACAGAATGGTCTGATATTGATGATCACCTGTAACAATAAATGTATAATGTTATAATAGACAGACTGATCTGATATTGATCATCACCTGTAACAATCAATGTATAATGTTATAATAGACAGACTGGTCTGATATTGATCATCACCTGTAACAATCAATGTATAATGTTATAAAAAAACAATAATGTTATAATAAACAGACTGGTCTGATATTGATCATCACCTGTAACAATAAAAGTTTAATGTTATAATAAACAAACTGGTCTGATATTGATCATCACCTGTAACAATAAATGTATAATGTTATAATAAACAAACTGGTCTGATATTGATCATCACCTGTAACTACAAATGTATAATGTTATAATAAACAAACTAGACTGATATTGATCATCACCTGTAACAATAAATGTATAATGTTATAAAAAAACAGAATGATCTGATATTGATCATCACCTGTAACAATAAACGTATAATGTTATAAAAAAACAGACTGATCAGATATTGATCATCACCTGTAACTACAAATGTATAATGTTATAATAAACAAACTAGTATGATATTGATCATCACCTGTAACAATAAATGTATAATGTTATAATAAACAAACTAGTATGATATTGATCATCACCTGTAACAATAAATGTTTAATGTTATAATAAACAAACTAGACTGATATTTATCATCACCTGTAACAATAAAAGTTTAATGTTATAATAAACAAACTGGTCTGATATTGATCATCACCTGTAACAATAAATGTATAATGTTATAATAAACAAACTGGTCTGATATTGATCATCACCTGTAACAATAAATGTTTAATGTTATAATAAACAAACTAGACTGATATTTATCATCACCTGTAACAATAAATGTATAATGTTATAATAGACAGACTTGTCTGATATTGATCATCACCTGTAACAACAAATGTATAATGTTATAATAGACAGACTGATCAGATATTGATCATCACCTGTAACAACAAATGTATAATGTTATAATAGACAGACTTGTCTGATATTGATCATCACCTGTAACAATAAATGTATAATGTTATAAAAAAACAGAATGATCTGATATTTATCATCACCTGTAACAATAAATGTATAATGTTATAAAAAAACAGACTGATCAGATATTGATCATCACCTGTAACTACAAATGTATAATGTTATAATAAACAAACTAGTATGATATTGATCATCACCTGTAACAATAAATGTATAATGTTATAATAAACAAACTAGTATGATATTGATCATCACCTGTGACAATAAATGTTTAATGTTATAATAAACAAACTAGACTGATATTTATCATCACCTGTAACAATAAATGTTTAATGTTATAATAAACAAACTGGTCTGATATTGATCATCACCTGTAACAATAAATGTATAATGTTATAATAAACAAACTGGTCTGATATTGATCATCACCTGTAACAATAAATGTTTAATGTTATAATAAACAAACTAGACTGATATTTATCATCACCTGTAACAATAAATGTATAATGTTATAATAGACAGACTTGTCTGATATTGATCATCACCTGTAACAATAAATGTATAATGTTATAATAAACAAACTGGTCTGATATTGATCATCACCTGTAACAATAAATGTTTAATGTTATAATAAACAAACTAGACTGATATTTATCATCACCTGTAACAATAAATGTATAATGTTATAATAGACAGACTTGTCTGATATTGATCATCACCTGTAACAACAAATGTATAATGTTATAATAGACAGACTGATCAGATATTGATCATCACCTGTAACAACAAATGTATAATGTTATAATAAACAAACTGGTCTGATAATGGTCATCACATGTAACAATAAATGTTTAATATTATAATAAACAAACTGGTCTGATTTTGATTATCACCTGTAACAACAAATGTATAATGTAATAAAAAACAGAATGATCTGATACTGATCATCACCTGTAACAACAAATGTATAATGTTATAATAAACAAACTGGTCTGATATTGATCATCACCTGTAACAATAAATGTTTAATGTTATAATAAACAAACTGGTCTGATATTGATCATCACCTGTAACAACAAATGTATAATGTTATAAAAAACAGAATGATCTGATACTGATCATCACCTGTAACAACAAATGTATAATGTTATAATAAACAAACTGGTCTGATATTGATCATCACCTGTAACAATAAATGTTTAATGTTATAATAAACAAACTGGTCTGATATTGATCATCACCTGTAACAATAAATGTTTAATGTTATAATAAACAAACTGGTCTGATATTGATCATCACCTGTAACAATAAATGTACAATGTTATAATAAACAAACTGGTCTGATATTGATCATCACCTGTAACAACAAATGTATAATGTTATAATAGACAGACTGGTCTGATATTGATCATCACCTGTAACAATAAATGTATAATGTTATAACAGACATACTTGTCTGATATTGATCATCACCTGTAACAATAAATGTTTAATGTTATAATAAACAAACTGGTCTGATATTGATCATCACCTGTAACAATAAATGTTTAATGTTATAATAAACAAACTGGTCTGATATTGATCATCACCTGTAACAATAAATGTTTAATGTTATAATAAAGAAACTGGTCTGATATTGATCATCACATGTAACAACAAATGTATAATGTTATAATAGACAGACTGGTCCGATATTGATCATCACCTGTAACAATAAATGTTTAATGTTATAATAAACAGACTGATCTGATATTGATCATCACCTGTAACAATAAATGTATAATGTTATAACAGACATACTTGTCTGATATTGATCATCACCTGTAACAATAAATGTTTAATGTTATAATAAACAAACTGGTCTGATATTGATCATCACATGTAACAATAAATGTATAATGTAATAAAAAAACAGACTTGTCTGATATTGATCATCACCTGTAACAACAAATGTATAATGTTATAAAAAAACAGAATGATCTGATATTGATCATCACCTGTAACAATAAATGTATAATGTTATAAAAAAACAGACTGATCAGATATTGATCATCACCTGTAACTACAAATGTATAATGTTATAATAAACAAACTAGTATGATATTGATCATCACCTGTAACAATAAATGTTTAATGTTATAATAAACAAACTAAACTGATATTTATCATCACCTGTAACAATAAATGTATAATGTTATAATAGACAGACTTGTCTGATATTGATCATCACCTGTAACAATAAATGTATAATGTTATAATAAACAAACTGGTCTGATATTGATCATCACCTGTAACAACAAATGTATAATGTTATAATAGACAGAATTGTCTGATAGTGATCATCACCTGTAACAACAAATGTATAATGTTATAATAGACAGAATGGTCTGATATTGATCATCACCTGTAACAATAAATGTATAATGTTATAATAGACAGAATGGTCTGATATTGATCATCACCTGTAACAACAAATGTATAATGTTATAATAGACAGACTGATCAGATATTGATCATCACCTGTAACAATAAATGTATAATATTATAAAAGACAGACTGGTCTGATATTGATCATCACCTGTAACAATAAATGTACAATGTTATAATAAACAGACAGACTGATCTGATATTGATCATCACCTGTTTGATATGATTGATAAGATTATATGTTCAGTGCTGTATATAAAATGCGATAATTTTACAAAGTTGTGTGATGTGTTGAGTAAATTATGTGACGATAAATACGAAATGCGTTCGTTTTTTTTACTTATGCTTATGTGGGTCCACCATTGAGCAGTGATATAAGGCACGTTCTCAAGATGGCTGAGGTTGTGAGTCCATGTCTAGCTCAGTTCATACTTTATATGACAGTATTTGCCAGTAATTTGAGCAAGGACGCTAATTCTTCATACATTCGTGTATATGGAACTGGTTATTTCACCCAGTAATAAAACATGCTAATTACTTGGTTGTTTCGATTTGCATATTCATATTAAATAGGAGTCTTCATAATTATATACTAAAAAGTTGTCTTCCACATGTTTTCTATTGCTATTTGTAAAATAGTTAAAAACATTAACCTGTATAGCTCGAAATATCCACACTATATTCATATATTCCTTGCATGTCTACACTCTGGTATCATATTGGTAGTTGTATGTGGTATTTACACATACCTTGTTACCATCCTTTGCTAAAGTCTGAAATGCTGAGTCTGAACTGGGGTCAAATGATTCTTCATTTGGTTCATAGCCACACTCGTCGGCCTCCAAAACGCCGTAAAATAATTCATGAGTACCGTCTTTGCCCGTCTCTATCATACAGTTCAGAATTGCTGTTACAGTTTTCTAAAATAAATATACTAATAGAAACCAACTGTACAAATGTTTATTGATGGTTTCATTTCTATGTTTTATCATTTTACATCTCTTAGGACACATTTAAACGCGACATTAATCAATGTTCTAATAGTACGCCTTTACTGACTAACTAATTAACTTAATTTAATAATGTTTTACATATTTTTTCAAACCTCCATTGTAAGTAAACTTACTTCAAACTTTTTATTCAGGTAATCGTGCACCTTTATCATGGGCGGTCCGCCATCTCTTGTAAATAATGATCTGACACTGAAAAGTTTCAAACCTCAACTTTCAATAATCGATAAAAATAGAAGAATTTGACATGTCATACACACGAATTAATTTGTATTTAAGCAATAATATACGTTACGCTACATATCTAAAGTCTGAAAAAGAGTTTATAATTAAGAGCTTTACTTCCTTTGAATTGTTTTCTTATAAAATATTTTGTAAATTATTCATTTTGCGTTTTAAATTCAGCTTTGTTTTAAAATCGAAAGGAAGAAATATGCATATTTCAAGCTATACCAAACAGAGTTTTGTTTGTGTTTACAATTATAAAGAATATTGTAACATAATGACCTCTGTATAGGTAATGCCACATTTGAGATAATGACTTCTGCAGAGATTAGTTAATTACTATGCTTATTATAAAGCGGTCTCAAAACTCTCTAACAGGTGATCAAGATATTAAAGTTACATCCAGAATATGTGAAATCCATTATCTCAGCATGGCTCAATTATTACTAGTTAAAAAAATGAGGTTAATTGAGTTGGTTATGCTGTACATTTCACAATATTTGTTTGTTTTAGTCCTTATGCCCACCATATATTCATTCAAGGATTCACTGGATATGTAAAATCAATTATCTTGGCATTGACTTAATTAGTAACTGTCCATCTGTTGTTTACATAGGTTAATAAACAAAACGTAATTACTTTATTTACTAGTTAAAAAATGAGGTTAATTAAATTGTTAAAGTATATATTTCATAATGTTGGTATGTTTTAGTCATTATTTACATAATATGTTTATTCAATGGTTCTCCAATAAAACAACTAAATATGTAAAATTAATTACATTGGCATTAACCTAATTAGTTATTGTCCATTAGTTGTCTAAACAGATTGATTATTTTTTGTTTACTAGTTAAAGGTACCATAATAAGTTCATCAGATGGTTTTGTCATTATGTTTTTTATTATATTTTACTACATGCCTGTCTCACCAGAATGGCGTCAGTTTTTTAATTACATTGTTGTTTCTTCGAACCTATATAATCTCAAGAACTTTTAATATCGAGGAGGAGGGAGCGGGAACGCTGAGAGTGAAGGATGTTTGTTAAAGCTAGAAGATCTTTAGTCTTAGAACTGTTTGTAAATTTAAAAGTAGGGAAATTGTTTTTATATCAGAACATTGACTAGTTGCAAAATTACTGAATAAAAATTGTGTGTTTGAAAATTCGAGATCTTTAATCTGCAACCATGGGAGAGCTACAATATCTTTAAACTTATGTTGAATTTATATATATGCATGTATATGTATCAATGTTTTATTATTCATCAAATATATAATGGTGAAAAAATATACACTAACAACTTATTTTTACAATGTAAATTATCAACACATCATACACATGTAAAAATGCCACGTATGTTACACATATGTTTTACAAAACATAATATGTAAACAGTATGTTAAACCATGTTTTACATGTTTTCTGATTAACATGCCTTTCAAAACATACGTTTAACATACGTAAACTAACATATGATAATCAGAAACGCATGTTAAACATACGTTAAACATGTGTTTAACATGTGTGGTACTATTTCCATGAAAAACATACGTATTCAAACGTATGTTAATCATATGTTTAACATATCCGTATGTGTGGTACTATTTCTATGAATATCGTACATTTTGACAGTACGTTAAACATGTGTTAAATGTACGGCAGAAACATATGTTAAACGTACGACAAAAACACATGTTAAATGTACGGCAGAAACATATGTTAAATGTACGGCAGAAACACATGTTAAACGTACGGCAGAAACATATGTTAAACGTACGGCAGAAAAATATGTTAAACGTACGACAGAAACACATGTTAAACGTACGGCAGAAACACATGTTATACGTACGGCAGAAACATTTGTTAAACGTACGGTAGAAACATATGTTAAACGTACGGCAGAAACACATGTTAAACGTACGGCAGAAACACATGTTAAAGGTACGACAGAAACATATGTTAAACGTACGGCAGAACACATGTTAAACGTACGACAGAAACATATGTTAAACGTACGGCAGAAACGCATGTTTAACGTACGGCAGAAACACATGTTAAACGTACGACAGAAACATATGTTAAACGTACGGCATAAACACATGTTAAACGTACGACAGAAACATATGTTAAACGTACGGCAGAAACACATGTTAAACGTACGGCAGAAACACATGTTAAACGTACGGCAGAAACACACGTTAAACGTACAGAAACATATGTTAAACATACGGCAGAAACATATGTTAAACGTACGCAGAAACACATGTTAAACGTACAGAAACATATGTTAAACGTACGGCAGAAACACATGTTAAACGTACGGCAAGAACATATGTTAAACGTACGGCAAGAACATATGTTAAACGTACGGCAGAAACATATGTTAAACGTACGGCAAGAACATATGTTAAACGTACGGCAGAAACACATGTTCAACGTACGGCAAGAACATATGTTAAACGTATGGCAGAAACATATGTTAAACGCACATGTTACTATTTACATGAGAAACGTACGTTTTGGCACGTATGTTAAATTTACGTTAAACATACGTGGCAATTTTACTCTTGATATACGAATTAAAATTACACGATTAAAATCGTATTCATCCTAAGTTGTAGTTCTCCACAGCATTCCTTCCAATATTTAATAATATGTAGTATATATAAAAAAAAGACAGTACATCTACTTAGAATCAGGTTTTGTACATCTGATTATTTTAACACATTCTGGTACAACTGTGTGTTACAATTTATGACATGTTTAAATTATTAAAGAAAACGAAGCTCATACCTGACAAACACAGTATTACAAATAAGGTTTACATGTATGTCAGTCATTTAAATTAATCTTTTGGCATTTGATTTTTCTGTAAGAACAAATCGTCCCATTAGAGCAACAAGGTACCAAGTGTATATTAGATAAGAAGGCACTTGGTACCTTTTTGCACCAATGGGGCGAAATATTATATTTACGATTTGTAAGTGTCGAATTGTACATATTGTTTGTTTACAAACATGAATTTTAAAAATTCCAGGACTTTTTGTAAACGCTCATAATTTTTGAAATACTTATTGCACTAGTTTTGATTATGTACTGACAAAAACATTCAACCAAAATGGCCTATGAAGGATATCATTTTGGGTCAATTAAATACGAAAGTGTACTGAATAAATTCAAGCGAAATAATATGGTTAAGTATACTGTAATTTTGAAATATGCGACCGTATACGAGGTTGTATGAAACAACTGAAAATACGTCATATTAATAGAGACATACATTGCTTTATCCATATGTCGTATAATCAATGCAGCGACTTCGTCATACTCGTTCTTCAAAGCTATTTGTAACGGGATTTCTCCTTCATTGGTCCTTGCCAGAGCGTTACTATTATTATCGAGTAGCTTTTCGACAACAAAGAAATAGTTCTTCTCCACGGCACAATGAAGATGTGTGTATCCTCTATCGTCAGCCAGATCGTCTAGGTTACCATCGTGCAGAAGCAGGTGTTCATTAACTGCTGTTAACGCCTGATAAACAATGCACTAGAAGCTATGAATTTGTTATTTTATTTCTATTACCGCCTTCTATACTTAATTTAAAAACTATGACATCGTTAGTTTACTTGTACCAAATCCTGATAATATATATATATACACGTAAATCTATGACATTGTTACTTTACTGGTACCAAAACCTGATGACATGTAATTTTTAAATCTATGTCATCGTTATTTTACCGCTCCCAAAGCCTGTAATATATTACACTAAAAGCCAGGATAGTGTTATTTGATTGCCAACGCCAAGTAAATAATACGCTTAAATATTTAAACTCATTTTCTTATTGCTGTTGATATCTGATCAATAATACACTCAACGCATGATCAATAATATTAGAATATATTTAAAACCGTTATTATATTGATGTCAGTGCGTACTAAATAATCCATTATAGTCTTGATGTACATGTAGTTACATTTTGCTTCCATGCCTGATAAAAAAAAAGTTTAAAAAATATAAGAAATTATATATATTGGGGTTTAATGTAATTTTCAACACATTTCAGGTTATAAATGACATATCTAGTTGATCAATGTAGGAAGACCTTAGAATGAATCTGAGTAGAATCACCGTCCTTCCTCAAGTAACTAAAAGTTTTTGGAGCGAGTTGGACTCGAACCTATGACCTTAGCGGTGAGAGGTGATCTTGAGACAGCGCCTAGGACCTCCCGACCACAGAGGACGCCAAGAAAGTATATGACATTCAGACATTCAGAGAAAACAAATATCACAATATCATAAACATAGTCAATACATAACGTAATTATAATGATTACAATACATATAATGTTTATATATGTTTATATCTGAAAGAGGTCAAAACAGGGGAATGCCAGTGGGAAAACCGCCAACAGTAAGTAAGAGACAATGAAAGTAAAAAAACATCCCATATAGACTATTTTTAGAAAAACACAGATGCACTCGGTGACTTTTCAGAAGCGAGACTAGAAACAGAATAACGAAAAAGGGACGACAAGATGGATCTCAAACAAGTTTCCGGCACATTGGCCGGCTTATGACTTTAGGAGGAATTCATCGGGATTGGTTACCTAGTCGTTCAGACCATTGCACATCAAAAATGATGCTTGATGGCCAACTGTAACAGGTACAACTATCAAACATAATGTTTACTGTAGAATCAAACAGTCATAGTCACTTCTTGAAAAGAGTTTAAAGTGACAATGACCAAGGATCGTACGAAGCTTGTGTATCACATCACCATTAAATCAAGTAAAGACAAACGATGTCGTAGAGTGTTTTATAAAGTGAGGAGGAAAGTTACGGTAGTAGACTTTATAAAACTGTTTATGTAACTTGCAATAACGATGGCAACTTCATGTCAACACTTGATATCAATGTCAATGAAAGTTAATTAAAAGAAAACGGAAATGGCTCTCCGGATCATAGCAATGCCCTTATTGGTCATTCGTCAACTGCCAACATCAGGTCAACGAAATATGCATAGCGGTAGCTGTTTAGTCGCCATTGTCCAGCAAGCAGTCGTGGTCATGTCAAACACCAATATACATGTGCACCATAAGCACTAAGCCGTAGTATATATTCCTCACTGCTGTCAGTCAAAATAACTAATGCAATTAAACAATGATAGTTAATGATAATGTATAGGTATTATTTGGTTTAGAATAAATCGGGAATATCTTACCATCTCTGGGGATACAAAATGTTGGTTTAAATTATCAAAGTGCTTGCGGATCATCATTGGCTGTGTTACTTCTGGCTCTGTCCGCTTAAAATACTGAAACAGAACATGATTGTGTTTACTATTGGCTCGTCTCTTTAAATAGTTAACATTGTTTTCTTGTTGGATTAATTTACACTGTGTTATATGTTTAAGGACGACTAGAAGTTTGCCAATGATTTCTGTATTTTATACATTTGTTCATGTCAGTTTATAACCTGCATTCCCGTCATCCGACTATAATTTTACCTTTGATAATGTTATGCTTATTTCATCTGTTTACTATTTCCTGCCAACCGACTAAGATGCTGTCTTTGATACTTGTGTTTATAGATGTATATCGTTTGCCTTAACATATGTTTTTTGTATTATGTTTCAAACATGTGTAATACACGGTCGCCACACGACTCTTTACTGCGTTTATGAGATGTAATATTGTGGTTTATGAGATGTAATATTGCGGTTTATGGTAGTGCATGTCAAGTTTTCCCACATGGTCAACACAATTCTTTCATTCAATTGATTGACAAATTTTATTATTAATTTTAGTTTGCTGTTATTGTTGTTGTTGTTGTTGTTGTTGTTGTTGTTGTTGTTGTTGTTGTTGTTGTTGTTGTTGTTGTTGTTGTTGCTGCTGCTGTTGTTGTTTTGTCTTCTTCATCTTTACGTCTTTATGTATGGGTTGAAGTCATTGCATTTTTGATAACATGGTGAGTGTGACGGTCATATGATATGAAAATATCACCTAGTGCCATAAAGATGAAGAACATATAGTGAACATTGTTAATATGAAATACGCCACGATAAAGGTGGTATATCACAGGTGACCATAAAGGTGAGGTTAAGCGACATTTTCAAACAATTACAGATTATATATGACATCTAGTTTTACTGGTAGAGAAATATCTCGGAATAAATGTGATATTTTCTCAAGTAACTGGCATGCGAATACAGATGGCATACATAACTATAAAATAGTTGATCATGTCGAGAAACATAACAAAAGCGACATTAAACTTGTTTATTACAGAGAAACAGGACCAAAAAGATGATAACGCTGCAGATTCATGACATACACGACCATAAAGTCTTTAGTTCAGTTCACAATGTCCATGAGATAGCAAACACGGCCACAAATTTGAGGTTCATATGAAGAGAAGTGACACACACGCGATAAAAAAACATGGATAGTGACCGACATGCTGGGCATCAGTTTATGGTATAAATAAAAACACGTCCACAAAGCTGATACCACTTACACAACCACTAAGGAAAAATTCACGAAGACGGACAGGACGTACACGCCCGTTAGGTTGTATTCCTGTGACGTGCCCATGTGGGCAAAAATGGTTTATACGAACATATATATGAGGATCATTTTAGGACTATTACATGTCCTAGTATAACATTATAACGTAAAATACCGACCTTTTTCAACTCGTCCACTATGTTTTGTAAATTAAAAACTTCTTCACGGAGTTCTTCGTTTTCGTTTAACTGTACATATGAAAAAATACAATTGTAGGAAATGCCGAACAGATTGTGTGAAACTGTTTCTGGAAAAACGCATAGTTTACATCAATTAACCAGTCTTTTGAGCAAATAAAAACAACATGTATTTTATTTTTCAATTGCTTACTTTGGTAAATATATATATCTCAAACAGTCAAATGGCAATGCAAAGTTTCGATGTTTTTATGTTTAAAGAGTATATTTTTTTCGGAAATTAAAGTTAAAATTTAATTTAACATGTGTCAAACGCTTCTAATAAGATTTCGCTGAAACTTGTAATATAATATATTATGTTTATCACAAGTTGTATAATATAAATATCCGATGGTTTTCTGTTTTGGCAATGGTAAATGTGTCTTTATCTTACTGATTCAAAATCAGTTTTAGCTGTAAATATTATTTACCTTTACAGATTTTCAAAAGTTAAACTATTTAATTTACCGCAAAAATGGTGGACATGGTTAACAGATATGCATGCGCTCTAGGAGTAACCGAGTCCAGTGTCGGTATGCCTGAGTGGAGTGTAATTACTATAATAATTCAAAATCAGACTCCGTTATGAAGTGAAAACTAAACAGCGAACAAAATACAAAACAATAAAATAGCCTATATAAGCTCTGAATAAAAGTGAATCATCAATCATATTCTGTTGATTAGCTCTGAAAAAATTTGAATAGTCATGGTCGGTTTATTAATTCTGAACAAGTGTGTATAATCACATTTGGACTACATTAACACACACTGGCTATATAACAAAACTTGCTTGAAACTAGCTTCTTCTCTCACACTTGAGTTACTTTACGCTAAGCTATATTAAATCGTAATGGAATACGAGATTAAATAATTATAATCAACATTAAGAACAAAGGACTGTAAAACTAAGACAAAGATAAACATATACAAAGTTCACTTACCAGTTTTGTATTTTGAGATTTTGTAAGAGTTAGTTCCAATGATAGTGTTTTATACGCATCCCGCTGCATCACTGAGTCCATGTCTTCGAACTATATATAAAACGTATATGTCAAGTATAGTTTAAATAGTCTTCAACTTCGAGTTTGTGTTTTATAATGACAAATACATGTACGTTTATAAACGGCAGTATGTCAGTGTTTCTTTTTCAAAAGTAAAACATTAGAAAAGAAGCTTTGAACCCTCTATATCTGGTCTAGATGTGCTCACTGAGCTCGTATAATGCTATTCTATTTATTAAAATGCTATTTATGCAAAAAAAAATATAATGCAAACGGATTTCCAAACTTGACATGTGCGCCCAGACTAAAAAAATATTTCCACAAAAAAAATGCAATGACCAAACCAAAATGAAAAACTTAGTGGGACTGAATCAGCTAGCCAAGTATTTCCATGAGGAAGTTATCAGTAAGCCAATCACCCACTTCCCTATAAAAATAAAAAAGTGATAGAAGGAATCAGCTAGCCAATTCTTAACCAGGGGGAGATATCAGTTAGTCAGCCATCCACTTCTGCATAAAAATAAAAAAAAAGTGATAGAAAGAATCAGCTAGCCAATTCTTTCCTAGGGGAAGATATCAGCTAGTCACTATAAATATAAAATTAAAGTGGGAGAAAGAATCAGCAAGTCGGTCTTTTACACAACCTCCCTTTATTTCAAAACAGTACGATGAAATAAGCATATGAGTCATTTTTCTTCAAAATACAGAGGATATAGAAGATTCAGTTACTAGTATTCCAGTTTATGCCACTTACAAAACAAAATATTGAAAAGGTGAGTTTGCCTTTAATGCGTAACGCAAGAATAGGGGAGAATATGTGGATGGATGTTGGGGAGAATTAGCCAGTTCTTACACCTCACCCATACAAGTCAAAATGAGGGATGACCAATCAGCTAGCTAAATTCTATCTTACCATTAATTTCTAAACAGCATGATGAAAGAATCAGCAAAATCTTCTGCCAGGGAAGAAATCAGTGAGACAATTCCTTCTCCGCAAAAAAAGTAAAAATATAGGTGAGTATGAATCAGCCAATATTTTTTTTTAACCTTTCAAATCTGATAGAACTATATTTGGTGATAATTGCTTATTAACTATTTTCAAAATCTGTTTAGCGATTCATAAGAAGAAGACTTTTTTATTTAGAATTACTATATTAGCAACGGCGGCTATCTTGAAAAACATATTGTGTACGGAAACATTCATGTGAAGTTTGACTATAAATTGCTGAGTGGTTCAGAGAAAGTCCTGCTAATGAGAGACGACATACGACAGAAGGCGAACTATCGGATAAGTGTTTCTGAGCTTTGGCCAAAAAAGTTAACACGAAACAGAAGATAAACTGCATTAAACTGTAATACGTAAATACCGGCAGTCTGTGTTTGAATGGAGCTATGTTTCGGTTACCTCTTGAGTTTTATCGAGATCAATCTACCAACCTCTATATATAAGACAGGATAAGGATCGTTTACAATCACAAAAGAATGCTATGGATTTAGGCTTATGAAACATTTAAGAGCTCAGACAGTGTTGCTCGAAAATGTAATACCGCTTTAGCCGGTGCAAATAGGCGTGAAGAATATCACATTTTATTTACCTCTCATGAACAGACTTAATATAACCGAGTCTGCTAGTTTTCTTTTCTTTGACGTGTTTTGTGTTTCATTTGGATCCTTTTATCAGATATTGTTGACTAAATATATTTTCGTGTTGTTTTATCATATGCTAAATAATATAGCACACGTACCATTAGTATATTGCTTAATTAGCGACATATTTATACTGTTCATTTATCCATAGAATTGCTTTATATGTTTTGTTGCAGTAAGCGTTATTTGAAATTGTTAATCATGAAGGTAAACAACTTACCTCAGGAGTAGGCTCTGCTGCATCGGAATCATTGTCAGTTTCCATCTCCAAAAAGTTATGCTGCAACTGTTAATGATAAAAAGTGATATAATATTGTTAGGGGCGGTATCTCGAACAAGAAAATAGGAGCAAAAAAACAATTGACTAGTTTCATGTTCGTAAAGCCATTAAACTAGACCAATGGTTTTATTCTTTGGTGAAAACTCAAAACTGTGCTATAATTTAATACTAATATTTACATTATATTTTATTACATATTTAGATACAACAATTACGTTATTTTCACATTTGATATTTAAATACAAGATTATACGCATTAAAGGAGGAATATACCTTTTAAGTTATTTTCGAAATCAGCAGTACATTTGGTATATAATGAAACTAAAAGTAATTTCCAATGCGAATGTGTATTTTCGGCAGTGAATATAACATATATTTATTTATGAGGTCGTCGTAAACATGGACATGTTCGGTCCTTTTGACGTCCCGATTTATAGCAGTAAAATCGCATAATTTTTCAACCTCAGTTGAGTTTTACCTTATGTACAGAATCGAAACATATATCACCACTTACACATTCAATGGGTGTATGAATTTATAAAAGAAAAATATTTCTAAATAACATGTTTGTAAATTACAAGTTGCAATTTTGTTATTATAAATTTTATTTACTCAAATGCCAATTTCATACTTCCATGTGTGCTATTTTGATATTGCTACTTGTAGCTTACACATTGCATACACCGAAATGATACCTTTGTTCTTCAGTGTATATGTGATTCTCTTAATTTCATGAAATAACGTCATTCATAAGTTGAAACTTAATATATGAAACTTAGAATTTAAAGCGTAGACTTGGAACAGCGATGTTGTCAGCACACTCAATAAATGCACGCATGGTTATGGCAACTGACGGTAAATGCCACGTGAAACTCGTGATACAACGTGATGTTGCACCAAAAAATAAGCGTCGTGCATGTATAATGAAAACTGCTCTTTTTAAGCTCCGCCCAGGTATAATTATATATATCTATTATAGTTCAATTAGACCGATTTCAGTAGAAATGTAAATATTTAGGCGTAAACGGAGTTATTTATTCAAGCCATTATCTAATTATAATTATATAATATCTAACTGCATGTGTCTGGGGTTTTTTTTTTTGTCTCAACAAGTATCGCATATTAGTGTACTTGTTGATTTTTAACATTTTCAACAAATAAGAATAGGTCCGCCCTAAAAATAAAATTTTCATATCACTGACTTTAATAAAACTTCCTGTATGTTATTTTCTACATAAACTTACGTATGCAAAGCCAGCGAGAGAAAATATGTTGCAATTCAGTTTTCATATCACTGACTTTAATAAAACTTCCTGTATGTTATTTTCTACATAAACTTACGTATGCAAAGCCAGCGAGAGAAAATATGTTGCAATTCAGTTTTGTCCAAGTAGTCTGATACCAATCCAAGGACTACCTAGAAACTGCTAATGGTTACTTACCCCGGATGTGTACGTTGGTGAATCGTCCGTTTTAAACATTTTAACTGACGGGTTTAGATCGGCGAGTAGTGCATCGAGTTCATCGTTAATATTTTGCGTTTCGTTTAAATTATCTCTTTCGACTTCAAACAAGTCGTGTATTATTTCCGGAACTGTATCCATTCTATATGGTTCGTGATGCTCTTCGTTGATGTCATCTGCGTCCAGTTCATACCATTTCTCATCTACCTTTAATTGTAAAATGTCAGAGAGAAGTATCAGTTAACTAAGCAGATATTTCAATAACCTAGTGAACTTATACAACTACGACTATGTATCAAAATATAACTGGCGAAGTATCAATTAGACAAATGTTTCAACCCAAGTTAGATTACAAAACCCAATTAAATACTATAGGGTCCATAATAAGCTAGCAAACGGCCTCCCACTTAAAGATCAAAAACTTATGGAGGAATCAACTAGCACGTTTTCACTTGGGAAAAATATGATGGTCATTGTTTTAATTCTCAATTTTAACCTTATTGGGGCTCTTCAGGACAAGTCTCCTTGATCAAACAATGTAATTGTAAAAATAAAGGCAAAATTAGAATAATTTTAAAAAGCAAAACAACGTATAAGTCTTTTACTATTGTGCCTCTCCTAATTGGAATTGCTTAACTCCAGAGACACCATTTATGTATATATATATACTAAGACATACTAGCATTTACGGGGTATTGGTCTATCTTAGACCTTTCTTGTGGGGTCCTTATGGATTGTGAGGTCTATATAGGACCTCGCAAAATAAAGCCCCTTAAAATTAATCATTTATCTTACTAGAGGTGAAATATGTGTAAAGTGCGCAATTAGGTTTTATATTAAAATTGAAATTGAGTTGTCTCCCTTACACCATTGCCGCAATCGCCTATGCTCGACAGGCCAAGAATGCCATTAACTCGGAGATGTTCCGCATGAATATCAATGTATACGGAATATGTCGGTATATTTCATTTCCCGCTAACTATTTGTCATTTTGGTCAAGTTTACCATCAAAGGCTTTATTTGATACATTCAAATCTGGAAAAAGATATAAAACATTATAGTTGTCTTTAAACTTTTGTAGTAATATTACAAAAAAACTTACTAAAATAAATACTTTATAATGTATGCAATATTAATACAAAGGTATGAAGTTGTAGTTTAATATTTGTTCTTTTAATTTATTGCAATACTTTAATACATTTATAGCGGTTAATCACTGTTTTAATGGCGATGGTACTGTGCATTTTTGAATAGTAGAATTTATTGAAAGTTCCCAGCATTTGCTGGAAGACGTTCCCGCAGTTTTTATGCAGGATTTCCCACATATTTAATTCGGTACGACGTTCACGAAGTCATTTTCCGGGAGTACTTACTAAACTGTTGTGGGATTCCAGCACTTTTATTGGCCCCGTATTGCCAAAAAGATATATATTTAAAAATGAAAAAACTTGATTTCCTAAGGAAAGTATTGCTGTGTTGATTTCTTACAATAACTGATTCACTGTTACAACACACGTTGACTTGAATGGATGTAAATCACGGAATTAAGATACGCTATTGTATCTGTTTCTCCGTGGTTTACTGTAAGAAAAATCACAGGGAACTCCACCAGTTGTGAAATGTCTGCGTTCATGTTCCATTTAAGTCATCAAGATATTATACTAAATGTGTTTTACATATTTTAGTAAGATCAATGAATTCTTTCCAGTTTTAGGGCAAAATGACCATATTTGATGGAAAAGCTGAATATACTATTTTGACAATAAACATATCTACAAGATTTCAACGGTTTTGAATACCTTTTGGTCTACTTTTGCCTTGGACAAGTTCTTAGCTATCACTTGACTGTTAATTACTATTAACTCTAGAATATGACCGACATCATGTGTTTAGGAAGGTCATAAGCCGTACCAGATATTTAGATCTGAGCAAGAAGAACAGAAAACAGTTCATGTTGCAAGAACTGTGGTAAATCAATATTTCTTCGATATTCACTATGCTTTGCTTTCATGCATGTACATGATATTCTTGACCAATTACAATAATTACACACTGCTTGTTTAGTATTTGAGTTCTATTTTGATTGATATACTATAAAGTTACCTTTCAAACTCTACGTAAACATAAAGTTGTGTTTTCTACGACACTCTCATATTTGCTAAATACAATGATTATCAACGTGTATATTACGTGCAGTAATAGATTGCAAGCTATAGGTACCCTTTCTTTTCTCTCTCAGAACATATCATTGTATTTAAACCAGATAATAAATGAAGGCATTCGATTTAATCCGATATTCTGAAACATGCACTAGTAGTTGCTGTAATAATTCCAACAATTCCTATTGGCATTTGAATAGGACTTCAATAATTAGTTTAGCTATCCTTATATAAATTTAAATGATTTAGATATCAGATCATATCAGCTACATTTCTGTTCAAACTAAACTTTGGCTCAGATTTAAAACCGTCAGATTCGGCAAACAAAACTGATTTTCCAAGAGTTATTATTTAACATATATAGGAATTTAATCATTGTATTTATTTCCTTAGTCTTGCAGTACAACTGTTACAGTTTTTAACTTAAATATATTTAAACATTTATATATTACCCTCTTTAAAGTGTATTTTATAAGTACTGCTGCGCTGAGAAATGACAAAAAGCCTATTATACATTTGTCTGGAAATGCTCCAGATATAATAATAATTAAATATAACTGCTTACTGGTGAAGAAGATGTTCAGTGTGAAAGTTTATTTTTTTAATTTAATTATTCTATACTAAAAAGTTGCCCAGCTTTATATTTCATATTATTGCATTCTGCATCATATAATTTAGTGCATGGACCATACAATACAAGAGTCTGCAGTGAGGTAACAAGTTCTACTAGACTAAGTGACTTTTGCCGTTTATCCTGACGGATATTTATGCCTAATTCAATATATTTTTGTGTTATTTTCAATACCAATAATTTTAGAGCTACCAAGTCCGGTGTGACTTTAATATAATTTTCTTTTCTTTAGTGCTGTATTTTCTGTTGCTGGTAACACATAGTGTTTATCATCATTTCAGTTCAATGATTGATTTGACACATCCATTTTCAATTTGCTATTATTTGTTAGGGTTTTAGAAATGAAAGGTTTCGTGATAATGGTGTAGGGGATGTAAGTCTTATTTGGGAACCTGATTTCGCAATTTAATTTATGCTTATGATATATTGATTAATAATCATATTTTGCAATCTCAATACAAATCAAATTCAATGTTAAATATGAGTGGTCCCATTAGATTTCCCAAACATCAGGTAGTGTTTTATTCTACGTATCGAATTGCTACAACCTTATTATACAAATATTTCGAGGACCAGCGCGTTCAATGTGCTAGGACCTTAGTGGTGAAGCTTAACAGTTATTGTGATACACTGCTGTAATGCCATTGGACAGACCTTATGCCAATTTATTGTCTTAATATCCCTACATGTGAAGAAGCATAACCTCTAAAAAGTTGATACATACAGCACATCTATTAAATTACATGCAGCTGCATTTTGTACAAAATACCGAAAACAGGCATGTAAGGCCAAGTTCATTCCAAAACGTATATATTAAAATACTCATAAATAAGAAAATATACAGTAGATCTTTGTGTGTATGATGACATGATGCAAACATTTTACCTTATTTTGATCAATATCCTATAATAAACCTAAAAATCTAATAAAAGAATACGACATAGTTTTAACAACTCCCTCTTCAATATTTGATTCAATGAACTTAATGGATGATACACATCATTTCATACACATTCAAAGATATATTTAAAATGAATCAATTCTATTGGTAAAATATATAACAAATATCTTAAATATAAATATTGTTATTTTATATATATATATATATATATCAGTTCCAGCTTAAAATTTTGCGCATGATACCATTTTGTGACCTTTGGCCTTTTAAGTCTGTGGAGCTAAATGTATACCTGGTATTTGCATCAAAACATAAGAAAATGTTGTGCTTAAGTTTGTATAATGACATTAGACACGTGTTACAAAAACCCTTATGAGTTGCCTTGTATAAGGCTAAAACAATTTAATAGTATGTCATATTTTGAGCAAATTCTTCAATATTTCAGTTGTTGACCTTTGACCCAATGCCCTCATTGAATGATACTTGTTATTATTTTATGCTCTTGTCATTGGTAATTTGCGATAAACCAATAGCGATGGTCAAAACAGTCAACAGATGTCTTAAATATGAATGCTTTTGTTATTATCTCGTCCAGTTAACACTTATGCTTGTGGTGGCCTTTGACCTTATAACTCAGTCAAAAGGTAAAATATTTTTTGGTAACCGATTGTTTCTAATGTAGGTTATAGCAGTTAACTCATTTAGCCCGGTTGCCGTTCATAAACACGCCGTACCTCTTACATCGATTTCAAGCACATATATGAGAAATTTCACCAGACTATGTGCGTCCTTTTAGTCTGAGCTGTTAATCTGTTCTTGCGAGTTCTGCACATAAACGGGTTGGTTCTCTGGTGATTTAATTGATTACTACCGTATGGGATGTACTGATTTTACCACAGGGCATTAGCCCGAGGGCAATTATGAATTCCTAGCCGATTATCATCTCCTGGCCCGGTTCTATCGTGTCTGTAATACACATGTTCGGTTGCACTACTCAAGGGGAGTAATTACAACTGACGGTCGTATACTATGGCTAAATAGTTCAAATAAATGAAATAAAATTTAATTCAAACTCGAGAATTGTAAGAAACTCGGGAATTCGAACGACAAAATCGAGATACGAGGGGTCTTCAATCATTGATTTCTTTTCACATATACCGATTCTCGATTTAAGTATCTTAAATATATATATATATAAATCACGTCAAGCTCTTTAGATAACTTATGAAACCGAACAAACCAAACGAAACGGAAATGACGTCCGACGTTTGCCCTCTCGTGAAATTTGACGCCAATAGAATCGGGCCGATTATGACCTACGCGTGAAGTCAATAACCTGCTTTAAACATGTTCATTTTTGTTACTAAATAAAGTAATATGTGTATTATGATAATACAATTCCTTTATCAATGTGAGCTGCACTGGTCTCTGTTTAAACGTATTAACTGTTTATAGCAATTCATAATATTACACAAATAGCATAACTGCATGTACATACATAACAAAAGTCACCGAATTAATCGAATATATTTCGTAAATATAAAGTTTTACGATGTGTGTTATGTATGCTATCCAATTTTTCCAAATCTTTGATAACATTATGGATTCGATTGAAACTATATTACAACTCAAAATATGAATCCAAAAGAGACTGGGCTAATCGATAAGCACATTTAACTTTCACAAAGAATAAAAACAGTAAAATGACAGCGTGTCTGACTATCAATCCAGGGGTTGCGAGTTCGAATCCCCGCCCAGCCAGAGTCTCCTTGGCGATATACTACGACCTTGTGCCTCATTTTATCATTTGTCTCTCACCATTGATACAATTAGGATTGTTATCAGTCACTTGCGGAGAGGGGTGTGCTCGAGTACTCGTTAACATTTCAGGATCCAAGAAAAGAGTGGATCAGATTACCTGATCGTCTGTTTTCCCTGGATGGCAGAACATGACGCTAAACATTTAATCAATCAATCAATGATTCTGAGGTTTTCCTCAACATGAACAAGTTGATGCTAGTATGCCATATAAAAACTATGTGTTGAACGGATTGTGCAAGTGTACGTTTCGTTTGTAACTTTATCTGAATACATTATGAACAAAAAAGGTGTAAAATGGTACATGGAGGTGAACCCGGCTAAGCATTGTTAATTTGAATGTAGATTGGTTATAAAAATGAAAGTTTTCGTTTTGGTGAAATGATAAAAAGTTCCCCTTTAATTTCTGAGTAGTGATTGTTTGTAAAAAATATTTCTTAAGACTTTCGGTATGTTCTTGCATATAAATACACTAAAATAAATCAACCTTCATTTTTTTCCAATTTTCATTCTGTTATTCTGCTGCTCTGCTGTTTTTCCTATATTCCTGTTATGCTTAAGACACTGTCAACAAAAGGTATAAACTGATGCAGAGAGGCGAATCCGGATCGTCATCTGTTAATTTGAACGTGAATTAGGTAAAAAATTGAGAATTTTCATTTCGGTAAAGTTAGAAAAGTTCGCCTTTAACTTCCGGGTTAAGATTGTTTGTAAACAATACATTTATTTCGTCTTCCTGTATGTTCATGCATGTAACTTGAATAAAATAAATCATAAAAGGCAACATTCATTTATTTCACAATTCTCAGTCTCTCGTGGAATGAGCACTCTGGAATAATGAAAAAGACGCATGATCATTAAGCTGGAACACGTTATGTACGTGTGCTCATTTAACTAAAGACATTATGAACAAAAATGGTGTAGTACATGGAGATGAACTCTGATAATCATTGTTAGTTTAAACGTCGATTCTATGAAATAATAAAATATTTTCCTTTGGATCAAATGCGAAAGGTCCCTTTAACTCTCCGGTAACGATTGTTTGTAAAAAAAAGACTTCCCGTGTGTTCATTCATGTAAAATAAATGATAAAAAAAAAAAAACTTTTTTTCCATTCTGCTATTCTGTTGTTCTGTTGTAAAAATGAAAAAAAAAACGTTTTTGATAAATTGCTATTCTGCTGAAGACATTATATCAGAAATGTTAAAAATGGTGGAGAGGTGAACCCGGAACATCATTGTTTAATCCAAATTCGGTAAAAAACTGAGAATTTTCATTTTGGTGAAATGAAGAAAAGTTCATCTTTAACTTTTGGGTTGTGATTGTTTGTAAAAAAACGTTTCTTAAGCCATCCTATAAGTTCATGCACGTAACTACGCTGAAATAAATGATAAAAAATTTTTTTTTTCAAATTTTGAATTGTTGCTATTCTGTTGTTCTGCTAAAAATGTTTTGCTAAATTATTGTTCTGCTGAAAACGCTATAAGCAAAACGGCGCAGTGACGGGAATCCGGATCATCATTGTTAGTATTAACGTAAATTCGGTAAAATTTTCTTTTTCTTTTGGTGAAATGAAGAAAGGTTCATCTTTAACTTTCGGGTTGTGATTGCTTGTAAAAAAAAAACCCCGTTTCTTAAGCATTCCTGTACGTTCATGCATGTAGCTGTACTATTAGAAATTATTAAAAAAACATGTTTTCCAATTTTCATTCTGCTACCCTGCTTTCTGCTCGCATGAATGACAATTGTTCATTCTGCTATTCTGCTGTTCTACTGGAAAAAGTATTCTTTTATAAATTGCTATTCCACTGAAGACTATGTAGGCAAAAATGTGCAGCGAGGAAACGTAAATACGGTAAAAAAAAAGAAGAATTTTAATGTTGGTGTAATGAGAAAATGTTCCCTTTAAACGTTCGCGTTGTGATTGTTTGTAAAAAAAACGCGTTTCTTAAGCCTTTCTGTACGTTCATGCATGTAACTGTGCTAAAGTAAATGATAAAAACTAACTTCATTTTTTTCCAATTTTCATTCTGCTACTCTACTAACTTTACCGAGCCATGGAGATCTTTCCAATTGATTAATCATAAATATATTTTGTATTAGGTCTGTTAAACAATCGATAATCAACGCAGGCACATACAATTTTAAAATATTTAATTAAATTATGTTTAAAAACACCATTTTGAAACCCAAAATCACGATTTAGATATGAAGGGCTATCGTAAATATGTTCAACAAATGCGTTTCTGTTGTGTCAATGATGATTATGTTGCAACAGAGGTGCATTTATTATCCAACGATGCATAAAAAAATTTAAACTCGATCAAATGATACCAAGTTACATTCATTGGAAAGGCGGTCAGACAATTCTCCTATTTTACTATAGTTATTGAAGTGTTTGAAATATTATAACTTAGTATATTATAATCAATAACAATCGCTATTAGTTTTCAAACATGTAAAATTCAAACATTATAAATGTGTGTAAATTGCAGGTGGGTAGAGGTATATCGCAAAATATTATACTTTGGATTTTGCTTAGCAAAAGAATAACGCGATGTATAACGCTTAAATATATAACGCTTAAAAGCGATTAATAAAATAAGCAGAAGAAGAAGCAAACACAGATGAAAAAAATTCAGCAAATTAAAGTTTAGTGTTGCTATAAAAATGGAATGTTCGCACAGAATTGTTATCCATACAGTTGATTATCATAAAAAAAAACCACATAAAATGTAATAAATAAGAAAGAAAAAAAAGATGCACTGATAAACTACCAGACAAACCACGCTAAAATTAAGTTGTCAACAAAAACATAAATATGTAAGAAAGTAAACATAATAAAAACAATTTATAACGCAATTACTTAATATGTCCCATGTCGTGACCGGTTAGTTCAGTCGATGCCGTGAAAAAGGACGTTGATTATTCATAAACAAACACACTTTAATGTTTTTCACAGTAACATACCAATTATTCGAATACCGAATTATCCTTAAGTGAACAAAGTATGTAATCCGATTCTGCAAGTTATTTGCATTTTACCTTAAGTGTTTATGCATAATTTACAAAACGCAGGGACTTTACCTTTTCCTATATATTATGTCGCATTTGTATCCGGGTACTCTGGTTACTGTCTCGTTAAAATAAAATAGTAATTTGACAGTATTTGACAGTGTTTATGCGGTCTTTATCTATAATCTAAATTTAAAATTATTTATTCTAATCATATGCAAGCAAGATATACCAACTACAATATATGCGTCTTATCTATTTTTGTTGTTAATTTAGTTAATACTAAATCATTTTAACTCTCATGCGCATAAAGCTCAGAACTTATACGAATAACTTTCGAGTCCGCTTTCTGGCTAGAACCAGTATAAAGTGTTGTATAATAAGAGGCATCGGGTCGAGCTGGGTACCGAACTGGCAACCTCTGGCGTGAATGGCCATAACACTACCGCCACAATTTATCAAATTAACATCAATTGCTGCTTAAATGATACAACTCTACTTTTCTAGCTTGCAATATTGGACTAGTTTGCTCATAAGTACTAAAGATTAGATGGAGAAACGCAAAATGTACAATAGTATTAGGTGTTCTGTGGCGGCAGTGAATAGTCGGTGCTGGGGTCTTCAGGCATATGGTATAATAACACTCATGGACAGTCTCAACCAACCCTCGGGTCGTCTGTTGTTTTATTGGTTGCATTTGGTGTATAATTTCCCTTTTATCCGATAGTATCCACTATTGCAAAAGCAGTCGGCAGGTAAGGCAGGTGTTGTGATTTACTAGTAAGACGATATTCGTGTTACATTTGTTGCTACCACTCCTTTTCGCTTAATTCTAAAGATTATTTTAACTTTTATTAACCTGCCAAACACGATATCAGTTGAGTGAGAGTGGGGTGCAAATAATTTACATAACAAAACGAGACTCTAGGATACCAATTGCATTACTTCAAAAACATGTAATGATTTTTTGTTAAGCTATAAGGATAACATGTTGACATTTCCTCGTATAATATACCGGTGAATCTAATTATAAATTTATCCTCAAATCCAATGTCAGTAAACTAGTGGAAATCATTTGTATTTAACCTTGTGTTTCTATACGATATTTTGAAATTTCTTTGTAAAACATGTCGGTGAATCTATATATAAGTTTATTCTGAGAAGCAAAGTCAGTTAACAACTGCTGGAAATCATTTGCATTTAACCTTGTGTTTTTATACAGTACTATGAAAGGAATTCCAAACAAATATCCTAAGGACAATAGTTTGACATTTCTTCGTAAAATATGTCGGTGAACTATAAATAAGTTTCTCGAGAAAAGCAAGGTCCGTAAACAACTGCTGGAAATCATTTGCATTCTGCACCTATAATGTAATAAGATATTTCTCTTTACCTGACTTTAATGGTGATGTGGTTTATAGACAACATACTTTTTCCGCTTGACGCTTTTTGTCCGCAGAAAAAAAATATACATACTTTGACTTTGTCCGCATGATGCACTTTGTCCGCCAAAATTTGGAAAGAAATAAGAAACTTTTGTCCGGATGATACCCTTTATATGCATGCATTTTAGAATAATGTTGACGTTTGTTCGCACAACAAATTTTGACCTCATATGTGATATAATATTGAACAATTTTGTATGCGTGAAAATTTTGTCCACGTTATTTTAACAAATGACGCTTTTTGTCCACAAGGCATTAAATCAATATTTAGAGGATCATAGATGAAAGTTTAGTCATTATTGAATTTATTAAACGATTTTATTTTTGAATAGCATATATACATAGCATGCGAGGCTCAAATCCAAGATGGCCACCAAAGTGACCGCCAAATGTGAAATTTATGTTATTACATAATCTGACAGAAAACACTGCAAAGTGTTAAAATTTAGATAACTTGCGTAATTGTAAGCTGTATGGCATGTTAAGATAAGTAAAAAAACGATTGATTCATGTACAATAAGTTTAAATAAGGGACAAAATGGGGCAGGATAAAACGAGGAAAGCAAAGTTTGACTGGTAGGAATAAGTTTTGAATTTAGTTGAACGTTCGGTAGATTAACGTTATACAGTTATAGCATAAGAAACATAAAAGAAGCAACAGAAACAAAGGGAAGAAAGCAATACATATAGAATTAAAGTAGTTCGCGGCGTTCCTATCATTTTTTTTTTATATCTGGCGCAATTCATCAAAAATCTGTACAATTAATCTATGAAGTCTCAGCTTTCGTTTAAGCTTTGTTTTCTTTTGATATAGTACCGCAATTTCTCATTTACAGCGTCCCTTGGTGGTACGTATTTTTCGTCGTTTTTCCCTTGTAAAATAATCAATATTAATTCAAAATTGTTTATATTAACATTATCAAATTACTCACGACTGTAAACAAATTTATTTTATTATTGGGGTTTAACATCCGTTTTAACATATTTAAATCAAATATGGCATATCCAGTTTTACTGGTGTAAGAAGACATCAGAATGAATCCGATTAGAACCATCCTTCCATAAGTATATCTATTAAGTTAAATTTCAGCTTTTAGATTCTATTGATAAAAAAAATAACGCAATACTCTATCAGTGTTCTATCATGTTTTGTTTTACATATATTCCCTATTAATAAATATTTATCTATTTCTTTATATATTTATAATTTACTTTCGCTGATTACAATTAAGTTGCCATCTCATTAAAAATAAAAAAAGTGTATTCATTATCGCTGAAATTAACAAACAAGTTCTATTTACTGTTTTATTTATTCTAAATTTCATAAAGTAAAACAATAAAGCGAAACAAAATACCGGAAACTGTCAATATGTCAGGAAAGTCTCGGCGAGTATCGCTCGTTATATTTCGGACATTTCCGATAGCGATCACCTGTAGCAGACGAAATATAGATATTTAAGCAGACGATCCGTGCAAAGAGTTATGGGTAATCGTTTCGCCATTCATAGCTTATCGACGGTTTCGGTATACATCTCTGTCTATCTCGTCTTTTATAAGTTTATTCTGTTCAATTACGCGTAAAATCTTGGTGCTCAGAAGAAATTTGACTTTAAGGAAAATAGATAAATATATAGTATTGGTCTTGGTGTTAGTAGTATAGACATAAACAGAGAAAAGAGTGACTGCAGGTGCTTATTTAAATTTCGAATGTCACATTTGGCGTTTTTCAAATATTAGAAACAACTCTTCCTGGACCAATAAACATAATTTTGTGGTATTTTTTCTGAAGTAAAGAAAATATTTGTAGTAGTAGTAGTAGTAGTAGTAGTAGTAGTAGTAGTAGTAGTAGTAGTAGTAGTAGTAGTAATAGTAGTAGTAGCAGCAGAAGTACTTTAGTAGTAGTAGTAGTAGTAGTAGTAGTAGTAGTAGTAGTAGTAGTAGTAGTAGTAGTAGTAGTAGTAGTAGTAGTAGTAGTAGTAGAAGTAGTATTATTTGTAGTAGTAGTAGTAGTAGTAGTAGTAGTAGTAGTAGCAGTGGTGGTCGTTGTGGTGGTGGAACGTTAACTGTCTTCGTAGTGGCTCTGATAGGACTTCGAGAAAGGCTCATTGTGTAACATAGTTCTGACAGTGTGTCACTTTACTGAGTATTGACGGGCAAATGACAATGAACCGTAATGATGTATATAATCATCAGAGAGACTTTGGCTGGATGGGCGGTGATTCAAACTCACAACTCCTGGACTGATAGTCAGACGGGCTTCCGACTGAGCTTACCGGGCCTGACCCAGCAGTATTAGAATAATTTGAAGTGGCATCAGTGGTAGTAATCAAATGTTTTTGATCTTTAAATGGAGGGTCTGACTATCAATCCAGGTGTCGATAGTTCATTTTAACATGGCCAAGCATTCCTGATATAAAGGAGTTTGTATGCATTAAATACAATTGTATTGTAAATGTAAATAATGCCCCCACTGTGTCTTGATGATATCTATTGCGTGTGTCATCTTCAGTTAGACTGGGGACCTTGAACTTCACATAGGTATTAACCGTCATGTCAGCAACAACAAATCACACCAAAAAGCATTCGCACAAGCCTTATCTAGGTATAAAAGCTGTATACAATTCATTACAACTGAGTTTATGGTTTTTGAGAAGGATTCGAAAATGTGAATTGTTTAGATGCTCTGAAATATTTCAAGCCCCACCCCCAGGGCCAAACCATAAGACCCAGGGACATGCAATTCTTATAAAGGTATCATATACGTCCATAATCATGCTCACCATTTGTTTCCCAGTGCTTCCTATAGTAAGAAGATTTTCAAAGTTTACCCTGAATTTGACAGTTTTGGCCCCGCCCCCAAGGCTCTTGTGGAGTGAGGACCATGCAATTCACAATTTTGATTCACCCTTTGGTACCAAAGCTGCATACAACCTTTTATTACGATTGAACTTACGTTTTTGAGAAGTCGACAGATAAAGGCGATCGCAAAAGGTTCCTTGAGACAAAGTCTCAGGTGACCTTAAAATACAATGTGATTCAGTTTAAATAATAAGAGACTAGATTAAAAATATATAACTATTTACATAGCTATTAGCATCTACATTTACTATAAAATGCCAAATGATGTAAAACCTTCCATTTAACTTAACTTTCCACAAAAACGCTGTAAAGAATGTTTTCAATCATGACAAAAACATTTATAAACAGGGTTACCTTGGTATGATTGAACATATATAAGTGTTTGCGCAAACTGTAATGCAAATACATTTTGTTTATGTGGAACATACAAGCTATGAAGTTAACGGTTCATTTGCAACATAAAAATGTTAAAACATGAGCACAATCTGAGTCATTAATCGCTATCTAACTGTTGAAATTTGTAACAGGAGCCATATAAGCATGTATGTGGTCTATATATATAAGGAAAAATGTATATCCTGTGGGGCATCAGCATTCATGTACAATACTAGCTTATGAGGGCTATATATATCCGTTATATATAGAAAATGTGGGCCCTTGAAGAAACCCCACACCAAGGTGTCATTCAAAGACCCCACAAAAGACCATATGTCTTTATATATATATATATATATATATATCTGATATAGTCATATACGGTGATCATTTATTCATCATTCAAAATCAGCTTGGCGTTTCACGAGAAGATTTTTAAGTTTTACAACTGTAGCCATCGTGTATATGGTCCGGCCCATCATGTCACATATTGTGTATCGTTCACATACATAAAAAACAGTAATGTGAAGCTTGAGTATAAATGGCGCAGTGCTTCAGAGAGTGCGCTGTCAACGGACGAAGACATGTGGCAGACGACGGACAACAACGGACAACAGAAGACGGACAATAGACGATGGACCCACATAAGCACTTCTGGTCTTTGGCCAGAAGAGCTAAAAAGGAACAGAGGATAAAATGCGTATATAAAATATACTACCGACAGATTTCGTTCGATTGATCATATAGATAAGATTGGTTGAAGCTTATTTAAAAAAAACAATGAGAAGCTAAGAATGTACACTCTTATAAAACGTTTTTGAGATAAGAAACAGACGTATAATATTGTGCAAGTAGGCGTGAGGAATGATGCAGTTTATTACCCTTAACCGAATCGGATGTTTTCTTTTCTCGGAGCCGGGCCCAATTAGCTCAGTCGGTAGCGCGTCTGACTTTCAATCCTGTGGTCGCGAGTTCGAATCCCCGAACGGCAACAGTCTCCGTGATAATTGATATACGGCATTGTGTGTCATTATCATTCGTCTCTCACCGCTGATTCAAGTGGGAAAGTTATTAGTTAATTGCGGAGATGGGGTGTGCTTGAGGATCCCAAGAAACGGTGGTTAGGTTAAATGAATGCATGTTAGCTCTAGATGACATAAAGATGCCTCTAAATATTCCATCAATATTTCCTGATTGCGTTCTGTGTTTCCTATGCATTCTTTGTTTTCAGATATTAGTTATAAAATATGTTCTTGTTGTCCAGATTCTAAGTAATATATCACACGTACCACTAGTATATTGCTTAATTAATTACCCACAAACGTTGTTCATACTGTGCATTTATCTTAAGAATGTGTTTATGTTTATTTAAGTAAGCGTTAGATTTAATTGTCAGTACAAATGTGAATTGCTTATTTTAAATTAAAAAATACAACGAAAATGTTTTATTTTATTATATACAGATGTATCCTCTTTTCTATGCATCACAGTGATACAAACATATTGATCCGTCTTCCTTCTGTTGACCCCTTCCTTTCAAAGTACACCATTTCTCGCATTCACGTAAAAAAACAGTTATATACAATACTGACCAATCAAATTGTCGGAGAAAGGCCAGATTACTGTAAATACCAATACATTGTTATAAGGTGCTTAAATATAAAACTCGTAAAAATGTACGCCTTGAGCAAAATATACACTGTGTAACATATGCATATATATAATGGTATATGTAAATTAAAAACCTCCTTTGCATCCCACCGTATATCGTAACATTGATAAACTCCAACCGTATCCCTTATTTATTTTACTTCGATTGTGAAACAAGTTCTTACAACTTAGACATATCACGCTCAAAGTCTTCCTGGGTAGAACCAGTACTAAGCATATGCGGATAAAGCATCTTGCTCAAGAACACCACATATAGCCGTAGCGGAGGATCGAACCCACGACCCTCCGATCATGGGTTCGGTTCTCTACCACTGAACCACGCGCTTCACCTTAAAATCACACACACGCACGCAGGTTCTTTAAATGGCATACATGCTAAAATGCCATGTGTTATGGAATTGAATTATATCATGAGATGTAAATAAACTACAAAATCGACCCAAATGCTATAATGGAAACGTCAAAATGAAATGCATTACAACACGGAAATCGTTCTGTTGTTGTTGTTGTTGTTGTTGTTGTTGTTGTTGTTGTTGTTGTTGTTGTTGTTGTTGTTGTTGTTGTTGTTGTTGTTGTTGTTGTTGTTGTTGTTGTTGTTGTTGTTGTTGTTGTTGTTGTTGTTGTTGTTGTTGTTGTTGTTGTTGTTGTTGTTGTTGTTGTTGTTGTTGTTGTTGTTGTTGTTGTTGTTGTTGTTGTTGTTGTTCATTTAATGCAGTTTAACGTAATTGTCAACACATTTCAGGTTATATATTTGGCATATCCAGTTTTATTGGTGGAGCAAGACCTCAAAATGAATCTGAGAAGAACCGCCGTCTGACCGCAAGTAACTGGCAAACTCTCTCACAAAATGTGTTTTGAGCGAGCGGGACTCCAACCTGCGACCTTAGCAGTGATAACTAAGTGGTCTTGAGACAGCACATTTGGCCACCCGGCCACGGAGGACCCCTACTACATAAGATGATAATACAAAACCACCGAGAGAATTTTAACCAGGGCAGTCTGATACACACATGAACCTATCCACACTGTAATTACCACTGCCAGAAAGGGAGGATAAGAGTTACTAACCTCCGATGGTGAATCTTCCGTTTTCGTAAGCTCGGCTAATAGTGCATCTACCGTGTTATTTGTGTTTTCTTGAGCTGTCTCCATTTCAAATGGTTTATGTTGATCTTCGGTAATGTAATCAGCCTCATCTTTATGCAGTTCGTGTTGTTCCTTGAGTAAACCATCTGTTTCCATCGTATACGGTACACGGTTCTTTGACTAAGTCATTAGAATTATATCCTTTGAACTTTTATATAGAGTTTCTTTCCTTCCAGACTGCAAAGTAGATCTATATGTAAACATTTTAACTAGACCTATATGTGTATAGAATGTGCGTGTGTCTGGTTTTCTTACCTTGCATTATCTTAACAGGTATGTTGATGTCTTGCTAACATGACACCGTTCTGGTTGAACACTTCTGCATATTTAAGTGTGAAAATATTTATAATCTAATTTTCTTACTTTTTACTAAGTTATTGTAAGTGCTCCAGCCGCGGGGTGTTTAGCTCGTGTAATGTGTAACAACTAATGGTTAAAAGGACTTTATCTGCATCAACACGCATACTGTATCCAATGAACCATATATAAACGTTTCATTAGCGTGTGATCGGTGTCGATACATCCCACCCTTATATTTTCCAATGAAAAAAAAAACACACTACGTTTTGCGATTAAAATGAAATTTCAAGTATATCATATAAACATAGCTGCATTTACTTCGGTTACATTTTGTACTAATGGATGTTCATCATATATGGAAAAATAAAAGGAACCAATCTAATAACGGGTAGTTCTTACCTTGGTAACAGATACTGCATGGCAGAGGTGATGACGAAAACACATCCGTGACATCAGCAAACAGTTATACCTACTTATAAATTGTGTCACTTCAACGCGAGGAAAACAGCCATTATTACTTATCTTTTAATTGCAAAGTTAAGTACATACATCCGTTTGTTTAGATGTGTGTTAAAGGAATATAGATTAAACGAAGACAGGAACGAAAAGTCACATATATACTGAATATATGTCATTGTCTACATCAATAAATCTTGTAATATTTGCTACAGCAAGCATTGAGGGGAAACAAATTATATGGAGTTCCGTCCGTTTTCAACGGTATGTTTCAGTTATTTAACGGCAGAAATTTCAAACAGTAAACACTTACATTTTCTTAACTTTATTTATCCGTGTAAATAGGCCAGAAACCCCTTCTGTATTATAATACAAGTTGTATGTATACATACAAGTTGCTCAGGTGTAACTTGCAGTGTAGAGAGTATTGCTCTCTGAACCGTTAAGAGTAATACGTGAGATTTAAAAAGATGAGAAAAGTCTCTGTGGACAAACCTTTGATATGGGCTGTTATTTAATAAATGAATTAGTTTGTACTGATTTATTTTAGCTTGAATGCGATGAAAGCTAAGAGCTCGCTCTCGAGTGTGCTTCCTGGGTAGAACCAGTACCGAGTGTTGTTTTATGAGAGGCATCGGGTCGAGCTGGGAATCGAACCCACAACCTCTGGCGTGAGCGGCCAATACTCTATCCATTAGACTACTGCCAAAGTTAAAGAAATTTTATTGAAATGGAATGGAAATCCTTATTTAAAGAGGGTAGCCCAATTAGTTTGAAAATTAGCCCTCTAATGATACATTTGCATATTATTTACAAAATACAATAGCAAAACAAATAAAAACATTTTTAGCATTGTAAGCAAATTTATTGCCATAAATAAATATTACAAGTACAACTATATACATAAAACTTACATATTTATGAATGCAAGGTATATAATTATATATTGACGCTTTAATATATGCGTCAGTTTTCAGAAACTAAACTATTTGATTAGTTATTATTTTGAACGAAGTACCTTCGGTATGTTTAGTAAGTAGGGATGTGACAGCTATAACATTCACAATTGCGTATGGTTCCATGGATGGATAGATGTATGGACGGCCGAGCGACCTAATGGATGAGCGGACGGACGTTCTCACAAATGGGTATTTAAGTGGCTTCTTTGCGTCAATCGTATTACTTGTGTGGCTAAATTTTAGCCACGTAAGAGAAAAAAAGCCACCTAAGAGCTGTTTTTTTAGTGTCTTGAACAGCCACTTAATGTTTTTTTCAACAGCTTTTCAACTGTCCATAAAAATTACTAACCCTAAACCCTAGACACTTAAATACCCATTTGTCCGCCCGGATATACAGACGGATGTTGTTTTGGATAGACGGTCGGTCTCACGAATGGGTAGTTGAGTGGCTTCTTTGAGCCCAGCTTGTTACTTGTGAAAAAAACTCACATAAAAACTGGTTTTAAGTGTCTAGAAACAGCCACATACTTTTTTCAACCGTTCAAAAAATTACTAACCCTTAACTCTAGACTACACAAAAGCTGTTTTTAAGTGCCTAGAAACAGCCACATCTTGTTTTTCAAATGTTTTCCAACCGTCCTAACAAATACTAACCCTAAACCCTAGACTACATAAAAGCTGTTTTTAAGTGCCTAGAAACAGCCACATCTTGTTTTCAAATGTTTTCCAACCGTCCTAACAAATACTAACCCTAAACCCTAGACTACATAAAAGCTGTTTTTAAGTGCCTAGAAACAGCCACATCTTGTTTTCAAATGTTTTCCAACCGTCCTAACAAATACTAACCCTAAACCCTAGACTACACAAAAGCTGTTTTTAAGTGCCTAGAAACAGCCACATCTTGTTTTTCAAATGTTTTCCAACCGTCCTAACAAATACTAACCCTAAACCCTAGACTACATAAAAGCTGTTTTTAAGTGCCTAGAAACAGCCACATCTTGTTTTTCAAATGTTTTCCAACCGTCCTAACAAATACTAACCCTAAACCCTAGACTACATAAAAGCTGTTTTAAGTGCCTAGAAACAGCCACATCTTGTTTTTCAAATGTTTTCCAACCGTCCTAACAAATACTAACCCTAAACCCTAGACTACATAAAAGCTGTTTTTAAGTGCCTAGAAACAGCCACATCTTGTTTTTCAAATGTTTTCCAACCGTCCTAACAAATACTAACCCTAAACCCTAGACTACACAAAAGCTGTTTTTAAGTGCCTAGAAACAGCCACATCTTGTTTTTCAAATGTTTTCCAATGTTATACATTTAGTATATGATGCTGTAGTTTTACCATATGATGTGGTACATTTGGTATATGATGCTATAGTTTTACCATATTATGTGGTACATTTGGTATATGATGCTGTAGATTTACCATAGGATATTGTACATTTGGTATATGATGCTGTAGTTTTATCATAAAATGTTGTACATTTGGTATATGATGCTGTAGTTTTACCATATGATGTGGTACATTTAGTATATGATGCTGTAGTTTTACCATATGATGTGGTACATTTGGTATATGATGCTATAGTTTTACCATATTATGTGGTACATTTGGTAGATGATGCTGTAGATTTACCATAGGATATTGTACATTTGGTATATGATGCTGTAGTTTTATCATAAAATGTTGTACATTTGGTATATGATGCTGTAGTTTTATCATAGAATGTTGTACATTTGGTATATGATGCTGTAGTTTTATCATAGGATGTTGTATATTTGGTATATGAGTTTTATCATAGGATGTTGTACATTTGGTATATGATGCTGTAGTTTTATAATAGGATGTTGTACATTTGGTATATGAGTTTTATCATAGGATGTTGTACATTTGGTAAATGATGCTGTAGTTTTATCATATAATGTTGTACATTTGGTATATGAGTTTTATCATAGGATGTTGTACATTTTGTATATGATGCTATAATGTTGTACATTTGGTATATGATGCTGTAGTTTTATCATATAATGTTGTACATTTGGTATAGGATGCTGTAGTTTTATCATATAATGTTGTACATTTGGTATATAATGCTGTAGTTTTATCATAGAATGTTGTACATTTGATATATGATGCTGTAGTTTTATCATAGAATGTTGTACATTTGGTATATGATGCTGTAGTTTTATCATAGGATGTTGTACATTTGGTATATGATGCTGTAGTTTTACCATATAATGTTGTACATTTGGTATATGATGCTGTAGTTTTATCATATAATGTTGTACATTTGGTAAATGATGCTGTAGTTTTATCATATAATGTCGTACATTTGGTATATGATGCTATAGTTTTATCATATAATGTTGTACATTTGGTAAATGATGCTGTAGTTTTATCAAAGGATGTTGTACATTTGGTGTATGATGCTGTAGTTTTTTCATATATCGTTGTACATTTTGGTATATGATGCTGTAGTTTTATCATATAATGTACATTTGGTATATGAGTTTTATCATAGGATGTTGTACATTTCGTAAATGATGCTATAATGTTGTACATTTGGTAAATGATGCTGTAGTTTTGTCATATAATGTTGTACATTTGGTATATGATGCTGTAGTTTTATCAAAGGATGTTGTATATTTGGAATATGATGCTGTTGTTTTATCATATAATGTTGTACATTTGGTAAATGATGCTGTATTTTTATCATAAGATGTTGTACGCTTGGTAAATGATGCTGTAGTTTTACCATGGGATGTTGTACATTTGTTATATGATGCTGTAGTTTTATCATAGGATGTTGTACGTTTGGTAAATGATGCTGTAGTTTTGTCATATATTGTTGTACATTTGGTAAATGATGTTATAGTCTTGTCATATATTGTTGTTCATTTGGTATATGATGCTGTAGTTTTACCATAGACTGTTGTACATTTAATATATGATGCTGTTGTTTTATCATAGGATGTTGTACGTTTGGTAAATGATGCTGTAGTTTTGTCATATATTGTTGTTCATTTGGTATATGATGCTGTTGTTTTATCATAGGATGTTGTACGTTTGGTAAATGATGCTGTAGTTTTACCATAGACTGTTGTACATTTGGTATATGATGCTGTAGTTTTATCATATAATGTTGTACATTTGGTATATGAGTTTTATCATAGGATGTTGTACATTTTGTATATGATGCTATAATGTTGTACATTTGGTATATGATGCTGTAGTTTTATCATATAATGTTTTACATTTGGTATATGATGCTGTAGTTTTATCATATAATGTTGTACATTTGGTATATGATGCTGTAGTTTTATCACATAATGTTGTACATTTGGTATATGATGCTGTAGTTTTATCATATAATGTTGTACATTTGGTATATGATGCTGTAGTTTTATAATATAATGTTTTACATTTGGTATATGATGCTGTAGTTTTATCATATAATGTTGTACATTTGGTATATGATGCTGTAGTTTTGTCATATAATGTTTACATTTGGTATATGATGCTGTAGTTTTATCATATAATGTTGTACATTTGGTATATGATGCTGTAGTTTTATCATAGGATGTTGTACATTTGGTATATGATGCTGTAGTTTTATCATATAATGTTGTACATTTGGTAAATGATGCTGTAGTTTTATCATATAATGTCGTACATTTGGTATATGATACTATAGTTTTATCATATAATGTTGTACATTTGGTAAATGATGCTGTAGTTTTATCATAGGATGTTGTACATTTGGTGTATGATGCTGTAGTTTTTTCATATATCGTTGTACATTTTGGTGTATGATGCTGTAGTTTTATCATATAATGTTGTACATTTGGTAAATGGTGCTGTAGTTTTATCATAGGATGTTGTACATTTGGTGTATGATGCTGTAGTTTTTTCATATAGTGTTGTACATTTTGGTATATGATGCTGTAGTTTTATCATATAATGTTGTACATTTGGTATATGAGTTTTATCATAGGATGTTGTACATTTCGTAAATGATGCTATAATGTTGTACATTTGGTAAATGATGCTGTAGTTTTACCAGAAGATGTTGTACATTTGGAATATGATGCTGTTGTTTTATCATATAATGTTGTACATTTGGTAAATGATGCTGTATTTTTATCATAAGATGTTGTACGCTTGGTAAATGATGCTATAGTTTTACCATGGGATGTTGTACATTTGTTATATGATGCTGCAGTTTTATCATAGGATGTTGTAAATTTGGTAAATGATGTTATAGTCTTGTCATATATTGTTGTTCATTTGGTATATGATGCTGTAGTTTTACCATAGACTGTTGTACATTTAATATATGATGCTGTTGTTTTATCATAGGATGTTGTACGTTTGGTAAATGATGCTGTAGTTTTGTCATATATTGTTGTTCATTTGATATATGATGCTGTTGTTTTATCATAGGATGTTGTACGTTTGGTAAATGATGCTGTAGTTTTACCATAGAGTGTTGTACATTTGGTATATGATGCTGTAGTTTTTTCATATATTGTTGTACATTTTGGTATAGGATGCTGTAGTTTTGTCATATAATGTTGTACATTTGGTATATGATGCTGTAGTTTTATCAAATAATGTTGTACATTTGGTATATGATGCTGTAGTTTTACCAGAAGATGTTGTACATTTGGAACATGATGCTGTTGTTTTATCATATAATGTTGTATATTTGGTATATGATGCTGTAGTTTTGTCATATAATGTTGTACATTTGGTATATGATGCTGTAGTTTTATCAGAAGATGTTGTACATTTGGAATATGATGCTGTTGTTTTATCATATAATGTTGTACATTTGGTAAATGATGCTGTATTTTTATCATAGGATGTTGTACATTTGTTATATGATGCTGCAGTTTTATCATAGGATGTTGTACATTTTGTATATGATGCTATAATGTTGTACATTTGGTATATGATGCTGTAGTTTTATCATATAATGTTGTACATTTGGTATATGATGCTGTAGTTTTGTCATATATTGTTGTTCATTTGGTATATGATGCTGTTGTTTTATCATAGGATGTTGTACATTTGGTAAATGATGCTGTAGTTTTACCATAGATTGTTGTACATTTGGTATATGATGCTGTAGTTTTTTCATATATTGTTGTACATTTTGGTATAGGATGCTGTAGTTTTGTCATATAATGTTGTACATTTGGTAAATGATGCTGTAGTTTTATCATAGGATGTTGTACATTTGGTGTATGATGCTGTAGTTTTTTCATATATCGTTGTACATTTTGGTATATGATGCTGTAGTTTTATCATATAATGTTGTACATTTGGTATATGAGTTTTTTCATAGGATGTTGTACATTTCGTAAATGATGCTATAATGTTGTACATTTGGTAAATGATGCTGTAGTTTTGTCATATAATGTTGTATATTTGGAATATGATGCTGTTATTTTATCATATAATGTTGTACATTTGGTAAATGATGCTGTATTTTTATCATAAGATGTTGTACGCTTGGTAAATGATGCTGTAGTTTTACCATGGGATGTTGTACATTTAATATATGATGCTGTAGTTTTATCATAGGATGTTGTACGTTTGGTAAATGATGCTGTAGTTTTGTCATATATTGTTGTACATTTGGTAAATGATGTTATAGTCTTGTTATATATTGTTGTTCATTTGGTATATGATGCTGTAGTTTTACCATAGACTGTTGTACATTTAATATATGATGCTGTTGTTTTATCATAGGATGTTGTACGTTTGGTAAATGATGCTGTAGTTTTGTCATATATTGTTGTTCATTTGGTATATGATGCTGTTGTTTTATCATAGGATGTTGTACGTTTGGTAAATGATGCTGTAGTTTTACCATAGACTGTTGTACATTTGGTATATGATGCTGTAGTTTTATCATATAATGTTGTACATTTGGTATATGATGCTGTAGTTTTTTCATATAATGTTATACATTTGGTATATGATGCTGTAGTTTTATCATATAATGTTGTACATTTGGTATATGATGCTGTAGTTTTTTCATGTATTGTTGTACATTTTGGTATAGTATGCTGTAGTTTTGTCATATAATGTTGTACATTTGGTATATGATGCTGTAGTTTTATCATATAATGTTGTACATTTGGTATATGATGCTGTAGTTTTATCATATAATGTTGTACATTTGGTATATGATGCTGTAGTCTTGTCATATAATTTGTACATTTGGTACATGATGTTGTAGTTTTATCATATAATGTTGTACATTTGGTATATGATGCTGTAGATTTATCATAGGATGTTGTACATTTGGTTTATGATGCTGTAGTTTTATAATTTAATGCTGTACATTTGGTACGTGCTGCTGTAGTTTTATAATTTGATGCTGTACATTTTGTACGTGCTGCTGTAGTTTTGTTATATGATGTTGTACATTTGGTAAGTGCTGTTGTAGTTTTATTATATGATGTTGTACATTTTGTATATGCTGCTGTAGTTTTATTATATGATGTTGTACATTTGGTACGTGCTGTTGTAGTTTTATTATATGATGTTGTACATTTTGTATATGCTGCTGTAGAGCTATTTTCTAATTTTGTACATTTGGTACATGCTGCTGTAGTTTTATTATATGATGTTGTACATTTGGTACGTGCTGCTGTAGTTTTATTATATGATGTTGTACATTTGGTAAGTGCTGTTGTAGTTTTATTATATGATGTTGTACATTTTGTATGTGCTGCTGTAGTGCTATTTTATAATTTTGTACATTTGGTACGTGCTGCTGTAGTTTTATTATATGATGTTGTACATTTGGTACGTGCTGCTGTAGTTTTATAATATGATGTTGTACATTTGGTACGTGCTGCTGTAGTTTTATTATATAATGTTGTATATTTAGTCCATGATACTGTATCATTTGGGAATGTAGTTGTTCTGTACAAATAGTTGAAAATCAAGATACGTTATACGAGTATCATTTTTTGTATAAAAACATCATTTCACTCTTAAAGTAACTTAGTGAAATATGCTCTAAATAGCTAAACGTAAAGAGAGATAACTGTAAATAAATGATAGATTTTTACCGAGTTAGTTGTCTCTCATTGGTTATCGCCGTGTGATTGAATTTAACTCGGTATAAAGGAGTCCACAACAGCGTGTTTTTTATGTAAATTGTTCCAAGGTTTCAGAATTTGCTTTGAAGAGCTTTAACACTAGTGATAGGAATCGGTTGAAACTTCCAAAGCGAAAAAATTGCGAACGCCGACCTATGTTTATGAGGTAAAATCATTTTACAATATTGTTCTGTGCTTAATTTATTTCGTCTAGTACTACTGACACTTTTGTTCGATTAATATTAGAATTCCAATCAGAAATATACATATTCATCTTCTTTTTTTTCTAAAACAGTGTCAATAGTTTGAGATGTATTTACAGTTCTGTCATTGATATCAAATAAATGTGGCACTTTAAGTTTATCAAAATTATATTTAACAGCAAAGAACCAATTCTTACACCTAACATTAGCTTTACTATGTGCTCAGATAAATATTAATATATTAAGTTGAATGATATTCGTTTGGACATTTCAACTCCAGCGGTTACATATGCATTTCCGGTGTTTAAGTTATGGTGGGATCCAGTCCATACCGCCGATCGCAGCTGCTGCAGGTGTGTATGTTGCAATTCATTAATACGAAAACATAATTAAGTATATTTTCATTTAATGGCAAACGGCGTATAAAACGATAAAATATTGTATATTTTGCATTCCGAACAGACCGAGTTGCATGGTTACAGGTCTATCTATGTATATATATACAGCTGTTTACTTTTATTCTAATACGGAATTACATTTTAAAAGTTGGCAAATAACGGTGGCCATCGCTAGTTCGGTAAGTTAATGATTCCTTCGGTTAGTCCCTGCTCGTCTTCAAGGGAGTAAAAGATTCAGACGCCGGGTTATCTACTCACGGTACCTGTGCTGATATGGTAGCAGTGTTTTAACAATTATTAACTGGAGACTTTTAAGACTTCTGACTTATTCGGAAGAAAAAACACGAGAGGCTTGAAATTCATTCCATATTTCAGATACAATTATATACGACATAGAATGCTGGGATACAGGTGGATGGTTCATACAGCATACACAATAGCAGTGTTCTGGGCATTTGTGAACATTTTTATTCTTATTTATTGGTAGACTAATGATAGTACCCGCAGTATGTTGACCCCCGGTCGGATTACGGACATGTGGTATTACAAAACAGTATTCAGAAGTGGACACAAAATTTGCAAATTACCGATCGAGACTGAGAGACAGTCAACCATACTAGTGTGGACTAGCGATCGCATGGACTGGTACAATATACATAAAGAAATAGTTTGTTCTCAAACTTGTTATTGGACCACTGATAAATCACGGTTACACGAAGCAATCGCCGTTGTGTTTTGTATAGACTATATCCTCATTTACGGTCAAATAGTCTCCAGATTTGCTAATTTGCTCCCAGACTACCACCATCCAGACCAAGTTTGGATTCTACACCATAGCGAACCGATAACGCGGCTTTTTGGTGATATGAATTGCTGGAATGGATTATTCAATTGGACACGGTCTTACAGAAGAGACGCTGAATTATTCGAACCTTATGGTGGCATTAAAAAATTATCTGAAGCTGAAAAATTAATCGCTCAATATGAAATAAACAAATCTCGGAGTATTGACAAAGACGCCAAGCTAGAGCAATTGCAATGATAAGTGACTGTACGGACGAGGCAATGAGATATCAACGTATCGACACTCTAAGAAGTTACGCTGACATTAAAGCGGTTGGACGATGTGGTGAGCCATGTCCGGTTGGAAATTCTTCCTGTAAAGCGTTATTGGAGCAGCATACATTTAATGGTGCGTTTGAGAACAGTGATTGTTATGACTATGTAACAGAAAAATACTGGAGGTCCCATCTATAGAGGCGTGGAAGACATCTATAGTGGCGTGGAAGACATCTATTGTGGCGTGGAAGACATCTTTAGTGGCGTGGAAAACATCTATGGTGGCGTGGAAGACATCTATGGTGGCGTGAATGACATCTATAGTGGCGTGGATGACATCTATAGCGGCGTGGAAGACATATATAGTGGCGTCGAAGACATCTATGGTGGCGTGGAAGATATCTATAGCAGCGTGGAAGACATCTATAGTGGCGTTGAAGACATCTATAGTGGCGTGGAAGACATCTATAGTGGCGTGGAAGACACCTATGGTGGCGTTGAAGACATCTATGGTGGCGTGGAAGACATCTATGTATGCGTTGAAGACATCTATGGTGGCGTGGAAGACATCTATGGAGGCGTGGAAGACATCTATAGTGGCATGGAAGACATCTATAGTGGCATGGAAGACATCTATAGTGGCGTGGAAGACACCTATGGTGGCGTGGAAAATATCTATAGTGGCGTTGACGACATCTATAGTGGCATGGAAGACATCTATAGTGGCGTGGAAGACATTAATAGTGGCATGGAAGACATCTATTGTGGCGTGGAAGACATCTATGGAGTGCTTGGTTCTACCCTGTACTGATATAAATGTATTCGACTTCCCGGACCTAGACGCCGCGGGCAGATATATACAAAAGTGGAACAAAATGAAACCTTGTACAGAAGTTATTTTGCCTGGAGACATACATACGCCATAACATGGAATGGTTTTGACTTTTGAGCCGTCGTGTAAAATATGCAGCATTCTTCGAAATAGAGATTACCCGAACATAATGTATCATGACATGCATAGATGGTTGACAAATGACGAACCAGAATGCAAACAAGTAACGGTTAGTAAATTAATAACAAAGAAACTTCCCTAAATACTTATTACGATGCTAGGATCGGGTCATTATCTGATGTACTGGATGTTTGTGATTCCATACCTGCGCGAAAAAACAATAGTATCAATCAACATGGACATGACTTCCTAGAATTTCTTAATGACTCTAAATGGCCGCTTTGACGATAATAACAACAATTTTACCTCAGTATCTCGGAAAGGTAAATCAGTCGTGGACTATGTTTGCGTTCTGCACGATGTTTTCAATAAGTGTAAGGATTTCAGAGTATTAACTGTTCAGTCAATTGTTGACAAATATTCATTGCATGGGTTTCTTGGGGCAAGATCAAAGTTACCGGACCATTCTGCTCTAATTGTCGATTTCGAAACAGACTATAGTGATCACCAATTACCAGACGAGGCGACCCCCAGCAAAGCCCATTATAGCCTGCGACGTTTACCGGAAGACTTTATGTCAAGTGACATGTCCAGACTGGCAATCACAAATATAATTGTTAGTATTGAATTAGCAAGGGAAAACCAAGAGGACATTGATTTGATTTATGATAACCTATATCGCACATTAAAAAGTGAAAAGGAAGCCAAAATACCGAAATATGGATATACAAACAGGGTTAATAAACGCTTAAAGCACATGAAACCTTATTGGAACGATGGGCTGCAAGCCCTGTGGAATTCGATGCGAGTAAAAGAAAACGAGTTTCTTAAATGCTGTGCCGGTAACCAGACAAGAACTCGACTCCGTATGGACTATATAAATGCAAGAAACACGTTTGACAAATGTTTAGCGCCAACTGGACGTGCATACAGAAGGTCAAAGGCGCTGGATATAGAGGGAATTACCACAACGAATCCTAATGAGTTCACGCGGAAAATACGACAACTTGGACCGCGCAAAGACAAGAGAATCCCGATTGAGGCAGTAGATGAAAGTGTAAATACTGTACAAAAAGAACACGTAGTGTTTGAACAATGGAAACACGACTTTTACAACTTGTACAACTGCAATGAGAGTAACGACTTTGATGAAACTCATTATAATCGAGTCAAAACGTATAAGGTGTTACTGGAGAACAATATGAATGATCCGCTATACGAGACTAACAGTGAGCAGAACTTCAATGTTACATTAGAGGAAATAACATTTATAACACAGAAAGCAAAGACGGATCTGCGAGTGGAATCGACGAAATACCATAGGGTGTATTAAAAAACACTACGATCATAGCAACTTTACAATATTTATTCCAGCTTATTTTCGACAGCAGTATCATTCCCTCTGTGTGGCGTAAGGCAATTATATGTCCAATACTGAAAGACCCAAACTCCGACAAGCGCGTTCCTATGCACTACCGGGGAATCAGTCTGTTGTCTTGTATCAGCAAGTTATATACGTCCTTCCTTAACAAGCGTCTCACAGGTTTCTTGGAAACCAACGACATTCTCACAGACGAGCAAAACGGCTCCCAAAAACAACGGTCATGTGATGATCACGCGTTCACTTTAAATAGTATTATAAGAAACAATAAATCCGTGTTCACTGCTTACATCGACCTTAAACGGTGCTTTGATTATATATATAGACATGTTACTGTACAAGCTATTGATTAATAATATTGACGGTAAACTGTATAACTCCATTAAGAACATCTACGCAAGCATGGTATCCTGTATACGTATTAATAACAAGCGTACAGACTGGTTTAACTGCCATACGGGCGTAAAACAAGGCTGCAATTGTTCTCTAACATTGTTTTCCATATTTGCCAACGACCTTGTTCATGAAATCAACGACCTTGACCTTGGTAGCCCTGTTGGAGACACTTAGCTTTCTCTTTTAATGTACGAAGATGATATACTCTTAATGGCGGACAGCGAAGAAAAATTACAATCAATGTTGGACAAATAACTGACGCTGGAGGGTTTTAATCAATACAAATAAATCGAAATGCATGCATTTCCGGAGAAGGCAAGCACCACGAAGTGACTTTCAATTTAAAATTGGCAATAAAACGCTAGAAACCGTTAACATATACACATATCTATGCGTTTTTTTCCATGAAAAGAACGACACTAGTGAATCGCTCGGGAAAGCAGCAGGCCGTGCACTTGGTGGAATTATAAATAAAATACATACTCTTAAAGAGTTTGGCTTCAAATCCTACGAAAAACTGTACACATCATGTGTTGTGCCTATCCTTGGCTATTGCTCCTCAGTGTGGGGATTCAAGAAGTATCAACATAAAGATAATGTTCAGAATAGAGCCATGAGATACTTTCTTGGTGTTCATTGCTTCACGCCAATTCTCGCGATGGTTGAGGACACCGGGTTGATGCCAAGTGTTTATAGACGATGGGGAACATGTTGCATATGTGGAACAGAGTGATTTTGATGGATGACAGACGGATTACAAAAAAATAGTTTTTAATTTCGACTATTCAAAGTGCAAAAATAATTGGTCACATGATATTAAACACGTTATGTCTATGCTGGGGTTATCTGCAAATTACGAAAAAAGAACAATTATTGATTTATCACAAGCACATTGATTACTAGTAAACTATTATTCTAATGTCTGGTCAGAAGACGTTCAAAGTATATCAAAACTGAGAACATATCGCCTGTTTAAGGAAAACTTTAAATGTGAGGATTACGTTATGATCAACTTAAACAAGAAAGACCGCTCTGTATTGTGTCAGTTCAGAACTGGTATCTTACCACTCAGAATTGAAACCGGAAGGTATGTTGGGGAGCAACTTGAGCAGAGACTTTGTAGACTTTGTCAGTCAAATTCAATAGAAGATGAAAAACACTTTCTATTTCAGTTTGAAATGTATAATGACCTGCGAGAAAACAATTTCAGAGATTTATTTGTAAATAATGCTTACATGCATATAAACCAGCGACTTCAGCGCATCCAAGACAACTTGCAAAGTTTCTTGTCTGTGCTTTCTTAAAAAGAAGAAATATCTTGTTTTCGCAAACTATTATGTCAGACTTAATACCTCATATATTGTTGATGTTTGATATATTGCCTGTTTTCCTATTATATTTATGTTGTTGTATGTTGTTGTATGGTGTTTAGCGTCACTTTCAACAATTTTTCAGTCATATCGCGACGGTGTCTACTTGAGACAGTATTCTAAGCGCTGTCACACTGGAGTATCATGCCGCAGACACATGGTATGATACTCCACCCAGTCACATTATACTGACACCGGGCCGACCAGACCTAGAACTGTCCTCTAAATGCTGAGTGTCAAGCGAGGAAGCTTCTAGTACCATTTTTAAAGTCTTTGGTATGACCCGGTCGGGGATTGAACCCACGACATTCCGCATGCGAGGCGGACGCTCTACCACTAAACCATGCCGCGGTATTATTATATTTATAACTTATCTATCAAAACTATACTCTATACTGATAAAATTGGATACTCAGAAAATATTTTGCTAATATTTTGTCAGGATTTTGTACGCCATAGTTAACCTATGTATATAATGGAGTATTTACGAATTTTGTATACATTTACTTTCTTGATTATCTTGGTGACATATAGGCCCAATGGGCCGGTGCCAAATAATTTTGTCAATCGTATAACTTAATGAATGTATGCACATATCACAATAATAAACACTATCTTGTCTTATTACAACAACTGTTGCGACGATGATTAATACCAATTCAAGTCAATTACCACCATTAAGACAAGGGTGTTCGGTCGATATATTTTGATGATAATTGTATTTCTGTTTGGTTGAAATGTCAAGCTGGTAAAATATCACAATATAATTCAAATTTGTTTAGTATTTTACCAATCAAAGTTTAATTGTGTTTGTTTGACTAAATAATCCTATTTTATTAAGGAAACTATAACTAACTGTCACCGGTCTGTGTTCTATTAGCAATAATTTATTACAGGATTTTTTTTCTGTTTTTTAAACATATGTAAAGAATGTCAATTCTTTCAGTTTGACACCTCTCCAGTAAAATATGCGAATGGAACTTTAAATCATCCGCTATAAATACACAACAGCTGATATTTAATTTACTTATATCTAATGGTAACTGATTTGTACCATGTTGTGCTGGCGTGTTAGCGAAAACACGACAACACAAAAACTCGACACATTTTACACGAAAAGTGAAACATTTAAGAGGGCGCCAGCATTAATTTATTAATATCTGCTACAAAACCATTGTCATGGAACAATTTTTTACTCAACCTTTATGGTACAACAATAACCTTGAGATAGGAAGGTCAAGTGTTTTTTACAAAAGATGGTATGATAAAGGCATAATAATGAGCAATGATCTGATAAATGAAAACGGTAATCTTCTGTCCTTTAGATCATTTAAAGAAAAATTTTCTGTTAATTCATATTTTATAGAACATGAAGGCATGATTGCTGCAGTACGATCTTACCTTCAAACTCTCAAGTTTACTCACCTAGCAATAAAACTAGAAAATCCTGTCAGCCCACTTATAGTTTCTGTTATAACAAGTACAAAGAAATGTTGTCAAGTTGTTTATGATGTACTTAATAGGTCCAGTGTATTACCAACATCCATTGCTAAATGGAATCAATGCGGACTAAATATAGATAAGGAATGGAATAAATTATTTAAAATACCATTTAGTTGCACTAAAGACACCAAGTTACAATGGTTTCAGGTCAAAATAAATCACAGAATTACTGCTACAAATTATTTATTGACAAAAATGAAGATAAAAGACGATAGTTCTTGCACTTTTTGTAAACAGCATATAGAAAATATTACGCATTTTTTTGGGAGTGTAAATTTACAAAAACATTTTGGGCTAATTTTGAAACTCTTTGCACTGACAAAAATATAAACGTTCAACCAAAAAGTTGCGTGAAGTTGGCTATGAGATCGGCAATCGGAGATCAACATTCAATACAGATCCAGGTCTGAGATCGTAGATCAACATTCAAAAAAAAAGTCAAAATTTGAATAACGACCCAGGTCTGCAATCGTAGATCGACATTCAAAATAAAATCTAAAATACGGACAAAATTTGAATGCATACCCAGGTCTGAGATCGTAAATCAACATTCAAAATAAAAGTCGGAATTTGAATACCGACCCAGGTCTGCAATCGTAGATCGACATTCAAAATAAAATTAAAAATACGGACAAAATTTGAATGCAGATCCAGGTCTGAGATCGTAGATCAACATTCAAAATAAAAGTCGGAATTTGAAAAACGACCCAGGTCTGAGATCGTAGATCGACATTCAAAATAAAATCTAAAATACGGACAAAACTTGAATACAGACCCAGGTCTGAGATCGTAGATCAACATTCAAAATAATAGTTAAAAGACGGACAGAATTTGAATACAGACCCAGGTCAGAGATCGTAGATCAACATTCAAAATAAAAGTTGGAATTTGAATAACGACCCAGGTCTGAGATCGTAGATCAACATTCAAAATAAAATTAAAAATACGGACAAAATTTGAATGCAGATCCAGGTCTGAGATCGTAGATCGACATTCAAAAAAAAATCTAAAAGACGGACAAAACTTGAATACAGACCCAGGTCTGAGATCGTAGATCAACATTCAAAATAAAAGTCGGAATTTGAATAACGACCCAGATCTGCAATCGTAGATCGACATTCAAAATAAAATTTAAAATACGGACAAAATTTGAATGCAGATCCAGGTCTGACATCGTAGATCAACATTCAAAATAAAAGTCGGAATTTGAATAACGACCCAGGTCTGCAATCGTAGATCGACATTCAAAATAAAATTTAAAATACGGACAAAATTTGAATGCAGATCCAGGTCTGACATCGTAGATCAACATTCAAAATAAAAGTCGGAATTTGAATACGGACCCAGGTCTGCAATCGTAGATCGACATTCAAAATAAAATCTAAAATACGGACAAAATTTGAATGCAGACCCAGGTCTGAGATCGTAGATCAACATTCAAAATAAAAGTCGGAATTTGAATAACGACCCAGGTCTGCAATCGTAGATCGACATTCAAAATAAAATTTAAAATACGGACAAAATTTGAATGCAGATCCAGGTCTGACATCGTAGATCAACATTCAAAATAAAAGTCGGAATTTGAATAACGACCCAGATCTGCAATCGTAGATCAACATTCAAAATAAAATTAAAAATACGGACAAAATTTGAATGCAGATCCAGGTCTGAGATCGTAGATCAACATTCAAAATAAAAGTTAAAAGACGGACAAAACTTGAATACAAACCCAGGTCTGCAATCTTAGATCAACATTCAAAATAAAAGTTAAAAGACGGAGTTAACTTGAATGCAGATCCAGGTCTGACATCGTAGATCAACATTCAAAATAAAAGTCGGAATTTGAATACCGACCCAGGTCTGCAATCGTAGATCGACATTCAAAATAAAATTAAAAATACGGACAAAATTTGAATGCAGATCCAGGTCTGAGATCGTAGATCGACATTCAAAATAAAAGTTAAAAGACGGACAAAACTTGAATACAGACCCAGGTCTGCAATCGTAGATCGACATTCAAAATAAAAGAGAAAAGACGGAGTTAACTTGAATGCAGATCCTGGTCTGACATCGTAGATCAACATTCAAAATAAAAGTTAAAAGACGGACAGAACTTGAATACAGATCCAGGTCTGAGATCGTAGATCAACATTCAAAATAAAAGTCGGAATCTGAATACCGACCCAGGTCTGCAATCGTAGATCGACATTCAAAATAAAATTAAAAATACGGACAAAATTTGAATGCAGATCCAGGTCTGAGATCGTAGATCGACATTCAAAATAAAATTTAAAATACGGACAAAACTTGAATACAGATCCAGGTCTGAGATCGTAGATCAACATTCAAAATAAAAGTCGGAATTTGAATAACGACCCAGATCTGCAATCGTAGATCAACATTCAATGCAGATCCAGGTCTGAGATCGGAGATCAACATTCAAAATAAAAGTCGGAATTTGAATACCGACCCAAGTCAGCAATCATAGATCGACATTCAAAATAAAATTAAAAATACGGACACAATTTGAATGCAGACCCAGGTCTGAGATCGTAGATCAACATTCAAAATAAAAGTCGGAATTTGAATAACGACCCAGATCTGCAATCGTAGATCAACATTCAAAATAAAATTTAAAATACGGACAAAATTTGAATGCAGATCCAGGTCTGACATCGTAGATCAACATTCAAAATAAAAGTCGGAATTTGAATAACGACCCAGATCTGAGATCGTAGATCGACATTCAAAATAAAATCTAAAATACGGACAAAACTTGAATACAGACCAAGGTCTGAGATCGTAGATCAACATTCAAAATAAAAGTCGGAATTTGAATAACGACCCAGATCTGCAATCTTAGATCAACATTCAATGCAGATCCAGGTCTGAGATCGTAGATCAACATTCAAAATAAAAGTCGGAATTTGAATACCGACCCAGGTCTGCAATCGTAGATCGACATTCAAAATAAAATTAAAAATACGGACAAAATTTGAATGCAGATCCAGGTCTGACATCGTAGATCAACATTCAAAATAAATTCGGAATTTGAATAACGACCCAGATCAGCAATCGTAGATCAACATTCAAAATAAAATTTAAAATACGGACAAAATTTGAATGCAGATCCAGGTCTGACATCGTAGATCAACATTCAAGATAAAAGTTAAAAGACAGACAAAACTTGAATACAGATCCAGGTCTGCAATCGTATATCGACATTCAAAATAAAAGTTAAAAGACGGTGTTAACTTGAATGCAGATCCAGGTCTGACATCGTAGATCAACATTCAAAATAAAAGTTAAAAGACGGACAGAACTTGAATACAGACCCAGGTCTGAGATCGTAGATCAACATTCAAAATAAAAGTCGGAATTTGAATACCGACCAAGGTCTGCAATCGTAGATCGACATTCAAAATAAAATTAAAAATACGGACAAAATTTGAATGCAGATCCAGGTCTGAGATCGTAGATCGACATTCAAAATAAAATCTAAAATACGGACAAAATTTGAATGCAGACCCAGGTCTGACATCGTAGATCAACATTCAAAATAAAAGTCGGAATTTGAATAACGACCCAGATCTACAATCGTAGATCAACATTCAAAATAAAATTAAAAATACGGACAAAATTTGAATGCAGATCCAGGTCTGACATCGTAAATCAACATTCAAAATAAAAGTCGGAATTTGAATAACGACCCAGATCTGCAATCGTAGATCAACATTCAAAATAAAATTAAAAATACGGACAAAATTTGAATGCAGATCCAGGTCTGACATCGTAGATCAACATTCAAAATAAAAGTTAAAAGACGGACAAAACTTGAATACAGACCCAGGTCTGCAATCGTAGATCGACATTCAAAATAAAATTAAAAATACGGACAAAATTTGAATGCAGATCCAGGTCTGACATCGTAGATCAACATTCAAAATAAAAGTTAAAAGACGGACAAAACTTGAATACAGATCCAGGTCTGCAATCGTAGATCGACATTCAAAATAAAAGTTAAAAGACGGAGTTAACTTGAATGCAGATCCAGGTCTGACATCGTAGATCAACATTCAAAATAAAAGTTAAAAGACGGACAGAACTTGAATACAGACCCAGGTCTGAGATCGTAGATCAACATTCAAAATAAAAGTCGGAATTTGAATACCGACCCAGGTCTGCAATCGTAGATCGACATTCAAAATAAAATTAAAAATACGGACAAAATTTGAATGCAGATCCAGGTCTGAGATCGTAGATCGTCATTCAAAATAAAATCTAAAATACGGACAAAATTTGAATGCAGACCCAGGTCTGAGATCGTAGATCAACATTCAAAATAAAAGTTAAAAGACGGACAAAACTTGAATACAGACCCAGGTCTGCAATCGTAGATCGGCATTCAAAATAAAAGTTAAAAGACGGAGTTAACTTGAATGCAGACCCAGGTCTGAGATCGTAGATCAACATTCAAAATAAAAGTCGGAATTTGAATAACGACCCAGATCTGCAATCGTAGATCAACATTCAAAATAAAATTAAAAATACGGACAAAATTTGAATGCAGATCCAGGTCTGACATCGTAGATCAACATTCAAAATAAAAGTCGGAATTTGAATACCGACCCAGGTCTGCAATCGTAGATCGACATTCAAAATAAAATTAAAAACACGGACAAAATTTGAATGCAGATCCAGGTCTGACATCGTAGATCAACATTCAAAATAAAAGTTAAAAGACGGACAAAACTTGAATACAGATCCAGGTCTGCAATCGTAGATCGACATTCAAAATAAAAGTTAAAAGACGGAGTTAACTTGAATGCAGATCCAGGTCTGACATCGTAGATCAACATTCAAAATAAAAGTTAAAAGACGGAAAGAACTAGAATACAGACCCAGGTCTGAGATCGTAGATCAACATTCAAAATAAAAGTCGGAATTTGAATACCGACCCAGGTCTGCAATCGTAGATCGACATTCAAAATAAAATTAAAAATACGGACAAAATTTGAATGCAGATCCAGGTCTGAGATCGTAGATCGACATTCAAAATAAAATCTAAAATACGGACAAAATTTGAATGCAGACCCAGGTCTGACATCGTAGATCAACATTCAAAATAAAAGTCGGAATTTGAATACCGACCCAGGTCTGCAATCGTAGATCGACATTCAAAATAAAATTAAAAACACGGACAAAATTTGAATGCAGATCCAGGTCTGACATCGTAGATCAACATTCAAAATAAAAGTTAAAAGACGGACAAAACTTGAATACAGATCCTGGTCTGCAATCGTAGATCGACATTCAAAATAAAAGTTAAAAGACGGAGTTAACTTGAATGCAGATCCAGGTCTGACATCGTAGATCGACATTCAAAATAAAATCTAATATACTGACAAAATTTGAATGCAGACCCAGGTCTGAGATTGTAGATCAACATTCAAAATAAAAGTTAAAAGACGGACAAAACTTGAATACAGACTCACGTCTGCAATCGTAGATCGACATTCAAAATAAAAGTTAAAAGACGGAGTTAACTTGAATGCAGATCCAGGTCTGACATCGTAGATCAACATTCAAAATAAAAGTCGGAATTTGAATACCGACCCAGGTCTGCAATCGTAGATCGACATTCAAAATAAAATTAAAAACACGGACAAAATTTGAATGCAGATCCAGGTCTGACATCGTAGATCAACATTCAAAATAAAAGTTAAAAGACGGACAAAACTTGAAAACAGATCCAGGTCTGCAATCGTAGATCGACATTCAAAATAAAAGTTAAAAGACGAAGTTAACTTGAATGCAGATCCAGGTCTGACATCGTAGATCAACATTCAAAATAAAAGTTAAAAGACGGACAGAACTTGAATACAGACCCAGGTCTGAGATCGTAGATCAACATTCAAAATAAAAGTCGGAATTTGAATACCGACCCAGGTCTGCAATCGTAGATCGACATTCAAAATAAAATTAAAAATACGGACAAAATTTGAATGCAGATCCAGGTCTGAGATCGTAGATCGACATTCAAAATAAAATCTAAAATACGGACAAAATTTGAATGCAGACCCAGGTCTGAGATCGTAGATCAACATTCAAAATAAAAGTCGGAATTTGAATAACGACCCAGATCTGCAATCGTAGATCAACATTCAAAATAAAATTAAAAATACTGACAAAATTTGAATGCAGATCCAGGTCTGACATCGTAGATCAACATTCAAAATAAAAGTCGGAATTTGAATACCGACCCAGGTCTGCAATCGTAGATCGACATTCAAAATATAATTAAAAACACGGACAAAATTTGAATGCAGATCCAGGTCTGACATCGTAGATCAACATTCAAAATAAAAGTTAAAAGACGGACAAAACTTGAATACAGATCCAGGTCTGCAATCGTAGATCGACATTCAAAATAAAAGTTAAAAGACGGAGTTAACTTGAATGCAGATCCAGGTGTGACATCGTAGATCAACATTCAAAATAAAAGTTAAAAGACGGAAATAACTAGAATACAGACCCAGGTCTGAGATCGTAGATCAACATTCAAAATAAACGTCGGAATTTGAATACCGACCCAGGTCTGCAATCGTAGATCGACATTCAAAATAAAATTAAAAATACGGACAAAATTTGAATGCAGATCCAGGTCTGAGATCGTAGATCGACATTCAAAATAAAATCTAAAATACGGACAAAATTTGAATGCAGACCCAGGTCTGACATCGTAGATCAACATTCAAAATAAAAATCGGAATTTGAATAACGACCCAGATCTACAATCGTAGATCAACATTCAAAATAAAATTAAAAATACGGACAAAATTTGAATGCAGATCCAGGTCTGACATCGTAGATCAACATTCAAAATAAAAGTCGGAATTTGAATAACGACCCAGATCTGCAATCGTAGATCAACATTCAAAATAAAATTAAAAATACGGACAAAATTTAAATGCAGATCCAGGTCTGACATCGTAGATCAACATTCAAAATAAAAGTCGGAATTTGAATAACGACCCAGATCTACAATAGTAGATCAACATTCAAAATAAAATTAAAAATACGGACAAAATTTGAATGCAGATCCAGGTCTGACATCGTAGATCAACATTCAAAATAAAAGTTAAAAGACGGACAAAACTTGAATACAGACCCAGGTCTGCAATTGTAGATCGACATTCAAAATAAAAGTTAAAAGACGGAGTTAACTTGAATGCAGATCCAGGTCTGACATCGTAGATCAACATTCAAAATAAAAGTCGGAATTTGAATACCGACCCAGGTCTGCAATCGTAGATCGACATTCAAAATAAAATTAAAAACACGGACAAAATTTGAATGCAGATCCAGGTCTGACATCGTAGATCAACATTCAAAATAAAAGTTAAAAGACGGACAAAACTTGAATACAGATCCAGGTCTGCAATCGTAGATCGACATTCAAAATAAAAGTTAAAAGACGGAGTTAACTTGAATGCAGATCCAGGTCTGACATCGTAGATCAACATTCAAAATAAAAGTCGGAACTTGAATACCGACCCAGTTCTGCAATCGTAGATCGACATTCAAAATAAAATTAAAAATACGGACAAAATTTGAATGCAGATCCAGGTCTGACATCGTAGATCAACATTCAAAATAAAAGTTAAAAGACGGACAAAACATGAATACAGACCCAGGTCTGCAATCGTAGATCGACATTCAAAATAAAAGTTAAAAGACGGAGTTAACTTGAATGCAGATCCAGGTCTGACATCGTAGATCAACATTCAAAATAAAAGTCGGAATTTGAATACCGACCCAGGTCTGCAATCGTAGATTGACATTCAAAATAAAATTAAAAACACGGACAAAATTTGAATGCATATCCAGGTCTGACATCGTAGATCAACATTCAAAATAAAAGTTAAAAGACGGACAAAACTTGAATACAGATCCAGGTCTGCAATCGTAGATCGACATTCAAAATAAAAGTTAAAAGACGGAGTTAACTTGAATGCAGATCCTGGTCTGACATCGTAGATCAACATTCAAAATAAAAGTCGGAATTTGAATACAGACTCAGGTCTGAGATCGTAGATCAACATTCGAAATTAAAGTCAAAAGACGGACAGAAATTGAATACAGACCCAGGTCTGAGATCGTAGATCAACATTCAAAATAAAAGTTAAAAGACGGACAGAACTAGAATACAGACCCAGGTATGAGATCGTAGATCAACATTCAAAATAAAAATTAAAAGACGGACAGAAATTGAATACAGACCCAGGTCTGAGATCGTAGATCAACATTCAAAATAAAAGTCGGAATTTGAATACCGACCCAGGTCTGCAATCGTAGATCGACATTCAAAATAAAATTAAAAATACGGACAAAATTTGAATGCAGACCCAGGTCTGAGATCGTAGATCAACATTCAAAATAAAAGAGAAAAGACGGAGAAAAATTTGAATACAGACCCAGGTCTGAGATCGTAGATCGACATTCAAAATAAAATCATAAATACGGACAAAACTTGAATACAGACCCAGGTCTGAGATCGTAGATCAACATTCAAAATAAAAGTCTGGATTTGAATAACGACCCAGGTCTGCAATCGTAGATCGACATTCAAAATAAAATTAAAAATACGGACAAAATTTGAATGCAGATCCAGGTCTGACATCGTAGATCGACATTCAAAATAAAAATCGGAATTTGAATACAGACTCAGGTCTGACATCGTAGATCAACATTCGAAATAAAAGTTAAAAGACGGACAAAATTTGAATGCAGACCCAGGTCTGAGATCGTAGATCAACATTCAAAATAAAAGTCGGAATTTGAATAACGACCCAGGTCTTCAATCGTAGATCGACATTCAAAATAAAATAAAAAATAAAGACAAAATTTGAATGCAGATCCAGGTCTGAGATCGTAGATCAACATTCAAAATAAAAGTTAAAAGACGGACAGAACTTGAATACAGACCCATGTCTGAGATCGTAGATCAACATTCAAAATAAAAAAATTGACTGTCTTGTATATGCCATTTTAACTGTTAAAGAACCTATCATTTGATATGACTTATCTCACGCTAGGTGAGAAATAGTCACTTTTAAAATGCAAACATAATCAATAAGTGGATTTATATTATTCAAGTTATTCAACAAATGAGTTTAATATTGGCACACGATCACAGTCTACGGGCTAATTAATTTATTAAAAAAATAACTTTTATTATTGTATTTGAGGTTATAACTTCCTTTTTGAACTTTATTCAACTTTAAATACTGATATACTTTCGTAATATCTTAATACTTGTGGGTTGCCATAACAGTACTATCGTTTAAAGACAACTATAATAATATAATTTAAAATTTGTTAGCAAAAATGTCCCTTTTATTTTGTACGGTGTAGTTGACAGAGAGATCACAACGGCGATTGAGTGTAAGTGAATGTTTTTTTTGGGCATGTGTCGTATTGGCGTCAAATGTTCTGAAAAAGTAGAGGAATTATTTACCGGCCATTCACCGTGATTTAAACATATTTATCGAATTTTACTAGCTTTTAAATCAGCAGAAATTCTTTTCTTTCAATGATTTTAACTAACGTTCCTTGAAAATATGTACGTCATGCTTGCACAGGTCTTATATCTTATGTAACAACGAAACATTCTTAGAATGAATATTGAACGTGCATTAAAAGTCTTATAGTTATGTAGAGATTTTTCTATTTGTTTGAAATGTACCACTTATATCTATTTGAGCAGTTTGTTACTCGCGTTCTGTCTTCTAGTATTCAAGTAAAATAACTCTTCAACACTGAGGGTAATCAAGATTAGGATTATGCTCAGTTACCGAAAGAAGAATATCTTAACTAACTTGAGTCTGCCATTTTACTTTATTCTATTATTACGCGGTTTTCATTTTATTATAACGTTAAACAACGTTCTTCTATTAATATTTTGTTCATGATATACAAGTATAATCTTTAAATCATCAATTTAAAGTTTTTAGGGGAGGAGTAAAGTAGCAAAAAAAAAAAGAAACACGAAAATACACTGTTTTCTGTTATAGTTGTAATTCCAAAATCTTCAAACGATAATCTCAAATCTGAGATTTTTCTCGAATGTTGATCTCCAATTGTTTCATATCGATATGAAAGTTTTGCGACGTTGATGTCAGATTTGAACTTATTTTTTGATGTTATTATTCGATCTGAAATTTTTTTAAATATGGATCTTCGATCGAAACTTCTATATCTGAAAGTCAATATTCGAACTGATCGTTGAAAATTCAGCTCCGACCAAGACATTTTAAATTTGTTCTCCGTTCTGACCATTATAAATGACGCTTTTACGAATCGCAGACATGGAACTGTATTCAAATCCAACTTCTAACAATTACTGTGAATGCTGATGTACTATTGTAGAACTATGTATACAATATCACATGTCGAACTACTACATTAACATTTTAATATTTATTAAAGGTAAACGTTGATTTACGATCTCAAACCTGGCTTGTTTTTCTAATTACGACTTGTGTGTGTATGTGTGTGTGTGTGTGTGTGGTGGTGATGGGGTGTGTGTGTGTGTGTGGGGGGGGGGGGGGGGGGGGGGGGTTAATGTCAATCTACGATCTCAGTCCTGGGTCGTTATTCAAATTCCGACTTTTATTTTTAATGTTGATCTACGATCTCAGACCTGGGTCTGTATTCAACTTCTGTATGTCTTTTAACATTAATTTTGAATGTTGGTCTACGATCTCAGACCTGGATCTGTATTCAAATTCCGACTTTTATTTTGAATGTTGATCTATGATCTCAGACCTGAGTCTGCATTCAAGTTTTGTACGTCTTTTCTCTTTTATTTTGAATGTTGATCTACGATCTCAGACCTGGGTTTGCATTCAAGTTAAAACCGTCTTTTAACTTTTAATTTGAATGTCGATCTACGATGTCAGACCTGGATCTGCATTCAAATTTTGTCCGTCTTTTAACTTTTATTTTGAATGTCGATCTACGATATCAGACATGGATCTGCATTCAAATTTTGTACGTCTTTTCTCTTTTATTTTGAATGTTGATCTACGATCTCAGACCTGGGTCTGTATTCAAATTTTGTCCGTCTTTTAACTTTTATTTTGAATGTTGATCTACGATCTTAGACCTTGGTCTGCATTCAAATTTTGTCCGTGTTTTTAATTTTATTTTGAATGTCGATCTACGATTGCAGACCTGGGTCGGTATTCAAATTCCGACTTTTATTTTGAATGTTGATCTATGATCTCAGACCTGGGTCTGTATTCAAGTTCTGTCCGTCTTTTAACTTTTATTTTGAATGTTAATCTACGATCTCAGACCTGGGTCGATATTCAAATTCCGACTTTTATTTTGAATGTTGATCTACGATGTCAGACCTGGATCTGCATTCAAGTTAACTCCGTCTTTTAACTTTGATATTGAATGACGATCTACGATTGCAGACCTGGGTCTGTATTCAAGTTTTGTCCGTCTTTTAACTTTTATTTTGAATGTTGATCTATGATGTCAGACCTGGATCTGCATTCAAATTTTGTCCGTGTTTTTAATTTTATTTTGAATGTCGATCTACGATTGCAGACCTGGATCGGTATTCAAATTCCGACTTTTATTTTGAATGTTGATCTACGATCTCAGACCTGGGTCTGTATTCAAGTTCTGTCCGTCTTTTAACTTTTATTTTGAATGTTGATCTACGATCTCAGACCTGGGTCTGTATTCAAGTTTTGCCGTATTTTAGATTTTATTTTGAATGTAGATCTACGATCTCAGACCTGGGTCTGCATTCAAATTTTGTCCGTCTTTTCTCTTTTATTTTGAATGTTGATCTACGATCTCAGACCTGGGTCTGCATTCAAATTTTGTCCGTATTTTTAATTTTATTTTGAATGTTGATCTACGATTGCAGATCTGGGTCGTTATTCAAATTCCGACTTTTATTTTGAATGTTGATCTACGATGTCAGACCTGGATCTGCATTCAAATTTTGTCCGTGTTTTTAATTTTATTTTGAATGTCGATCTATGATTGCAGACCTGGATCTGCATTCAAATTCCGACTTTTATTTTGAATGTTGATCTACGATCTCAGACCTGGGTCTGTATTCAAGTTTTGTACGCCTTTTAACTTTTATTTTGAATGTCGATCTACGATCTCAGACCTGGGTCTGTATTCAAATTCCGACTTTTATTTTGAATGTTGATCTACGATCTCAGACCTGGATCTGCATTGAATGTTGATCTACGATTGTAGATCTGGGTCGTTATTCAAATTCCGACTTTTATTTTGAATGTTGATCTACGATCTCAGACCTGGGTCTGTATTCAAGTATTGTCCGTATTTTAGATTTTATTTTGAATGTCGATCTACGATCTCAGACCTGGATCTGCATTCAAATGTTGTCCGTATTTTTAATTTTATTTTGAATGTCGATCTACGATTGCAGAACTGGGTCGGTATTCAAATTCCGACTTTTATTTTGAATGTTGATCTACGATCTCAGACCTGGGTCTGTATTCAAGTTCTGTCCGTCTTTTAACTTTTATTTTGAATGTTGATCTACGATGTCAGACCTGGATCTGCATTCAAGTTAACTCCGTCTTTTCTGTTTTATTTTGAATGTCGATCTACGATTGCAGAACTGGGTCTGTATTCAAGTTTTGTCCGTATTTTAGATTTTATTTTGAATGTCGATCTACGATGTCAGACCTGGATATGCATTCAAATTTTGTCCGTATTTTTAATTTTATTTTGAATGTCGATCTACGATTGCAGACCTGGGTCGGTATTCAAATTCCGACTTTTATTTTGAATGTTGATCTACGATCTCAGACCTGGGTCTGTATTCAAGTTCTGTCCGTTTTTTAACTTTTATTTTGAATGTTGATCTACGATGTCAGACCTGGATCTGCATTCAAATTTTGTCCGTATTTTTAATTTTATTTTGAATGTCGATCTACGATTGCAGACCCGGGTCGGTATTCAAATTCCGACTTTTATTTTGAATGTTGATCTACGATGTCAGACCTGGATCTGCATTCAAGTTAACTCCGTCTTTTAACTTTTATTTTGAATGTCGAACTACGATTGCAGACATGGTTCTGTATTCAAGTTTTGTCCGTCTTTTAAGTTTTATTTTGAATGTTGATCTACGATGTCAGACCTGGATCTGCATTCAAATTTTGTCCGTATTTTTAATTTTATTTTGAATGTTGATCTACGATTGCAGATCTGGGTCGTTATTCAAATTCCGACTTTTATTTTGAATGTTGTTCTACGATCTCAGACCTGGGTCTGTATTCAAGTTTTGTCCGTATTTTAGATTTTATTTTGAATGTCGATCTACGATCTCAGACCTGGATCTGCATTCAAATTTTGTCCGTATTTTTAATTTTATTTTGAATGTCGATCTACGATTGCAGACCTGGGTCGGTATTCAAATTCCGACTTTTATTTTGAATGTTGATCTACGATCTCAGACCTGGGTCTGTATTCAAGTTCTGTCCGTCTTTTAACTTTTATTTTGAATGTTGATCTACGATGTCAGACCTGGATATGCATTCAAGTTAACTCCGTCTTTTTTTTTTATTTTGAATGTCGATCTACGATTGCAGACCTGGGTCTGTATTCAAGTTTTGTCCGTATTTTAGATTTTATTTTGAATGTCGATCTACGATCTCAGACCTGGATCTGCATTCAAATTCTGTCCGTATTTTTAATTTTATTTTGAATGTCGATCTACGATTGCAGACCTGGGTCGGTATTCAAATTCCGACTTTTATTTTGAATGTTGATCTACGATCTCAGACCTGGGTCTGTATTCAAGTTCTGTCCGTCTTTTAACTTTTATTTTGAATGTTGATCTACGATGTCAGACCTGGATCTGCATTCAAATTTTGTCCGTATTTTTAATTTTATTTTGAATGTCGATCTACGATTGCAGACCTGGGTCGGTATTCAAATTCCGACTTTTATTTTGAATGTTGATCTACGATGTCAGACCTGGATCTGCATTCAAGTTAACTCCGTCTTTTAACTTTTATTTTGAATGTCGATCTACGATTGCAGACCTGGATCTGTATTCAAGTTTTGTCCGTCTTTTAACTTTTATTTTGAATGTTGATCTACGATGTCAGACCTGGATATGCATTCAAATTTTGTCCGTGTTTTTAATTTTATTTTGAATGTCGATCTACGATTGCAGACCTGGGTCGGTATTCAAATTCCGACTTTTATTTTGAATGTTGATCTACGATGTCAGACCTGGATCTGCATTCAAGTTAACTCCGTCTTTTAACTTTGATTTTTAATGTCGATCTACGATTGCAGACCTGGGTCTGTATTCATGTTTTGTCCGTCTTTTAACTTTTATTTTGAATGTTGATCTACGATGTCAGACCTGGATCTGCATTCAAATTTTGTCCGTATTTTTAATTTTATTTTGAATGTCGATCTACGATTGCAGAACTGGGTCGGTATTCAAGTTCCGACTTTTATTTTGAATGTTGATCTACGATGTCAGACCTCGATCTGCATTCAAGTTAACTGCGTCTTTTAACTTTTATTTTGAATGTCGATCTACGATTGCAGACCTGGATCTGTATTCAAGTTTTGTCCGTCTTTTAAGTTTTATTTTGAATGTTGATCTACGATGTCAGACCTGGATCTGCATTCAAATTTTGTCCGTGTTTTTAATTTTATTTTGAATGTCGATCTACGATTGCAGACCTGGGTCGGTATTCAAATTCCGACTTTTATTTTGAATGTTGATCTACGATGTCAGACCTGGATCTGCATTCAAGTTAACTCCGTCTTTTAACTTTTATTTTGAATGTCGATCTACAATTGCAGACCTGGGTCTGTATTCAAGTTTTGTCCGTCTTTTAACTTTTATTTTGAATGTTGATCTACGATGTCAGACCTGGATCTGCATTCAAATTTTGTCCGTATTTTTAATTTTATTTTGAATGTTGATCTACGATTGCAGATCTGGGTCGTTATTCAAATTCCGACTTTTATTTTGAATGTTGATCTACGATGTCAGACCTGGATCTGCATTCAAATTTTGTCCGTATTTTTAATTTTATTTTGAATGTTGATCTACGATTGCAGATCTGGGTCGTTATTCAAATTCCGACTTTTATTTTGAATGTTGATCTACGATCTCAGACCTGGGTCTGCATTCAAATTGTGTCCGTATTTTAAATTCTATTTTGAATGTTGATCTACGATTGCAGATCTGGGTTGTTATTCAAATTCCGACTTTTATTTTGAATGTTGATCTACGATGTCAGACCTGGATCTGCATTCAAATTTTGTCCGTATTTTTTATTTGATTTTGAATGTCGATCTATGATTGCAGACCTGTGTCGGTATTCAAATTCCGACTTTTATTTTGAATGTTGATCTCCGATCTCAGACCTGGATCTGCATTGAATGTTGATCTACGATTGCAGATCTGGGTCGTTATTCAAATTCCGACTTTTATTTTGAATGTTGATCTTCGATCTCAGACCTGGGTCTGTATTCAAGTTTTGTCCGTATTTTAGATTTTATTTTGAATGTCGATCTACGATCTCAGACCTGGATCTGCATTCAAATTTTGTCCGTATTTTTAATTTTATATTGAATGTCGATCTACGATTGCAGACCTGGGCCGGTATTCAAATTCCGACTTTTATTTTGAATGTTGATCTACGATCTCAGACCTGGGTCTGTATTCAAGTTCTGTCCGTCTTTTAACTTTTATTTTGAATGTTGATCTACGATGTCAGACCTGGATCTGCATTCAAGTTAACTCCGTCTTTTCTCTTTTATTTTGAATGTCGATCTACGATTGCAGACCTGGGTCTGTATTCAAGTTTTGTCCGTCTTTTAACTTTTATTTTGAATGTTGATCTACGATGTCAGACCTGGATCTGCATTCAAATTTTGTCCGTGTTTTTAATTTTATTTTGAATGTTGATCTACGATTGCAGATCTGGGTCGTTATTCAAATTCCGACTTTTATTTTGAATGTTGATCTACGATGTCAGACCTGGATCTGCATTCAAATTTTGTCCGTATTTTTAATTTTATATTGAATGTCGATCTACGATTGCAGACCTGGGTCGGTATTCAAATTCCGACTTTTATTTTGAATGTTGATCTACGATCTCAGACCTGGATCTGCATTTAATGTTGATCTACGATTGCAGATCTGGGTCGTTATTCAAATTCCGACTTTTATTTTGAATGTTGTTCTACGATCTCAGACCTGGGTCTGTATTCAAGTTTTGTCCGTATTTTAGATTTTATTTTGAATGTCGATCTACGATCTCATATCTGGGTCGTTATTGAAATTCCGACTTTTATTTTGAATGTTGATCTACGATGTCAGACCTGGATCTGCATTCAAATTTTGTCCGTATTTTTTATTTTATTTTGAATGTTGATCTACGATTGCAGGTCTGGGTCGTTATTCAAATTCCGACTTTTATTTTGAATGTTGATCTACGATGTCAGACCTGGATCTGCATTCAAATTTCTTCCGTATTTTAAATTTTATTTTGAATGTTGATCTACGATTGCAGATCTGGGTTGTTATTCAAATTCCGACTTTTATTTTGAATGTTGATCTACGATCTCAGACCTGGATCTGCATTCAAGTTAACTCCGTCTTTTAACTTTTATTTTGAATGTCGATCTACGATTGCAGACCTGGGTTTGTATTCAAGTTTTGTCCGTCTTTTACCTTTTATTTTGAATGTTGATCTACGATATCAGACCTGGATCTGCATTCAAATTTTGTCCGTATTTTTAATTTTATTTTGAATGTTGATCTACGATTGCAGATCTGGGTCGTTATTCAAATTCCGACTTTTATTTTGAATGTTGATCTACGATGTCAGACCTGGATCTGCATTCAAATTTTGTCCGTATTTTTAATTTTATTTTGAATGTTGATCTACGATTGCAGATCTGGGTTGTTATTCAAATTCCGACTTTTATTTTGAATGTTGATCTACGATCTCAGACCTGGATCTGCATTCAAATTTTGTACGTATTTTTAATTTTATTTTGAATGTCGATCTACGATTGCAGACCTGTGTCGGTATTCAAATTCCGACTTTTATTTTGAATGTTGATTTACGATCTCAGACTGGATCTGCATTGAATGTTGATCTACGATTGCAGATCTGGGTCGTTATTCAAATTCCGACTTTTATTTTGAATGTTGATCTACGATCTCAGACCTGGGTCTGTATTCAAGTTTTGTCCGTCTTTTAGATTTTATTTTGAATGTCGATCTACGATCTCAGACCTGGATCTGCATTCAAATTTTGTCCGTATTTTTAATTTTATTTTGAATGTTGATCTACGATCTCAGACCTGGGTCGTTATTCAAATTCCGACTTTTATTTTGAATGTTGATCTACGATCTCTGACCTGGGTCTGTATTCAAGTTCTGTCCATCTTTTAACTTTTATTTTGAATGTTGATCTACGATCTCAGACCTGGGTCTGTATTCAAGTTTTGTCCGTATTTTAGATTTTATTTTGAATGTCGATCTACGATCTCAGACCTGGGTCGTTATTCAAATTCCGACTTTTATTTTGAATGTTGATCTACGATCTCAGACCTGGATCTGCATTCAAATTTTGTCCGTATTTTTAATTTTATTTTGAATGTTGATCTACGATTGCAGACCTGTGTCGGTATTCAAATTCCGACTTTTATTTTGAATGTTGATCTACGATCTCAGACATGGGTCTGTATTCAAGTTCTGTCCGCCTTTTAACTTTTATTTTGAATGTTGATCTACGATGTCAGACCTGGATCTGCATTCAAATTTTGTCCGTATTTTAAATTTTATTTTGAATGTCGATCTACGATTGCAGACCTGGGTCGGTATTCAAATTCCGACTTTTATTTTGAATGTTGATCTACGATCTCAGACCTGGGTCTGTATTCAAGTTCTGTCCGTCTTTTAACTTTTATTTTGAATGTTGGTCTACGATCTCAGACCTGGGTCTGTATTCAAATTCCGACTTTTATTTTGAATGTTGATCTACGATCTCAGACCTGGGTCTGTATTCAATTTCTGTCCGTATTTTAGATTTTATTTTGAATGTCGATCTACGATTGCAGACCTGGGTCGTTATTCAAATTTTGACTTTTTTTTTGAATGTTGATCTACGATCTCAGACCTGGATCTGTATTGAATGTTGATATCCGATTGCCGATCTCATAGCCAACTTCACGCAACTCAACCAAAATGGTCAGTGAAAGATATTATCTTTGGGTCAATTAAATATGACAGTGTTCTGAATAAATTAATACTACATGCAAAATATTACATTTATAAGTGCAAGTTAGATGGAAGACCACCAGTTTTCAACAATTACAAACCACAAATAAAATATTTAAACCAAATTGAAAAATTAAATGCAAAAGAAAAAAGATACATTAGTAATATTTGAAAAATACTGGAATGCATATGAATCTTTATTGTAGTAATATTGTTACTTAATTGAATTCCTTTTGCTTGTCTGTTTTTTTTTGTGTTTTTTTTTTAAAATAAAAAATAACAGGGTCAACTGTTACTCATAACTGTTGCCTAGACCAATCATCAATTAAATGAAATATGTTTAAACAAACTGCCAAATGTGTTCCCTGTTGTTCTCTCTTTTCCTTTTATTTGTTCTCACTTGAAAAAACAAAGTCACATCTCCAAAAGAAATATTTTGCCTTTTTTTATTGCTATTTTTTGTACTGTAATTTTTTTATTATATAATTCGTATTGTTAAACCGTTTGGAATACCTGGTAGAAATAAAACTTGGTATAATAATTCTTTTATTTGTGATATTAAAGCCTGAGTTTTCAGGAAAAAATGTCGTTACTTTTACATGGTGAAAAGACAAATGTATGAATTGAAAAGATCTCTGTAATAATTTGTGTTTGTCTTGATCATTTATTCTTAATATAATTATATCTTATTTTTCTTACTACTTTTGTCTTTGATTAATTTAGAACTACATTGTATATCATGTTAGAAATAATGTTAAAATCAATCTTTTTGGTGGAGATCCTCTATATAATTGTAATGACATAAAAAAAACTCCCCATTTATATAGCTTGTATAATATGTATTGTTTTTTTGTGGTTTTTATATGCTCCATATTATACATACTTACAAAATATATATGAAAACATGCATGTAAATTATTTGTATGGTTTGTTGGGGGATGGCCCACCCCGACCCCCACATACCTATTACGGGGTGATTAAATGGGTCACCATATTTTTGGTGACTGAAATTAAAAAAAAAAAGAGGGCGGCAGCATGATTGATTTATTTGTTAAGTTCCGTGTAGGTGGGTTTGAATATGCCGTGTTGGCGCCCTTTATTTGTCGTATTTTCGCGATTTGCCCTACCGACACGAAAACACAAAAACACGACAATTATCATATTAGGGTTGATGATTTCAGCCGTGTTGGCCGAGCAAATACACGCCAACACGGAAACTCGACGTCCAGAGAGTGCCAACATGAATACAAACAAAAAATGACACATTACTGATATGTCAAAAGTTCCTTTTTTTTCGTGTTGGCGTCTTCCTTTAGATTGCAAAATACATGAAGTAGTTATTTACTTTTTTTAACCTCTTCACGTTAAATCTATAAAAGCAATATATACGAGTAAATTATAAAGGATATTATCTACATATTATGATTCTCCTTGTAAAGATGTATCGCCGTTTTAGTCCATAATTTAAAATACACATACAATGTATGTGTTATTATTGCGCGCATGTCTGACAGAAGATGCAAACACGAAAGGACAGATGGGAAACATTTACCTCTTCAAATGACAAGCCATACTCCGCCACTGAATAACAATAGAACTTTTATTTCTATTTGTTTTAAAGGCATTGCTGTACATTTTTTTTCAATCCCAGATGATTCTCAATGACTTTCATACGTCGACACAACTTGCCAATTTGACCAGACCTTGCTTTACTGCCTACCGATGTCAGACCTTGCTTTACTGCATACCGATGTCAGACCTTCCTTTACTGCCTACCGATGTCAGACCTTCCTTTACTGCCTACCGATGTCAGACATTCCTTTACTGCCTACCGATGTCAGATCTTCCTTTACTGCATACCGATGTTAGACCTTGCTTTACTCCATACCGATGTTAGACTTTGCTTTACAGCCAACCGATGTCAGACCTTCCTTTACTGCATACCGATGTCAAACCTTGCTTTACTGCCTACCGATGTCAGACCTTGCTTTACTGCCCACCGATGTCAGACCTTCCTTTACTGCATACCGATGTCAGACCTTGCTTTACTGCCTACCGATGTCAGACCTTCCTTTACTGCCTACCGATGTCAGACCTTCCTTTACTGCATAACGATGTCAGACCTTCCTTTACTGCCTACCGATGTCAGACCTTCCTTTACTGCCTACCGATGTCAGACCTTGCTTTACTGCCAACCGATGTCAGACCTTGCTTTACTGCCAACCGATGTCAGACCTTGATTTACTGCCTACCGATGTCAGACCTTGCTTTACTGCCTACCGATGTCAGACCTTGCTTTACTGCCTACCGATGTTAGACTTTGCTTTACAGCCAACCGATGTCAGACCTTCCTTTACTGCATACCGATGTCAGACCTTGCTTTACTACCCACCGATGTCAGACCTTGCTTTACTGCCCACCGATGTCAGACCTTGCTTTACTGCATACCGATGTTAGACCTTCCTTTACTGCCTACCGATGTCAGACCTTGCTTTACTGCATACCGATGTCATACATTGCTTTACTGCCTACCGATGTCAGACCTTGATTTACTGCCTACCGTTGTCAGATTTTGTTTTACTGCCAACCGATGTCAGACCTTCCTTTATCGTCTACCGCTGTCAGACCTTCCTTTACTGCCTACCGATGTCAGACCTTGCTTTACCGCCTACCGATGTCAGACCTTCCTTTACTGCTTACCGATGTCAGACCTTGCTTTACTGCCTACCGATGTCAGACATTCCTTTACTGCCTACCGATGTCAGACCTTCCTTTACTGCCTACCGATGTCAGACCTTGCTTTACTGCCTACCGATGTCAGACCTTCCTTTACTGCCTACCGATGTCAGACCTTGCTTTACTGCCTACCGATGTCAGACATTCCTTTACTGCCTACCGATGTCAGACCTTGCTTTACTGCCTACCGATGTCAGACATTCCTTTACTGCCTACCGATGTCAGACCTTTCTTTACTGCCCACCGATGTCAGACCTTCCTTTACTGCCTACCGATGTCAGACCATGCTTTACTGCCCACCGATGTCAGACCTTGCTTTACTGCTTACCGATTTCAGACCTTCCTTTACTGCCTACCGATGTCAAACCTTGCTTTACTGCCTACCGATGTCAGACCTTCCTTTACTGCCTACCGGTGTCAGATCTTGCTTTACTGTCCACCGATGTCAGACCTTGCTTTACTGCCCACCGATTTCAGACCATGCTTTACTGCCCACCGATGTCAGACCATGCTTTACTGCCCACCGATGTCAGACCTTGCTTTACTGCCCACCGATGTCAGACCTTGCTTTACTGCCCACCGATGTCAGACCATTCTTTACTGCCCACCGATGTCAGACCTTGCTTTACTGCCCACCGATGTCAGACCTTGCTTTACTGCCCACCGATGTCAGACCTTGCTTTACTGCCCACCGATGTCAGACCATGCTTTACTGCCCACCGATGTCAGACCTTGCTTTACTGCCTACCGATGTCAGACCATGCTTTACTGCCTACCGATGTCAGACCTTCCTTTACTGCCTACCGATGTCAGACCTTGCTTTACTGCCTACCGACTTCAGACCTTCCTTTACTGCCCACCGGTGTCAGACCTTGCTTTACTGTCCACCGGTGTCAGACTTTGCTTTACTGCCCAACGATGTCAGACCATGCTTTACTGCCCACCGATGTCAGACCTTGCTTTACTGCCCACCGATGTCAGACCTTGCTTTACTGCCCACCGATGTCAGACCATTCTTTACTGCCCACCGATGTCAGACCTTGCTTTACTGCCCACCGATGTCAGACCTTCCTTTACTGCCCACCGGTGTCAGACCTTGCTTTACTGCCTACCGATGTCAGACCTTGCTTTACTGCCCACCGATGTCAGACCATTCTTTATTGCCCACCGATGTCAGACCATTCTTTATTGCCCACTGCCCATCGATGTCAGACCTTGCTTTACTGACCACCGATGTCAGACCTTCCTTTACTGCCCACCGATGTCAGACCTTCCTTTAATGCCTACCGATGTCAGACCTTGCTGTAATGCCCACCAATGTCAGACCTTGCTTTACTGCCCACCGATGTCAGACCATTCTTTACTGCCCACCGATGTCAGACCTTGCTTTACTGCCCACCGATGTCAGACCTTGCTTTACTGCCCACCGATGTCAGACCTTCCTTTACTGACCACCGATTTCAGACCTTGCTTTACTGCCCACCGATGTCAGACCTTCCTTTACTGCTTACCGATGTCAGACCTTGCTTTACTGCCTACCGATGTCAGGCCTTGTTTTACTGCCTACCGATGTCAAACCTTGATTTACTGCCTACCGATGTCAGACCTTCCTTTACTGCCTACCGATGTCAGACCTTCCTTTACTTTACTGCCTACCAATGTCAGACCTTCCTTTACTGCCTACCGATGTCAGCCCTTTCTATTCTGCCTATTTTCAGACCATCCTTTACTGCTTACCGATGTCAGACCTTGCTTTACTGCCAACCGATGTCAGACCTTCCTTTACTGCCTACCAATGTCAGACCTTCCTTTACTGCCTACCGATGTCAGACCTTCCTTTACTGCCTACCAATGTCAGATATTCCTTTACTGCCTACCGATGTCAGATCATCCATTACTGCCTACCGATGTCAGGCCTTGCTTTACTGCCTACCGATGTCAGACCTTCCTTTACTGCCTACCGATGTGAAATCATCCATTACTGCCTACCGATGTCAGACCGTCCTTTACTGCTTTACTGCCTACCAATGTCAAACATTGCTTTACTGCCCACCGATGTCAGACCTTGCTTTACTGCCTACCGATGTCAGACCTTGCTTTACTGCCTACCGATGTCAGACCTTCCTTTACTGCCTACCGATGTCAGACATTGCTTTACTGCCTACCGATGTCAGACCTTGCTTTACTGCCTACCCGATGTCAGACCTTCCTTTACTGCCTACCGATGTCAGACCTTCCTTTACTGCCTACCGATGTCAGACCTTCCTTTACTGCCTACCAATGTCAGACCTTCATTTACTGCCTACCGATGTCAGACCTTCCTATTCTGCCTATTTTCAGACCATCCTTTACTGCCTAACGATGTCAGACCATTCTTCACTGCCTACCGATGTCAAACCTTGCTTTACTGCCTACCGATGTCAAACTTTGCTTTACTGCCTACCGATGTCAGACCTTGCTTTACAGCCTACCGATGTCAGATCATCCATTACTGCCTACCGATGTCAGACCATGCTTTACTGCCTACCGATGTCAGACCTTCCTTTACTGCCTACCGATGTCAGACCTTCCTTTACTGCCTACCGATGTCAGACCTTGCTTTACTGCCTGCAGATAACAGACCTTGCTTTACTACCTACCGATGTGTGTACGGACTCATTATATAAAACTGAAAAACACTTTATGGGTTGCAACCTCCGTATCCTTATATTGTCCCTGCCATCTCCGTATCCTTATACCGACCCTGCCACCTCCGTATCCTTATACCGATCCTGCCACATCCGTATCCTTATACCGACCCTGCCACCTTCGTATCCTTATACCGTCCCTGCCTCCTCCGTATCTTTATACCGTCCCTGCCACGTCCGTAGTCTTATACCGACCTTGCCACCTCCGTATCCTTATACCGTCCCTGCCATCTCCGTATCTTTACTCGGACCCTATCCCCTCCGTATCCTTATCTCGTCCCTATCCCCAACGTATCTTTACTCGGTCCCTATCCCCTCCGTATCCTTATCCTGTCCCTTTCCCCTATATGTCCCTATCCTGTCCCTATCCCTGCCGTATCCTTAGCCCTTCCCTACCCCCGCCGTATCCTTATCCGGTCCATATCCCTCCGTATCCTTATTCCGTCCCTATCCCCTCCGTATTCTTATCCCGTCCCTATCGCCTACATATCCTTATCCCATCCCTATCCCCTACGTATCTTTATCCCGTCCCTATCCCCCCTGTATCCTTATCCCGTCCCTATCCGTACGTATCCTTATCCTGCCCCTTTCCCCTCTGTATTATTTTACCGTCCCTATCCCTCCATATCATTATCTTGTCCCTATCCCCTTCTATCCCTTATCTTGTCCCTATCCCCTTCGTACCTTTATACCGTCCCTATCCCTCCGTATCATTATCTTGTCCATATCCCCTTCGTACCCTTATCCTGTCCCTATCCCCGCGGTATCCATATCCCATCCCTATTCCTTCCATATCCTTAATCTATCCCTATCCTCTCCGTATTCTTACCATTTCCCTATTCCCTGCGTATCCTTATCCTGTCCCTATCGCCTCCGTATTCTTATCCTGTCCCTATCCCATCCGTATCATTATCCCGTCCCTACCCGCGCGATATCCATATCCCGTCCCTATCCCCACCGTATCATTATCTCGGCTCTTCCCCCGCCGTATCCTTATCCCGTCCCTATCCCCTCCGTATCATTATATCCTCCCTATCCCCCTCGTACCCTTATCCTGTTCCTATCCCCTCCGTATCATTATCCCGTCCCTACCCCTGCGGTATCAATATCCCATCCCTATTCCTTCCATATCTTTATCCCGTCCCTATCCCCTCCGTATTCTTATCCCATCCCTACCCCTTCCGTAGCTTTACCCTGTCCCTATCCCTCTGTATCCTTATCCCGTCCGTATCACCTACGTATCCTAATCCCGTCCCTATCTCTACGTATCCTTATCCCGGCCCTTTCCCCTCCGTATTCTTATCCCGTCCTTACCCCTCCCCCGTATTTTTTTCCGTCCCTATCCCCTCCGTATTCTTATCCCGTCCCTATCCCCTCCGTATCCGTATCCCGTCCCTATCCCCTCCGTATTCTTATCCAGTCCCTATCCCCCCAACCCCGTATGCTTTTTCCGTCCCAATCCCTCCGTATCCTTATTCCGTCCCTATCCCTCCGTATCTTTACCCAATTCCTATCCCCTCCGTATTCTTTTTCCGTCCCTATCCCCTCCATATTCTTATCCCGTCCCTTTTCCCTCCGTATCCTTATCCCGTCCCTTTCCCCTCCGTATTCTTATCCCGTCCCTATCCCCCCAACCCCGTATGCTTTTTCCGTCCCTATCCCTCTGTATCCTTATTCCGTCCCTATCCCTCCGTATCTTTACCCAATTCCTATCCCCTCCGTATCCTTATCCCGTCTTTTTCCCCTATGTATCCTTATATCGTCCCTATCCCATCCGTATCATTATTTCGTCCCTATCTCCTCCGTATCCTTATCCTGTCCGTATCCCTTCCGTATCCTTATCCCATCCCTATCCCCTCCGTATTCTTATCCGTACCTATCCCCTCCATATTCTTATCCCGTCCCTTTTCCCTCCGTATCCTTATCCCGTCCCTTTCCCCTTCGTATCATTATCCCGTCCCTATCCCCTACGTATCCTTATCCTGTACCTATCCCCTACGTATCCTTATCCCGTCACTATCCCCTACGTATCATTATCCCAGCCCTATCCCCTACGTATCCTTATCCTGTCCCTATCCCCTACGTATCGTTATCCCGCCCCTATCCCCTACGTATCCTTATCCTGTCTCTATCACCTACGTCCCTATCCTTACCACGTCCGTATCCCCGCCAATGCCTTTACGCCACAACGTCCGGGCTTACGCATTATCTCAATACATCATTATATCTATCCTGGTGCCACCAGAATGCAGAAAATACATCCTAAAACTTAAATATTTTTCGGTGGACAGAACCCGCAAGGAATTCTCAAAATTTGTTGAGAACCCACTAGAACCTGGTGGGCTTGCACAGGTCAATTACGCCATTATCTCGGTCCAAACTTCCGTCTTACGGATCAATCATTTGTTTGACTTTTTTTTCTAAAGAAAAATGACAGACTAAGAAACTTTTTAAAATATGATCCTACGGTCACTTCATCATTACACATATTAAAATTGAAGCTCGTCACCAACATCGTTATGTGCTGCAGGGACTAAACAATTATGTTAATTAATGAGATTTGTAACAGACGACAAATTACTCACATTATATTAAATGTTTCCTGTGTACGCTCCAGTACACTCGGTGTAACATATGACATAGCCCGGGGAGATTGTGTTGACAGACAAATAGTTGACATGGCGAATATTTGAAATATTACAACGCAAATACCCGTATAATTACTAAAGAGAACAGCTCAGGCCGTCACTTTCACGGCAGTTTTAGTTATTGAAAGTTATTGTTTTTACAGAAAAAAGATAACACATCTATGAGAAATCACTTAAATGGAATTATATTCCTTTGATCGATTGAGGCCCAGTGCTCTAAAATCTAGTTACAAAAATGATGTTAGGCCCAGTGCTCTCGAATCTATTCGCAAAACTTTGCTTGATTTAGGTCCAATGCTTTCGAATCCATCTGCAAAAATGATATATTTAGGTCCAGTGCTCTCGAATCCATCTACAAAAATGATTGATTTAGGTCCAGTGCTCTCGAACCCATTTGCAAACTGTGATTGATTTAGACCCAGTAATCTCGATTCCATCTACAAAAATGATTGAATTAGGTCCAGTGCTCTCGAATCCATCTGCAAAAATGATTGATTTAGGTCCAGTGCTCTCGAATCCATCTGCAAAACTTTAATTGATTTAGGTCCAGTGCTCTCGAATCCATCTACAAAGATGTGGGCTGTAAACAATATCACGAGGACATTCACTGTTCTACCAATAGGCTGTTAGAAATAAATAACCATGTTTTAATTGTACTTTAATACATATACTATAAATGTTCTATTTCATATCGTTGCAACTCAGTTCTCCTTTGCTTTGATCAAAGACGATAGTCGATCTAAATTGTCAAGTTTCGTGTTTATTGTTTATTGCAGATTTTTAATGAAAGAGTAGCAGCAATTACGTGGTTTTATTTTTGTAAATTTGCGTAATACTGTGTTTGTATTGTTGATTTTCATGAAACATCTCTAATTCTATTTTGAATGGCTATGTACATTTCTATAATGTCTATTTTTATCTTGTATTGTAATATTTGTACATAGATGAGACGAAAATAATTATTTAAACTTTAAAAAACGAATAATTTATGGAGGGAAGTCAAAAGTTAACGAGCACATCGGATGTTGTTATCTGAAAATATTTTATGAACCAAAAACGTTCACCACAACAGATTTGTGTATATTATTTAATAGCTAATTGTAAAAGTTATATGTATGCGTAGATAATGCATTAATTAACGCTTGTGGCGTAGTTATTAAAGTTAGTGCGTCAGCATTTGATATAAACAATTAAAACATTTAATGTAATCTGCAACCGACGTTGCCATTCATCAAAAGTAATAAAAATAAGTGATGTGAACGGCAGCTAATTTCAACCATTTGTTTGCGCGATAACAAGTGATTGAAGGTGTCTTTGTGTTGAGTTGTGGTTATCCGTGATGATTGCTATCAGCATAAACGGCCTTGGTATACTGTAAATGATAATAATTTGTTTTATTTTTCACATGTCACATGTTATGAAACAATAACATTATACATATATAGAAACATGATGAGTTATAACATCCAGTCAGCGTAAAAGCTATAGTTTTATTAATAAGAGAAAAGCATTTAAAATGTTAATATTTAAATAAGAATAACTTCGAATTATTAAGAATCAATAAAATGATACAAAATAGATAAATAAAATGAATGCAGCATTTTCCTTCTAAGCTTGTAGCTAGGGAACGTTGAATATAAACATAATTCATCAGAAAAATTAATTTATCTTTAATTGACATTGTTTCAAAGTCAGTATTGCATTTTCGGGCTTCAACGAATTATGTACGTCTCAAATCTGAGTAAAAGTCACATGACACACGTGCGCTGGTTAAGTGGCACCTTCGGGTTTGCATATCTGCCTGTGCCAAGTTAGATTCACACGCACTCCCGATAGTCCACGCTTGTGGATCTGCCGTGGGGGTCATGAGATTCACATGCGGAAAAATCACACACATTTGTTACTGTTTCGAATCGAATAATTACATTTGTTTATTAATCATTTGAAAACGCGTGTCTTTGTTAAAACATAGGTTGAACATGTAAAAAAACACTGGGAGCGTTATTTTCCTCTTAAAACATATACTTATGACAAAAGAAAATAGACGCGTTATTTTGACCGCTATAAAAGAAGGAAAATCACGGTTAAACACAATTACTACTAAGTTAATAACTGTTATTTTAGTGAAACATACACCGATCGAACGCTGAACTATTACCTGATCGAGTGATGTTAACATATTCATAGAAACTATTTCTATTTCAATGTTAAAAACGGTATACGAACTTTTGCCCTTCCGATCAAATTTGCATAGGCGGACTTTTACCCTTCAATGGTTTTACACAGGCGGACTTTTGCTCTTCCGATCAATTTACGTACGTGGACAATTGCCCTTCCATGGTTTTGCATCATGAGGCGGACTTTTGCCCCTCCGCTCAATATATATTAATAGGAAGTATGTATGCTTACATGGTTAGAATAGCCATAGAATAGCTACCATCTCCGGAGGGTTGGAATAATGGTTTCAGACACTCAAATCCATCTATCTGGACGGTCATAGATTTTATCGGAAAGGATGCGGCGATGGCCGATGCCGATATCCTGAGATATGAACAGGGCCAGCCGGCCCAAATCGAATTAATTCATCAATTCATTCATTCATTCATTCATTCATTCATTCATTCATTCATTCATTCATTCATTCATTCATTCATTCATTCATTCATTCATTCATTATTCGTTCTTTCATTCATTCATTCATTCATTCATTCATTCATTCATTCATTCATTCATTCATTTATTCATTCATTCATTCATTCATTCATTCATTCATTCATAAGTTGCATGTAGTAATGTTTACTGCAATTTACTAAATTTTATTATTTCCATACCGTATACGACGCGTGTTAATTATGATCATAAAAATGGTGGATGTGACTTTATGACCCCTTATCGCGATTGAGAAAAACTTTGTTATGATAACAAGGTGCCATTTTCGCACCTGTTTCCTGTCAGAGGACAGGATATCGCTTGTGCCTTAATATAGTTTATATGTCTCTGATATTGTCTAGTTGAAATAATAGTCTTTATAAAAACAACAGCAATATTTATTATTATGCTCGCCTGAATGACCAGTTCAAAGCGCCAGGGTAAACAAAACCTTAACACACTTTATTATTACATAAGACGTATTATCGCAACTTACTTGTAAATTTTAACATGTATACAGCATAATATGTAATAAGGCGGATTCTATTTGGAAATAGTTGTTCCACGAAGTTAAAAAAATATATTCGAACTTTGATATATACAGTTCCGATCTTTTTTATTATTTCTACATTTCCAAATCTAACTATCTTTCTCTCTATTCTCTCAAACTCCGTTCTCTCTCTCTCTCTCTCTCTCTCTCTCTCTCTCTCTCTCTCTCTCTCTCTCTCTCTCTGTCGTCTATCATTATGTGTTCCAATATTCTTCCATATCATAACTTTATCGTGGTGTTGATGATAATTCTATTTATCGTCGCCATCGTTTCCCTTATGGGCGATTCCTCCAGAAGAGTATTAGTAATTTTTGGATTTTTGGAGGATAGTGCAGAGATACAGAATATCCCTTTTGTAGTGTCCCCGAGTCTTTTACATGCCCGGTGAAAGCACCGATGCATTGGATCTCGATTTTCTCACTTTATCCTTTGATGTTCATTCCTTATACATCTTTGTGTTCAAAACTTTTCTACACAAATACACCAGTACCAACACTGTGAACTGAAATCACACGTTTATATTATATAAACTTAATTAAACATATGCGGATAAAAATTCTCGGTTAAGGACATTACACATAGCCGTGGCGGGATATCGAACCCGCGTCTCCCCAATCATGGGTCCGATGCTCTACCACTGGACCAATCACCACGGATTAGGCGCTTCCGGAAAATGTTAACGCATTTGACACTTAAATTACAAAAGACAAACGCTACGTACATGCATGATAACTTCACGTTTGATACTTAAATTACAGAAGACAAGGGCTACATGTACCTGCATGATACATCCGTTTAAGATCTTTATTACACATGAGAAGTGCTACCTACAATATAGACACATGTTTGAAACGTAAGTTGCACAAGACAAGCACAAATTGCATGATGACCACCAATTTGATACTTTAATGATACACAACAATCACCAACGGCATGATAACCACGCGTGTGGTATTTAGATTACACAAGACAAGAACCAATCAGTTGTATGATAAGCACATGTTTGGTACATAAAGAATACAAGACAAGTGTTACGTGCATTGTAAGCACATGGCACGTGTTTGGTGTTTAAATTACACAAGACAAGTACAAACTTTATGAGACCATCCGTTTGGTACCTACATTATATAATGCAAGCACAAACTGCATGATAAGCACACATTTGGTATCTAAACTACACAATAAAAGCATCAACGGAATGAGAGCCACACGTTAAGTACGTAAATTACACGCGACAAGCACCATCGGCATGAAAACCTCGCGTTTGGTACCTAAATTATATAAGTCAAGCATCAACTGCATCATAAGCACACGTTTGGTACCTAAACTACACGAGACAATCACAAACTGCATGATATGTACAGGCATCAATGACATGGGATGATAAGTACACGTTTGGTACCTTAAATACACAAAACATGCACCAACGGTATGAGATCCACACGTTTGGTACCTAAATTACACAAGGCAATCACCAAATGCATGACATGCACACGTTTGGTACCTAAATTTCACAACTACAGCATCAACGCCATGAGAATCACACGTTTGGTACCTTAATTACATAAGACAAGCGCTACTTGCATGATAAGCACGTGTTTGGTACTTAAATTACACGAGACAGGAACCAACTGCAAGATAAGCACACGCTTGTTACTTAAACATGACGTGAGATCCACACGTTTGGTACCTAAACTACACGAGACAATTACAAACTGTATGATAATTATTATGCACAGGCATCAATGACATGGTATGATAAGCACACGTTTGGTACCTAAAATACACAAGACAGGCACCAACGGCGTGAAATCCACACGTTTGGTACCTAAATAACACATGGCAATCACCAACTGCATGATATGCACATGTTTGGAACCTAAACACAATTGAAGCATTAACACCATGAGAGTCACACGTTTGGTACCTTAATTACATAAGACAAGCTACTTGTTTAGTATTCAAAATACACAAGACGGACACCAACGGCGTGATATCCACAAGTTTGATGCCTAATATACACAAAACAGGCAGTATCGGCTTGGGAACCACATGTTAGTTCCTAGATTTTACAAGACAAGCAACAACGGCATGAAGATCAAGACGTTAGTTACCTGCATGATAAGCACGTGATACGTGATCGGTACTTTAATTACATAAGATAAGCACCAACTGCATGATATGCACTCGTTTGTACATAAATTAGACGATTTAAGCACCAACAGCATGTGAACATGCTTGTTTGGTACTTAAATAACGCAAGAATAGCACCAAATGCATGCGGACCACACGTTTAGTACCTAAAATACACAAGACAGGTACCAACGGCATGAGAACCACACGTCTGGTACCAAATTGCACAATTAAAGCACCAACGTCATGAGAACCACACGTTTGGTGCCTAAATTGAACACGACAAGCTTTACCTGCATGATTAGCACGTGTATAGTACTTAAATAACACAAGACAGGCAACAACCGCATACAAGAATCACACGTTTGATACCTAAATTACCCAAGACAGGCACAAACGGCATGATAATTTTATTGTGCACATGTATGGTACCTATATTACACAAGACAAGCACAAACAACATGACCACACGTTTGAGGCACTAACGCCATGAGAACCACACGTTTGGTACGTAAATTACATATGACAAGAACCAATTGCACGATAAGTACACGTTTGTACCTAAATTATACAAGACAAGTGTTACCTGCATGATAAGCACATTACACGTGTTTGGTACTTTTCTCACTCAATTCACAACATCCTTACTCGACTATAGATTTTTCTTACTGGGCACTAGATTTTCTTATCTATATATATTCAACATCCTTACACAACATTCAATTTCCTTATATGACACTATATTTTCATATGCAACACTACATTTTCTCACTCGATACACAACATCATTACTTGAATACAGATTTTTCTTACTGGGCACTAGATTTTCTAATCTATATAATATACTCAACATCCTTACACAACATTCAATTTCCTTATTTGACACTATATTTTCATATGCGACACTACATTTTCTCACTCGATACACAACATCAATACTCGACTAAAATTTTTCTTACTAGGCGTTAGATTTTCTAATCTATATACAATCAAACTTATGTTTGCAGTATCCTTAATTAACCAACACTTGTCTTAAGCAGATGCATTTGCTATTTTCCAGTTCAATGCTTTCACGGCAAATTAACTTTTATTAAGCAACAACCTGTCTTAAGATATCTGTTTTGCTCATTCCCATGACTGGCTGCTTAAGACAGGTTTGACTGTATACTCAATATTTTAGTCGACATGTGATTTTCAAACATCACACTTAATTTCAAAATTTAAAATTAAAAAAGTAAACATGACGTCACACATTGAATGTGTCAAATTAAACATAAAAATCTAATTTTTCGAAAGCGAGGTAAAATATTGTGAAACAAATGCCTGGATTTAATCTCTTATATTTCCTTCAAAACACAATGAAAAATATATCTTTATATGTTTATTGTTGAATGACAAATCGAACTTGCAATTCTTAAAGGTTATAAAGTAAAATAAAATGATTAACATTCTGTATTTAGGGTCCAGATCTTTCTGAACGGTGCACGCGTAGAAACAATGGCGGCGAAACGTTTATTTTCCGAAATGTATACACTTTGGAGGAACATTTGTCAAATTAAGCTTATTAAGATAACGTTAAAAGTATCGACGATTGAAAATATAATATACCAAATTGTTATTGTGAAGAATTCATATTGGTATATTTTTATATCTTTCGTGAATTAAGCTTTTGAAAATAACCATTTGACGCCGAAAAATATACATTGCTCGGAAATTAGTATTTTTTTATGACAATATGACCGATTGAAAATGTACTATATCAAATGAGTTTTGCCTGGTTTTCATGTTTATTTCTTGAGTATCTTTAGAGAATTAAGGTTTCAAAAAGAACTCATTGAAGATAAAACCGCACATTTTGTCAATATTGATCGAATTTGGATGCAATTTTAAACATTTTATTGGACGAAATATTTCTTCTAACCTTTAACAATTTGAAGTTTAGGTATTTTGAAACAAATCATGTAAATATCAATACATAACTTAAAGTAACACCAGAAAAATAAGCATTATTGAACACCCATAAAGCGTGGATTTTCTGTAGTGCGTGTGAATCTAACGTGACACCGGGTTCAACCAGAAGTTGTAAACTATTTAGCTAAAATGTGGCGGTGATCTCTCTCTTAATTTGATTTTACATATATTTTTGTAGACAATTCAGTTTTATAAACTCGGTAAGTATGAAGTGGGTTACCATTGTCATTAAAAGAATCGTCCCATAATTTCGATTTCGATTTAGTTTGATCCATTTCTGTCAATTTAACGTTAATTGGTCTATTTTTTTTAGCTTGATGGACACATTATCAAACAATACACGAGACATATCTATACTAGAGTTGAACGATTTAAGCCTACTTTCCCAGCCCTTTCTATGACTACTTGACCAGTTGAACAGTTGTTTTCTGATGTTTTCAGAAATAGCCTACATGTTTCAAGCCTTTGCTTTAACAAAGATGAAATCCAGCCGATGTCGCACTGTGACGCAATATTTGCTGCAGCTTTTCCAAGACCCAAAAATATCTGAACGCTTTGTTTTGTACAGTATCTATTTTCTTTTGCTCAATAAGACCTCAAATACCAACACCATAGAACAACACGTGCTCAACTGAAGATTCATACAGCTTACAAAAAAAATTCATAGTCCGTACTACCAGCATGTAAGAACTTTGTACATAAAGCAGATAAAGCTCTACTTGAGGAAGCTGCGAACTCGGATGTGGTGAATTTTAAATTGTATAGTTATAAATGTTGTTTATTTAAAAGGACCTGTCTATAACACACACTTTATCTATTATTAATTAATTACTACGCATCTTGTGACTGGCAAATTGACATTCTTAATTGAAACAGAAACGCGTAAATGCACCGGAATTTGTTACTAATTAAGATGTCATTCTAAAACACCCCAAGGGAATTTAAATATGTGTCGACTGAATGTTTCAGTAAAAATTATTATTGTTGCTATTAAAAGTTTTACAAATTGACGATGCTATTCAAACATCCGTCGAGTCAGTTTAGTAGGTGACGCGAGTCGTGTGTTTACTGAATGTAATGGCCATTCTAATCTATAATACACTTGACAGGTGTACCGCCTCATGCATCACGTCATTAACGTTACATTTGATTAGATGTCATTAAATGTGCACCTTTTATTGATATTTACATTCCAGTAACAGAAAATGATACATCTGCCACACACACTGATTATTAATACACGATTCGCTGCTTTAGGTCGAGATGTGATGCGTGTTGATTTTCTGCAGTATGGAACACCTTCAACAGTTGATCAAAGTGATGAACTTTTTTTCAAATGTATTCACTCGATTACAAAAACTCGCGCATGCATAATTATTAATACGACCAGCCTACTCATCAGGTAATCTGCATAATATACAACGGACTACATACACCAGACTGTGCGCCAGTTAAGCTGCACATACAACGGACTACATACACCAGACTGTGCGCCAGTTTAGCTGCATATACAACGGACTACATACACCAGACTGTGCGCCAGTTTAGCTGCATATACAACGGACTACATACACAAGACTGTGCGCCAGTTAAGTTGCACATACAACGGAATACTTCGACCAGATTGTGCGCCAGTTTATCTGCACATACAACGCAAATTTACTTCTACTAGACTGTGCGCCAGTTTTGCTGCATATACAACTGAATACTTCCACCAGATTGTGCGCCAGTTTAGCTGCATATACAACGGAAAACTTCCATCAGACTCTGGGCCAGTTCAGCTGCATATACAACTGAATACTTCCACCAGACTGTAAGACAGTTTAGCAGCATATACAACGGAATACTTCCAGCAGACTGTGCGGCAGCTTAGCTGCATATACAACGGACTACATACAGTAGACTGTGCTCCAGTTTAGCTGCATATACAACGGACTACATACAGTACACTGTGCTCAAGTTTAGCTGCATATACAACGGACTACTTCCTCCAGACTGTGCAACAGCTTAGCAGCATAAACAACGGAATATTTCCATCAGACTATCTGCATATACAACGGAATACTACCACCAGATTGTGAGCCAGCTTAGCAGCATATACAACGCAATACTTCCACCAGACTGTGCGCCAGTTTAGCAACATATACAACGAAATACTTTCCCCAGATACTGCGCCTGTTTAGCTACATATACAACGGAATACTTCCACCAGATGTGCGACAGCTTAGTTCTATGTACAACGGAATACTACCACTAGACTGTGCGATAGCTTAGCAGTATATACAACGCAATACTTTCACCAGACTGTGTGCCAGTTTAACTGCAACGGACTGCCACACATAACACGGAATACAGCCAGCGATTTTAATAAGTTGAACACATATGCATCGGTCTGTCACACATAACACGGAATACAGCCAGCGGTTTTAGTGAGCTGAACACATTTGCACCACTCTGTCACAATAACACGAAACACAGCCAGCGGTTTTAATAAGCTGAACACATATGCACCGGTCTGTCACACATAACACGGAATACAGCCAGCGGCTTTAGTGAGCTGAACACATAAACAACGGTCTGTCACACATAACCCGGAATACAGCCAGCGAATTTAGTAAGCTAGACACATAAACACCGGTCTGTCACACATAACACGAACACAGCCAGTGATTTTAGTAAGCTGAACACATATGCACCGGTCTGTCAAACATAACACGAACACAGCTAGCGGTTTTAGTAAGCTGAACACATATGCACCGGTCTGTCACACATAACGCAGAACACAGCTAGCGGTTTTAATAAGCTGAACACATATGCACCGGTTTGTCACACATAACGCGGAACACAGCTAGCGGTTTTAGTAAGCTGAACACATATGCACCGGTTTGTCACACATAACACGGAACACAGCTAGCGGTTTTAGTAAGCTGAACACATATGCACCGGTCTGTACATCAGGTTGAATAGTTATAAATAACGGATTGCATCCACCGTTTATGGTTAAATACGCTGTAAAAGTAGAAAACAGAGTATAGAACATCTTTTGCAACATACTTGAATTCTTTTTATTTTGGTTAACAGTCAAGAAAAGTGTTATATGAGAAAAGGAATATGATAATGCTACGAAAGCTGCGATTTCATTTTAAAATGCACTTAGTGCACATAGTGGACGGTCGTCGGCGGTTCCTTTTATATGCAACATGCTTTTTGCTTTTGGTACTGACAGTTCATTTGAACATACACAAAAGACCAGTGCGACTTCCCGGCTATAAAACAATTTTAGATAGCGACAGTACAAATAAACACCGTGTAAAAAACACTATCAAAATTCTGATATGGACCACCGTGTTTGGAGGCACGTCGTGGTACGACGAGAGTATACACTGGGCAAAGGTGAAAACTGAATGCCCTAATAATTGCATATTAACAAAAGACAAATCAGAGATAAAGAGCGCAGACGCTGTTGTGTTTCATTTGAACGACATAACGCTAGCCGGTAATATAATAGCACGCTTCTCTAATGCGTTCCCTGCGTACAGACACCCTGATCAGGTATGGATATTGTACAATAACGAACCCATCACGCGGATATTTGGCGATTTAGGTGCATGGCAAGGTGTATTTAACTGGACTTGGACTTTCAAACGTTCGTCCGAAGTGTTTGAACCACATGGACGGGCTATATCTCTAAATAATGCAGAAATGGACAAAGTTGAAAGACGAAATTACTACCATGGTAAATCTAAACCAGGTGCTATCGCAATGATTAGTGATTGCACAGATGAAGCACGGAGGTACAGAATCGTTGGTAAACTCGGTGACTATATTGACGTGAAGGTAGTTGGAGACTGCGGAGAAAAATGTCCAACGGATGTCCTTTCTTGTGAAACGTTGCTACCTGATTACCGGTTTTACCTTGCGTTGGAAAATAGCGATTGTGCTGATTATGTAACAGAAAAGTATTGGCGGTCCCTGGATAAAAATATGATTCCAATAGTGGCTTGGAAGACTTCTATGGAAGGTTTGGTGCTACCCGGTTCTTATATAAATGTATTCGACTTTCCAGATTTGGACGCAGCGGGACGATATATACAGAAGGTGGACCACAATGAAAGCTTATACAACAGTTACTTCAGGTGGAAATTAACACATAAGATTGTTTATCGGAACTACTTCGGCACGAGTCACTGGTGTAACATATGCAAAATGATACAGAATAACTCTGTTCCGCGCATGGTGTATCATGACATGCGTGGATGGTTCAGTGAAAACGAAACAGAGGATTGTCAACCTGTCACGGTAGGTGTGAAATGTACAAAAAACCGGCGTTATATAACATATAGTATCGTCATAATTAAATAATATACACATCACTTTAACTAAATAATATACGCATCACTATAATTAAATAATATACACATCACCATGATTAAATAATATACACATAGTCGTAATTGAATTATATACATATCACCATAATTAAATACTATACACATAACTATAATTAAATTATATACAAAAAAAAATATAATCAAATAATATACACATCACCATAATTAAATAATAAACACTTCACCATAATTAAATAATATACAATCACCTTGCTTAAATAATATACAAAATACTATCATTAATTACTATACATATCACCATAATTAAATATACATAACGCCATAATAAATAATATACACATCACCATGACTTAATAATATACACATAGCTATATCTAAATAATATACACATCACCATAATTGAATAATATACACATCACCATAATTAAATAATACACACATTGTCATAGTTAAAAATATACACATCGTCATAATTGAATAACATATACATTGCCATAATTAAATGATTTACGCATCACCATAATTAAATGATATACACATTGTCATAGGTAAAATATACACATCGCCATAATAAAATAATACACACATCGTCATAATAAAATAATATACAAATAGCTATAATAAAGGATATACACATCGTCATAATTATAACTATACACATCTTCATAATGAAATAATATACACGTCACGATAACTTGATAAAATACACATTGCTATATTTAATTAGTATACAAAATACCATGATTAAATAATATACAAAATACTATAATTAAAAAGAATACACATCGTCACGATTAAATGATATACACATCACCATAATCAAATAATATACACATCACCATTATTAAATGATATACAAAACACCATAATGAAATAATATAGATATCACCATAATTGAATAATATACACATCACCATAATTAAATAATATACACATCTCCATAATTAAATGATATACACATCATCATAATTAAATAATATACACAATGCCATAATTAAATAATATGAACATCGCCATAATTAAAAATATACACAATGCCATAATTAAAAATATACACATCGCCATAATTAAATAATATACACATCGCCATAGTTAAATAATATACACATCACCTTAATTAAATAATATACACATCCCCATAATTAAATAATATACACATCGCCATAATTAAATAATATACACATCACCTTAATTACATAATATGCACATCCCCATAATTAAATAATATGCACATCCCCATAATTAAATAATATGCACATCCTCATAATTAAATAATATACACATCGCCATATTTAAATTATATACACATCGCCATAGTTAAAGATGTATACACATCAAAATAATTGAATAATATACACATCACCTTAATTAAATAATATACACATCGCCATAATTAAATAATATACACATCGCCATCGTTAAATAATATACATATCACCTTAATTAAATAATATACACATCGTCATAATTAAATAATATGCACATCGCCATAATTGAATAATATACACATCACCTTAATTAAATAATATACACATCCCCATACACATCCCCATAATTAAATTATATGCACATCCCCATAATTAAATAATATGCACATCGCCATAATTAAATAATATTCACATCACCTTAATTAAATAATATACACATCGCCATAATTGAATAATATACACATCACCTTAATTAAATAATATACACATCCCCATACACATCCCCATAATTAAATAATATGCACATCCCCATAATTAAATAATATTCACATCACCTTAATTAAATAGTATACACATCCCCATAATTGAATAATATACACATCACCATAATTGAATAATATACACATCACCTTAATTAAATAATATGCACATCACCATAATTAAATAATATGCACATCCCCATAATAACTGATATGCACATCGCCATAATTAATAAATATACACATCGCCATAATTGAATAATATATACATCGCCATAATTAATTAATATACACATCGCCATAATTGAATAATATACACATCACCGTAATTAAATAATATACACATCCCCATAATTAAATAATATACACATCACCTTAATTAAATAATATACACATCACCATAATTAAATGATATTCACATCGCCATAATAAAATAATATACACATCGCCATAGTTAAATAATATACACATCACCTTAATTTAATTATATACACATCACTTTAATTAAATAATATACACATCACTTTAATTAAATAATATACACATCACTTTTATTAAATAATATGCACAATGCAATATTTTTTTAATTTACTTTTGAATAAAGAACAAAAATCAATGGTTGGCTTACACCTTTATATATACAGAGGAAGGAAAGAGAAAGTATACATACTTATAAACGTCGACAGGTCAAGGAACAATAAATGTATTGCATATACATTTTGTATATTTATATTTCATCATATTGTTGAATCAAAAAACAAATATTTAATTCATTTCAAAGTAAAACAATAAGAAAAAATTAGTTCATTTTCCATCACATGAATAAACTTAAGCCAAAAATGAAATAATTTTAAAAACAAAAATGTATACCTTTTTTTTCCCTTTCAGTGTATATAAATATAAATTCACCTGATAGTATAACTTATGTCTATATAAGTTAAATATTGTCAACATACCTTATTGCATTGTAAAATAATAAGGCGATAACTAAAAAAAATTAAATGCAAAATTATGAAACGATAATTTTTGTGGAATACAACATCGAAATACCTTTCTTAACCATAGTGTTGCCATTCAACTTCTATATTTAAAATAATAATTAGAGATGTCTGCATTTTATACATATCCAAGCCAGCGGAGCGACAACAAATACATATCAAACATGTATTAGGATATAAACATTACGGAGAAGAAACATAAAACGTGCACATCGAGTTATGTGTTCAACAACATAAAACTAGGATACATATGGCCCGTTTAAGTACAGCGTGGCGAACTACTTAAGGTAGTTCGCGGTTTTTAACATCTGACGTAATTTATCAAAAAGTCTCTACAATTGATCTATGAAGTCTCAGCTTTCGTTTAACATTTTTTTTTTTTTAATATTGTACCGCTGTGTCTCGTATACAGCGGCCCCTGGTGGTACATATTTTTATACATACAGATTTTCACCGTTTTTGCCTTGTAAAACAATCAATATTGATTCAAAATTGTTTCAATAACATTATTAAATTACTTGTTTTATTTCCTGTGATAAGATTACAACTTTCATGCAGATAAAATACAACTTGTATTACCTTTGCATCTAATCATTACGCCGTGATCACAAGTTGATATAAATGAGGTTTTAAAAACAATGAATTTTGAACATACACAGCTTATTGCGCGAAAACGCTCTGGTACAAATACTTGAATTTCAGACATTTTAAACTTTATTAATTTCACTAAAATATGACCGAAAAAAAAAGAGGGGTGTTTTTTTTATTAAGTCATTTTATAGTGAAATGAATAAAGTTTAGTTTACTAAGTATGTTAAATATCAAGAATTTGTACAACAGCATTTTTGCGTAATCAAGCGTGAATGTTCAACATTTGTTGTTTTTAAATCCGCTTTTTAATCAACACCAGCGTTATGATTAGATGTAAAAGTAACATCAATTGCGTTTTACCTGTATTTAAGTTATAATCTCATCACAGGGAATAAAGTAAGTATTTTAATAATGTTATTAAAACAGTTTTCAATTAATATAGACCATTTTATAAGGAAAAAACGGTGAAAACCGTCCGAATAACACGTACTGCCAGGGGGCGCTGTTAACGAGATTCTGCGAGACTATATTAAGAAAATTAAAGTTAAAACGAAAGCTGATACTTCGTAGTATAAATGTACAGATTTTTGATAATTTACACCAGATGTAAAAATAAATCAATAGGAAGGCCGCGTACTACCTTAAGTAGTTTGACTGTTACGCTGTATTTAAACGGGCTAGATTGCTGGTCAGTCAAGTTGACCATCGGCCCGATAGCATCTCAAAAAGCAACACTCAGTCCTGGTTCTACCCAGGAAGCCGACACAAGAGCAATTCACATTTATAACACTCAGCTTGCTTCACGATCGAGATCGAATAAATTTAAGGTGTCCCATTAGGGTCATTGCGGCATATTTATTCAATCAAGTAAAGGCGAAACAGCGAAATAACGATGGTGAAAAGTCGAAACAACTTTTGTGAAAAGTCGATAAAAATGCAATAGTGATAAGTCGAAAATGCAATGGTGAAAGAATCGATAATGACCAAATCGTCATAATTAAATAAAGATCGCCATTATTAAAATAGTGTATAAATTAGTAATATATATATCATCGTAGCTAAATAATAACAAATCAACCTTATTGAATAATGAATTAGATAACGTACAAATCGTTTTATTTTTGATGCACATATCGACATACAAATCGACAAGATACATATTATCATAATTAAGTAAGAGCAATTCAACACAAGTTATAATGTATAAATCGCTAAAACCAAATAATCGACATAATTAAATAATAAACAAATCGCCAAAGTTAAATAACGTACAAATCTTCATAGATAAATAACGTACAAATAACGTACATATCTTCACAGTTAAATAACGTACAGATCGTCACAGATAAATAACGTATAAATAACGTACATATCTTCACAGATAAATAACGTACAGATAAATAACGTACAAATAACGTACATATCTTCACAGATAAATAACGTACACATCGTCACAGATATATAACGTACAAATAACGTACAAATCGTCACAGATAAATAACGTACAAAGAACGTACAAATCGTTACAGATAAATAATGTAAAAATCGTCACAGTTAATAACGTACAAATAACGTACAAATCGTCACAGATAGTTAATGTAAAAATCGTCACAGATAAATAAGATACAAATAACGTACAAATCGTCACACGTACAAAACGTCACAGATAAATAACGTACACATTGTTAAAGATAAATAACGTACACATTGTTACAGATAAATAACGTACACATTGTTACAGATAAATAACGAAGACATCGTCACAGATAAATAACGTACACATTGTTACAGATAAATAACGTACACATCGTCACAGATAAATAACGTACACATTGTTTCAGATAAATAACGTACAAATCGTCACAGATAAAGAACGTACAAATTGTCACAGATAAATAACGAAGACATCGTTACAGATAAATAATGTGCAAATCCGGCGGACATACGGTAATTAAAATTTAAAGATATAATTCACATAACACTATTTTTGAAAACTGTATACCCAGTATATATGTATTGATGCATATCCTCATTCCCGTTGATATTTTGTATATGGTGAATCTGGTATGTGGTGGAAAGGAATCGCATTCTACACATTTGTGTTCATGTACAACATTATTATAGATTTCATGTTTTTCTATCTTTATTAGTATAAAACAGTCGCAGGACTCCAGTATGCCGTGACATCGATTTGTAAAGGTTATTTATTTCTCATACACAAAAATGTTAAACTTCATGTAACTATAGCTGAAGCATTAACAACTCCTTACAGGTACACAGTGGGTGTATGTCCTTACAGGTACACAGTGGGTGTATGTCCTTACAGGTACACAGTGGGTGTATGTAGGCTCACTACAGCGCGGCTTAGGTGGCGCAACACACAATTTGAATGGACTCATATGTTTTTAGTAGAAATATAGTGAATTTAAATAAATAATGAGAGTTAAGGGAGATAGGGAGGGGGAGGGGGTGGGGGGGGGGGGGGGGGAGGGGGGAGATGTGGTGGGAGGATATAAAGAATAGATCCCCAATTGATCTATATTTATTAGTTGCTCTGCATATTTTAACTAACTTTATAAATTGTCTAAGTATATGTAATTATTTCACAGTTTGTTTTTACTACCAGACGATATGCAGTAAATAATGAAGATTGGAGAACATTCAGAAGCATTAGCAGTAACGCTAACAGAGGCAGTAAAAGTAGCAGTGATAGTAGCTAGAGAAGCAGTTGTAGTAGAAGCTGTATCAGCAATAGTAGTAAGCAAGGTCAGTAGTAATAACGGTAGTAAAAGCAATGTAACAATAGTAATATTTGTATAAGCAAGGTAACAGCAAGGTATCAGTACTAACAACAGCAGTAGAAACACTGTAACAGTAGTAATAACATCAGTAAAGGCAAGGTAACAGTAGAAATAACAATAGTAGAAGCAAGGTAACAGTAGTAATATTTGTATAAGCAAGGTAACAGCAAGGTAACAGTACTAACAAAAGCAGTAGAAGCAATGTAACAGTAGTAATATTTGTATAAGCAAGGTAACAGCAAGGTATCAGTACTAACAACAGCAGTAGAAACAATGTAACAATAGTAATATTTGTATAAGCAAGGTAACAGCAAGGTATCAGTACTAACAACAGCAGTAGAAACCACGAAACAGTAGTAATAACATCAGTAAAGGCAAGGTTACAGTAGAAATAACAATAGTAGAAGCAAGGTAACAGTAGTAATAACAATAGTACAATCAAGGTAACAGAAGTTATAACAATAGTAGAACGAAGGTAACAGTAGTAATAACAGCAGTAAAACCAAGGTAACAGTAGTAATAATTGTATAAGCAAGGTAACAGCAAGGTAACAGTACTAATAACAGCAGTAGAAGCAATGTAACAGTAGTAATAATATCAGTAAAGGCAAAGTAACAGTAGAAATAACAATAGTAGAGGCAAAGTAACAGTAGAAATAACAATAGTAGAAGCAACGTAACAGTAGTAATAACAATAGTAAAAGCAAAGTAACATTAGTAATGACAGCAGTAGAACAAAGGTAACAGTTATAATAACGTCGGTAAAAGCAAGGTTACAGTAGTAATAACAATAGTAGAAGCAAGGTAACAGTAGTAATAACAGCAGCAGAACCAAGGTAACAGTAGTAATAACAATAGTAAAAGCAAAGTAACATTAGTAATGACAGCAGTAGAACCAAGGTAACAGTAGTAATAACAGTAGTAGAAGCAAGGTAACAATAGTAGTCTTTGTATAAGCAAGGTAACAGCAAGGTAACAGTACTAATAACAGCAGTAGAAGCAAGGTAACAGTAGAAATAACAATAGTAGTAGCAAGGTAACAGTAGTAATAACAATAGTAGGAGCAAGGTAACAATAGTAATATTTGTATAAGCAAGGTAACAGCAAGGTAACAGTAGTAATAACAGTAGTAGAAGCAAGGTAACAATAGTAATATTTGTATAAGCAAGGTAACAGCAAGGTAACAGTACTAATAACAGCAGTAGAAGCAAGGTAACAGTAGAAATAATAATAGTAGAAGCAAGGTAACAGTAGTAATAACAATAGTAGGAGCAAGGTAACAATAGTAATAACAGTAGTAAAAGCAAAGTAACATTAGTAATGACAGCAGTAGAACCAAGGTAACAGAAGTAATAACAGTAGTAGAACCAAGGTAACAATAGTAGTATTTGTATAAGTACGGTAACAGCAAGGTTACAGTACTAATAATATCAGAAGAAGCAATATAACAGAAGTAATAACATCAGTCAAGGCAAGGTAACAGTAAAAATAACAATAGTAGAAGCAAGGTAGCAGTAGTAACAACAATAGTAGAAGCAAGGTAACAGTAGTACTAACAATAGTATAAGCAAGATAACAGTAGTTATAACAGTAGTATAATCCAGGTAACAGTAGTAATAACAATAGTACAAGCAAGATAGCAGTAGTTATAACAGTAGTAGAAGCAAAGTAACAATAGTAATAACAGCAGTAGAAGCAAGGTAACAGTTATAATAACATCAGTAAAAGCAAGGTAACAGTAGTAATAACAATAGTAGAACCAAGGTAACAGTAGTAATAACAGCAGTAGAACCAAGGTAACAGAAGTAATAACAGAAGTAGTACCAAAGTAACAGTTTTAACAGCAGTAGAACCAAGGTAACAGTAGTAAAAAAACAGCAGTAAAACCAAGGTAACAGTAGTAATAACAGAAGTAGAACCAATGTTACAGTAGTAATAACAATTGTAGAAGCAAGGTAACAGTAGTAATAACAATAGTACAAGCAAGATAACAGTAGTTATAACAGTAGTAGAAGCAAGGTAACTGTAGTTATAACAATAGTAGAAGCAATGTAACAGTAGAAATAACAATAATACAAGCAAGATAACAGTAGTTATAACAGTAGTAGAAGCAAGGTAACAGTAGTTATAATAATAGTACAAGCAAGATAACAGTAGTTATAACAGTAGTAGAAGTAAAGTAACAGTAGTAATAACAGCAGTAGAAGCAAGGTAACAGTTATATTAACATCAGTAAAAGCAATGTAACAGTAGTAATAACAATAGTTGAATCAAGGTAACAGTAGTAATAACAATAGTAGAAGCAAGGTAACAATAGTAATAACAGAAGTAGTAGAACCAAGGTAACAGTAGTAATAACAGAAGTAGAACCAAGGTAACAGTAGTAATAACAGAAGTAGAATCAAGGTAACAGTAGTAATAACAACAGTAAAACCAAGATAACAGTTATATTAACATCAATAAAAGCAATGTGACAGTAGTAATAACAATAGTAGAAGCAAGGTAACAGTAGTTATAACAGCAGTAGAACCAAGGTAACAGTAGTAATAACAATAGTAAAACCACGGTAACAGTAGTAATAACAATAGTAGAACCAAGGTAACAGTAGTAATAACAGCAGTAGAAACAAGGTAACAGTATTAATAACAGCAGTAGAACCAAGGTTACAGTAGTAATAACAGCAGTAGAACCAAGGTAACAGTAGTAATAACAGAAGTAGAACCAAGGTTACAGTAGTAATAACAGCAGTAGAACCAAGGTAACAGTAGTAATAACAGAAGTAGAATCAAGGTAACAGTAGTAATAACAACAGTAAAACCAAGATAACAGTTATATTAACATCAATAAAAGCAATGTGACAGTAGTAATAACAATAGTAGAAGCAAGGTAACAGTAGTAATAACAGCAGTAGAACCAAGGTAACAGTAGTAATAACAATAGTAAAACCACGGTAACAGTAGTAATAACAATAGTAGAACCAAGGTAACAGTATTAATAACAGCAGTAGAACCAAGGTAACAGTAGTAATAACAGCAGTAGAACCAAGGTAACAGTAGTAATAACAGAAGTAGAACCAAGGTAACAGTACTAATAACAGCAGTAGAACCAAGGTAACAGTAGTAATAACAGCAGTAGAAGCAATGTAACAGTAGTTATAACAGCAGTAGAAGCAATGTAACAGTAGTGATAACAGAAGTAAAACCAAGGTAACAGTAGTAATAACAGAAGTAGAAGCAATGTAAAAGTGGTAATTAAAGCAGTAGAACCAATGTAACAGTAATAACAACAGTAGTAGAAGCAAAAGGAGCAGCACTTATAGTCACACTAGTAGAAAGGTTCCAAACGATGTCCTGTTGGGGGCCATCGCAGCATTTTTATTAAATGAAGATAAGCCGAAACAACAAAACTACGATGGTGAAAAGTGGGAACAACGTTGCTGAAAAGTCGTATAGTTCGTTGTTTCGACTTTTCACCATCGTAGTTTCGACTTTTTACACAATAGTTCCGACTTTTCGCATCGTAGTTTCGTTGTTTAAACTTTACTTAAAATATTAAATATGACGGACACCGTAGTTCCAAACTCACGCTTGAAACGTTAAATATGTCATCTTTTTTACTCCTGTGTTGTATACTTTCAGATTACATCGTTCCTCCGGAGGGCACTCGACAGGTTCTTCTATGATTTTAGATTTAGTCTTGGGTGACTGAACTAGAGTATCCAATACTTTAACAGAGGGCAAAGACAGAAACACTCCTGCCAGCAATCAAATTCTCTGTTTCACATCTTCGTGATATGTATACGATCACTTGTCTTATGATTGTTTTTTATTAAATACTACTGTATTATGAGACTTAAATACAGATGCTGTTCAATGTTAGAAGTGTAAGTCAGTCACCAACCTCGTAGCCGGTAACCATTCATTTGAACAACCTGCACCCGTGCGTGTAACGTGCTCGACCGTTACGCGGTAAACGCACTAGCGCAGGTAGTTCAAGATGAATGGTCCACCTGCTCGGTTGTTAACTATTACTTACTCTATTGCTCTTTTTGGTTCACTCAGGTTAGTATCCAACATGAATACTGGGTGTTGTATACCTGCGCACGTGGGCTGACTATCATGTGATATTTGGACACGTGGGCATGTATTCATTTTCTTGAGACAGGTCCATAATAAATTTTAAAAAGTTAATATTTGACAATAAAACGATCTTTTAACACCATAAAGCGGGTAATAAATCACCATAGACACTTATCTTCTATACATATAACAAATGTACCCTGTTCAACTAAGATATAAATATAGGTAGAATGTTTGTTATACGAGATAATAATTATTGCCTGTGATACTTAAGAGAGGTAAATAATGCGACTGCCGTATCATTTCTTAGAAATCATGTAATATTTTGACGAAACAACTTGGTGTAGCGGTCACTGCAATCGTACATACTCGGCAAATTCCGTCATCTTCGGTATTAGACCTCGTAAATAATTGTAGGAATACACCAATTGGTAATTTGCCCCGGCAAGTTACTTCCCGTTATTATCGTAAACAAAAATGGCTGACTTTTCGACGTCATTCAGTTTTCTTTGAACATAATGGAAATTAAACATTCTTTGAAAAAAAGAACAGCTTGAAGCGTTGTAGAATGTAGTCCGGCCATGTGTTAGTCTGGTACTCGGCAGAAAGGCCGGGTCACAGCAATATGGCGGCCCCCGTATTATTTCCGAGGTTATTACGTAGTAATAGCCAAGGTGTTTCGAGTGGCGGTCACTGGTGCGTGACACATGTGAAAATCGATCTCAAACATTCGCTGATCTGGGTGCAATGTATATGTGCAATGTGCTTTATAGGGTATACATTGCACTGTATGCAAAATAACTGGCAAACGGGCTAAAACTGTGCTTGAAATTAGGGCCCATATTCGAGGAGGGCATTACTTGGGTTGAAGTCGAAATACATTAACCGAGAGGTCTGTGACATTTACGGGGAGAACAAAAGGCATATAATATTATTTGTAGGTGGATGGTCAAATTTCGATTTGGACAACAGCAGTTGAAAGATTCTGCTCGCGCTTGTCGTCATGTAACCGTTCAACAACCAAAGAAAACATCGAAAAAATCCGCGAAATCCTGAAAACTGATGCTTAATACATAACCCTTAAAGTCGAACTAAACCTGTGTTTTGTCATTATAAACATTGTATTAAAATGTCAAAAGATTTGATTCATGCATTTTATGTAATTGCACGGAAATCAAAGTAGGACGGACGGACGGACGGACGGACGGACGGACGGACGGACCGAAATTAGTGTTTCCCGCTTTTTCGCAAAGCGAGTGACCTTTTCGCAAAGCGAGTGACAAAAAACAAGTTTTCTAAGAAGATATATAACTCGCGAAATGCCCCCAAGGACCTGTTATTTTCCTGGGGACGGTTTCACTAAACATCTCAAGCTGAGATTTTCTTCAACTCAAAAATTTCGATTTTCTCTAAATGATACGCATTAAATGACCACATACATTTGAACTTTGAACAAACCTGTACTGGTTTGTAGAGGATAACATGCAAATAATAAATCTAAATGAAGCTCTAGCTTTTAAAAAAATTGAGTTGAGGAAAATCTCAACTTAGGATATTTAGTGAAACTGGGACTAGTGCCTTAAGGATATACATGTTCAACAATACGAAATCTATTTTCAAAATTGGATCGCGCGGTTAAAAACGTGTGTTTCAACTACAGGGTAGTATTTTGAAAGGAGTCGCCAAAAATGATAAAAAAAATGACGATAGTTCTCTAGTAACAATACCAATCGCATTATTTACGGAACACCCCTCCCTCGTATTTAATCGGTATTATGACGTTTAAAGCTTATTTTAGAGTCAAATTAACTGTGTTAGCGTTTTCCTTGGGCAAGTTTGGATATGTCTTGTAGTCGCATTTCGAAGCTTTGTAGTATAAATGTTCTATAAATAGTAACAACTTTCAAAAATCCGAAGGAAATAGTTTCACATGTGCATTTCGAATCGCCCATTATTCTAATTTAGTTCGGAAATATAAACCAGCAAGTTTGGACCTATTTCCGGTGCTTTTTGATATGGTTACTGTATGTTTGATTAATTGCTTATTCTTTTCGAATATTTTTTGTTCATTTCATTTGCAATACTATTTTTTTCCTACATTACTCCATAAAGTAAATGCATAGATTCCTAAAAAAAGACAAAACAAAAATGATTTGTCCGCACACGTAGGCCTATATGCAACTGTATCTTTGCTCATATCTAGCCAACGTTCTTTGTTTTTTTAAATATTACTTGCAAAATTCAGCTACGAGATTTAACTTTTTAAACAATATAAACATGTGTAAGGGAACCTTCCTTATTATGGACTTTCAATAGTTAGATATTTCAACATTGACCTTTATAACTATGAAACATAAACATTTAAAACACTAATTGTGTCATAAATTGAATCAATAGATGTACTTTTGTGTCACGTCAACATAAAACATTTGTACTGTGTTTCACATATATTTCAACTACGTGGTGCTTACATGATGATCAGCTGTAATGTCAACACGAGATATCGATCATTTCAAACATATTAAACGTGTTTTACACTACTACGAACATACAACAATCTTCAGTTAAAGTGTGTGAACTCATGTTACGAATAGATCTTCAGATTTACATTATAATAGATTATTTTTGTATTCAAGACATGGAAAACATTCATAGATACATCTTAGAAAACCTACGCGAAAGAGATTCTCTCAGGAACAGTCACACTTGCGAGAGCTATCTATCTGGTCAAGTTCGGTAGAGTGACTTACTGAGCAGTGATTCGATCAAGTGATTTTTATAGTAAGCTTTAAATAACAGAGATATTTGGGCATTTCGTGTGAGAATAGTTGACCTTCATTTCTATAGTTCAAAATATGGCGGCTCGTCGACTTCCTGATGCGCGAACTACTTTCATCAATGTTTACGGCTGGTTTTTGATGAATGTATATATTTCTAACTGCTAAACTGTCAATATGTTACAATTATGTAAAAAAAGAAAGAAAGACTAATAAGGCAGATAGAAACCAGTGTCATTAGAAATGATTTAATATTTAATGCATTATGGACGTTATATTGAGCGCAAGGTTATTTCGTCTGCGAGATTCATGCGCACACTAAATTTAACTCTGGCTTTTAAATTTGTATGCGCTTTATTATCATATTTGTATAAACTTCTCAGGCTTTTCATAAAAGCCTTCATTTGAACAAATGAACCGGACCGCAGCATTGTCTATTGGTAGAGCGCCCGCTTCGCATGCGGAAGGTCGTAGGTTCGAACCCCGACCGGGTCATACCAAAGACTTTTAAAATGGTACTAGAAGCTTCCTCGCTTGACGCTCAGCATTTAGAGGAAAGTTCTAGGTCTGGTAGGCCCGGTGTCAGTATAATGTGACTGAGTGGGGTATCATACCATGTGTCTGCGGCATGATACTCCAGTGTGACAGCGCTCAGATTACTGTCTCAAGTAGACACCGTCGCGGTATGACTGAAAAAGTGTTGAAAGCGACGCTAAATACCATACAACAACAAAAACAACAACAAATCAACCTACCATATTGTGTTATTTTTAACTTGTCTGAGTTATTAGTATTGGCAAAGCACTTAGCGTTGTTGAAATCAAATGCATTGATTGGACGTTGTAATCACGTGGTACGTTCCCAGAATGCATATATGCAGGAGCAGATTGGCATTTGGTCATCTTCCTCACTGATCTAACTAACACTCGGTGTTTTACATTTGAATTTGAACAGCCATTCTAGCTGCAGTAGTTAATTTGATTCAACTAGATATAAGTTCTACTTGAGAGCCCACACATCTTATAAACATATAAGGTAGATCTACAACAATAAGTATAATACAAGTCATGTTAACACTAGGCCTATCACTATGTCAGTCCGTAGTCATTACCATGTGGTTACAAGCCCAAGGCGGTGCATTGCTCTTAAATGGAAATCACGTATACATATCTAGATCTACATGTACTTAAGATAATTGAATAAGCACTAAAATGGGGAAGATTCCATTACAGAGGGAGCTCCACTTTTGAATCAACCAGTATATACCGCAGTACAAATAGTACTGTATTATTTCGTTAATATCATTTATAAAACGTATACACTACCTTACACGCTTGGTTAAGTAAAGCATGTTTATATTAAATATAACTGTGTTTGAATATTGTTCCATCCAGTAACTTCCTGCATGTATGGGAGTATAATGAAGTTTTAAGCCTACATGGGACAGGTACCTTACACACATATATATAGTATAGTGACTCTGGGCTAACGATGTGGCGAGCGTCAAAACTTTCTTTGAAATACATAATTCAACTTCGAAATCGAACTTTTTCAATATATGTCATCTGCACTTAGCTATGCACTTTTGTATATAAACTTTTTCATGGATAAATGTCACTCGTAAGTGTCGCATGACCCCCAAATAGTCTGTGAAAATAACAATATATTTTATAATAGGTAGGGATTTAAATGTATCCATGAATATCAAGAGTAATGGACTGCATTACAGACTAAACATTCAATTTCATGTTTGTCCACATTAAAGTGTGACATTGACCTTTATGTCGCGGGTGCTGGTCTGGGTCTTACGTGCTTAAGTTACAGACACAAAGTGTTGTCAAACAAACTGAAAAGTGTGACCTTGACCTTTGAGGTACGGGTGTGGGTCTTACGTGTGACACGTCGTCATGTCACGCTAATGAATTGAGCTATGGTTTTTGAAATATACCCATAGCTGACAAAGTTACAGACCGGACACGGAATCTTAAACAGACTTAAAAAACTTTTTTTTTTCGGGGGGAGCATAAAAATGTTAACAGATTTAAATTATCTTGGAGATTAAACTTTCTTAGAAATATTGATTTTAACTCAGAGACGGGACCGTTTTCCGCTAGTATTTGTGTATAAATGTGCCCAATTTATTGCAATATATCAATGAAATTTGCACATATTATGCGTTTTATATTGTTATTGTTCAAATTATCAGTGCCTTTGCATTTCTAAATCGGTTGAGATTATCATTCTCTCGGCCCTAATAAAATAGATTTTTAAGTACTACGTGCAAATATCAAAGCCCTGGGCCTTGTAGTTCGACGCAGGTGAGTAAAAAACAAGAAGAGTAAAAACTACTTTATTGCATATTTAATAAAATAAACTGACGATTAGAGAGGAGGAAAAACGCTGTTTATCACGTCTCGTTCTTCCTGAGAAATTTCTGGATGCCATAAGTCAATGATAAGAACCGCCCTGTCGTCCCCATGTCCATGTCCACTTTCTGAGTTTATCATATCTGTTGAAGCACCATTGTCCCCGAGATACGTCACTGAGTGGAGGAACGAATCATCGAATATGAGACATTTTCCCGCCTTCCATGATGCTTGATCGTCTGCTACAGACAATGTACAGAGATCTGTCGTCATCAAACCTGGAGTAAAAGAAAAGTTATGTCTCCCATTATGGAAAATACTTCGTATTCCTCTTACTGGACAAAAGGTTATTTACTAGGAAAATTTAAATTGGATGTTTAATTAAGTTTCAACACAATACTATTCTATTATGTAAAACAATAGCGGGATCATACAAATCACAGCCCCTTCAATCCCCCACTCACAGTGTAGCACCCAGTGGAATCATCTAACATATCATGAACATATATAGATTCCAGTGGAATCATCTAACAGATCATGAATATAGAGTAACGTCCAGTTGAATCATCTAACATATCATGAACATAGAGTAGTATCCAGTGGAATCATCTAACAGATCATGAATATAGTATCCAGTAGAATTATCTAAAAGACCATGAATATAGAGTAATATCCAGTGGAATCATCTAACATATCATGAATATATAGTAGTATCTAGCGGAATCATCTAACATATCATGAATATAGATTATAATCTAGTGGAATCATCTATCAAATCATATAGAGTAATATCTAGTGGAATCATCTAACATATCATGAATATAGAGTAGAATAAAGTGAAATCATCTATCAAATCATAAATATAGAGTAGTATCCAGTGGAATCATCTAACAGATCATGAATATAGTATCCAGTAGAATTATCTAAAAGACCATGAATATAGAGTAATATCCAGTGGAATCATCTAACATATCATGAATATATAGTAGTATCTAGTGGAATCATCTAACATATCATGAATATAGAGTAGAATATAGTGGACTCATCTATCAAATCATATATATAGAGTAATATCTAGTGGAATCATCTAACATATCATGAATATAGAGTAGAATGTAGTGGACTCATCTATCAAATCATATATAGAGTAATATCTAGTGGAATCATCTAACATACCATGAATATAGAGAAGAAACTAGTGGAATTATCTAACATATCATGAATATAGAGTAACATCTAATGGACTCATCAAACATATCATGAATATAGAGTAGAATCAAGTGAAATCATCTCTATCAAATCATAAATATAGAGTAGCATACAATGGAATCATCTAACATATCATGAATATATAGTAGTATCTAGTGGAATCATCTAACATATCATGAATATAGAGTAGGATCTAGTGGACTCATCTATCACATCATATATAGAGTAAAATCTAGTGGAATCATCGAACATATCATGAATATAAAGTAACACCGAGTGGAATCATCTATCAAATCATATGTAGAGTAATATCTAGTGGACTCATCTATCACATCATATATAGAGTAATATCTAATGGACTCATCTAACATATCATGAATATAGAGTAACATCCAGTGGAATCATCCAGCATATCATGAATATAGAGTAACATCCAGAGGAATCATCTAACATATCATGAATATAGAGTAGTATCCAGTGGAATCATCTATTAAATCATATATAGAGTAGAATCTAGTGAAATCATCTTTCAAATCATAAATATAGAGTAATACCTAGTGGAATAATCTAACATATCATGAACATAGAGTAGTATACAATGGAATCATCTAACATATCATGAATATAGAGTTATATCCAGTAGAATCATCTAATATATCATGAATATAGAGTAGAATATAGTGGACTCATCTATCAAATCATATATATAGAGTAATATCTAGTGGAATCATCTAACATATCATGAATATAGAGTAGAATGTAGTGGACTCATCTATCAAATCATATATATAGAGTAATATCTAGTGGAATCATCTAACATATCATGAATATAGAGTAGAATGTAGTGGACTCATCTATCAAATCATATATAGAGTAATATCTAGTGGAATCATCTAACATACCATGAATATAGAGAAGAAACTAGTGGAATTATCTAACATATCATGAATATAGAGTAACATCTAATGGACTCATCAAACATATCATGAATATAGAGTAGAATCAAGTGAAATCATCTCTATCAAATCATAAATATAGAGTAGCATACAATGGAATCATCTAACATATCATGAATATATAGTAGTATCTAGTGGAATCATCTAACATATCATGAATATAGAGTAGGATCTAGTGGACTCATCTATCACATCATATATAGAGTAAAATCTAGTGGAATCATCGAACATATCATGAATATAAAGTAACACCGAGTGGAATCATCTATCAAATCATATGTAGAGTAATATCTAGTGGACTCATCTATCACATCATATATAGAGTAATATCTAATGGACTCATCTAACATATCATGAATATAGAGTAACATCCAGTGGAATCATCCAGCATATCATGAATATAGAGTAACATCCAGTGGAATCATCTAACATATCATGAATATAGAGTAGTATCCAGTGGAATCATCTATTAAATCATATATAGAGTAGAATCTAGTGAAATCATCTTTCAAATCATAAATATAGAGTAATACCTAGTGGAATAATCTAACATATCATGAACATAGAGTAGTATACAATGGAATCATCTAACATATCATGAATATAGAGTTATATCCAGTAGAATCATCTAATATATCATGAATATAGAGTAACATCCAGTGTAATCACCTTACATATCATGAATATAGAGTAGTATCCAGTGGAATCATCTAACATATCATGAATATAGAGTAACATCCAGTGGAATCATCTAACATCATGAATATAGAGTAGTGTCCAGTGGAATCATCTAACATATCATGAATATAGTGTAACATCCAGTGGAATCATCTAACAGATCATGAATATAGAGTAGTATCCAGTGGAATCATCTATTATATCATGAATATAGAGTAACATCCAGTGGAATCATCTTACATATCATGAATATAGAGCAGTATCCAGTGGAATCATCTAACATATCATGAATATAGAATAGTATCAAGTGGACTCTTCTAACATATCATGAATATAGAGTAACATCCAGTCGAATCATCTAACATATCATGAATATAGTGTAACATCCATTGGAATCATCTAACAGATCATGAATATAGAGTAGTATTCAGTGGAATCATCTATCATATCATGAATATAGAGTAACATCCAGTGGAAACATCTTACATATCATGAATATAGAGCAGTATCCAGTGGAATCATCTAACATATCATCAATATAGAGTAGTATCCAGTGGAATCATCTAACATATCATGAATATATAGTAGTACATGTATCTAGTGGAATCATCTAATATATCATGAATATAGAGTAACATCCAGTGGAATCACTCAACATATCATGAACAAATAGAAGTATCCAGTGGAATCATCTAACATATAATGAATATAGAGTAACATCCAGTGGAATCATCTAACATATCATGAATATAGAGTAACATCCAGTGGAATCATCTTACATATCATGAATATAGAGCAGTATCCAGTGCCTGTGGAATCATTTAACATATAATAAATATAGAGTAGTATCCAGTGGAATCATCTAACATATCATGAATATATAGTAGTACATGTATCTAGTGGAATCATCTAATATATCATGAATATAGAGTAACATCCAGTGGAATCATATTACATATCATGAATATAGAGTAACATCCAGTTGAATCATCTAACATATCATAAATAAAGAGTAGTATCAAGTGGAATCATCTAACATATCATCAATATAGATTAACATCCAGTGGAATCATGTAACATATCATAAATAAAGAGTAGTATCAAGTGGAATCATCTAATATATCATCAATATAGAGTTGTATCCAGTGGAATCATCTAACATATCATGAATATAGAGTTGTATCAAGTGGAATCATCTAACATATCATGAATATAAAGTAACATCCAGTGGAATCATCTAACATATCATAAATAAAGAGTAGTATCAAGTGAAATCATCTAACATATCATCAATATAGAGTAGTATCCAGTGGAATCATCTAACATATCATGAACATAGAGTAACATCCAGTGGAATCATCTAACATATCATAAATAAAGAGTAGTATCAAGTGGAATCATCTAACATATCATCACTATAGGGTACTATCCAGTAGAATCATCTAACATATCATGAATATAGAGTAACATCCAGTAGAATCATCTAACATATCATGAACATAGAGTAACATCCAGTGGAATCATATTACATATCATGAATATAGAGTAACATCCAGTGGAATCATCTTACATATCATGAACATAGAGAAGTATCCAGTGGAATTATCTAACATATCATGAATATAGAGTAGCATGCAGTGGAATCATCTAACATATCATGAATATAGAGTACATTCAGTAAAATCATCTAACATATCATGAATATAGAGTAACATCCAGTAGAATTATCTATCAAATCATATATAGAGTAACATCATGTGGAATCATCTAACATATCATGAATATAGAGTAGCATCCAGTAGAATCATCTAACATATCATGAATATAATGTAATATCCAGTAGAATCATCTAACATATCATGAATATAGAATATCCAGTAGAATCATCTAACATATCATAAATGTAGAGTAATATCCAGTAGAATTATCTATCAAATCATATATAGAGTAACATCCAGTGGAATTATATAACATATCATGAATATAGGGTAACATCTAATGGACTCATCTAACATATCCTGAATATAGAGTAACAGCCAGTGGAATTATCTAACATATCATGAATATAGAGTACATCCAGTGGAATCATCTAACATATCATGAATACAGAATAATATCCAGTAGAATTATCTAACACATCATGAATATAGAGTAACATCCAGTGGAATCATCTAACATATCATGAATATAGAGTACTATTCAGTAGAAACATCTAACATATCATGAATATAGAGTTACATCCTGTGGAATCATCTAACTATCATGAATAAAAAGTAGCATCCAGTGGAATTGTCTAACAGAGCATGAATATAGAGTAGCATCCATTGGAATCATATAACATATCATGAATAAAGAGTAGCATCCAGTGGAATTGTCTAACAGAGCAAGAATATAGAGTAGCATCCATTGGAATCATATAACATATCATGAACAGGGAGTAGCTTCCAGTGGAATCATATAACAGATTATGAATATAGAGTAGTATCCAGTGGAATCATATAACAGATTATGAACATAGAGTAGTATCCAGTGGAATCATCTTACATATCATGAATATAATAGTAGTATTCAGAGGAATCATCTAACATATGATGAATATAGAGTAGAATCCAGTCAACTCATCTAACAGATCATGAATATGGAGTAGTACCCAGTGGAAACATCTATCATATCATGAGTATAGAGTGGAATCAAGTGGATTCATTTAACATATCATGAACATAGAGTTATATCCAGTGGAATCATCTATCATATCATGAATAAAGAGTAGCATCCAGTGGATTCATCTAACATATCATGACTATAGAGTAGTATCCAGTGGACTCATCTAACAGATCATGAATATAGAGTAACATCCAGTGGAATCATCTAACATATCATGAATATAGAGTACATTCAGTAGAATCATCTAACATATCATGAATATAGAGTAACATCCAGTCGAATTATCTATCAAATCATATATAGAGTAACATCATGTGGAATCATCTAATATATCATGAATATAGAGTAGCATCCAGTAGAATCATCTAACATATCATGAATATAGAGTAGTATCCAGTAGAATCATCTAACATATCATAAATATAGAGTTATATCCAGTAGAATTATCTATCAAATCATATATAGAGTAACATCCAGTGGAATTATCTAACATATCATGAATATAGGGTAACATCTAATGGACTCATCTAACATATCCTGAAAATAGAGTAACAGCCAGTGGAATTTTCTAACATATCATGAATACAGAGTACATCCAGTGGAATCATCTAACATATCATGAATACAGAATAATATCCAGTAGAATTATCTAACATATCATGAATATAGAGTAACATCCAGTGGAATCATCTAACATATCATGAATATAGAGTAATATTCAGTAGAATCATCTAACATATCATGAATATAGAGTAACATCCTGTGGAATCATCTAACTATCATGAATAAAAAGTAGCATCCAGTGAAATTGTCTAACAGAGCATGAATATTGAGTAGCATCCATTGGAATCATATAACATATCATGAATAAAGAGTAGCATCCAGTGGAATTGTCTAACAGAGCAAGAATATAGAGAAGCATCCATTGGAATCATATAACATATCATGAATATAGAGTAGTATCCAGTAGAATCATCTAACAGATCATGAACATGGAGTAGCATCCAGTGGAATCATATAACAAATAATGAACATAGAGTTGTATCCAGTGGATTCATCTTACACATCATTAATATAATAGTAGTATTCAGAGGAATCATCTAACATATCATGAATATAGAGTAGAATCCAGTCGACTCATCTAACAGATCATGAATATAGAGTAGTACCCAGTGGAAACATCTATCATATCATACCCATAGAGTGGAATCAAGTGGATTCATTTAACATATCATGAACACAGAGTAGCATCCAGTGAAATCATCTAAAAGATCATGAATATAGAGTAGTATCCAGTGGAATCATCTAAAAGATCATGAACATAGAATATTATCCAGTGGAATCATCTAACAGATCATGAACATAGAGTATTATCCAGTGGAATCATCTAACAGATCATAAACATAGAGTAGTATCAAGTGGGATCATCTAACAGATCATGAATATAGAGTAGCATCCAGTGGAATCATCTAAAATATCATGAATATAGAGGAGTAATTAGTGGAATCATCTAAAATATCATGAACATAAGGTAGTATCCAGTGGAATCATCTAACAGACCATGAACATAGATCAGCATCCAGTGGAATCATCTAAAAGATCATGAATATAGAGTAGTATCCTGTGGAATCATCTAACATATCGAGAATATAGAGTAGTATCCAGTTGAATCATCTAACAGATCATGAGTATAGATTAGTATCCAGTGGAATCATCTAACAGATCATGAACATAGATTAGTATCTAGTGGAATCATCTAGCATATCATGAATGTAGAGTGGTATCCAGTGGAATCATCTAACATATCATGGATATAGAGTAGTACCAGTGGAATCATCTAACATATCATGAATATAGAGTAGCATCAATTGGAATCATCTAACATATCATGAATATAGAGTAGTATCCAGTGAAATCATCTAACAGACCATGAACATAGAGAAGTATCCAGTGGAATCATCTAACAGATCATGAACATAGAGAAGTATCCAGTGGAATCAACTAACAGATCATGAACACAGAATAGCATCTAGTGGAATCATCTAACACACCATGAATATAGAATAGCATCCAGTGGAATCATATAACATATCATGAATATACAGAAGTATCCAGTGGAATCAACTAACAGACCATGAACATAGAGAAGTATCCAATGGAATCATCTAACAGATCATTAATACAGAGTAGTATCCAGTGGTATCATCTAACAGACCATGAACATTGAGAAGTTTCCAGTGGAATCAACTAACAGATCATGAACACACAGTAGCATCTCGTGGAATCATCTAACACACCATGAATATAGAGTAGCATCCAGTGGAATCATATAACATATCATGAATATATAGTAGTATCAAGTGGAATCATCTAAAGACCATGAATATAGAGTAGCATCAAGTGGATTCATTGAACATATCATGGACATAGAGTAGTATCCAATGGAATCATCTATAATATCATGAACATGGAGTAGTATCCAATGGAATAATCTAACAGATCATGAATATGGAGTAACATTCAGTGGATTCATCTAACATATCATGGACATAACGTAGTATCCAATGGAATTATCTAACATATCATGAATAGAGAAAAGTATCCAGTGGAATCATCTAACAGATCATGAACAGAGAGTAGTATCCAGTAGAATTATTTAACAGATCATGAACATAGAGTAGTATCTAGTGGATTCAACTAACATATCATGAACACAGAGTAGTATCCAGTGGATTCATCTAACAGATCATGAATATAGAGTAGTATCCAGTGAAATTGTCTAACAGATCATGAATATAGAGTAGCATTCAGTGGAATTATCTAACAGATCATGAACATAGAGTAGTATCCAGTGGAATCATTTAATATATCATGAATATATGTAGCATCCAGTGGAATCATATAACATACTATGGATATAGAGTAGTAACCAGTAGAATCGTCTAACATATTAAGAATATAGAGTAGCATCCATTGAAATCATTTAACATATCATGAATATAGAGTAGTATCCAGTGGAATCATCTAACATAGCATGAATATAGAGAAGCATCCATTGAAATCATTTTAACATATCATGAACACAGAGTAGTATCCAGTGGAATCATCTAACAGACCATGAACATAGAGAAGTATCCAGTGGAATCAACTAACAGATCGTGAACACAGATGAACATCTAGTGGAATCATCTAACACACCATTAATATAGAGTTGCATCCATTGGAATCATATAACATATCATGAATATAGAGTAGTATCCATTGTAATCATCTAACATATCATGACTATAGAGTAGCATCCAGTGGAATTATCTAAGATAGCATGAATATACGGTAGTATCCAGTGGAATTATCTAACAGATCATGAACACAGAGTAACATCAAGTGGAATCATCTAACACACCATGAATATAGAGTTGCATCCACTGGAATCATATAACATATCATGAATATAGAGTAGTATCCAGTGGTATCATCTAACAGGCCATGAATATAGAGTAACATCCAGTAGAATCATCTTACATATCATGAACAGGGCTCAAACTGGGTCTGAATTTTAGGGAGAAGTGACTTCTCCTTCATCCAAAAAAAAGGAGAAGTGGAGAAAAAATAGGGAGAAGTGGTAAATTTCGTCACGCGGTTACACGAAAACTTAGTTTCATTAAAATTAATGCTATGTCATTATGTGTGTTTTTGTTTTATATTGTTTTTATAATGTTTTATATTGTTTTTGATTTATATCAAATGTATTGGTTGACTGCCTTCTTGTCTTTTATCTGATGTTGTAATTAAGGAACAAGTTTTTGTGTGATATATTCTTAAAGAAAAGGGAGTTTAACTTTCTGAATAAAGATACAGCTAAATGAACTTACAATTTACTTTTTCATGGTAGGAGTATTCTCCATGCCACTCATAATTGTTTAATTTTTTTTTGGCAAAGAACATGGAACACTAGTACCTGATAAAAGCTGAAGATAAATGCTATTTATCTATAACTTTATCTCCGAAAGAGTAATCAAAAAGATATTTCTCTGTTCACATATCATTTTTATTTTTTACCAAATAAACACTTTTTTATTAAAATGCAAAACATAATCATAAGTTCATGAAACATACATTAAACACACATTTTTTTAAAATTTCAGATGCTGTGTTACATGCTATCCCGACTGCAGTCTACACACTGCTTAAACTAACTGTTTCCTACTTGACCTTTTTAATTCTCATTTATAAATATTTCGTACTTTCTGTTGTTTCCAATATTTCAAGGCTTTTTGGAAGTCAAACTTTGTAGTTATAGGTCGGATCACAACTATTTAGAGTAATTAAACCAGCTGATTTAAACAAACAAATTGAGTAACAAAACAATTTTTTTATGTGAACTCTTTACATCCCTCACGGACACCGAATTAACAGTTGTTATAATCGATTCAGTTCAATTTGTTTATTTCGACTCGAACATATTTATAGACAACAGTTAGCAGCAACATAATTATCAATACCTCTTTAATCATCGGTAATTTCTTAAAATCAAACGCGCAAATTATTCATTTTAAACGTATAATTCAGAATTGAATTACACTCTTTCAATCAACTATGCATCTCGCAAACACAAAGGATGATTACGTCATACGTGGAAAGTTACTTTGTTCATGGAAAACTTTGATTGACAGTTGAAAAAAAATGATCCGTTTCAATAAGACGCTGGATGTTTTAACTCTATGTAAGGGAAACCTTGATCTTGGTCAGCCAAACGATGGCGTTGCCTAGCAACCTATACGATGTTGGCACGGGGTGTAAACACATATGCCGAAAATTGCCTGAGGATATTTGGATCAGAAGTAACCGAATATTGCAATTTGTATTCCCACGTATGGCGACACTTATGCACGGATTAGAGAATATACCAAATATTGGTTATAGTTGTAATTTGCACTTCGCTAGCGTCCAGAAAAAAAGCGATGTTGCTAATTTTAAGGCGACTTAAAACTTCGCCGTGACCTAAAAAAAAAGCGAAGTGACGGAGAAAAAAGCGACTTTGTCGCCCACGTCGCCCTCTAGTTTGAGCCCTGCATGAATATAGAGTAGTTTCCAATGGAATCATCTAACATATCATGAATATGAAGTAGCATCCAGTGGATTCATCTAACATATCATGGACATAGAGTAATATCCAGTGGAATCATATTACATATCATGAATAGAGAGTAGTATCCAGTGGAATCATGTAACAGATCATGAATATGGAGTAGCATCCAGTGGAATCATCTAAAAGATCATGGATATAGAGAAGTATCCAGTAGAATCTACAAACAGATCATGAATTTAGAGTAATATCCAGTGGAATCATCTTACATATCATTAATATAGAGTAGTATCCAGTGGATTTATGTAACAGATCATGAATATAGAATAGCATCCAGTGTAATCATCTAACATATCATGAATATGGAGTTGTATCCAGTGGAATAATCTACCATATGACTATAGAGTAGCATCCAGTGGAATTATCTAAGATAGCATGAATATACGGTAGTATCCAGTGGAATTATCTAACATATCATGAATATACGGTAGTATCCAGTGGAATTATCTAACATATCATGAATATAGGGTAGTATCCAGTGGAATTATCTAAGACATCATGAATATATAGAGTAACATCCAGCAGAATCATCTAACAGATCATGAATATAGAGTAGTATCAAGTGGAATCATCTAACAGATCATGAATATAGAGTAGTATCCAGTAGAATCATCTAACAGACCATGAATATAGAGTAGTATCCAGTGGAATCATCAAACAGATCATGAATATAGAGTAGTATCCAGTGGAATCATCTAACATATATATCATGAATATAGAGAAGTATCCAGTAGAATCATCTAACAGAAGTAAAGTTCCAGATCCGAAATCTATGGTAAAAAAGATTTCTTATACTTCACACCTCATTGTGCTCAGTCAAATACAGTTTATGTGTTACATATGCAGATATAATTGGAAAAAAATAAAACTGAGGTAATTTCAGGTGTGTCTGTATTGCAAGACAGACACACTTTCATTTATATTATTATGAAACCAATGGAGTATATACAGATATAGTAAGTTCTTCCTATGGTTGCTCTAATTATTTGTACATCGACATTGCCTCTGACTGGACAGGAAGTATTTTTAAAACAAAGAAAACACATATTATAAGCTATGTCTCAAATGCATAGACACAAAAATGATTAACTTTAGAAACACTTAGATTTGTCTCATCACTTACCAAGATGACATCGAAGTCTGATATTGGTTGGTCCATAGTGTTCCGTTATGACAGTTGTTGGTTTCACTACTGAGAAAAACACATTGCCAAAAACATTGTTAGTCATAACCGATGGTAATGACTCTATCACTGAAACAGTTTCTGGACATAACTGTGCGTTATCTTCAACAATCGAGCCTTGGTTTACCAGAGGAAACACGTCCCAAGAACCAGTAGGTGAAGTATTTTTCTTCCATCCTATTAAGTCTGGTTGTTTATAAATATTTCTAAACTCTTTCAATATTTTATGAAACGATGATTCGATTACTAATGCTTCACTGAAATCAGAGGTATCCCAAAACCACTGTGGATGTAAATTCTCGTAATAAAACAATGTTGGACGTTGTTCGAGATAAGTGTCCGGTACTCTGCGTGGATTTTCATTAAGGGCACGTTGAATTTTTGCAACAAGTAGGCTATCTTCGATATTATGAAGTATTCCCCGAGCCTTTTCAATCGTTAGTTTGTAAGTATGACACCGCACGCAGTCTTTGAAAGAGCACTGTGTTTCTCTGTTCCTTATTTGTTCATGTGTATGATCATGTTCATCAACAATTTTCATAAAGTAAAATCCATAATGCCGTGATAACCAGTAAACTAAGACAAATAGCAGTATACCCAAAACTAAAGAATTTTCAATAACAAACACAAAAGCGACTGTTACCCACGAGAGCATACCGAAAGTGAAAGTAGAGTCTATTTTCGATTCAATCCACGTTCGCTGACATTTTGGGTTTAGTGTAAGGTGCGTGTCGGGTTCTCTGAACAATAAGTGTATATTATTTATTTTTGATACAGTTAAGTAGACCAGACTGTATATAATATTTCATGGATATAATTATATGTTATAAAGAAGCTTCTTTTTGGATATATTTACGTAAATATATCGACTGTTTAATATTTGTTTTTTTATTAAAAATAATTTGATATTAATTTTAATGCGTTTCTCATGGTAACAAAATCTAACAATATGGCCGCTTAGTAAGAATTTTATAAACATAGTTCCAAGTGATGAAATCACTACGCAGCCGAATTAATATATCTTAAAAAGTATTTGTTTTTTCAGAAAGTGAGTTACAATTGACAATTATTTACTTTCTTTCATATTTCAATCAACAAAACATATAAACTTTCTTAATCTTATGAGCGATACTGTTACTCATATTGAACTATTTTGTCTAGCGTATGATTATTTAAGTTCGGTCATTCACAGACACTTGTTGCAGGAGTCAGTTACGGAGAGAAAAATATGCTTTGTGCCTTTTAATATGACATATAACGCACACAAATAACGATGGATGACGAACGAATAGATTGGATACGTCACCAGGTATACCTTGCCTTGGATATAAAGGAAAATGATGTTTTTGAAGAACTTCTTGATCGTGACGATGGAGTTTGGGAAAGGGAACTGGGAAAGTTTTTGAATGACACACCAGAAGATAACGAATCTTCCATATTATTCTACAAAATAACTAAAGAAGAGGAAGAAGAAGTTGAGGTAGAATGTGGTGAGTATTTAAATTGTAAATAGCATCTATTAAATACATACTTTTTTATATTTGTTATATTTTCAAAAAATCCACTAATGATTTGTTTCTATTCATTTTTTTGTTGCAAAAATAACTATGAAGTATATAAGAATTTAGAATTCGGACTCACAATTATTTCAGTAAATAGTGTACCCACCTTAAATATGCGCACAGAAAGTACTTGTGATTTTTTTTCAGGCACAGGGAGGGTGGGTGCTGTAGTTGGGGTGCAACATTTAGTCCAATGTAAACCTAAAATGTACCCCCTTCTGATTTTTTAAACTTAAAATTTAGCCATTTTATGTTACATGGGACTAAATATTGTACTAAAATAATATAATGTATACATTATAATTGACTTTTTGGGGTCATTTTTCAAATTACTCATTAATGACCATCAACTAAACAGCACCCTTTTTGGTTTCTCAGCATGCCAGTATTCCCCTGCAATCTGAAAGTTAAAGTCTGCTGGTGTTTGACGTCAAATTGAATGGTGAATTCAGTACTTTGTTGCATATTGTATACCAAATAAATACATACCTGTTTTAAAAAGTACCAGAGACTGGAAGCCTGTTCTTATGCTATAGTGGCTATTTTTAAAATAACGTACATCCCCAAGAGTCACATGATTCGATAAGGTACCAGGTCCATTCGCCCTAATAACATGTTCGCGGTGGGTTCGTTCACCCTGCGTTCGATCGCGCTATATTTTTATTGAGCAGTAAAACATAAATGTATAGTTGACGAAATTTTCAACTATAAACCAAAAGAAACCTCAACATACTCGTATCAAGGAACTATGTATCATGTTATACAACCACGTGTATGATACAGGACAACACATTTAAATCGTATCAGAGCGATTATATACTTACAGAAAACTTAACTGAAAATATACAGCAAAATAAGATACATAGTCGGCGAAATTTCCAACAAACAATAAATAAAAATCAGTGTGAACGGACCAAGGGCGAACAGGTTTTAGCGCGAACGGGTCCAAGGGCGAACGAGAATCAGGGCGAACGGACCCGGATTCATTTGATTAAAGCGTCGTCGGTCATATTGAAAAAAACAATACGTGGCAGATCGTCTTGATGTTTTTTTGAAAAATAGAGAAATTTTAAGTATTTTTTTTAATTATATTTTCATAATTTTCTTTATTTAGTGTATTAGATTGATTGTTAGTGTTTTCGAATCTTGATTCCCAAGAAAAGTCATAAGTGCTGAAATCAACCCATTCCCCACCCACTATTCTCTAACCCTTTACTTCATATAGACGCCTTTGGACACCTAATATAAAAGGCTTTTGAATTATTGGGTGAATTATGTTTATACTAACTGACAGAGTGGAAACCAATGCAGGAAGTGTTCAGATTGCTTGTTACGATTGTGATTGGTGCAAGAAAACGCATATCTATGGAGTAAAGGGTTAACAGTTGTTCATTAAACTTGCAAAAACATTTTTCCACTGTTATGTTTTTTATTATTTTTTCATTATCATTATGAATTTAGTATGTTGAACGAGTGCAGAAATTTTTATTTCAATAGTCATTGACTAAATTGCATCATACATTGAACAGTGACAAAGACATGAAATTGAGCTCTCTCATTGCTACAAAACAAAAAAAATAAGCTTGTTACCTCTGAATTATGTCAAATAATAAACACATGATATAAAAACACAGTAATTAAATCACTGAGTTGGCAACAGTGTGAGGTCGGGGAAATAATAACAATAAAACAGTATCAAAACCCGTTCATCAAAATATTCTGTTTATCTACCACAACAATATAATTATAAGTAGAAAACCTGCGGAAAGCCTTCACCACGTAAACCAATATTATTGTTTACACAGTTGCAGGTGCGCGCATAGTCTTGTTCCCTAATAAATCGATAAATCAACAATTTATTAAACAGCCAGGAAACCTGATCAAATATGGCAGAGATCACGGTCATGTGACTGAGAATAATAGGTGTTTACGATTAATCGCGAGCACTCAACCATTGGAAAGTCTAAAAAGATTCATTATGAATTAAATTTTAAAGGAAAGCAGAAACACAACCATTTTCAGCTGGAAGTGCATATTTTCCAGGGCCCATGTTACATGAAAGTGTAGGATCGATTTTAAGTAACCCGCCACTGTGGATGTTTGTTTCCATGTTATTTTCACTGCTGACACAATGTCCTGATTTAGATGTTTGTCTCAATGGATGTTGCATTACTTGGTGTTTCTTCCTTTTTGCCAAAGAAATTTGCATTTGACACCATCTGACAAGTAGCAGGAATATGCATATATACAATTATGCACATGCCGCCGTAGAGCTGAAACCTGCATCAACGATTTTGCAGAATTTAATATTCACATTTTTATATTCATATCCGTAGGAGAGGATTTGCAAAAATATACATGACGTCTAATATTGTTATATATAATTTGTGAAATTTACCATGGCCTGGCATGAAAAAAAGTTACTCAGCTTAAATATAATAAAGTATGCGGGTAATGGCCTGCTACGAGTTTTTCTGACTTCTGATTAGCTCATACTTTTCGGCGTTAATAATTATTCATGACCCTGAGCACAGTTTTCATCACCTTTCGGGATGTCTGCGGTTAGATATTTAGTTCAAACAAACCAATTAATGTTATGTCGTTTTCCGATAATGTAATTATATTATGGAGGTCGCTTAACAAAAAAGATCTGTCAGTTTGGGTTGAAAATGTTAATTGAAAATAATCACTAACATAAACAACAACAAGTGTCCTACTGAACTCTGCACTTAGTCCAGATGCCTGGAGGTTGTGTATTACATGAGACAACATGCATGTCAGTGGCAAACATGAAAGTCAAATCAAGGTAAATTTAAAATATATCTGATGTTTCTACTGCGATAAAGTTAAGACACTCACCGAAATCTAAGCGCTGCAGGGTATTGTTTTTTGAAATTAAAGGGCTGTGATACATTCTAACAACATGGTAAGGGCTGGGCACCATAGAACAGAAATGATAGTTAGCTAGTAAAGAAGTACAACATATTATAAGTCATACTGATAGAGACGTAGTCACCTTTCCCTATCTTTTTCAAACTCTAATACTTGTCATTTTCACATGCCTATTTTTATGAGGAGACAACCCTAAGAGACAAAAGAACAAATTTGGCAATGAATATATGCCAATTACGTGCAAACTTTGCTCCTTGCCCAATTTCCTGGTCTAGAAAAAGACTATATTTGTTTAGGTAAAAGATTGTTACTTGATATGAAATGCAAAACAGGATGAAGTATTTAAAAAGACTCAATTATCAATGAAATTTAAAAATGCCTTGCATTACAAATTATTATATGACTGGTTATTAAAATTTGCATCTATGGTTTTCTCTGTATATCTTTTACAACTACAAAATGTAACCCCTTACTCAATTTGCTTTTTAGCACCAACAGTTTGTTTCAGATTCTTAGCCAAGCAGTCTACATATTGCTATACTATTTGTTACAGAGCCTGAAATCCCTGATATTACAACAGAAGAGGAGGGTGCTGAAGGTGGGGATGGGGAGCAAACTCAAGGTGAAACCACTGCCCCAGAGGATGCAGAGCCCAAGGAACAAGCTCTGGGTGTATCTACACCCACCGGTGAAGAAGACACTCCAAGGAAAGGTGAGATTGTTCTTTCTTGCATACTGAGAAAGGAAGAATATCTTCTGTTTTACCACTCTGGTGTCAAGATAAATGTCATGCAATCTTAAAATGTGCACTCTAGTATTAAAGCAAAAGAATCATTCACTAGTACACAATTGAGATGACAAGATTCTAACCAGAACCATTTTTAGCTCGCTGGGATGAAGTCCAAGGAGAGCTTTTGCCATGACCCCGGCGTCGTCTGTAGACACCCAGGTTAAACTTTTGCGTTTAAGTTTAAGATATCTATGCAACCACTCATTGGATGTGAATGAAACTTCGCATGTGTGTTCACCATCATCAATGGAACACACACACAGACAGGAACCATAACTCTGGATTGCATTTTGGCACAGTTATGGTACTTTTTGGACTTAGACACCAAGAGGCGAGATTTGTTGTTTTCTGACAACTCTTGTTAAGAGAAGCAACAATAGACATCAAGTAAAACCTCAGGGTTGGAATATTTTTAATACTCATGAAAAACTATTGTGGTTGGGGCGCTATCAAGACATGCTAGTATAAGGCTAATAATAATAATATAAACTTTATTTATTTTACATGTACATCAAGTACATGTATGTAACAAGCTTAACAGCTTCTTCTAAGTCACTGCCGATGGAGCAGGTATAACTGTTGTTATGGTCACAGGTCCATAGCACCTGTTTGGATGCCATAAAAGCCAAACCGCTTTACACAGCTCTAATTTCTTTGGCGTAAAAACCTTGATACTGTCCTGTAATAATGTAAGGGGGTAATTCTTAAGTGAGACCTGTATACAGGCAATGTATATATAGAAGAGGTTGCTACCAACACTTACCAAATTAAAAAACACTGTGAACCAGTACACTGGGATACTTTTATGGAAAATAAATTTTAAAAAAAATCATCATAAATAAGACTTGAACTCGCGTCATTTGGGTTGACAGTTAAAACCATTACCACTACGCTATCGGAACAGACAGTAGTACAACACACTTAATATTGATATCTAGTTTATTTTATAGTTTATGCAACAGATAAATTGGCTATCATACTACAAAAAACCCTAATGCGGAAGGTTCCATCTAAAAATAGAATGATGTAGTTTCAAGATAGCTGAATCGGTTTATATTGTCTAACTGGACATGATGCTTTTGTTTACAGATGGTTGTTGTTGTCAGGGAATGTTGTTAACAAAGTTTATAAATATTAGGTTATATATAACATTTGTTCCTCTCCAGGAACTGGTGGGAGAAAAAAGCGTAAGGCTAGTACACCATCTGGTGAGAAGACAGAAACGGAATCTCAGAAAGGTGACATACCACCAACCCCCGAAGTTTCTGAAAGTGCCAAACCTGAGGGTGGTGATGATGAAGGGGATGGAGAGGAAAAAGAGGAAGACAAAGCCCCTAGAACGGTGAATATACTATATAATTATGTGTTGGACTATATTTATATATCTGTATATTATAATGTTGTTTTGTTTATTTACAAGTGTTTTTTTATCCTACAGATGTTTATAATATGTGGGTTCAATATAGGAAACTGTTTTGGGTTTTCCATTTTCAATATCAAAAAGATTCCTTTTTAGATTTATATCTTTACATATATTCAAATGTTAACCTTGGTCTTCTAGTTTCAAGTACTGTAATGTGACATTATGTATTCATCACTCTGGCACTGATAATGCAGATGAGCTATGTATGGAGGAAAATTGGATTAAGCTATTGACATCAAAATGTTTAAATAAATGCAGTTGATTGAATATTTAACATCATTTTTATGCCATCAAGGACAAACTGATGATCTATTTACTTGGTATCCTGGACAGTTAACCAGTAATCAATCACACCCATCTTCGCAAGTAACTAATAACTTCCCCGCTTGAATCAATAGTGATAGACAAATAACAATGAGTCACAATGTCTTATATCAATCGTCGTGGTGACTGGCCTGGTGGGAATGATATATTGTGTATATTATGTAATATTTTGGAATAAAATACATCAAACCACTTGATTGTTTTTTTTTGTTTTTTTTCAGAAAATCATCTTGCAGAAGGTTGTCCATACCTATTTATACATGTGCTACCAGTACCTCCCAGAGGAGTTTGCCGACCAAGACTGTGTGTACTTCATCAGGAACACAACTGGAATGGTGCCATTGCCAAACGGATTTGAGGAGGCAATGGAGAACATGCCCAACTATTTTGAAATGGGAATGCTTAACGGGCATTCTCTTGTTATGTTGGAACATATTATAGCTCAGGTTGGTGCAAAAAGTAACGTTACTTTGAAATATATACGGAAATTATATTTTTGCAGTTTTATTTTTATTTATTCTTCACTTTATCTGTTTAACAGTCTCTATATTCAGTTAGAGCTATGGATATATATAGTGTTACACATTCATATCAGCTTTTTGTATAGGAATGTTGCTTGTACCACTGATTCATACTTTTAACCTGGTTTTTTTGTACATAGGTTTACATGCCCCTGTTGTCTTACAACCAACACAAAAATGGTGAGATAAAGGATGCATCTCGCAGTCGACCTGATACAAGACTGACGGGAAGGTCTGACACACAAGGAGAAGATGATAAGGATGATAAAAAAGTAAATGTTGCTGAATCTAGAGCTAAAGCCATGTTAAGAGATGAATTCTTGATCAGTATGCAGAAGTTTGCTTCAAGCATAACACGGACAATCCAACAAATTGAAGGAGAAGTAAGGCTAGAGGTGCCTGATTTAGAATTAAGTGACAATATTGACGAGGTTGTTGCCAATACAGAACTCATGGATCAGATTCGTGAAATCTGTCACGAGTGGACGAGACTTGTACGTGGTGCGCTAGAAATGCAACTGAAGAAAAATCCTCAAGGCAAGGGACCATTAGCAGAAATTGATTTTTGGCGGGAGCGCAATGCAGCATTGAGTGCTCTTGTTGAGCAGTTAAAGATTCCAACTGTTGCAAAAATGCTGGAAGCATACTCACATCTGGAAAATGACTTTGATGACGTGAAATCGGAACTTCATAAGTATTATGTGGAAGCCAAGGACAATGTGAGGTTCCTTTCAACTTTGGAGCGTCATTTCAAAAATATTGCCCATGGTGCAACATTCCAGGTTGTCATAGAAACCATACCGTCCATGATGAATGCATTAAGAATGGTTTGGATCATATCTAGACACTACAACAAAGATGAGCGGATGGTTCCCCTGATGGAAAGGATTGCATGGGAACTGGCAGAGCGTGTAGACAAAGTCATTAATATAAGAACCATCTTCAAGTAAGTCCAAATTTGATCTCATTTTCAAAGAAGTGAATTTCCATTTATCTGGCTGGGTAGGTTGATGTGGTGATTATGTGCCCAACTTTGATATGGTGCCTATTGTAACATCTTGCAAGATTTTTAATAATTAAATGACCTTGTTTTCATAGGTCATAATAACTTATTTTGTCAGTTAATTTTAGAAATATTACAATAAATATATGATTTTTGTTTTTATATTTGTAAGTATTATAATTTATACAATCATGGAAGATTTTTAATTGGTTTTATTGCCAATGAAGTGAGAAAACTGGCCTCCAAGAATAGGATAGTCCAACATCTTGGCTGGTCAAAGTTGAATTAAGGCCTGTTTAATAATTTAAAAACTTTGTTGTTCATCTGTGTTTGTCTCAATATTTTGGACGTCCATATTCAAAAAAATCATTTTGTATATTGCAGTATCAGGGCTTGAAATTCTTATAAAAGCTACTCGTCCTCGCTTTCTAAAATATTTTATTGAATGCTTAAAATCAAAGAAATTTTAAGGAAAGTTTCTTAAATATGACGTGTCCTAACCAAATGTTCACTTGTCATGGCAAGTGAAAGGGCTAAATTTTCCAGTCATGAATATACTGCAATTCTTAACTAACCCGACCAGATAATAAGTATGACCATGAAGTGATTAACAGTCAATGACCACATCTGACCACAAAATAGCAACCAATAGCGCTATCTAGGGATGAAATAAAGTTTCCGCTGACCACTTTAAAGAGGTGACCATTTAATACATGTACTTTAATTACACAATAGATATTGCAGTGTTTTTTTTTGTGTTTTTTAACAAAGATGACCACTTAGAGAGGTTGTAGTATGGACAAGTTAATCTGTAATGGCAGAAGAGATGTTTATTTTATATGACATGCAACCTCACACATATATAGGCTATATTCTATCTGGTTGGAATGAAATGAGGATGAAAAATAACAAAAGCTGTTGATGTAGGTAACAAGATTAAAGAATAAAATATCCTGGTCATTTTGAGTCTTCATCAGGACCAGTGAATTTTGAGTTAAATATATTTTCAACAGATGCTTACCCTGAATCTGTAAAATTTTCTTGGAGCCCTGATATGATATCTGCTGTCCGGTATGAACATTTTAATAATTGAAAACACTTAAAACTTCATTATATAGAGACACGACAGAAGAGGTGAAGAGGCGTACTGAAGAGGCCAAGAGGATGTTACAGGTGTGGAAGGACAGTTACTTCGATGTGAGGGCCAAGATTGAAATGTCTGGTCGTGACCAGAGATGGGAGTTTGACCGTAAGAAGCTGTTTGAGAGGACAGATTACATGTCAAACATATCTCAGGACCTCTACAATGTTGCTCAGGTAAGTCTCCATCCTTGCTGTGAATTCATTTGTCTATGTCGCAGATAAGTTTTGGTTTATTTCTTTAAAGGCCATCACAATAAAATGAAATCAGCACAGTCAATCTTCATAGGCATATGTTGTACATCATTTCTGAATAGAATTGACATGTCCTGAGAATATATTTATTTTATTTTTATAAATTTTGTTATTAATATAAATAATAAGTTTGATATTAATTATAATGGACACTGATTTAAATATTATTACATTTATTTAATATTCCATGCAGTTCATTGCATCTAAATCAGAATTCAGCTCAAAATCTTACATTCTTGCAAAACCTGTAAAAATAGAATTGTCGACAACAAATGTGATCCTGTAACATTTTATAGTAATCATTAAACCTGCTTGTTTCTGTAAATAAATACAGCAATGTGCTTGTTTAATTTTATTTGAATCTTTAACTTTTGACAATTTGAGTCTGAGTCTTAAATAATTGATGAATTTATGTCCACAAGTTGGTTTCACTAAATATCTTAATCTGAAATTTTCCTGAACTCAAAAACTTCAATTTTTCTAAATGATAATTTGAACTCACAACAGATTACATGAAAACACAGACTCTGTATTCATTGGTAAAGGAAGTCATGTAAGGCTCAATATAAATTTAGTTAAAGCATTTCAAAAATTTGAGTTGAGATGCTAGTGAAACAAGGTCTTGGCCTGAAAATGCTGTAACTTCAATTTATGTTTATACTTTTGCATGTTATTCATTAACAGTGAGTGAAGATTTATTCAAATTTCAAATCTGGTGGTCATTTAATGTGTTATAAGGTCAAGTAAACATTTAAAGAGATTTAGTTTTTCTTTCGAGTTGAGGAAAATCTTAGCTTATGGTGTTTGTGAAACCAGTTACTGGTCCCTAATTAAGTGGCTACATTCATATAATGAGATGGTCAGTGTCATTCTGGGTCATCCCTCACCAAACCTTTCTGATATGCATGAGTGTGAACTAAATGAAAATCATGTAATGAGAAAAATGACAAAAATTAAACCTGTCTTAAGCAGCTAGTCAAGGGAAGGAGCAAAAGTGGCCTTTTAAGACAGGTTGTTGATTAAAACAAAGAAAAGAAGAAAAAAAACCAGAGTAGGCCCTGAGTTGCTGCACATGATGGGACAATAATTTCATTTAACATTGTAGGTGTTGGAGGAATTTTACAACATATTTGGTCCAGAGTTGAAGGCTGTTACTGGAGACCCAAAGAGAATAGAAGAAGTGTTAGTCCGTGTGAAGGCCCTTGTCACTCCCCTGGAAGAGGTAAGTATTATTAATTATTGCTCTGTGCTTGATGGAATAGAATTAAAAAGGTTGTTAAAGATATTTTTGAGCTACTTTCTTGTAACAAAACATCATGAGTTGTTGGTGCGGCCCCAACTTGGTCCATAACTCCAAAAGATAATCTTTGCCATTTACTTAATATTGTACATTTGAAGATTTTTATGTGAATAGAGCTTTAAATAGAGATTTAATGGAATTCATGAAGACTGGATGTTCATATTTATGTTGATGCCAGCAGGTAATATTACTATGAAATATTGGTCTTGGTGTAGTTCTGCTATCTCACAATGTTTCTTATCATCTATTTTAAACTTTTACTCAGCTCTTTTGTTTTTCTTTGAAATAAACAGTTAATTATTCAATTCTAAAATATTGTCTGTCAGCTACATGTGTTTTCATCTTTTCCCTTTACAGGTTGCATTTGATCCCTTTGTCATACGCCATTCCTCCTCCTGGAAGAGTGTCATGGACCAATTTAACCGTGAAGTGCTTGCCATCGAAAATGAAGCCAAAATGTTTATTGACGAGTCATTCCAGTCTCTACGATCTGCGGAAGGAGCATTCAACATGTTGTTGAAGTTTAAGCATATACGATCAAGGGAGGCAATCAATGCTCAGATGATGCAAAAATTTCGAGACATTCTCGTTCAATACCAAAAGGAAGTTGATACAATGGACAATTTATTCAATTCACAAAAAGAATCCCCCCCTCTCCATAAAAATCACCCCCCAATAGCTGGTTCCATATTCTGGGAGCGTTCATTATTTCACAGGATAAAGCATGTGATTATACGGTTCCAGTCTATGGAGGACATGATGACAAGTGATATGGGAAAATCGGTAAATTCACAGAAAATATATACCTTCGATTTTTTGTATGTTTGACACATTTTTTTTGTTTGAATCACAGTTTGAGAATGTCAAAGATTCGGCAATCATTGTTTTTTTACTAGAAGTAATGATATTCTCTTCAGATACAATGAAATATTCAGCATTATCATGATGTCACAGTAAATTACATTATTACAATAATGGTATGCATATTCCTGTACTCCCTAAACTGAGGGTTTATTTAATGTTTTTTATAAGAACTGACCAATATCACAGGACTTCTTATGTTGCTTCAGACACGTGCTAAATACCTGAGCGTGGGCAAGCAAATGAAGTTCTATGAAGATCAAAGATATGAACAATGGAGGGAGCATGTGGAGCAGATTCTTCCATCACTTCTGAAGCGTAACTTGATTGTGAAGCCGACACATGCCCAGCAGATACAGTTACAGCAGCAGCAACAACAACAGGCGACTGAGGATGGGCAAGATGCTGAAGGTAGGAACCTTAAAACTACATTTGTATTTCACCCAAACCTTCTGTTTTAATCTAAGAGGTTTTCGAAACAAGTTTATTTGATTTGATTTTTAAGTATTTTGCATTTTGGCTTTAAGACCCTTACAGCCCCAAAATGCAAAAAAATTGAAAATTAAATCAAATTAGGAAAATAGTTTTAACTATTCCAGTTGATCAATTTGTTTTGTTCAGTGAATATCATTTCTGTATCAATAACTAAATCACTAGAAATAAAATTATTATCATTGTCAGTTTGCATTTTTGTGCCATTAGAATCAATATTTGTAAAGAAAATGGTTTTACCTCACTTCTAGTGATACAGTCGAAATATATAAGTATGTATATTTGTACTCGTCAAGATTTTTTTATATGAAGGTTTTATTACATTTAAATCTGTTTATTATCATAAATTGTTTTTAACTCTAAAGGTGTTATGTATGAGAGTAGCTTAGAGAAATCACATAGATCTGACGAGCGACGTAGTGTATCGACCCCCTTCAGCCAGTCCCGTAGTGCGACGACCCCACAGAGTCGTATGAGTCGCATGCCAACCCAGAGTTGTAAATATCAAATACACAAATTGTTTTGGTGATTTGAAATGGCCAGTAGTTTTGTGATGGGAGTGGTTTGCACACAATTTATCAGTAATAACAGCACAAAAAAGCATGATGATGATAGTTAGAATACAAAGTTGTATTTTGGTTTGTGCATGTTTGGTGTTGAAAAATGGAATAAAAATTGTGATAATTAAATGGGAATCATCATTGATCAATATGGACTTGAATCAACCTTTGATCAATGTGGACTTGAATCAACCTTTGATCAGTATAGACTTTGATAAGTATGGACTTTGATCAACCTTTGATCAGTATGACCTTGGATCAACCTTTGATCAGTATGGACTTGAATCAACCTTTGATCAGTATGACCTTGGATCAACCTTTGATCAGTATGACCTTGGATCAACCTTTGATCAGTATGGACTTGAATCAACCTTTGATCAGTATGGACTTTGATCAACCTTTGATCAGTATGACCTTTGATCAACCTTTGATCAGTATGGACTTGAATCAACCTTTGATCAGTATGGACTTGGATCAACCTTTGATCAGTATGGACTTGGATCAACCTTTGATCAGTATGACCTTGGATCAAACTTTGATCAGTATGACCTTTGATCAACCTTTGATCAGTATGGACTTGAATCAACCTTTGATCAGTATCGACTTGGAACAACATTTGATCAGTATGGACTTGAATCAACCTTTGATCAGTATGACCTTGGATCAACCTTTGATCAGTATGGACTTGGATCAACCATTGATCAGTATGGACTTGAATCAACCTTTGATCAGTATTGACTTGGATTAACCTGTTGTCAGTATGGATTTGGATCAACACATTTGAACAGTATGACCTTGGATCAACCTTTGATCAGTATTGACTTGGATCAACCTTTGAACCATTGATCAGTTCTGCTCAACTTTAATTTAGATGAATTGTAATTTGGATTTGGATCAACACATTTGAACAGTATGACCTTGGATCAACCTTTGATCAGTATTGACTTGGATCAACCTTTGAACCATTGATCAGTTCTGCTCAACTTTAATTTAGATGAATTGTAATCCATGTGAACTATGACCAAACTTTAACCCATATGAGTTTGGATCAAATATGGATCAGTAAAGCCATTACATAATGTAATGTAAGGTTGAAATATGATGTTGTGGCACTTCCATTGTGTCTGTCTGGCACTTAGTAATTAATGTGATGCACAGGTGTGTAACTGTTTTCTGGTTGTACATGAATTTTTTTTGCTTGTGCAGTGTTGTAAGAAAATGACTGAGGACTGACAACTCACTAGAGCGGAATACAACTATACTCAAAATAAAATTTACATAAATAAAATTATGAATATACAATTATTCAATATATACAAATTAACCAGATTTACTCAACATGAAAAAAAAATACCGGTCTAATGATATTCTAAGCCGTAATTACACAAACACTTGTCCACTTTACTATGCTTTAGTTTAACTGATGTTGCAATACAAACTGCTCTGTAATGTCATTGAATGTTTTACAAGGTTTAAAAATAAGATATTAATTATTTCAACACTACATTAGCGTCTGGAATGGTGGATGCATAGGTATATCTCCAATTGTTCCTGATGACAATAGATGAATCTCTTCCCTTGTTCTGTGTAGTACTGAGCTACTATGGCCATTACGTTGCCTAATACAGATTCCACTATGTCAGGATTGTCAGTGTCTATCGTGTTTCATGGTAGTTTTAGCAATATATCAACACTACATTCATATATTAAATCTAGTTTTTTTTCTAAAATGCTCATTACTCAACAGCTTTTAATGAAATAAATGTCAAAATGACTTATTTAACCCAAAAATGAATATGTAAAAATATCTTTGAAATGTTTTATCCCTATCTACAAAGTGACAAGTTTAACAAACCTGTACTACCTGACTATACACGTCTATACAATGTACATACTTTGTACTAGTTCACCCTGAGAATTCAGGCCACTTAAACTAACTATTTTGTTACAAGTGTGCACTGTAAAATGTTACTGAATTGTGTTTTCTGATTGTTATTGAGTTACTTGTGCAGTGTGCACTCTTTATTCTTTCATTCTATAAAGACAAAATATTTTTTATACCATTTAACAGATATTTTACTTGTCAGAAATGACAATATATTACATGCAATTTGTGTTTTTGCAGCCAACATTTATGAGGTGAAGTACATTGTTGATTTTGATGCAATGCTGGCCGAAATCATCTCAGAGACGAAGTATATGGAGCAACTGGGCTTCTCAGTGCCGGAGTTGGCCAGGAATGTTGCATTACAGGTACATACTATTGTTGTCATGGGAACTGGAGACTCAGTAGCAACTGAGCTATATACATAGTGTATATTCTGCTGTAATAGCTTCCACTTACACATACATTTATTTACTATATTGTATTAAAGACTTATAAAAATATGTCTATTTTTCGAGTATTTGAGTTAACACTTTATTCAAAGCTTTTGTATTATATGGTTTAATGTGATTTCCAACACATTACAGGCTCTATATATAGAGCAATCTTTACGGATGGATGAATACATCAGAATGAATTGGAGAAGAACTACTGTCGACAATGCAAGCAATTTGCAAACTGCCTCGCATGAATGTGATCCATGCTATATATTATAGAGATGATATACACAGATTTGAAGAATAATTTGTCGTTTAATTGACTGTAATTGTATGTAAAGCATTTAATAACCATAAAAGACATTTGGACTAACATAAGTACAAAGACTATTGAGGACATAGCATGTATGAAACAGTGGAAGAAATAGCACAAATGGGCAATCAACAGCAGAGAAATTAATTGATAAAGTGAGCATAATGATGCATCTGCATGTTCTGGTTTTGTTAAAAAGTAACGGGCACAAATCTGGATTAACCGCACCAGTAAAAATAAATTTTCCCACCATGACATGCTTGATTGATTCCACGTTACATGTGGAATTGGTGACTTCATGAATCCTCACTCACTATTAAACATAACAGGTTATGTATTACTGATGCTAAAGACATTCATGCAAAAAAACATAGCCACATAAATACTTAATAACACCATACATAACAAGTAGCACAGGTAAGATAATAACTCCACCATTTGTTTTATCAGATGGAGCTGGGCGTGATCCTTCCCAATTTCATGGTGTCATTGTTATATTACAGGATGAGAAGTACATCAAGTATGTGGAGAGTTTGACACACATGCTGCAGAGATACAACAAGCTCCTCGCCAGCCTTGACCATGCCGAGGTAAATATCTCTCTGTTCTATCATAATATTTTATCCATCTATTGTTGATGTTGATTTAGATATCCATCTGTCAGGATATTTGATGTAGAAAATCCTGGATTATCTATTGTTTATTATTTGAGTTTTTGAATTGACCTCATGCCATAATCCAATACATTATATTAAAATATGTTTTCTAGATCAAGAGTAAACTGTGAGGACCATAATCGGTATTTGTACATTTCTTAAGTTTTGGTATCAGTGACTTGTCTTTTTAGCTCACCTGAGCCAAAGGTGATCGCCTGGTGTCCGTCATCTGTTGTCCGTCGTCTGCAGTTAACTTTTAGCTTCTAACAACTTATCTGAAACCACTGGGCCAATTTTGGGTGGGGTTAGTTTACTATATAAGCTATAGTAAAAACTTCAAAAATCATCTTGTCAGAAACCACTGGGCCAATTTTGATATAACTTCACAGAAATGTTCCTTGGGTGACCCTCTACCAAGTTTGTTCAAGCCATCTCGATTTTTCAAAAAACATGGCCTCCAGGAGGCGGGGAAAGTTTAATTAGTAAAAACTTAAAAAATCTTCTCGTCAGAAACTTCTGGCTCGATTTTAAAATAAATTCACAGAAATGTTCCTTGGAGGACCCTTAATCAAGTTTGTTCAAACCGTAGTGATTCGTCAAAAAACATGGCAGCCAGGGGTTGGGGTTAGTTTACTATATAAGCTATAGTAAAAACTTAAAAAATCTTCTTGTCAGAAACCACTGGGCCAATTTTTATATAACTTCACAGAAATGTTCCTTTGGTGAACTTCTACCAAGTTTGTCAAGCCATCTTGATTCGTCACAAAAACATGGCCGCCAGGGGGCGTGGCAAGTTTTATTAGTAAAAACTTAAAAAATCTTCTTGTCAGAAACTACTGGCTCTATTTTAAAATAATTTCTCAGAAATGTTCCTTGGAGGACCCTTCACCAAGTTTGTTCAAACCGTAGTGATTCGTCAAAAAACATGGCGGCCAGAGGGTAGGGTTAGTTTACTATATAAGCTATAGTAAAAACATAAAAAATCTTCTTGTCAGAAACCACCGGATTGATTTTAAAACAATTTTGCAGAAATGTTCCTTGGGTGACCCTTCACCAAGTTTTTTCGAGCCGTTGTGATTTGTTAAAAAACATGACCGCCACAATGAGGTGCTAGTTTACTTTATAGGCAGCTATAGTAAGAACTTCAAAAGCCTTCTTGTCAGAATCTACTGACCTGATTTCAATGTAATTTCACTGACATTTACTATCGGTGAACCTCTACCAAGTTTGTTCCAGCCATTGCGATTCCTTGAAAAATATAGTCACCAGGAGGGGATGCTGGTTTTCTTTATATGAATATAAAGTGAAAACTTTCTTTTGATATCTGATATCCAGATCTGCACAAGGATACCATTGTTATCACACAACTGTTCTACGCATCTGTTACATCTTCAAAACAAATCAAAATTGTAACTGCTCGCCCATTTCGTTTGTCTGGAATTTTGAGTGTACATGTATTATGGTGACTCAAGGTCACTCAGGTGAGTGATATAGGACCATCTTGGCCCTCTTGTTAAAAGTATGAAACTATCACCAATTTCAGCATATGCTGATGACTTAGTTATTGTTTTATTGAAATTTACAAAGATAAGTGTAAGTTATTATAATTTGTCTTGTTTAAATGAATTGATTTATCAAATTTACACTTAATTACTAATTGCATTTTAAAGATATAACAATGTGAAAGAAAAGTTTTGTGAAAGAACCAGTTATTTTTCAGGCATGATATATGAAAAATTATAAATATTCCCTGCATGGTTGTATCCATAGTTACATCCAAACCCATCTAACCTCTCATTGTGATCCTCATGTTACTATGCTTATCCAATTATAAGCCAATTGTTAGGACTCAGGTACTGTTGCCATGGTGATTGTTAAAGTGTTTGTAACCAAGGTACAGTATGTAAATGTTGTCATAAATGTAGCTGCACATGACCAAATAATTTTATTACATAAAAAAACATTATTAAGAATTAAGTATGTAAACCAGTCCGTGGCAGCTCTGGTCACTCATAAGTGCATTCTGGGTTTGTGTCATTTTGAAAAGGTCTGTGGGATAGCGCAATATAAACTTACTTGTTTTACATCAATTGCAAAACCAGCGCATCCAACAAATTATGCTTGAAGTCCTCCTGAACAGAAACAGGTTACATTATGCAGATAAACTATTTTGCTCAAGGTCAGACAACACACTTGGCCATGGCGCATGATTGAACTCAATCTAGACACTATGATACTTGATATTGCATGGTCTAGTGGTAGGGCACCTAACCCATGATCAGAGGGTCGTGAGTTCGATCCTCCGTCACAACTTTGTGTAGTGTCCTTGAGCAAGACACCTTTTCCGCATATGCTTATTACTGGTTATGACCAGGAAATATTCAAGCATGATTTGTCTAAGTTGTAAGAACTTGATTCACAATCGAAGTAAAATAAATAAGTTTAAACTTGATACTTGGTCTCTGATACTGTACCCTACGCCATTAGTTTCACAAACAAGTAATACAGAAGTAGCCAATGGGTCAGTGTATTTAATCATTTCTTAGTAGGGAAAGGGGTAGGGGTTTAACTGTTGCTTAAATTCATGTAAGGATTGTTAGCCACCTTGAATAGTTTGGCACTTGTGTACATAATGTTCCATGTTGTCAGCCAAAAGTACTGATATTGTACACCAATAAAGTCTGTAACTGTTTTGAAACTTTTTTGTGTTTTACATTTTGCAGTCAGTTTCCTGTAATGTGAATGCCTTTCTTTCTGACAAAAACGCTTTGTTAAATATCTGTATATATTATGTAGGTTGATATACGGCACTATTGATTATTGACTTTTCTTATAAGGACATGCAAGGTTTTGTATTGATCATATTCAAAAGATTTGGATCGTGTTGTTTCTTTAATCTGTATCACTAGAATCAAAGATTATACATAAAATATTATCTCAATTTGTACATCTACAGTTAAATTAATGATTATTTGGTTCAATGGTTACAGCTCAGTGGTATTGATGTCTTCATGATTAATTCTATTTGTATTTCAATCTTGCAATAAAACATGTATGCACAGGTGATTTTGTTATTTAGTGTAGCTATACGTTATCTGGTATTGACCTAACGACCATATTAATGGGCCTTCGGTTAGTAATTACATCATCAATATGGTTGTTGTATTGTGTCAACTAGAAATGTTTTTAATCTAGTCTTACATACTGTAATAGATTCTTGGTTAGGATGCACAGTTAAAACACATATACTTTAACTAGAGAAAAAAACATTACAAAATAAAAGTAAAAAATTGCCAAGTTATCCACCAAGGTCATGATTTAACTTAGTGTTATATACATATACTTGAACATGTGTTTTATAGGTTGGGAATACTGTGTGTGTTATGTCCCTTGTTACACTATACAGTTAAGACTGGTAAATTAGTTTTTAAATGAAGATTGCCTTAAATTATTGCACAGTTTTTCCAGTATCTGCAGGTGCTTCATGTTATCCTGCCTCAACTTTTATTGTATATTATCCTGTAACTGAATAGTGTTCAGGGGAAATTTAGATACTTCTATGTGATTGCTACTTTTGACAGCAGCTCTCTATGTGTGCCACCATCTGATCAAATATTTAAACAATGCTTGTTCTTTCCAGAGTGCCCTTTTAGAAGACCATGTCAGAGATTTGCGCCGTGTGATTAGACCTGGTGCAAAACGTCTCAACTGGAATTCACTCGGTATCAAGGATTTCTGCCATAAATGTGAACAGGTAGGCTGGGTTTTTTGCTCTACTGGCCAAAGGCCAGAAGTGCTTATGCGATGGCGCATTGTCTGTCATCCGTCGTCTGTTAGCAGCACTTTCTCTGAAACCACTAGGCCAATTAAACTGAAACTTCACATGCATGTTTCTGTTGCATAGGAAACAATACAGAAGATTTTTTTTTTTTCGATCTGAAATTCAAGATGGCCGCCATTACTAAAAATAGTCCAAAACTTAAAAAATCTTCTTCTCATGAAAGGCCCAACAGATTTTCAAAATGTTTATGTAGTAATGATGACGAACTATAGTATTGTTAGATTTGTTCAAATGGTGTCCCTAGGGTTAAAAATGACCCGCCCCGAGGGTTCAATTGGGGGACACATGTCATTTTTTTTTTTTTTTTTTTTTTTAAAAATGGAAATGATTTTGCCTATATCTTCACAGAAGCATTGTTTGGTGAAGGAGGTTCAGATTTGTAAAAATCAATGGGTTCCACTGTCTTAAGGGGTCAGGAGGGGCCCCAAAAGGGTAAAAATTCAGAATTACTAAAATCGTTTTCTTGAGAACCGTTATGTCAGATTTGTTCATATTTGGCATAAATTATCCCTATGTGTAGCGGTTTGATTGCAGATAAGAATTAAGGGGCTAAAATTTATAGGGGCCCTGTAAGGGGTCTTAGAATTTTACATAGGGATACTATGGGAAAACAGAAAATTCTCTTTTTCTTTCATTTATTCTGAAACCACTAGGCCAATTAAACTGAAACTTCACATGCATGTTTCTGTTGCAAAGGAAACAATACAGAAGATTTTTTTTTTTTCGATCTGAAATTCAAGATGGCCGCCATTACTAAAAATAGTCCATTACTTAAAAAATCTTTTTCTCATGAAAGGCCCAACAGATTTTCAAAATGTTTATGTAGTAATGATGACCAACTATAGTATTGTTAGATTTGTTCAAATGGTGTCCCTAGGGTTAAATATGACCCCGCCCCGAGGGTTCATGAATCAGTAGAGCGTCCTCAGGCCCTCTTGGGCCTCTTGTTTCATTATCTCAAACAGTAAGTGGAAAATGATGTATTTGTTTCAATGCAGCACCTTCCTTCACAGCATCCATATACTGATAAGCAGTGATTCTGTTTGATATACTTTTTATGTTTGACTCCTCTAACAAATGACTCTCGACATCAGATACCCAATTTTATGTAGCCCTTCAATGCACTGGAACGATATTACAAACACACTTAAAAAAAACATATGTCTTTTCTCTCTTTTTTTCTTATTTCCTACTTTAATTATTTTCTTTTCATTTCTTTGACTATTGGTTTATTTCCTATTGAATGTTATAATTGCCATCTTGATTCTAAAGTTATTTGTATATGGAAATGGGAAGGCACTTACTAATGTTGTTAGAACTTGTGATCCAACCCATTTGCTTTTTATGTGAATTATGCAATAAAATATGTTTAAACCAAACCATTCTTTTTCTGACCTTTGTTATACATAACAAAGTTGTAGACTATTATTACACAAAATCAGCATAGCTGAATTGACTTGCAGTTAACCTAGTAACACTGTAAGCTGTGTGATATACATAGCGACTATATTACCAATAACTACAGCGGGTGTACTGCTATTTCAGGAATCACTTCTGACACATTTCCATCTAAAGGGACACGTGACATTACATGTCTTTGTGAAATATTCTATATATATATATACATGATGCAAATCTGAAATTCAAATACTCCAGTATTACACAAACATTGATTTGCTATATCATCCTTTGATTTGCTTTGTAAACCCTTGATTTGCTATGTAAAACCCTTGATTTGGTTTCTTTCTTTGGAAAGTGATGGAACTCTCATTTATGGCTGAAAGTTAACTATTTTTCAGATATGTGGTCTTTGACCAAAAAAAAAAAAATGCAAAACATTATTTTTTATCTGTATGATGTGTATTTTTCAAGGAAATACCAATGTGTATTCACATAAAAAACATATCAATATCAGTAGAATCTGACCTATAAGACTGTTTACACATTAAAAGACATATCAAAACATGCTACTGGCATATTAAAGTACATATGTGCTACTACTGATCAATTTCAACATTGCTGTGTGTCCCCTTAATGTTGACTTTTCTAATGTCTCATAATGTCTAACAACTGAAGACATGACCTTTATAGTGATTCTTTACTGTAAGAAAACGTGCTGTCCTTGTTTAGGTGAAAATGACTTTTCCTGATGGATGATTACTTTTTTTTTGCAGGCTATTGCCAAGTTTGAATCTCTAGTCAACCAGATACAGAAGAATGCCAAGGACATCAACCAGAGACTTGTCATGATTGAGAGTGCCAATTTGTTTAAATCTCCACCACAAAAGTATCCTGACATTCTTCCCAGCTGTAAAGAATACTTTGAACACATTGAGCGGGAAAGGTCAAAAGATTTTGAAATTTTAGCACGAAAATATCGCGCCATAGGTCCGCTGCTTACAAAGATGGAGGGTCTTGTAGTTCATACAAACTCAGGACGGTCACCTAAACTGCACCAATACTACGCTCATTGGGAAGGGAAAATGTACAAAGCACTTTCAAAGGTATCTATAACTACTTAAATGTTGATTTATACCAATTATTCTCCATCAGTGCATTAGATGGTATTCTATACCACGTATCGCAGAATCCAACACCTGTGGCACTTATAACTATTTCAAAACTTTAAAATATATTTTGTATTGAAGTTCCCTGTTTGCATAAAAATTCTCTTGCCTACTTTTGGTGCTCTAATCACAAGCTGAATATTCTGGAAGACGAGTATCTTTTCTTCTTTTCTTTTGTTTCCAAGATATGGATCTGCGATGGCAATTTTTAGTCTTGGTGTTTTGGTGGAAATAACAATATAAGATTGTTATCAGGTACTACAACCAAATGATACATTCAAAGTTGGGGAAACTAGCTGCATACATCCACTTCATTTTGAAATAAAAAGGATCAAAATAATGATAAGTAACTGATAAAATATCTACATAAATTGTATATAAATGTTTGTAAACAATGGTATGTATTTTTGGTCGGATGCCTCTATTTAAGAAATTAAAGATTTGTCTTTGTATATTCGGGCAACTGTTTGGTTTTCACTTTAATACTTCACATGTGATAATGGGAAGTGAGTTGTCAAAGCAATGGAGGCTGTTGGCCACTGGTGCTAGGTTCATCCTGATGGTCTGTCTATAAACAACGTCCAGTTCTGGTCTTACACATGAAAATTATTTGAGCAATTCATACAAAAAATATGGAGCTTACTTTGGAGTGCACCTTAAATAAATGAACATTAATGAATGTTGGTATGTGATTTTAAAGAATTGAATTCAATGAATCTGACATACATGTACCTATTTATCATTACAGTTGATATTGAACAACCTGAAGAGATTTGAGATTGCATTGAGAAGTGACAAGCCTCTTTTCCAAGTTGAAACACTTCTTGCGGCCCCAGATGTTGTGCTGCACCCCCAAGCCAACGAAGTGTACAAACTGTCTCTGCAGTGTGTCAGGGACTGTGTAGAAGGGTGAGTTAGTGAATTCACCTCACCAACCATATTTAGAGTATACATTGTATTACAGACATTCTGATTGTAGTGACAATGTATTAAGGATATCTGCCATCTTGCTAGTGTAAACTAAATCTCACTCCAGGGTCAAGACAAAATTAAAGTATGACATCAGACTGTTATCAGAAGGCAATAAATATTTGTTTAGAACAAATTAAAAATCTTGATGGTTTACAGGAAAGAAAATTATTAATCATGAGTATACAATTGTGGTAATGAAATGGTTTCAACCTTTGGAATCTCTGTTTATATAGAATCAGTGACAGAGCCTCAGTTTCAATAAAAATAAGCAGTTAACTTTGGATTGGAATAAACTTATTTTAATCTTATAAAATTCTTATAATCTCCTGTATACACTTGTATTGTTATTCTATTTGTATACGTTTTTTACTTTTTGCAAATCCTTGTCTTTTTAAATTAAAGATATTTCATTGCTTAATGATTTTTCTATCAGAGTGCATAAATGTTTTTGGCAGGGAGCTATATTCTGTTGACTTGTGTAAAAGGTTTACAAGTGCGATGGAATTGTAGTGGATTGGTTGGTGTCTCATGAAGGTCTAGTGGATGAAAATAACTTTTAAGTTAATTATTCTGTGATCTTTTTAGTACAATACTGATATCTAATGTGTTGACTTGTCATGTGATTGAGAAGAAATACTTCAATTAGTTGAGACATCATCAGTGTGGAATAATAGTCTTTATTCAATGACCATTAGAATTGGGTTGGCGTCTTACACATATCCATATAAATATTGCATATAAACATGATAAATTTTATCTTTATTTTCAGCACAAAGTTATTTGTACGCTGGATGAATGGAACATGCATAGAGACGATGCCCCAGAAGGTTGACGGGGAAGATGAGATGTATCAGTTCACATTTTTCTCGGACATTTCCATCAATACCGATACAATAGAACTGGTGCAGACAATACACTACAACATCAAGAACACTCTGACCAACATGCAGCGCTACCTAAACAGGTGGAAGAAGTACAGGAGCATCTGGAAGGTTGACAAGGTCGCTGTCCTAATACACATATATTCTTATAATAAATACACTTATTGCTTTATTTTTATTATGATGGCAATTTAAAATGGTATTCATATCAACTTAAAATTATAACTATTAATTGAAATTAAAATTTCATAATTCATATTAAGTGTGACAGACATTAAGATAATATTTTAGTACTCTAAATCAAGTCAAGATAGAAACAATTCATTTTGTGTTACAAGCCAATTTGATTTCAGTGAAAAGTCATATATTTGTCATGCAATATTTATGATGAGTTTTTTTTCTAATATTTGTTTGTCCATATAAATTATCAGCAACAGCTATTTATAATGAAGTCTATGTAGGCTAGGCCTTTAGTTTTGAAGAATTTTTGTCGAAGCCATTTCACTTGGGTTTCAAATAAAACTGTGATCATTATGAGAATAATCTTTATATTTAACAGCAAGCGTTGGCAGACCGATGGTTCCAGAAAGACCCAACTGTTGTATCGTTTGACAACAAGTTACAGTATTACTTCAAGACAATAGACGAGGTGGAAACCATCCCTGTGGTGAAGGATCAGGAGTGTATACGTCTACATATGGGACCTTTAGCTTCTTCTGTTAAAGGTAAACAGAATTGTGTACGGTTGTGAAGATTGGGAAACTTGATAACCTTATATCTGTTCTCACTTTCATTTTTGATTGTGATAAATATAAACTTGATATTAGATATTATTTTCCATAAACACAATTTATTTGTATGATGCATATAATTGAGACATTAAGTTTTACTTTAATTTTGATTTGAATTTACTAAAAAAAAATTATTTCTAGTATTGCTTGTTTGAAGATTGTATAATTCTAATTATAATCTTGTGTTCTAGAGCATGCTAAACAATGGATTACCTGTTTGGGTAAACTTCTGCGTGACTCGGCCAAGGATAACCTCTTCCAGCTCAACGACAATCTAGATGTAAGTTATACAAACTTAACCACAAGTGGAGTGTTATTTTTACCTTAGAAATAACACGATGTTAAAAGTGGCTAGGTATTGCTTTTGAATTATTATACGGTTGCACTACATGTATGGTGTCCCATTATTTCAGTTTCATTTTTTATCCTCTGATAAGTATTTCATATTGAGAAGGAAGGGCGGTTACTCATTGTTTAACATTTAATTGTAAGAAGTTACTAAATAAAATAAAGACTTGATTTAGTGATGAGTAGAAATTTCCAATTCTTATATTTTGACAAAAGAACTATAAAAATTACAAATTGTGTTACAGTGCTTTTCTCAAAACTATAATTATCTACTCGTAAACTGTGATGAAATGTTTCAGAACAAGTCAGATGACCTGGAGCAGACCCCAAGTACCCTGGAAGATTTGAAGTTTGTCCTGACGACAATTTCTGACATCAAGGCCATGTCACTGGAAGTAGAAGACAAGATACGTGACATTCGGGAGCGATACAGAACCCTGTCTATGTATGACATAGAGGTATGTAACAAATTCACAATATTTGTCTTGAAGAACTTTCTTTTTTAAATTTGTCCTGTTTTATATTTTGGATCACTTCCAAATGTTCGTTTGAACTGTTTGACAAATTATCAAGTGAGAATTCGATCATAACTTCTCTTGGTGCCTTACAAGAAAATATGAAGTTTTTGCAGTTACTTCCATTTTTCTTGATTTGCCTAGAATTATGAACCAAATTTGTGTAATAGGTTCTACTACTCAAGACTATGCTGTAATTTTTTCTCAATTACACTGACCTCAGTAGATAATTAACTTTCAAAATACAAACTTTAAGCTTTTGCGTTTAGCTTAATTTCTTACATAAATTTGCTCAGGGTCACCAGACTTATTCCATATTTAGCCATTGGAAAATAATCCTCAAAATTTGTCAACCTAGACATTGTGACCTTTGGACATCTGGCCGCGAGTAATTTATTTCAAAATGTTATGTGTTTGGTTTAAAATAAAGTTGGAAGGTTCACCTTAAATTTAATTGAGCTAAAATTGTTTGCTCTTTAATCCTTTAAAGTTCATAAACAACCACTTTAATTTTTAATTATTTGTGTTTGCTGTTTCTGTAGGTGACAGAGCAGGAGAAAGAGCTTCAATGGAAGATGCCACAGATATGGGAAGATCTGGTCTGGAAATCAAAGAACGTCGATGCTAGCTTGTTTGTTGTCAAGAAGAAGTTTAAGGAGGTTGGTGGTTATCTTCGTTTTGTAAAAATTATTGAAAATAAAGCTCTATTAATTTTAGACACAAATTAAATAGAAATTATGTCAAAGTAGATATGAATATCTAAGTAAGAATGAAAATTTTAAGAGATAATCTATTTTATAAAAAACATAATTTTTGTAAAATACTACTGTAAAACTACTGTATTATTATTTATATTTCAAACATAATTTGTTATACTTCAAATGAAAAAGTTTATTTGTACAATGAATTGGTTACAAAGGTGACCTTATTCATTAGGTTTTACAATTAACTTTAATGTTACGATAACATTCTGACATCAGGGAGGACTGTTGAGTGCTGGGAAAGGAGGGGTAAGGGAGATCACTTTGTTGTATTTCATAAAATTGTTGTCAACAAAACAAACCATCATCTGCATTCAATTTCAGAACATTTTTTTGATATTAGATAAAAATCATACAGATGTTTGCTGAATTTTTCACAGTTTTACAATTTTTAAGCACATATTTAGTTTTATCTTAAACTAGGACTTCAGTATTGTTTAATGTTATAAAATTGTAAAGTTAATAAATAAAGTGTGTAACATATCTAGGCATGTTTTGCCACATAGCACATGATAATGTTAAAAATTAGGTGCTTGGTACACTCAGGATTATACATGTCACAATGATTTCAACTCATTCACAAATTGTTGTCTGTGGTTTTATGTTGTATACGGTATATTTATGTGTGAAATATCGAGTAAGTGGTAGTCAGGTAAATGTTCTGACAAGAGAAATGTCAATAAAAATTGAATAAATGTATTTATAATATTGCTGTGTAAGCTCATGTTTGATACAGCTCTTACATGTATGTCTTGTATGTTATATAAACGCTGTTCTGTTTGATGGAAATAAAGGTAACTATAAATATATTTCTTACAGATAAGGCACACAATACAATATGATAGTTATGTAATAAATATGTATTTAGTTACAAGTACTGTTAACAGAAGAGAATAACAAAAATGAAAAAATATCAGCAAATCTCTTTGTTACTTCCTAATGTTGAAAAAATAAAACATTGACATAGAAAAACTTTGAAAAACTGTATGTTGGAATAAAAAACACTTGTGTATACCTGATTGTTGGTTGGTTGTTAAAAATATCAACAAAATGTGTAAAAAATCATAATTTTGATGTTTTTCATTCAAAATAGTTTGGGCTATGATAATTTAGCTGGAACTACAAAAATGAAAAATTTACTGTTACACACTGTTTTAGCTTCCAGGATCTGAGATTTTGCAAGGTAAAAATAGCCTGACTTCCTTTATACATAATTAAATATTTATTGTTCAAACCTTTCCACAGATAACACAAGAACAGATTAAGGACTTCAGCAAGGAACTTAAGGAATTCTCTGACAGGTTCTACCTGGAGGGTCCTGGGGCAGTGGGCATGAATCTAGACAAAGGTATGTCACACCAGATCTTTTATTTAGCAATGTATAACAGTGACATGTTTATGTATTAACATTATGACACTTATTCTATCACCCAGTCTCTGCACCACATTATATTTGTGGTACCAGGATAGTAAAAAAAGTTCCATATTGCTGCCCATAATTTTGAATTTAAAAACTGGTACATATGTGTGTGATTTATTTAATGCGATTTGATTGACTGAGAAAATATGAAAACTACGTTATAGATGTTATTTTATGATTATATAAGTGAATCATAACACTGATATCCTACCTGCCACCTCCTTTAGGTTGGTGACATTTCTACCTGCCACCTCCTTCTGGTTGGTGACATTTCTACCTGCCACCTCCTTCAGGTTGGTGATGTTTCAACCTGCCACCTCCTTCAGGTTGATGATGTTTCTACCTGACCCCTCTTTCAGGCTGGTGATGTTTCTACATGCCACCTCCTTCAGGTTGGTGACATTCCTTCTGGCCAACTCCTTCAGGTTGGTGACATTCCTGCCTGCCACCTCCTTCTGGTTGGTAACATTTCTACCTGCCACCTCCTTGAGGTTGGTGATGTTTCAACCTGCCACCTCCTTCAGGTTGGTGATGTTTCTATCTGACCCCTCCTTCAGGCTGGTGATGTTTTTACATGCCACCTCCTTCAGGTTGGTGACATTCCTACCGGCCATCTCCTTCAGGTTGGTGACATTCCTACCTGCTACCTCCTTCAGGTTGGTGATGTTTCTACCTGCCACCTCCTTCAGATTGGTGACATTCCTACCGGCCTCCTCCTTCAGGTTGGTGACATTCCTACTGGCCACATCCTTCAGGTTGGTGGTGTTTCTACCCGCCATCTCCTTCAGGCTGGTGACATTCCTACCTGCCAGCTCCTTCAAGTTAGTGACATTCCTACCTGCCACCTCCTTCAGGTTGATGATGTTTCTACCTGCCACCTCCTTTAGGTTGGTGACATTCTTACCTGCCACCTCTTTCAGGTTGGTGACATTCTTACTGGCCACCTCCTTCAGGTTGGTGACATTCCTACCTTTCAGGTTGGTGACATGTCATTGTAAAGTGTAATTAATAGACAAATGTTTTGTGCACTTTTTTATTGATGTTTTGTTATTGGGATTGTAACTTAATAAGCACAATAAAAATTATTATTTCAGAAAACAACATAGGTACTTGGTTTAAAAGTTAATTTTTATGTCCCTCAATATGCCTTGGGGCATCTCTGGTAGACAATAAGACTGGTATATCTATCCAGTATTCAAAGTTGACTGTTTTGTATTGAGTTTGTTCTGTTTTGAAATGATGTTTAGTGTTTTTGTTACAAATGCATTTCATTTCATTCTTTTAAAAAAAGATATTCTTAAAAATGTATTAACTTATAATACTTTTAAATAGACTTAAATATATTAACATACATGTACTATTGCAAATACTTCGTAACACAAAGCCTCATAAAAGCAATTGTTTAAATGATGATGGTAATTGATTCACAGACTGAATTGTTAATAAATATTAATGAAGAAAATTAATCATATATCTGTTTCAACTAAAATTTTAATATCTAACACTTGTAACTTTGGGTGAACTTAATAAGCAGTAGCATTTTATGATATTTATTTTTCAAAATGTTTGAATTTTTATGTATTTATTCTGTACCAATATTGGATGTTTTACTAGCATCAGTATTTTTAATCTCCAAAGTTCACCTATCAAAAATCGACAGTATCAAAGCATTTTTTTTTCTTGGTTGTGCAATTGATGCACACAAAAAGCTATCGAAATCATTTTTAATTTCTCACACTTTGTTTTTCACTCATAAATTGTTTTGCAGGCCTGGAGTTAATGAAGGCATATCGTATTGAGGTGAACAAATACGAGGGTGAACGTCAGGAACTTGCCAATGCTGAGAAATTATTTGACCTTCCAATCACCATGTACCCTGACCTGGTTCAAGTACAGAAACAAATGAAGGGCCTGGAGATGATCTATGCTCTGTATGAGGAACAACAGGTAAGGATAGATGGTAACAAGACTTCTTTGTCATTGGTATCAGGTATATAAGATGAACCGAAGTTTCTAATCATTTCGACTCATCTAAAGTTTCTACGTAAGCAGTGATCCCAAGGGTCAGAATCTCCTTCTGCTTCTCCCAACACCGATCTGCTTCTCCCAACACCGATCTGCTTACCAGAACACTGTTCTAGAGCAGGGTCAAAGAAATTATCTCAACTCTCCTCTTTATTCCTGAGCACGTTCCATATTTATGATTAAAGAGTTTTAATTATTGGATATTTTATTTGAAGATTTTAATCTTTTCTTCTTTATTTTGTATTGTTGGGTGTAAATGCATCATTATCAAGGGACTGTTCCAGCAACTTTTTGGAAAAGCATCTCGCACATGTTCCGGAGTGTACCATATATTTCGTTTTTGAATATTTATTCGATTTCATATAATTTGGGGTACTTTGTGAGCCAAACGGACATTACCTAAATTTCAACTGTATACCCACAATTGACTTTGTTCTTTGTTGCCTGTATGAGGACATGAATTTTATCTCAACCCTAGGTAATACATTTGATATGCTTCTCTGGTTGGGAAAGAGCATGCCTTATTTTAACATTGACTTATTTAAAATTACATATATTGAATTGTGATATTCATTTTATTAAAACAAGCAACATTTTACCATGCACATTCTTACATATTTCAAGCTTCTTACAGTTGTGAACTGCTCTTCTATTCTTTTAACAGGCTGCCAGAGAACAGTGGTCAGAAACACTGTGGGCCAATCTCAATATCCAAATTTTACAAGATGGAGTAGAGATGTTTTTGAAGAATCTCAGGAAGATGCCACGTGAGGTGAAACAGATGCCTGTGGCTCGAGCATTGGAAGAGAAGATGAAAGAATTCCGTGACTCACTGCCACTCTTTGTTGACTTGAAACACGAGGCACTCAGAGATCGGTAAATAATTAAATTCAGTTTATACATATATTAAAAGTCTACCACATTCTGTTACTAAACTTATGTTTTGTAATATTTCAAGTATGGGTATTTGAGACCTGTTTTATACTCACATATATTAGCAACACAAGTTTATCATGAAAAGATGATTTTTTTTGAAAGTACAAGGTCAGAGCAGTAAAAGTGAGCTAGCAAGTGTATTTCATAATAAAATCAAAATCAAGTTTAAATCATTTTGATTTTGAATAGTACAAACTTTTAGGATTAAACCTTTAAATGCTCCTGAAATTGGCATAAAAATACATAACAAAATAGCATTGACACTGATGTGTCAACCACGCTGCAAGCTTATACATAGTGGTGATATTAGTTAAACGTTTATGTGAAATTGGCTTTAATCTCACTTCAGTCATTGGAAGGATCTGATGACAAAAACAGGACAGAAGTTTGACATCAATCCCGAGACATTTACACTGGCCAACATCTTCGCAATGGAGTTGCAGAGATACCAGGAGACCATTGGAGAGATTGTAACCATGGCCAGCAAGGAAATGGGTATAGAGAAGGTATGATTTGTTTTGTATTATTTATGATTCCATCAGAAGGTGTGTATCACTAAAAAAGATCTGGCATTTTGTTAATATATGAAACATCTGGCCTCAAGGTTCCGATTAGCTCAGTCGGTTACGCGTCTGACTATCAATCAAGGGGTCGTAAGTTTGAATCCCCGCCCGGCAACAGTCTCCATGATGATTGATATACGACAATGTGTCTCATAATCATTCGTCTCTCACCACTGATTCAAGTGGGAAGTTATTAGTTACTTGCGGAGATGAGGTGTGCTTGATTACTGGTTATTCCAGGAAACAGTGGTTAGGTTAACTGATCGTCTGTTAGCCCTTGATGGCATAAAAATGACGCTAAATATTCAATCAATCAATCATTCATCAATCAAGGTTACAAAATTCTGAGATGTACTCATTTGAGTCTGACTCAAATCAACCAATCAAAATGCATGTGACAATAAAAACTAGGCTTCTATTTGTTGGTTTTAGCTGAACTTGGTTGGGTACGGCCCTTAATAATTTTGGTGCCGTAAGTATGTAGTGTATCAGAATGCTTTAAAACTTAAATCTAAGGGAAGCATCCTAGTGATCATGATTTTAGACTGGTCTAGTATAACTGCATATGGTTTTATTGCCATTTATTAAAAAAGACAAGTAATTAACCAGTCAAAATTCAGTTAAGTTTGTAAGTATTTGAGTAAAACTTAAGAAAATGTTGGTCAAACAGAAGCCTGGTTGTGGACTTGTAAAATGACTTTATCAGATACAAATTGTATAAATAAGATTCATATTCACCATATTTTTTTATATTTCTTTTGGGCCAGTAAGTCAATTTTTGTGTGACATTTATCATAGCAGTTTTAGTGGTACCTCTACATGGGAATACAAGGTGATTAATCATTAGGGCCCATTTCATTATTGTTCATTGGATTACAGACTTCCTAACATAAATCATTAAGTGTTCACTTACATCATCACTATACTTTTATAAGTTTATAAATTATACGGCTTTATAAAACTTGCAATCTGCATTAATGAAACCTCTATAGGAGTCTCCTATGAAAACCTAAGACTTGTAAAGTTTAGTGAAAAAGGTCTCAAAATATATTAAAAAGTGTAAATATTTGGTGGGGGTTGTTTATTTGTTTTTTGTCGTATCTTGTTATGGTATACATTCTGATCACCTGTTTTTTTCTAAGAAAATTTGGGGATATTGAAATGACATCCATCCATCTGTCTGGGTTAACAATAGGGTTGTTAAACTTTTGGGTTTAATAGAAAGAAACCTCATAAACAGTCGATTTATAGGCTATAAATTGGTTTATGAGTTTAAAATAAGTGCAAATTACTGCATGAAAATACACATAAACCAGATTTGTGGAAACCATCTGTCTGTTTTGGACTAATAACCAAGAACTCCGCCAATAGTTTTAAGCCGATTCAAATGGAACTTGCTGAACAGTAGGTACATGGACTGAACATGAAAGTTTGGTCTTGTATATAATTTGGTTGTTTAATTTATAAAACAGGGAGTAAAGGAAATTGAAGAGACCTGGAACAACATGAAGTTCACTGTGGTGCCCTATATGAAGGGAACTTCACACCGTGGCTTCATCCTTGGTGCCATTGATGAGATCGTCCAGAACCTTGATGACAGCTCCATGAACCTCCAGAGTATGTCTGCTTCACGCTTCATCGGACCTTTCTTAAACAGTGTGCAAAACTGGGAAAAAAGTCTGTCACATATTTCTGAAGTTTTAGACGTAAGTAATTAGAATCAACGATCCTGGTGATGATGTTTGACTTTTAAACCTTTCCTAACATTCCCAACTGTTTTACATATCACACATTACTTTGATGAAATGTAGTTTTGTTATTGTTTAAGTGTTGTTTTAGGTCATGTATGAACAGAAATAAATAAAATTGTATATCTTGTGCAATTAAAATAACACTGTATGAAAAATATAACAGCTTTCTGAATGACACGGCCATTTAATTGTACATGTTTAATATTACACATTTGATGATTTTCCGCACAATGTAACTGATTCATTTGCCTTTTTTTCTACTGCATTTTACATGACGTCTCCACACTAGGGAACTTTTGTACTGACAGTTGCCGACAGACTACTGACATATTATACATTTGATAAAGTTTGTCTATGGTTCGTTGTTTGATTTAATCTTCTTATTTCTGGCACACCTAGGTATGGATGGTTGTACAGAGAAAGTGGATGTACCTGGAGGGAATCTTCATAGGTGGAGACATCAGATCACAGCTGCCCGAGGAAGCCAAGAAATTTGACCAGATTGACAAAACATTCAAGAAGGTAAAAGCAAGGGTTAAAATTATGTAAGGAAATGTAAAAATCGATGATCATACCCATATTATACATCAGCTTTTTAGTTCAATTCATAAATTTCATGAGTATTGAATAATGCAAACTTGTGCCATGATTTGTTTCTATCAGCAGATGATTATGTGTTTAGAAAACAAATTTCTGATTTTATATATGTATATATATGTGTGTGTATAATCTCAATGAATTATAAGTATTGGGTTTGTTGAAGGCAATGTTTTGCTATTTATTCAGCAACTTGACAATTTTTTTTTTTTTAATGCTGTAGATTATGACAGATACACACAAGGTCCCCACAATCAAGCTAGCGTGCCATGCACAGAATCGCCTTTCTGATATGGAGGCCCTTAGTATGGGTCTAGAGAAGTGTCAGAAATCCCTTAACGATTACCTCGACTCCAAGAGGAATGCCTTCCCGAGGTTCTTCTTCATCTCTGACGATGAGTTGCTGAGTATCCTGGGTAGCAGTGACCCGGAGTGTGTACAGGAACACATGATCAAGGTGAGCAAGAGAAAATTGTACAACTTCCCTGTTCTTTTTTGTCTTTGTTGAACTATTAGTAAGTAAACTTCCATATGAAATATTAAGTTATATAAAAACTGCCATGTGACAGTATAAGGCGAATTATAAACTTCTATGTTGTGTTATAAAGTTAAATATAAACTGCCTTGTTATAAAATTAAATATAAAATGTCATATGATATTATAAAGTTGCCTGTGGCATTCTTACATTAAATATAAACTGCTAAGTGACGTTATATTAAACATAAACTTATTTCATAATGATAACAAAACTTTATAGCAGGCACACTTTTTAGATATGGTCATAATGATTTATTTCAGCTTCATTGTCAAGTAAGTTTAGATCTTCGGTGAATCTGCCCCTCTTAAACTTCTTAAATTGACCATTGGAAATTGATTCTCACAATTATACATTCATTCAAGAAATGAACAATATTGAATTCTGATTCAGAAATTAAGCAAATTATTACAGACAGCAAGCATTCAATTCTGTAATTTCTACTGTTGAATTTTGCAGATGTATGACAACATCTCCCAACTGAGGTTCTCCAAGGGTAACAACAATGAGGTTCTGGCATCAGCCATGATCTCAGCAGAAGGGGAGGTGATGGACTTCCGTAACCATGTTGCTGCAGAGGGTCGTGTTGAAGACTGGATGACAGCGGTGCTAGAGGAGATGAGAATCACAAACAGACTCATCACAAAGGAGGCAATATTTTACTACTGTGAAAACCAGAAACGGTAATAATTAATACAATGTAACTTACTTCATATTTGTTATTTATTATCATAATTATTATAAAAATTTGAAGAAGAAAAAACATACTCTACACAATTATTTTACATGAGACATATTATTGAGAATAAACAATTGAACATTCAAGTCCTTGGAAGTTGTGAACGTGAATTTGGAATGTACATTTAAATGAGAATTTCATTATCATGTATTGTCTTAAGTGACCTTCCATGGGAGTCGGGGTTAAATGTTCAAATATATTGGGTATTGTTAGATTTTTAATTTTATAGAAAACATAAAATTGAAATAATGGACTTTGAGCTTTTGGGGTCTTACCATTTTGAATATATAAAAAGTATTTGAATATGATCTGATTTCTTACATGGTAATTTTTCCAATTTTAGAGTTGAATGGATGATGGGTTACCAGGGTATGGTATGTCTGGCTGGGAACCAGGTCTGGTGGACATGGGAGGTAGAAGACATCTTCCAGAAGGTCAAAAAAGGACAGAAGACTGCCTTAAAGGATTATGCCAGAAAATTGCATTCACAAATTGACGAGCTCGTAGTGACAGTATGTTGATTAATCTACTTCCCAAATGAAAACACATTGAAGGGCTTGAAGTATACCAAATAGCTACTGGAAAAGTTGTGTGTGACTTGCAACAATCCCGTTAGTCAGGAAAAGTTTTGGGGGGTTCAAAAAAAAAAATATATATATATTTATGGTATGGGTTGGAAGTTGCAACAAAGTTATTTTTTACCTTTTAACAGAACAGCATATAGGAATTACATAACCCTTCATTGGCCAGTCTATCTAAAATATCTCTATCTGATTTGGGTGGTCATGTAACTATATTTTGCCTATCTTCAAATGTATGTAAGGGAATCGAACACGACTTGCAGGCAATGTGTGGGAAGTGCAGAGAGAAAAAAAAATCCATCTTAAATGATAACAGAAAAATCTCCCCTTTTATATTTTATTTTTGGTTATATTTGCTTCTCCTGAGTATATCTTAAAAAACATGGAAGTGAATCCAACGGGAATTGGAACATTGGTAGGGGGCAATGTTTCATAACTCTACCTTGAATGATGACAGAATTACCTCCCCAGTGTAACTTATTTTTGCTTATTTTTATTGTCCAAGGTATATCTTCAGCCGTATGAAAGGGAGGTTAACACCGAACACTTGTTTAGGGAGCATCTGTGAGGTGTACTGATACCCTTGTTTTATCATGGATGTCTGTCTCCATTCACCACAATTAGTGTCTGCTACATAACTTTTGAATACATGATACTTGGCACAATTTTTTACCATATTAAGACGATGTACAGAGTGCACTTTTCAGCCATGTCTGCTTCCTATTTTTTTACTGCTTCAGGGATTGCTATAAATAACTTGTTTTTCCGTCTACCTATCTGTCACAATATGAGACTGCTCCATAAAATCCCGGAAGCTTTTGACTGGTCATGGGGAGGCGTGTATGTTTTTTGACAAAAACATCAATTTATTTTTAATCCAATATTTACCAGATAACCAGCTTGCTGTTCTACACTGGTGAGCTAATGTTGCCATGAGCTAATAGTGGACATTTTCTGATTTTAGCATACAATACATTTACTGATATTTTCAACAACTGTTTATTTATATTTGTCAAGGTGCGGTCCCAACTGTCCAATAATGAACGTAAGAAATTCAATGCTGTTCTGATTATTGATGTGCATGCAAGAGATATCATTGACGGTTTTGTCAGAGACAGGTGATTATACACATTTGTTTTTTACACAATTTCTTCTTCATAAAAATGTCTACCCATCATGCACCACAGGACTGGTAGTGTTGGAAGTTAACATGTAACTGAAACTTACACATTTGGTACATTTTTTATGCCCCTACCATTTGAAGAATGGTGAAATATTAAGTGTTACTCTTATCTGTTTGTTTGTTCAATGTCTAATGCTTAGGGTTAGTATTTCTTTTTGACGGTTTTAAATGTTGAAAAAATTATGTGGCTGTTTCTAGACACTTAAAAACAGCTTTTATGTGGCTTAAATCTGTAGTGTAGCTAAAATTTATGCACACAATTAATCATCTGGGCACAAAAAAGCCACTTAAATACCCATTTGTTAAAATGTCTTTTGTTTGTGCATGTGTCCAAGGTAAAATATGTTTCTGAGCTATAACTTCTGAAGGAGTCTGTGTATTTAATAAATATTTTATGTGACATTTTTTATGTACCTGTATAACTATAAAATACAGGTCAAGTTCGATATTTGACGATGTTGTCAAATTTTACAGGAATTATGGCCCATCTTTTACTTAATTTCGGTAAAATTTTGTTTCAGATCAATAACAGTGCCATTTGTGTTGGGAGATACATCTAGTTTACAAAAGATACTGATATTGGAATCAACTCTATGTTAATCATGTTCAAGAAATTAATTTCATCTCCATTATTTGAGTAAAGCATTTTGTTATCAATTCTTATTCTAGGCTGGTGCAATGGCAGGTAATAGTAATGTTATACAACATGTTATAGGTGAATAAACAAATCAATACTGCATGTACAATAATACATTGTGGGATTTAAATGTTTCAGTATTATGGATGCCAACGAGTTTGAATGGGAATCTCAGCTACGTTTCTACTGGTTGAAGGAACCAGATGAGCTGATAGTGCGCCAGTGTACTGGAGAATTTGGATATGGTTACGAGTACATGGGTCTCAATGGACGTCTTGTAATCACGCCACTGACAGACAGAATCTACCTGACTCTCACTCAAGTAAATACACCTTTTCTATAAAAGAGATGAATTTCAGCTAGAAAATAATACATGATACCAGTTTTCTCCAATTTACAGCTGATTCTCTATAACTCATTTTTAACATTAATATGACTATTTGATACTATATAATAATATTGAATGATCGTTTGTAGAGAGGTATGTGTAGACGTTATCCAAGAATGTAGTTACACATATCAGGTGCAAACACAGGAGATATGTTTAATGTGCTTAATAGTTTCATTTAATTCAAGCTTATATATTTTTTACTTCAATAGTATATGTATCGGAGATATGCAGGTGCCCTGTACCAATGGTAAGGATTAATATAATATGTATTATTGTTATATAAATATATTATACAGTTGATTAAAACAAAAATCTACTTTCAGGCGTTGTCTATGAACCTTGGAGGTGCCCCTGCTGGCCCGGCTGGTACTGGTAAAACAGAGACAGTGAAGGACTTGGCTAAGGCCCTTGGCTTGTTGTGTGTTGTCACTAACTGTGGAGAGGGTATGGATTTCAAGGTAGGCTTTCCTTTTCTTTTTCTCATTTAATTGATACTCTTAATAATCCTCTTTTTTCACATCAGGATGTTAGTACATATTAATAAACAGCACATACATAAAACACATTTTTGGTACAAGTAGAATTGGTCATCATGCCATGACAGACGGACTGTTTATTCAGTGGTGTTCCAAACAATGGAATGTATCATTTAATAATGTTATCATTGTTATCAAGCGTCTACAAATCCATTTTCCCTTGAACAGTGTGATCTCTACGAAATTGAAATAAAATTATAAACATTGTTAAATATTTGTATCACTTTATGAACATCGAGATACATCTCAGTATGCAGTAAAGAAGCCGTGGTCTAGTGGTGGAGCATCGGGCCTAGATCAGAGAGTTGTGGGTTCGATCCTCCGCCACGGCTATTTGTGGTGTCCTTGAGCAACACACTTTATCTGCATATGCTAAGTACTGGTTCTACCAACAAAGACCTTGAGTGTGAGTTATTGTAATAAGTGTTTTAAGTTGTAATAACTTGTTTCTCAATTTAGGTATAACTAATAAGTTTAAAGTAATATGCAATATTTACTGTGTCATACCAATATCAAACATTATTTCTGACATGTAGGCTGTCGGTAAGATCTACTCAGGTCTGTGTCAGTGTGGTGCCTGGGGATGTTTTGACGAGTTTAACCGTATTGACGTGTCGGTACTGTCTGTCATATCTACCCAGCTGAAGACCATACAGAATGCCCTGATTCTCAAACTGAAGAGGTTTCACGTAAGTTGTCATGACGATGACCTATCTCTGGGGTAGTGAAAGTCAGTGGTTCTCAAATATTTGTTTTTGTTAAACATTATTATTCCTGCCATTTCTTCATCAATGTAAAGAGACATCACCTATATTGCCAATATGTTTTTTTTAACTTAGCAGTAAAACTGCACTTTTATATCAAACATCATATTTTATATCATGGATATTCTGTTTGATAACTAATACATGTATTGTATTTTGTCTCTGTAGTGTAAAATTCTTTAACTTCATTGACCAAATACACACAGTTTCACCTAAACAATGAAGTAGATTGTTGCTGAAATATGGTTTTGTAAGTTACTGTTTGTATAACTTTGATTTAAGGAAATGTAAAAATATCTTTATATAATAGAAATCTTTAACAACATGTGATGTTTTTTATTTCAACATTCAGTTTGAAGGTCAGGAGATCAACATTGATGGTCGTGTGGGCATCTTCATCACCATGAACCCTGGTTACGCGGGACGTACCGAGCTGCCAGAATCTGTGAAGGCCTTGTTCCGACCTGTGGTGGTCATTGTGCCTGATCTCCAACAGATTTGTGAGATCATGTTGTTTTCTGAAGGTTTCTTGCTGGCAAAGGTAAACTTATTAAGTATTTGTATGAAATAAGTGGAAGATAAAGAACTTATATGATTGCCCAACTTTGCCAAAAGTGCGGTTCCCATGATACAATTATTCACATGAACAATAATAAAAAATCTTGTAATTATTATCATTTAACTGTAACATACCCAACTCAAACTCCTTTGGCAGTTTGATATGAAATGGATGTTCTAATAAAACTTTTGATCAATTTTCGGAATCCTTGTTCATAAAAGCTATATCTACATGACATCAATATGATATTAAGATACCCCCAGAATGTTACATATATATATTGCTGACACCATTTTAGAAAGGGGCTTAACTTGAGTAAATGGCTGAAAGGCACTCTATTTCCTACCTTTGTGTTCATTTATGACACAATGTGAGGTTTTGTCAATATAAAAGAAAAAATAAGGAAATAGAATTTTGTATCTTTGTCGTCACCTCCCAGGGGAACATATTGTTTTAGTGCTTTCTGTCTGTGTATCTATCACAAAATCTTGTCCAGATGACCCCACCTGTTCAGTGGTCAGGTGTAGCTGAAACTTGCTGGAAAGGATCAGTGTGAGGTCTAGTTGTGTATATCCCTTTTAAGTTCCAGTTCAATGAATTTTTGACTGAGGTATGACCCTTTACACTTTCAGAATTGAGAATCTAGTTTTTCACCGAAAAAAAAAAGGTTTTCGTTTTAAAGATTTTTACTTAATTTCCAAATCTAACATTGTACCACTACTTCCATATAATAAACTATTAATAATATTTTAATTATGAAATTTCATATAATAATTATTTAAATGAATATATCATTATATGACTATACATTCAAACTGTAAATATTGATTTGAGCATGATTAAAATAGATTTCAGTATCACCAAGTGTCCCTTTAAACAAATTACAGTCAAACCTGTGTAAGTGGTCACATCTATTGAACAGCCATTTGTCTTAAGCAGCCACGTTTGCTATTTCCTATTTCTATGTTTTCAGAGCAAAGTAACCTATATAAATCAATAACCTGTCTTAAAAGTCCACTCTTGCTCATTTCCTTGACTGGCTGCTTAAGACAGGTTTGGCTGTAATTGATATATTAATTCACATACATAGCCCTACTATGTTGATACAGGTGTTGGCCAAGAAGATGACAGTGTTGTACAAGTTGGCAAAGGAACAGTTGTCCAAGCAGTACCATTATGACTTTGGTTTAAGAGCCCTCAAATCTGTGTTGGTCATGGCGGGAGAGTTGAAACGAGGGTCTCCAGATCTTCATGAGGTAACAAATAATGTTTCAACACATATAATATTTACATGTATGCATTCATATACAATTCATACTATTTTGAGGTGGAAGGATTTCTTTAATTCATATTTTTCCTTTAACAAATCAAAAGATGTTCTGCCTAATGTTCTCTGAACACTATATCAGTTTCTCCTTTCACTTCAGCAGGTTGGACACAGAGGGAAGACCTCTATATTGTTGAGTACTTTAAATGGCAATTTACTCTTACCCATATCTCTAATATATAATAAAATAACTATGACATTTATGTTTTAATATATGATAAAAAAAGGTCCAAAAACAAGGCCCATTAATGTTTTAACAGAGTAATGTCCCTTTATGACTAAAAACCAGTCTTATAGAGAGCATCTCTTCCCGTTTTTAGATATGATTATAAAATGTAATTCATCTCTTTGGTTCAGTGATTGCATTGATAGAATGATTGGGTTGTATATTAGTTTAAATTCATATTTTTGAATTATTACATAAGAACCTTAATGGTAACAGACCCAGTTGCTCATTTTGAAGTCTTCATTTTAGCTAAAATAAGACATAACAGTAAAACTATAAAACTTTTGTGTTTAGATGAAACTAACCATACAAATTAAACTAGTTACATTTTGTTTTTATTACAGGATGTTGTGCTGATGAGAGCATTGAGAGATATGAATCTGCCCAAGTTTGTCTATGAAGATGTGCCATTATTCTTGGGTCTGATCGGGGATCTTTTCCCAGGCCTGGATTGTCCCCGTGTCAGGTATCCCAACTTCAATGATGCAGTAGAAGCTGTACTGGAGGACAACGGCTATGTTCTACTTCCTACACAGGTACGCTGGTGCATTGTGGGTCATGTTATTATGGTGTAGTGATGGGCAAACAGGCAATCTGATTACACATGTTTAATGGATGTATTTGTAAATTTCTTACTTCACTATAGATATATAGCACTGAAGCATTATATATAGTTTTAACATACATATATTCAGAATTCAATATAAGGAACCATATTTCTATCACAGTCATTGTTAGAAGTATATCATGATCTGAGGTGCCATCTTAAGACCACTTGCCTCCCATTACTGAGGTCATGGGTTTAAACTCGGCCGCATGCAAACATTTCAAGTGAGAAAGTTTGTAAGTAAATTGTGAAAGGACAAGAGTCTACTCAGATTCATTCTGAGGTTTTTCTTGACACAAAAAACTGTTCTTTAATGTGTTAAGCACTGTTAAAAAACAAGCATATCATGATGTTAAATATGTAGGAAATAATTTCAACATTTGAGAAACTTTTAAATTCAACTTTGTAGCTATTCCGAGATATTGTTCAAGCTTTGTTTCATGTGGTACCTTGCAGGTGGACAAAGTTGTGCAGATGTACGAGACCATGATGACACGTCACACCACCATGATTGTCGGACCAACAGGTGGTGGCAAGTCTGTTGTCATCAACACCCTTGCACAGTCGCAGACACGGTAAGAAAATGAAGTTAAAGTAAGGGTACACAAAGTAATACCACTGCCTTAACATCATTACAAATATTTTATTACCATAAACATAACATACAATGTTAATAGCCATTACATACATGTAATATACAGTGAGAAAATGCCAAAATGGTGGGGGGGGGGGGGGGGGGGGGGGGGGGAAGGGTGAATAGCAAGCAATTTCAGAAGTGCAACAACATTTCAAACATATCATATTTTCTATGCATTGGAATGGAAACTTGATTTTCATTGAGTATTAGTTACAACTCAATATTTATTTTATAATAAAAAGTTATAAAGAACAATGTATATACATACTGTATAGATGATAACTATGTTTTCTCATGGTGGTTAAATACTTTGTTTTGCCATGGTTGTTAAATACCTTGTTTTGCCATGAATATCAAATACTTTGTTTTGCCATGAGTGTTAAATACTTTGTTTTGCCATGGTTGTTAAATACTTTGTTTTGCCATGGTTGTTAAATACCTAGTTTTGCCATAGTTGTTAAATACTGTGTTTTGCCATGGTTGTTAAATACTTCATTTTCTCATGGTTTAATAAATCATGGAAGTACTTTCTCATTTCATCATGAGTGTCTATTGTGACTTCAATTATATTGATAATATATTTTAATAATCATGGCAGGTTTATTTGCCATTTACTTTAACTTGGTGCCTAACAAAAGTTGTTATTTCTGTGAATGTTTGCCTGACCTACAATTGGTTAAAAAATCTATATGATCTAGGTATTAATGTAATGATCAGTAAAACATATTTTCAGTTCTTTCTCATTGCATTTATAACAAATTTAATATATGTTGGGTTTTGCAAACCCCAAAAATAATATTTACTATAATTCAATTTACTGACATACATTTACAGATTGGGAACACCAACTAAGCTGTTTACAATTAACCCGAAGGATCGTAGTGTCATTGAGTTGTATGGTATCCTGGACCCCATCACACGTGACTGGACAGATGGTCTGCTCTCAAATATTTTCCGAGATGTAAACAAGCCAACAGACAAGAATGAAAGGAAGTATATCGTATATGATGGAGATGTGGATGCATTGTGGGTAGAGAACATGAACTCTGTCATGGATGACAATAGGCTGATGACCTTGGCCAATGGAGAAAGAATCCGTCTGCAGAAACACTGTGCTATGTTGTTTGAGGTGAGATACAAACCATTATAAGTTTATAACATATAGTTCTGCTTTTTTACTTGATGATGTTTGGCTTTTTTATCAAAATGTCTGAAAGTTTGTTAAACTTATATCTCCTTGACTTGGTCAGTCAAATGAATTTAATGAGAGTGAAGATCTGCCCTGGTGCTCTTTCTTGATAATTTAGAAGTTTCAATTTTTTTTCTCTTTTTCTTTTTTTGTTTTCAGTTTAATTAATTTTGCTTTGGTTTCCATTTAAATTATGTAAAATGCAATCATACCATTTGGTATTTAATAAATCATTCTTTACTAAATCTGGTTGAAATTTGTGCAGATGGTATTCATACTTTTAAGTAATACGCATTTTTAATACAATATTAATTGTCGACCTTGCTTATAATTTTCCTATAGTTGGTTTTAAAACAAAGAGCATAATAATGTTGTTAAAATGCAACATGTAGCTGTCAGATAAATACAATGTATAATATTGATGCTTTTTAAGCACAGAATATTTATTTGTGTTCAGGTATTCGACTTGCAGTATGCTTCCCCAGCCACTGTATCCCGCTGTGGTATGGTGTATGTGGACCCAAAGAATTTGGGTTATCTCCCCTTCTGGCAGAAATATGTGAATACCCGCACACACAAGCTGGAGAAGGACAACCTGATGAGATTGTACGAGAAATATGTACCGTCACTTATTGACATGGTGGTAGAGGGTATACTGGATGGACGACAAGGAGAGAAGATGAAGACAATAGTGCCACTTAGCAATCTTAACATGGTATGTTCCTCCTCCTCACATAACACACTGAATATAGCGTTTTCGTTAATTATAAGTAAAATAACAGAATTTGAATTATTCATATTGATTTTAAATTCATGATAAAGAAAGAGTTTAGGATACAAAAATCCACATTAAAATATAGATTGAATTATGTTAATTTCTGGAAAACTTCACCACGTACATGAGAACCATATTACACTGTCTTTATTCTGACCCCAAAGTATGTACAGGTACATAAATATTTATTAGAGTTCATGATCATGTTGTAGAACATCAGAATTGAGGATCAGGAAGTCATGGGTTTGTTCCCCAACACTGCCACACTGCCATGTATAGTCTAGTCTCCTTGAGCAGAATACTTCAGTCACACTACCAGCATGGTTTGTGTAAATTGTACCAACTTGTTTCACAGTTGATATGAAATACATGTAGATAATTTTACACTAAACATAAATATTTGCTATTGACTGCAGGTTACCCAGCTGGCCAACATGCTGGACTCCTTGCTGGTGAAGGAGTTGGGTGAAGCTGATGAGCTGGAAGCTGTGTTCATCCAGGCTCTTACCTGGTCCATTGGGGCAGGTCTCCTCGAGGATGGCCGTGTCAAGTTTGACGCCCAGGTCAAGACTCTGGCTGCCATGCAGAATATCACTGATGATGTCAAACATGAGGCAGGTCTTGGTAAGTTGGACATAGAGTTGGATTTAAGACATGCACTGTACTAAATAAAACAACATTTATAAATAAAATAAATAAAAGTATAGACAGTGGAATTTCACCTGGCAATTGAACTGTGCAACTTCATTATTGCAATAACTCGAGTCATTTTCTTAATTTTATCAGTAGTGTGATTATGAAATTAGGGTGTTCATTCATTAACTTTCAAAGTTGTGTTCACTTCAGCACCTCCATTTTTCATTGGATCTCCATCAAATTTACATATTGCTTATGTCCATGATATAAAATTATGCTCTTTTTACTTGATTTCTAGAATAATAGTGTTAACTTATTCTTATAGTATAGTTCTTGAACTGATAAAATCAGGTAATAATTGATAGATTTATGGCCTTTGAAACATAAAGTTTGTACTGTATGTCTTTGTTTCCACCCTATCACTGCATTTTTCATTAGACCTTTATTTAAATTTCAGCATAGTAATATAGCCATACCATCGTGGACAGGTTCTGTAATTGGTCAAATTAGATCATTAATATCAGAGTTAGTGCCCTTCAAATATCATAAACACCCTTATTTAACATTGTGTTTGCTCCAGCAACTTATTGTTTCACCAGATCTTTACCAGACATACACAGTAGCTATGTGACCTTAATATCTCAGACAAATTCTTGTCCCAGACCTATATTTATCATTGAATCTTAAGTTAACATACACAGAATATCACCATATCATCTCAGACAAGTTCTTGAACTGGCCAAATAGGATAATAAAATTAGTGTTATGACCCTTTCATTATCAAATGTTTTCTTTATTTCACCTTGCATGCACTGTTACACCAGTGTGTATCAGGCTTTCTTTAAATTCAAATGCATTAAATAATATTATCTCCATTATCCAGGGGAGCTTCCCATCACACAACCTACATTATATGAATACTTCTGGGACATGGAACAGAAAAAATGGATTGCATGGTCAAAACTTGTGCCCAAATATGTGCATGACCCAGCTAGGAAATTCAACGAGATCCTTGTGCCAACTGTGGACACCGTTAGAACCACGTGGATTGTCAGCCTTATGGTCCAAATTAAGAGACCAGTCGTACTGGTCGGAGAAACTGGAACTTCCAAATCGGCAACCATTGCTAACTTCATGCGTTCAATTGATATGGAATCTCACGTATGTGGATGCCAATTTTGGTTTTTATACTGTTGTTTATATGCATGTATGCAGGAGTCAGTTTGATATTTTTCAAAAATAAAGCGGTCAGCTAAATCACAATAGAGAAGTCACCTTGTGGGTGAGAGGTGATTGGGGTGTAAGTCCCAGATTAGCTGCATATTTTCCTGACCGTGTTACATTTTTTGCCAAATAGGAACTCAGTGTGGTCTTAAGGATGATGGTGAGGCAATGTGACATGGTGTTTAACCCTTTACTTCATATGGACACCTTTGAACACCTCTAATAGAGAAGGCTTTTGAAAACAGTGTAGAACCAGTTCTGATTGCTCGTGACGAGTAAAGAGTTATGATTGTTGTTAGGGGGAGAATATATATGAGTAATGCGGCTAATTTTCAGGTGTCATCTTGTGCATCTATAACTGTTCCCTATTGTCTTGCAAGTGTCATCTTGTACATCTACAACTGTTCCCTAGTGTCTTGCAGGTGTCATCTTGTACTTCTATAACTGTTCCCTATTGTCTTGCAGGTGTCATCTTGTACATCTACAACTATAAATGTACCCTCTCACTTTTCAGCTGTTGTTGAACATGAACTTCTCTAGCAGAACTACATCACTGGACGTACAGCGGAACTTGGAGGCAAATGTTGAGAAGCGGACAAAGGATACATATGGACCACCTCCTGGCAAGCGTTTGCTGATCTTCATTGATGACATGAACATGCCACAGGTTGGTGTACTACCTGTAACTAAAACGTTTACTGATAGATTATGTAATATCTCAATCTCGACATTTTCTGTCAGTAGATCCAGCCGCCTGGTTATGGTTGAGTACTTGTCTTAAAGTTTGAAGCTTTATCTCAACATAGTATAAAAAAACTAGTATTTATACAGAAAAAAATACCTTCTTGATTTCAATGCTGTACAAGCCGGGTAACACATCTGACTGTAAATCCAGAGCTTGTGTGTTTGAATTCCTGCCCAGCCACAGTCTGCAATGATTTGATGCATAACTTCTACAGCCACATTACCCATCTCTGAATATGTGGAGACGTAGCCGGAGACTTGCATAGATGCCGAGTGTCTAGTACTGGTTAACTGTCTATCGGATCCTTAAGAATATTATTTGACTTGAACACAAGAACAAATTTTGAAAAACACAGAGACATGTTTTTTGGAAGCAAAATTTGCAAGCATGTAGGGGCACATTATATATAGTCAAATAAACTCTAACAATTATTCTATCTGTCATTATAAACAAGATATTTGAGGTCAATATTTTAATTTAAGCTCAAGTCTGAGAACATTCTCAAGAATGGTTGGTGAATATGACCCCAGGAGTAACGATTAGGTGTGCTGACCTCTGTTAAACAACTGAAATACTGTTGTTGAAAAAAAAAAAAACAGAAAAAAGATTTAAACAAATCAATATTGTACAGATACCATAGCTGATAAAAACTTAAAAATGTATAATTTTAAGAAATTAATTATGAGTGATATGAAATTTAACTGTTTAATGTTGATGAATAAGAAAATTGGTACAGCAACGCAGAAATCAAATCACAGCTACTTTGATATTGTGTATTGTTTTCTAATCTGATGTGAAAAAGTGGTATTATGATATAATGTGAAAATGTGATAGTTTTTAACTCAAAATGAGAAATGGAAAACTTGTAATAGGAAGTGTAACTTAAAATTAGAAATGGAAAACCTGCAATAGGAATTTCAACTTAAAATGAGAAACGAAAAAAATGTAATAGAAATTTCAACTTAAAATTAGAAATGGAAAATTTGTAATATGAATTTCAACTTGAAATGAGAAATGGAAAACCTGTAATAGGAATTTCAACTTAAAATGAGAAATTTATGGAAAATTTGTAACAGGAATTTCAACTTAAAATGAGAAATAAAAAACTTGTAATAGGAATATTAACTTTAAATGAGAAACGGAAAACTTGAAATAAGAATTTCAGCCTTCAAAATCCACATTTTAAATACAGCTTGTGTGGAGCTATATATATTTAACTGGAAGTATTTGACTGGTTCTCTACTATTGACCTCATTACCATCACTTTGACATATATTCTGTTTGAATTACTAAAGCCACCTTTCTTTCCTTTGAAATACTTCACTAGCCATGACTTATCCTATATGACCTCAAATTTCCTTCAGGTGGACACGTATGGCACACAGCAGCCAATTGCTTTGCTTAAACTGCTCCTTGAACGTGGTGGTTGTTATGACCGTGGCAAAGATCTCAACTGGAAGAACATGCGTGACATTGGCTACTTAGCAGCCATGGGTAAAGCTGGTGGAGGTAGAAATGAGACTGACCCACGATTCGTGTCACTTTTCAGTGTGTTCAATATGACGTTCCCGTCAGAGGAGTCACTGTTCCTTATCTACAATTCCATCCTGACTGGACATGCTCAGGCCATGTCACCTGACATTCAGGGTATTGTGTCCACAATAACACGGATGACCATGTCTCTCTACAGGTACTGTTCTTGTTTGGGTACATAATTTAGTAATGGAAATCCACAAAAATGATATCTTACAACTTACTGAAAAACTAGAAGGATATGTGGCCATAAATTTGGCTTCTTCTCTTGTTTGAATGTTTCTTTTTGTTCAGCACTTGTATTACAATAGACATACCATATCATTTATGATAGATGTAACATCCAAGTTTTTCAATTGCTCTTTAATCGGTTCAAGCATAGCTTGGTCAATTACTTGTGTACACAAAATACTCAAGAAATCCTTTAAAATGAAAATCGGATAAAGACACTGATTAAGATTAATATTTTCAATCCTTCAGCACCATTGTAAAAGACCTGCCACCAACACCGTCCAAGTTCCACTACATTTTCAACTTGCGTGACCTGTCACGTATCTACCACGGACTTTGTCTCACCACGTCTGATCGATTCACCAAGGTGGACCAGTTTGTGCGTGTCTGGAGGAATGAATGTCTACGTGTAATCGGTGACAGGCTCATCAACGATGATGACAAGGCACTTCTTAATGTATGTTTGATGTTTCTTACATTAGTTATCTACGTGTACAATATATTGTAATTGTGACCTTTCTGCTATGTTACAAAGACATATTGGCATTTCAACATAGATTTGGTTTTGCCCATAATGAAAGAAAAGCTCACTAAAAAACTACTTCTTTCTTTTTTAATAATACTTTATATTTTGTTTCATTACATAAAAAGATATATAAAATAATATTTTGTCCATCATATGAGCATGTTTTTAGGTGAACTTGAATTTGTTTAAAAGACTAGTATGACTGATTATTAAAGATATAAGAACACGGCATACCAAGTACTTATTATGTTTGATGTGAGGTTATTAAAGATATAACAACACTGCATACCAAGTACTTATTATGTTTGATGTGAGGTATTAAAGATATCAGAACACTGCATGCATACCAAGTACTTATTATGTTTGATGTGAGGTATTAAAGATATAACAACACTGCATACCAAGTACTGATTATGTTTGATGTGAGGTTATTAAAGATATAACAACACTGCATACCAAGTACTGATTATATTTGATGTGAGGTATTAAAGATATAAAAACACTGCATACCAAGTACTTATTATGTTTGATGTGAGGTATTAAAGATATAACAACACTGCATACCAAGTACTTATTATGTTTGATGTGAGGTTATTAAAGATATAACAACACTGCATACCAAGTACTGATTATGTTTGATGTGAGGTTATTAAATATATAACAACACGGCATACCAAGTACTTATTATGTTTGATGTGAGGTATTAAAGATATAACAACACTGCATACCAAGTACTTATTATGTTTGATGTGAGGTATTAAAGATATAACAACACTGCATACCAAGTACTTATTATGTTTGATGTGAGGTATTAAAGATATAACAACACTGCATACCAAGTACTGATTATGTTTGATGTGAGATTATTAAAGATATAACAACACTGCATACCAAGTACTGATTATGTTTGATGTGAGGTTATTAAAGATATAACAACACTGCATACCAAGTACTGATTATGTTTGATGTGAGGTTATTAAAGATATAACAACACTGCATACCAAGTACTTATTATGTTTGATGTGAGGTATTAAAGATATAACCACACTGCATACTAAGTACTTATTATGTTTGATGTGAGGTATTAAAGATATAACAACACTGCATACCAAGTACTTATTATGTTTGATGTGAGGTATTAAAGATATAACAACACTGCATACCAAGTACTTATTATGTTTGATGTGAGGTATTAAAGATATAACAACACTGCATACCAAGTACTTATTATGTTTGATGTGAGGTATTAAAGATATAACAACACTGCATACCAAGTACTTATTATGTTTGATGTGAGGTATTAAAGATATAACAACACTGCATACCAAGTACTTATTATGTTTGATGTGAGGTATTAAAGATATAACAACACTGCATACTAAGTACTGATTATGTTTGATTTGAGGTATTAAAAGACAGGTCTGATTGTAAGTTTAAAATGTATATTTTATGTATTTATAAATCTTAATACTCGTCAACAGAATAAACATTAAACGGAAATCTGACTACTTCGGCATGTATCCTTAGTTCACTTTTAAGTCATATTTTAACACAAGCAAATCGCTCTCTAAGATATAAGCTTACATTAGCAGACATCTGCAATTGTATTTATTTGTGTTGTTATATGTTACCTAATACATAAAATATATAATGTTTTTGAAAGTAGCGTAGTATTTCAAGATGTGTACATTTATAGTCTCAAATCTCATTTAACTAGTATATTATGGATTTTTTAATCATACAGAAAACAATTTTACTGAATATTTCACAAATACTAATACACCAATATGTTTTTGCCACTGTACAATTGCCATTGCTGTTTACCTGGTATATTCAAAATGTATTTATCTAATAATCTTGTCATTATTTACAGGAAAACATAAAACTGTTATTGGACGAACATTTCAAGACCTCCAGCGAATATGTACTACGGAACCCCTGTTTGTTTGGTGACTTTCGTACAGCCCTGGAGGAAAGTGAGCCGCGACTATACGAGGATATACAAGACTACGACGCTGCCAAGGCTTTATTCCAGGAGGTGGGTGACAACCAAGCTTGGAGTATCCTATATTGCTATATTATTCCTGTGTATCTGTATGTTTGTCAATATGAAGGTCTGTTGACAATGTAAGGGTAAAAATCTTGAAATGAAAAATCAGCAAAAATTAGAAACAAAATAAGTACATACAACAAATATCTTTATCCCAAATATACATCTGAATAGATAGTGCATACACACTGCATATCTACATCTGAATTGATAGTGCATACACTCTGCATATCTACATCTGAATAGATAGTGTATACACACTGCATATCTACATCTGAATAGATAGTGCATACACACTGCATATCTACATCTGAATAGACAGTGCATACACACTGCATATCTATATCTGAATAGATAGTGCATACACACTGCATATCTACATCTGAATAGACAGTGCATACACACTGCATATCTACATCTGAATAGATAGTGCATACACACTGCATATCATCTCATAAAGAATTTATTTTATTCTCCTTATTGCAAAACAACATCTTACAAACATTTAGAGTGAAAGTTTCTGTTATAAACACACCATGTAAAAGTTTTGAATATTTCACAGATTGCAGAAGAATACAACGATAGTCACACACCTATGAATCTTGTATTATTCGACGACGCCCTGGAACACTTGACGCGCATCCACCGTGTAATTCGTATGGATCAAGGTCATGCCCTTCTGGTTGGTGTTGGAGGTAGCGGCAAACAGAGTTTGTGCAAACTAGCATCGTTCACAGCTGGTTGTGAAGTGTTTGAGATTCAGTTGAGTAGAGGTTATAGTGAACAGTCATTCCGTGATGATTTGAAAGTCTTATATAACAACCTTGGAACAGAAAATAAAAAGATGGTGTTCCTGTTTACAGACCAGCATGTTGCAGAGGAAGGTACGCTTATATTAAGTACACTCAAACTTAGATTAGTGTAATGTCTGTAAAGCAGCTGTAAGAATCTTCTATATTTCCATTTTTCAACCTTCATTTATATTGTATGAACTCACCGTGAAATAGCAGTGGTTGCTTGTGTTGGCTATCTGCAATTAGCATAAACATAGCTATCTTATATCTTCAAAATGCATATAGAAAAATGAAAGTCACTGATAAATAAATGATAGAAGTCAAAAGTCCAGATGAGGTGGCATGGTCAAGGTCATAGAAAAAGGATGTGTACCAAACATTGATTCAGTTATTTTCAAATTATTACTTTGCTTCTCTTTTTATTAATGTATACATGCATATTTCTTTTTATATCGGCATCATTTATGATAACTTCCATGATGCAGTGTCATTTTGGTCATGAACATGATATGTGGCAGAGTAATATGACTGGATTCAAGTTGTGTGTTTCATGTTTGTATTGTGCAGGATTCCTTGAGAACATTAACAACATGTTGACATCTGGCATGGTGCCAGCCCTCTATCCGGATGACGAGAAGGAGGCCATCATTGGATCTGTACGTAACATTTAACATTACAGCATCGTTTTCCTGTAGAGTTTACTACTAATAGTTAGCTCTGGTTTCAGTTTCACCAACATATTTACCTATATGTATATGATTTAAATTTAAATCCAAGGAGAGCATCTAGGTGATCATGATTTTAGACTGGCTTCAGTACATACTAAAATATTTGAAAATTTAAATCTAAGGAAAGCATCTAGGTGATCATGATTTTGGACTGGCTTCAGTACATACTGAAATATTTAAAATCTTAAATCTAAGAAAAATACTTGATGTACATGATGATCATGATTTTAGACTAGCTTGAATAGATCATATAATTAAATGGACATTTGTTAAAGAATAAATAAGAAAGCAGTCCGTGTTCATTTTGAGTTTTTAAGTATTAAATAAAATTTATGAAAATGTTGGTGAAGTAGAAGTGTAGATTACAACTAATCAACTTAGAATAAAAGATGGAAAAGAGACATTTTATGTATACATTGTACTTTAATATATATAATATATATTGTCTAAAACAAATAACATTACAAGAAACTTGATAGACATACTATTTTTTTTAAAACTCGTATCGGAAAGCCTCGTTATGTTTCATATGGTTTATTCATGTTTAACTGTTTATGTTTTTTACATTACACAAAGCTTGAGAATAATACAGAGGTGAAATGGACAAAATTGCTGGGTCACATGACATTGAGTGCATTTTTAACTGTAAACCACATTTCATTTTTTTATTAAATGTGTTTGATGCACATTTTGTGTTTAGTTTCCAAGAAAAACAACTTATCTGCTCATTTTGTTAAGTTTATTACAGATACTGGAGTTTTGAGGAGTGATTCTTTTGTTTTCTATTTTACCTGCCTTGCTGGCTATGAGTTATTCTTCACAATTATGATTAAATGTACTCATGGTGTTACGCTCTGCTGACCATAGACTGGAAAAACCCATGACTTGGTATTTGTTTGTCATCTGTCCATTGTTATCTGTTAACTTTTCTTGTTGACACTGTAATGCATTCAATTGTCATCCAGTTTTGGCCATTTTTGTCTTGTAAACACCATAGCAGCTTCAGCTTGATCTGTGTAAATCTGACCTGACGAACAGTAGAGTGATACAGAGCCTCCTGTCATATGTTGCATGTATTTTTTTTGCAAGAATAAGACTCATGAAATCAATCTTATATATTACCAAGTTTGATGATGATGAGCATATTTTAAGTGTTTTAAGCTTGAGTGTGACATTGCTTGAGTGTGTAAAAAGCCAAGAAACATTCATTGTAAATTAAGCATGCTTTTGACCTTAAAGTCTTATTAAATTACATTTGATCTTTGTTTTGAGATTTTAAAGATGCCCAAACTCGTATCAAATGGTACTTTAGGTTACACATATATTCATATGTATTTGTTTATTTTTGCCAGCTTATGTTAGATCGCCAGGTACTATATTTGATTTGAGTTTCAAATCAAGATGACAAGATATATGTATTGTATGGGTACCGTATCTGTTGTGCTAAATCATTGTTGATGTGGTAGTAAATAATAAAATAAATGTGAAATAAGACAACATGTGAAAAATAAAATAAGTTAAAAATCAAGGAGTAATAATATACATTTATTTGCGTGCAAATTTATGCATTCTTGGTTACTTTTAAAAAATAATTACATTAAGGTTGCAAATATATATAAGGCTGTGATATTATATGTGATATTTTATACACATCATAGTTTTATTGCAAGAGGAAATATTGTTATATGAGTGTGAAATTACTGCTTACATATACATGTATATGAGTTGTGTGTTATCCATATAGTGTTATCCAGTATATGTGTATATCACATAAATGTCACACATTTGTTAATTAATCGTATGAACACCAAACATTACGACTGTGAACACCGTATTGTTTCCACACAGAACTATTGAGTCTCATTGTAATGCATCTCTACATGTAGTCTGTCTTATCTCAGATGTTAAAAACAAATCTGGTCTAAGATAACTCGAAATAAATTATAATTCTGTAAATGATTTTTGTATAATGGTGTTAATTGTAGTATGTACATGTAATTGTTGTACACAATGAAGAGTAAATTGTTACATGTTAATAAGCATTTAAAGTATATGAATAAAATATAAAACTTGATAATTACTGATTAAACTAGAGGACTTTACCTCTCATCTTTTTACTTATTTTATTAAATTGACAAAGGACAGCTTGATTATGCTTTTTCTCTTTTTTTCTTCCTTTTTTTTTACATTGATGGGTTTTTGTATGGTAGATGATTAAATATAATTATTACTTACGTTCAAGATTTAAGGTACATTTATCATGCATACCAGTACAATAAACCCAGAAGTTTTCAAAGCAAAAATTACCAAAGTAATGCAGATCATTGACATCTGTTTTTATAAAAAAAAAAATGTTGTATTTCACACTTGCATCAACAAATTGAAACTTCTCATTTAGAGATCAGAATGTAGGAGGTGGTTTGAGGACTACCTGGTATCAGTAGTACATATATATGTATTTTCATGAACATTGTAATATCTTCGCTTCTCTTTCTCTATTGTAGATTCGACAGGAGGCTGTGGCAGCTGGGGCCGGACATGCTCGTGAAAGTATCTGGCAATACTTTGTTACAAAATGTTCCAATAATCTCCATATTGTATTAGCAATGTCACCAGTTGGAGATGCCCTAAGGACCAGGTGTAGAAACTTCCCAGGTAATTTGGGTCTTTGTCATCTAGTTTTCTGGTGCAAGGAAGCTCTGAGATGGTATATTACATGCATCGGTATTTTTCACTACTTAAATAAAATTATTTGCATGTGGCTTCAGTGTAAAGCTTACTGAAAACATGTGTCTTTACATGAATTTTGAAAAAGTATTCTGTGATACTAATAACCGGTGCCTTGCTGGAAGAATGGGCTATTTCTAAAATATAGAAAAAAATACCCAAACTGAAATCATCATTTGAACTCTATCAATAAGTCATTATATCAATATAATAATATTTATTTATGGTTTTAGATATATTTTCAAAAAGGTTTATTTACAGGTAGTATGTTTTTTCATCTCCACTCTCTTTAACTTTAGTTTAACAAAATGAGCTTCTTATGTGCTGATTTGCCATGAAACATCATTCATTCATTCATTCATTCATTCATTCATTCATTCAGTGTTTTAACTCAAGTCTAGACATTTTGCAGGCTAAATTATCATTTGACATTAATCCATTGTACATATTATAGCGACCCTGGGATAAAATGATGAAAATTGCTGAAATGAAAGCGGATACAAGTATTGAACTGTCTTTACCTTCAAAATGTGACTATTATACATTTGAATAATCTAACCTTTCTCAGATGACCTATATATTTGAATTATGTGTTGCAGGTATGGTGAATAATGCTAACATTGATTGGTTCTTCCCCTGGCCAGAACAGGCTCTGTATGCGGTTGCTAGTGTATTTATTTCACCAGATGTAAGTTGTTTGTTATTTCACATTTTATATCACTTTGGAGCTTCCATTGTCCAAAATAAGCAACATTAAATTTTAGTCCTTGTTTAAAATTAGTTATACCCCCGACAAACGAAGTTTGAGGGGGTATATTGGAGTCACCCTGTGGTCGGTCTGTCGGTCTGTCGGTCGGTCCGTTGCAGTTTTCCTTGTCCGGAGCATCACTTGAAAAGTACTGGAAGGAATTTCATCAAACGTCATACAATGGTAGAATATAATGAGAGGAAGTGCAGTGTACAAGAAACATAACTCTATTCTTGCTAATTACAGAGTTATTGCCCTTTGATATTTTTTCTTGTCCGGAGCATAACTTGAAAAGTACTGGATGGAATTTCATCAAGCTTCATACAATGGTAGAATATAATGAGAGGAAGTGCAGTGTACAAGAAACATAACTCTATTCTTGCTTATTACAGAGTTATTGCCCTTTGATATATTTCTCTTGTCCGGAGCATTACTTTTAAAGTACTGGATGGAATTTCATCAAATTTCATACAATGGTAAACTATTTTCTGTCATGGCGGCGTTCGGGGTTATTCATCACCTTCAGTGATAGCTCTAGTTAATTTTTAAATTGACCATGAAACAAGTTCTTGCAACTTGTGCAAATTGTGCTTAAATTCTTTTTGGTTGTCACCAATGTTGAGTGCATTGTATATATACAGATAAGGGGCTTTCCTAAGGACACACCACATGATCTAATCAGGGGAGAGAACTGACATTTCTCCAATCCCGGTTTTGATGCTCACCTACCAGACAGAACACACGTTTAATATAACTGATCAAGATCATATTTGCTGCCCTGCAGAGAAGTTAAAATATAGAACAGGAATAATTTAATGTTTGAATAATTATCCATATTATATAAACAAAAGAATATAACTTGGGTGCTTGATCACACACAAATCCATTTCTAAAGAACAATGTTTATCTACCAAAGTAATTCGGTGACTTCATTTGATTTTTTGACTTGCTTTACTGAATCTATGGAATAACCTTATGATATATTTCTACACTTTTGTTGATAGAATCCACTGATAGCTGAGGAACATCGTGACAGTGTTGTATCGCACATTGTGTTGGTTCATATGAGTGTAGGAGACTACAGCAAACTCTTCCAGCAGAGATTACGTCGCAGTAACTATGTCACACCAAAAAATTACCTCGACTTCATTAACACATACATCAAGCTTCTTCAAGACAAGGATAACTTTATCCAGTCACAGGTTGGACATTTGTTCTTATAATGTTTTTTTTTACATTAAGAACAGATTGTTTGAAATATATAGTTTGCAAGTTTATATGATGAATGCACATGGGACTTCACTTTGCATTATAACTGTTTATACTTTATGTGAGGCTTCTCTGTGGCCAAGTGGTCCAAGATGCTGCTGTATTGAGATCATTAACCTCACACTGCTGAGGTCCTGGGTTTGAGCTCAACTTTGTCCATTATGTAAGAAAATTCGCTAGATTTTATGGAAGGATGGTGGTTCTACATAGATTCATTCTTACATTATTTTCAATCAATAAAAAAAACACTAGCTGGTGTGTAAGGGTAGCAGTGATGGCTGATTGATGTGATAACACTACTTCACCATGTATTTAGTTTGTGTTCTATAATGGTACTATTTTATTTGCATCATTTAGGGAGAGGACGGTATACCAGAAGTAAAGTTATTTGTACCTGTCAAATGACCTTCACCTAAAAACCTTGATTCTAGCTTACCCATTACATCCATTATTATCCAATTTTCATCATTTCTCATCTGTTGCCTGTATCACAACTTCATGTCATTTCCCTGATGAACACCTCTTCCTTCCTGACAGTTAATTGTTGTTGATATTGTACCCTTTGTATGTCCATGGGTTAAAAATTCACCTGGATATCAATCAAACAACAAGATTATTGTTGAGTCAGAATTGAGTTAGAATCTGTAAACAAACTTGTAAATATTAATATTATATTTTTAAAATGCATCTGAAAAAAAATCATTTTTTCAATGTTATAAGCTGCAGATAAGTAACTTTTGATCATGAAAGATAAATCTTCAGTTTTTGAGAAAAGAACAGATTCTCGTATTTTATTGTTTGTTATTTGAAAGTGTGTGTAAATGGCATTTATTTGTGTATTAATTCATCATTTTTATCATTATATATGATAACGTACAAATAAATGACTAAGCCATTGCATTAATATTAATTAATATTTATAATCAAGAGCACATAGTGTGACAGCCAGGTGATAATTCACAAACATCAAAACTGTTCTCCACTACTTCCAGTGTGATCGTCTGGCTGGAGGATTGCAGAAGATTGCTGAGGCAAGTGAACAACTTGCGATTCTCAATGAGAAACTGGCTGTACAGAAGGTTGCTGTCACAGAAAAGACTGCAGCTTGTGAGGCTTTGCTGAAAAAGATTGCTGCTGCCACGAAAGGTGCAACAGAGAAAAAGAAATTGGCAGAAGCAAAGGGTAAAGAAATTGCTGAGCAGAGCAAATTGATTGAAGTAGAAAAGGTAGGTGTAATCTTGCTACTTGCAATCTCTTATAATGTTTACATTTCAAATCAAGTGATTCTTTGTCATCTGTCATTTACTTATCACAATAAGTTTCATGGCAGTTGTTACAAAATTAACTTAACTCAAGAACAACTATTGCTCCACCCACCGGTCAAGTGGAGTTGTTTGTCCCAGTTAATACAAAATAGTTTTACTTAGATACCATCAGCTTGTATAAGGAAAATGACAGAATAAAATCACTATTGATCCCTGATTGGATTGTTTACTTGTTTGATTGCCAGCAGCATCAGATCAATTGTATATACACCATTTACAAGGAATGGTTTTAAACTGAATAATGACTATTGTCAGAAAGTAAAGCTTTTAACAAGTAATAAAGTTAAGATACCCATTCCAATTTCACCAATTGTTTGTTTGGCTATATTATTTAATGTTGCAATAGTAAGTCAAGAGCCGGTTTCATTAAACATCAAGAATTGAGATTTTCCTTTAATCAATAATCAATATCTCTTGAACTCATTACTCATCAAATAACCACTCAGATTTGAAATCTGAACAAATCTTTACTCATTGGTAAAGGATAATACGCAAAATGATATGTAAAAGAAGTTACTGGTATAGCATTTAAAAAATTTGAACTGAAAATATATTAATTTGTAAGTTGACTGATCATATATAAACACAAGTTTTCAACTTTGAAGTATTTAGTCTTTGACCATATTCCATAGACTTTTCTAAAGTATTAACATATCTGTATTGGTATGTAGACCATGCTGACATATTTTCTGTTTAAAGTATATTTTGAGTGTTTTTGTTATGTTGTTATATATATTATAAATGGATGTTAAACAAGGGCAGATTGCTGTAATGTTCTGTATGAATGTAAACTTCAGAAAGATGCCGAGGAATCTCTAGCTGCTGCCCTACCTGCCCTGGAGGCTGCAAGATTGGCCCTTGATGACCTTGATAAATCAGATGTGACAGAAATCAGGTAACAAGTTAATGTTTTGTTTTTCACTACTGGATAATAGTATAAAACTTAATACAGTCAAACCTGTTAAAGCAGTCACCTCTATTAAGCAGACACTTGTACTAAGGAGCTACATTTACTGTTTCCCATTTCTATGCTTTCAGAGCAAATAAGCATGTATTAAGCAATGATCTGTCTTAAAAGGCCACACCTTTTGCTTCTTCCCTTGAAAGGCTGCTTAAGACAGGTTAGAGTAATAAAACTCTTGTTGTACATCTTGTATTAACTATCTGTCATTTCATGTCTCCATTAAACTGCTCTCATGGTAATTTTTCCAATAAAAAATTGAGTTGTGGAGTCTTTGAAAGGAGTATAGAGGTACTTTCCTGGTTACTTAAAGAGGTTTACTTTTAATGGAGTAGTTCTTAAGCCTGTTACATTTATCTCTACCATCAACACTGACTTTTACATGCCTTCACTCTTGCTTCACACATGCAATAAATGTAGAACAATAAAATTAATATGATATTTTTTAATGTATCAGATGGTAGTTTGAGGGTTCTACATTTGAGTTTCTAACACAAAAGACAGCTCCGTTGAAATTTTTATGTAAATTTTAGGGCAAAAAGAGAAATAAATATTTACATGGACCTTTAACAATGTTTCAGATCCTTTGCTAAGCCTCCTAAAGCTGTACAGACTGTATGTGAATGTGTGGTCATTTTGCGAGGTATTCGTGAAGTTTCATGGAAATCAGCCAAAGCAATGATGGCTGAGGCCAATTTCTTGGCAGCTCTGAAGAGAATGGATGTAGACGCGATAACACAGAGACAGACAGCAGCAACCAAAGGTAACCAATTATATCTTTCAACTTCATGCTAGATTATCAAAACAGTGTGTACAGAAAGAACATGGATTAATATACTCATGCCAGTAATGACTATTTTCTATGTTACAGGTATAGTTATGACTAGTGTCTGTGTTACAGAGATGGTAATGACTAGTTTCTGTGTTACAGGGATAGTAATGACTAGTTTCTATGTTACAGGTCTGCTGAAGGAGATTGATGTGAGTCTAGATGAGATGAAGGCCATCAGTAGAGCCGGCGCTGGTCTACTTAAGTTTGTGGAAGCTGTACTCGGCTACTGTTCAGTTGCAAGGGAAATCAAGCCAAAAAGAGAAAAGGTCTGATTTACAAAATAGAATTCAGGGTCTGCATTTCATAATTGTATATGGTATTTATATTATTTATATAAATTGATTGAAGTGAAAATCGAAATTGCCACATGTCTCTTTAAAAAAATATTTGTTTGCTTTTATTGATCAAAACTTTATTCATTTTCTTGATCAAAACATTGATCAAAACATTATTCATTTTATTGATCAAAACATTTTTCTCTTTCAAGGTGGCAAAACTTGAGAGAAATTTCTTCCAAGCAAAACGAGACTTGGACAAGATTACAAATGAAGTTGCTTCCCTTGAGAAGGAGCTGGGAGACCTTGGAGCGAAGTATGAGGAAGCCATGGCCGAGCAGAAGAAACTATCTGATGAGGCAGCCATTATGGAGCGGCGACTCATCGCTGCCGATAAACTTATCTCTGGTCTTGGGTCTGAAAATGTCAGGTAAACAAAGTTTTTAATTTCTCTGGCTGTTTTACGAGCTGTTTAATCATAATATTGTTCCTTTGACTGTTTAATGCAAAATTATTTTTTGTCCTTAGTACAATATTTTGCACTGAATCACCAACATGTTATATTTGGAGGATTTTATATCAAAGTTGTTCATTTATTTATTGAATTTATATAATTTGTTTATAGCAAAAATATATTATGCGAGGTTCTGTCGAACAGTTTTCTTAATATCATTTTGTGATTAAGTTTAACAAATTTAGTAATAAATGAACTATTGTGTATTTAAAGATTTGTTTTCTCACATCACAAGAAAATAATTGTACATGTATATATACCATTTATTTTCCAGGTTATTTCTATAAGAAAAGAGAACAAGATAACATTTTGTAAATATTAATTTCTGTCCGTTATCAAATTACTTAACATCTCAAAATAACATCATTTAACATGGCAAATCTACATTAGAAAGTAGCTTGACATTTTATATACGAGGATCAAGTTGTACAGGAATCCCAGAATGTTGATTTAGCAGTGATATTACACTAAGTTAATATCAAAATATGTCCTGGGTTTATTACACATCTGCACCTGTAAGTTGTATGATAAATTTATATATGTCTATGTTATTAGATGGTGTAAAGACCTTGAAGAATTGAAAAAACAGAGAGTACGTCTGCTTGGTGACTGTCTTGTTGGCTCAGCTTTCCTTAGCTATGTGGGCGCTTTCAGTTGGGAGTTCCGAAGTGATCTGGTCAACAAGGAATGGCTCACCAACCTTACAGATAAAGGTGTGCCACTGAGTGACCCCTTCAGACTGGAAGATTTACTGACCAATGATGTGGAAATAAGCAAGTATGTCAATTTGACTACACATTCTACCTGATAAACTCATTCATTAAGTCTGTCATGTTTCATCAACTTTTTTTCCAAACAATCTCTTTTTCATAAGAATGCCTAATAAATGTCTCACATATATGTCATTAAGTGTTTATTTTGATTTTCAAAAGTGACCCAACTTATGGATTGAGCCCATTTCCAGTTTTACTCATCCTTTGTCGTTTGTCACTCTTAATAGCAAATGGGTGAGTGGAATTTTCATGCCCTGCTCGCAAGCGGTATATTCAGTCATAGTTGTGACCTATATTACAACTTGTATACTGTTGTATCATAGATGGACATCAGAAAACCTGCCACCAGATGATCTGTCTATCCAGAATGGTATCCTGACCACAAGGGCCAGTAGGTTCCCCCTGTGTATCGATCCTCAGCAGCAAGCACTCAACTGGATAAAGAAGAAGGAAGAGGCAAACAATTTGAAGGTTTGTTGCAGCCATTAAATGATACAACTCCTCCAGCTTGTAACAAGTCTTTTTTGCAGGCCAGTTTTCTAGCTGTTTCATGTACTGCACCTTGCACTATCTATCTGTTATAACTGCAATTCTGAGTGTCGGACACCATTTCATCCATAGATTTTAAGTGGGAATATTTGCATGATTATGATACTAGTTGTGGAACATCCAGTTTTTACCCAGATTCACTGTTTCTCAAATCACAATAGAAACATCTGAATCGGGGTCATAAAACATTTTTCAATCTTATTTCAAATTCGTTCTGCAATACAACTTCCTGGATTCAAATGAAAGTGCAAATACTTAACTCAGTCTCAAATTATAAAGTATTAATGACGATTTGTTGTAGAAAGTGATATTTCTTGTTATACCAGTTCTCAAGTTGTTGAGCTCAATAACCATGATGAAGAGTATGTAATAAACTGATGTGAACTGTAAAGAAAAGAAACTACGTACTAATTAACATGAATGCTTACCACCGAGTACTCTGTAATCTGTTGTAAGAATCAACAGTGTTTGATAGTTTACTGGCTTACATAACAAGTCACTGTTATTCGTGTTTCTCTGTTATTCGTGTTTCTCTACAGGTTTGCACATTTAATGACTCGGACTTCCTGAAACAGTTGGAGCTTGCAATCAAATATGGCTTCCCATTCTTATTCAAAGATGTGGATGAATACATTGACCCTGTCATTGACAATGTCCTTGAAAAGAACATTAAAGGTAAGCAGACTCCTTTTACCTGGATGTAACTATGCTCTATTAACTAAAGTTTTGTCTGTATAAAGAGAATAAATCACACATATTATTATGACATCACGGGTGTGCCATCATGATTCTTTGTGAATGTGCTGTGAATTTAAAAATGATTAGTTGACTTGAATGGAATTAAACTTAAAATAACATTGTTGAATTCTTACCTTGTAAGTGTTTATTTCCTTTATACAAGTACTGGTAGGTCACTTTTCCGTTTTCAAATGTAAGAAATAATTGTAGATTTGATCTCTTTATACAGATGGGGTGACCACTCCTAGAATCTTTTATAACATAACATACTAGACTCTGTGTGTGCTTCACTCTAATCTGTTTTATATGTAAATTGTAGATACATATATTTAGATGAATTTTTGGTTTTATTTGGAATGGTTGAATGGTAACTATGACTGTGTAAACATAACACATAATGTTAATACAGGTCAAATTAGAGACATACAAACTGTTATTTAGTCAGTGATCAAAGTAATTGTGTAGGTCCCAGTTCTTTACTGACAATTTTTTTTAACAGGAATAAAAAAATATTACAATTTTTTTTTGGTGAATTGTTTTTTTAGTTTTTTATTCATTATTCTAAGTACATGTATATTTTTTTTTTTGAAATAGGTGTAAATTTTTGTTTGCCTTGTTTCCATTGCGGTGTAGAGCCAGCAGTTTTTAAATGTCACTTTTGTGTCACATGGCACTAGTTAGCACTTTATTAGAAACAGTGAATTATACCAGACATATATATATATATATATGTATACTGATGTTATGGGTAGTAGTTTTTGTATATTTTACCTGTACGTGTATATAAATATAGGACTGCATTTGTTAAAAATCTCCAAATTAAGAAAACAAGTACCCATGAACAATTTAAAGGACAAAGAGTTAACCACTCTATCATGGATTTAAAATTCAGCAATATATGATGTCCAAGAATGTTTAATATTGGCTTCTTTTGGTGATAGTTGAAATGGGTGAAAAGGCAGCATCTACTGCCAGAATGTTCAGTCAATTAATTATTTAATACAAGAAAAAAAAAGAAAAAAAACGGTTTTGTGCTTTAAAGGAGATTTTTAAATTCTATTTGTGTTTCTATTGCACATCAAGCAGACTATTAGCTTTTCTTTTATATGGTTATTAGTGCTTTGTCTCTTACAAACATAAAATTATTATTCTGTATATTTCTTCTTTCTGAAAGTGGGTAAGTTTAAAATTGTTCCACTGTTCTCATAAAGTTTTGATGTTTTTACCTGTGTCTTTTACAAGTCCGTAATTATTTTTTATGCATGGATTTCAGGGAATTGGAATTTACACATTTTCTGTTGTTAAAGTTTGAAGTTTTTATAAATATTTTGAATTATATATTATCACATTTTACGTTGAGTAATGTTAGTTCTTGCATTTTACATATAACATAATATATATATATTCATCAAGAAATGAATAGTTATATTTTAATATATTTTATGGAAATATACTTTTAGAATTAACTCTCTGCTCTGTAAATGTTTATAATTGAATTATAATGGAAATCCTTAACAATAAATAGTTGGTTTACCCATAATATTCAGTGAAAGAACCATTAATGAGCATAAATGTACAACCAAGGAATTAAATAAGATTTAATCCATCAGTGTCACTGTATAAACAGGAACATCAGAAGAACCTTGGTTCGGATAAATGCTGTGAAAGCTTGGGTGAAATATCTCTAGTTCCCATGGAATAGCCTATGTTACATTTATTGCCATTACCTGGATAGCATTTATGTTCACCTAATTATAAATAATATGTAACTTTCTCATTTGACTTCAATTTTACTCTATCAAATTATTCAGATTATTGGCGATAGATGGTAAAAAATGCAAATGATAAAATAAGAGTTTATGTTAAAATGTTATATTTAAGTATATTTAAAAAAGAAATTGAAAATTCATTTAAAAAATATATTTAAAAATGAACTCATATAATACAGTATAATAAATACTGGTTAAACTGTGTGCTTAGTTTCCTTCTAAATAACTAACTCATTACCAGGTGCTGCAAAAGGAAAAGATGGTCAAAGGAAGGGTACGGGTAGAATCTCCGATATAATGTAGCTTACTTGTATTGTACCAGTATGTGTATTATGTACCTCCTACCTTGTGAAGTGTGTCTGTTAAAGCGTGTGGTCAATTAGGTATTGCTATAAAGTGAGATGAACAAATGTATCACTAAGTTCACATAATACACTGACCAGTAGGAGGTTGCCCAACCAAGAATGTCATAAATAATGGATAATGCTGGGGTGACTTTGAACAGGGATGTGTACTTACAGGGTAGGATACAGTTTCAGTATTTTTTAAATAAATAGATAACTTTATTTCAGTAGGATAATATTTGTATTAACTGAATGTATTTGTACAGAGAAAGGAGAAAAAGAAAGTTTGTTTGTCACTCACGATTGAAGGGGGCTTACTCGGTGTGGATTCGTTCTGAAGTCTTCCTCGGCCAATAAAACTGGATATGCTATCATTATATAGCATGCGTTAAACCCCATTAATGTACCGGTAACCTTTGTAAACAACAATGAAAAACTTTATGTACCGGGTTGGAATGACTTGATTTATGCAAATGGGAAACCTTTTTTATACGGGGTGGATGTAGCACACATGGGTATACTTGTATACTGTTTACATATGAAGATGTGATAATGGATTCAGACTTGGGTGTAACAGTTGTAAGGCTGGTGAACATACCATTCATTGAAAGGGTTTCTATAATTGATTGTCACATTGAAATGTTCTGATGAAATATTTGTATTTTTGTCATTGTTATTTTTGTTGTGCAGTATTTTATCTTTATACAACAGTTGTGACTGATGAAACATAAAATGTCAGGTATATGTAACCTTAAATGTTTAATAATGTTTAAACAATTGTAAACACAATTTGCTGGGAATGGTTCCTTTTCTAGAGAAATTCATTGTGCAAAAAGAATTTTGATTTGTATTTCTGAGATGAATGGAAGAGATTTCAAGAGAATTTGTGTGAATTTGTGAGCATAAGTAACATCTCAATCAGCTGCGGTTCCTTCTTTATTATAAGCCCTCGATATTTCATATTCATCTGATTCAAGGATTTGCCGCATTCAGTATTGTATTTTATCAAAATAAAAAATACACAAACTTCTGTCTTGTTAACTGAAAATAAAATATATCATACCTTGACATTCCAACTGTAAAGTTTTTTCTAAAGATGTCTTGTAATAATAAGACTTCCATGTTTATGTATTGCAAAAGAACTGGAAAAAAAGTAAATTTTATTCATTTTATCTTGCCAAAGCTAGTATGCAGACTTTGTTAGAAAATTACATGCATGTGTAAATTAAAATGATATGAAAGAAGAGTCCTTTTCACCAATATTAATTTTAAAATATATAATTTTCATTGAAATTCAATCACATGATTTTATTCAATCAAACAGTTTAAACAAAATAAATGGTGACATTATATTAAAGGGAAGTAATCTCTTTCCATCACTAATATACTTGAATGGGATATTGAAGTAAATGGGGACTATATCAAAGGGAAGTAACTGTTTTCCATATATTTTAGATTTATTTTAGAAAAAGGCTACATGTCAGTATCTCAGTTTACATCTTTAAAGCTTTCCTCTGTACAAATAGTCATTTCATTTCACAGACTTCTGGATTGTTCATGATGGGTAAAAGTGAAATTGATACCAAGATCAAAATATAATTACTAATAAAACAAATGAAGTTATTAATTTGATACTTTTATTATTTCTGCAGACCTTCCTAAGGTATCCAACATGGCACAAGGTGAACATCGTTATATAACTCATCACAATTCTATCAACAATATTTTCATGTGGTACCATCAGTCCAACGTGGGGGAAAACTATATTAAATAGTCCTGTATAATGACATAGATGTGGACCATGCATACAAAGTGTTACCTTTATATGTCAGCTTATATGTCTTGTAAGTCCAGCTCAAATTCTGGATATAATTTTTACATTCATCCATTTTCTTTTCATCCCCCGCACCCCCCCCCCCCCCCCCCCCCCCCCCCACCTCAAGTCACAAAGTTGGGGTTTCTTGTCCTATGAACATATTATTTATTGGTGTAAAGATTTATTCTATTGGTATGGTTGTAAAGATTTATGCCACATGAAAATTATTGTTCACTATAAAACTGTGAAAATTATACTCATGTACAAAATTTGTTGTCATCATTAATGGATAAAATTGTAAATAATTGATTTAAAAAAACCTTTATTATTGATATTGTTATTATAATTATATTGTTTAAACAATTATAGATTAATTTTGTAAAACAATTAATCTCAGCATTTGTAAAACAAACAAAAATCAGTTTAAATGTAAATGATATTGTTTTTTTAAAATGTGAAATTTAATGTTAAATATGAAATTACTTGCATCAGATATCCAGATATTTATATCTGTCATAAACTTACATCTAGTTAATATTTTGAATAGTTGGAATAATAGCCACTAGTACAAATTTTAAGAGAAATATGGACAAGAAAGGTATTGTTCACACACATATATATGACTTCTGCCACAAACTGCACTCGACAAGAGTCTGTATGAGGAAAAGAATATTATGTTGCTCTCATATTGTGTATAAATAAAGTAATAAATTCATCTCATAAAATTTCATGTAGCGAGCCACAATTGGTTCATACTTATTGCGCCTGCCGGCTTTTCTTGGTTCTAGGTCAATTAAAGTTGTTAAAACATTTCTCTTTGATGTCTTCTTTTACTTTAAATTTTTGTCAATTTTTGTTTTTAAAAAAAAAAAAAAATGGCCAAAAAGATTCAATAAAACTTTTTTTTTTCAAAATGACTAAAAATAAATTCGTAGATTAAATAGATTTTCACATAAATTTGTACACATGGTGAGTGCAGTCAATTTTTCTCTTGTCAAAGGCATGGAATACAGCAAGAATCTACAATGTGTATGATCAAATCTCACTGCTGATGATGTAAAAATAAACAAAAACAGTTGTATAATATTTGTAATATAATGCATGTTTTCTTGTACAAATCATCTCAGTGTGCATGAACATGTATCCATATGTCAGTGTATCTAAAGCAACATCACCTAAAGATATAAAGAAAAATAAACACATCACAAGAATGTTTCACCTGTGACTACAATACTAATTGGATCCTGTGATGACTGCAAGTCCTTTGGCTATCATACTGTGGTCAGTTAGGATCTTTGCTCTCAGCAGTTAGGACCTTTGCTCTCTGGATTTGAGACCTTTGCTCTCTGCAGTTAGGACTTTTAGTCTGTGCAGTTAAGACCTTTGCTGTTTGCAGTTAAGACCTTTGCTCTGCAGTTAGGACATTTGCTCTATGCAGTAAAGACCTTTGTTCTCTGCAGTAAAGACCTTTGCTCTCTGCAGTTATGACCTTAATCTGTGCAGTTAAGACCTTTGCTCTTTGCAGTTAGGACCTTTACTCTCTGCAGTTAAGACCTTTGCTCTCTGCAGTTAGGACCTTTGCTCTCTGCAGTTAAGACATTTGCTCTCTGCAGTTAAGACCTTTGCTCTCTGCAGTTAAGACCTTTGCTGTCTGCAGTAAAGACCTTTGCTCTCTGCAGTTATGACCTTAATCTGTGCAGTTAAGACCTTTGCTCTTTGCAGTTAGGACATTTGCTCTCTGCAGTTAGGACATTTGAAGTATGCAGTTTAGACCTTTGCTCTTTGCAGTTAGGACCTTTGCTCTCTGCAGTTAAGACATTTGCTCTCTGCAGCTAAATCCTTTGCTCTCTGCAGTAAAGACCTTTGCTCTCTGCAGTTATGACCTTTACCCTCTGCAGTTAAGACCTTTGCTCTATGCAGTAAAGACCTTTGCTCTCTGCACTTAAGACCTTTGCTCTTTGCAGTTATGACCTTTGCTCTCTGCAGTTAGGACATTTGATGTATGCAATTAAGACCTTTGCTCTCTGCAGTTAGGACATTTGCTCTCTGCAGTTTAGACATTTACTCTCTGCAATTAAGACCTTTGCTCTCTGCAGTAAATACCATGTTCTCTGCAGTTAGGACCTTTGTTCTCTGCAGTTAGGACATTTGCTCACTGCAATTAGGACCTTTATTCTCTGCAATTAGGACCTTTGCTCTCTGCACTTAGGACCTTTGGTTTCTGCAGTTAACACGTTTGCTCTCTGTTCACAAATAATATAGACCCTGAATACACTAAGAGCTGTGAACACAAATTTAACCAACTCGTGATCTGAGACAGGTTTACATTGATTGGCTCTCATTAAAAAAAGTTCACTTTAACTCTCCTTCTAAAGATATAATGGATAGCTGCAAAAACATGACAAGATGACATGTATAAAAATTAAGGAAGTGGATAATTACGTTGTTCCCCTGTTTCACTAACATCCGAAAGAACAGAAATGACTAGAGAACATTGTCAGTATAAGAAATGTGAAGTACTGAAACAAACCAGAAAAATCCATAAACTTGTGTTGAAATTATTAAATAACTTGAAATGCAGGAGGTACATTATGCAGAACTTGTATTCAGGTGAATTTCATTAAAAAAAATACATTACCGTGTATATAATGGAGATTTTGATTGAAATGTTCCTTTTAGATTAAGTGTACTGATTATCACCATGGTAATTTCTACCTTGGAACCCTTTTAGACACCACTGATGTGAACATATTCATATCATTCATTTTGACAGAACTCCTGCATATTTTTGTTATTAGATAAAACTAAGTAGCATTATGTATATATATTAAGACTTATTTCATGAAGATTAAACAAAACTTACACTTATTTTCAGGTTGTTTTCAGGTTCCAGGAGAGATACAAGCTTTAGACATGAACATTTATTCTTTCTTCCAGCTTATTTCAAATAGATTATTCAGTTCAAAGTCTTGTATCTGTTTTTAAAGAAAAATATTAATATATTGTTTGTTTGTTATAAGAATAGTATAATATAATTGTAATTAAACATTTAATAAGAAAATATAGATTTAAGACAATTAAAGTGTATGTAAACAGTTCAGAATTTATAGAATATAGAATAATAAGTATGGTTGTCATTATAATAATAAAACTAAAGAGTCACTTCATTTTTTTATATCATTTCAAGAGAATCAGTTATTTTCCTTTTGATTAATACATAATGTATATGACATATCTGACTATGTGACCTTATATCCACTACAGGAGGTCAAGGTCGAGAGTTTGTCGTCCTTGGAGATAAAGAGGTTGACTATGATCCAAACTTCCGCCTGTACCTGAACACAAAGCTTGCCAATCCTAAATATTCGCCAAATGTGTTTGGTAAATCAATGGTGATCAATTACACCGTCACACTGAAGGTGAGTTCTTGTTACGTTGGTTACATGTACCTGAATGCCATGTAGTCATGGAGATGTCGTAGTCATGGACTGTTGTAGTCATGGAGACATACTATCTCAGAAAAGTCATAATCCCTAGTACTTAATATCAAATTATCAAGTTAACTTTGATTAAATGTTTTTATAATTTCAGGGATACTTTTTAACAGATTTCATACAATGTAATTTATAAGAATCATATGTCACAATCTAGTCTAGTTCCATTTCAACAATAAATATTTTGTAAGCATTTTTAAAACATAATTACGGAACCCATAGTTTCAAAATAAATCTTTACCATTTATAACAATTTATCTTGGCAACTATTTACTCATCTCATTAATTACACACCAGGGGTTGGAGGATCAGTTGTTGAGTGTCATTGTCAAGTTTGAGCGTCGGGAGTTGGAGGAGCAGCGTGAACGACTCATCCAGGAGACGAGCGTCAACAAAAAGCTTTTGAAGGATCTTGAAGACTCACTGTTACGAGAGTTGGCTCAGTCTCAGGGTAACATGTTGGACAATGTGGAGCTCATTTCTACCCTAGAGGAGACAAAAACCAAGGCTACTGAGGTAAACTTATCAACACATTATAACTAGCAGAGCAGTTCAACTTAGTCTTATCACTTTTATAGAAGATCCAAAATCAAAAACCTAAGTGCTTCTCTAGTGGATGCCTTCTTACACAAACTGTGTTTTTTTCATCCTCATAATCAAAAAAATGAACAAGTCAACAATTTATTTTTCTTTGGAGTTAAGTTTAAGCATGGTTCTCCAAAACATGTTTGACATAAATAAAGTTTAGTATTGTGATCATTGTATACACAAGTAATTTGGGAGAAAAAAATGTATCATTAGTATTTAAAATATCAAACTGATTGTACTATCATTAAATATAAGTTACATGAATTGGTTCAAGTATTGTGCAGCTATAGCCAAATATTGAACACTTGATACCCAACTTCTGCATAAATATCACTATCACAGGTATCAGAGAAACTGAAACTGGGAGCAAAGACTGCCCTGGACATTGACAAACTAAGAGACGGGTACCGACCAGCTGCCAGACGTGGGGCCATCTTGTTTTTCGTGTTGGCTGACCTGTCGTCCATCAACACGATGTACCAATACTCCCTGTCCTCATACCTGGAGGTGTTTGAGTTCTCACTGAAGAAGAGCTTACCAGACACCATACTACAGAAACGATTGAAGAACATAATGGAGACACTGACACAAAATGTCTACGATTATGGCTGCACTGGTTAGTCAGACTGATCTTCTGTTAAGAATGTTCTAAATATTAATTATCTACTAAACGTCCAACTATTTTTCTTATTTAGGTATTTTCAAACATTTAGAGATATTTTCAGATGGTTATTATTATTATAATAAAGCAGTGTTTTACATTGATTATATCTACATTGATATCTACATACAAAATAAAATGGTAGAATTACTAGGTTCAAAACAGGTTCTTACTGCTTATACTGTCTCCATTGGTAGAACAAGTAATAAGTTATGCGAACAAATGCCTTGATCAAGGAAACATGATATCACTTGTACCTGATGGGAGATCAAATCCACAAGCCGGACCCAGGGGTCCTGAGTTTAAATCCCTGTCTGGCCACAATCTCTGTGATGATTGATATATGCCATTGTGTCTCATTATCATTTGTTTCTCACTGCTGATTCAAGTGGGAAAGTTATCAATTACTTGCTACGATGGGGTGTTCTTGAGAACTGCTTAACATTCCAGGATCTTAGGAAATAATGGTAGGTAAACTGATCATCTGTTAGCCCTCGATGGCATAAAAATGACGCTAAATATTTAAACAATCAATCAAATCCACAATTCAGAGATTTTGTGTCTGATGCTTTACCACCAGACCATGTGCTTAACAAAAGTAGTTCAAGTCCACAAGTATGTGGATCCATTGATCTCTTAACATCCTGTCTCAAGACATTTACCTCTCACTGCTGAGGTTGACCTCTCACCCCTGAGGTTGTGCGTCTGAACCCAGCTCAGTCCATAACATTTATATGAGAAAGTTTGCCAATGACTTGTGGAAGAGGGTGGTTATACTCTGATATGTTCTGATTTTTTTCCCAATCAATTAAACTTTTATCCTCATATATCTTGTAATTCTTATATTTTGGCATTTAACTTAAATCAGTTGGATGTTGTTTAGATTTTATTCATTTATCTGTTGAATTTATCTTTGTTGCTCTTTTGGAGTCTCTAAAATCATGCTTATGTGTCAATACTTTCTGTTTTCACCTTGTAGGTATATTTGAAAAACACAAGTTGCTGTTTTCATTCCAAATCTGTATCAAACTGGAGATGGATATGTTACATGTACAACAAGATGAATTGGACTTCTTTATTAAGGTCAGCATAATTCTGGTAGAACTAGACTCGTCATTAAGGTCAGCATAATTCTGGTAGAAGTAGACTTGTTCATTAAGGTCAGCATAATTCTGGTAGAACTTGTCATTAAGGTCAGCATAGTTCTGGTAGAACTAGACTTGTCATTAAGGTCAGCATAATTCTGGTAGAACTAGACTTGTCGTTAAGGTAAGCATAATTCTGGTAGAAATAGACTTGTTCATTAAGGTCAGCATAATTTTGGTAGAACTAGACTTGTCATTAAGGTCAGCATAATTCTGGTAGAACTAGACTTGTCATTAAGGTAAGCATAATTCTGGTAGAACTAGACTTGTTCATTAAGGTCAGCATAATTTTGGTAGAACTAGACTTGTCATTAAGGTCAGCATAATTCTGGTAGAACTAGACTTGTTCATTAAGGTCAGCATAATTCTGGTAGAACTAGACTTGTTCATTAAGGTCAGCATAATTCTGGTAGAAGTAGACTTGTTCATTAAGGTCAGCATAATTCTTGTAGAACTAGACTTGTTCATTAAGGTCAGCATAATTCTGGTAGAGCTAGACTTATCATTAAGGTCAGCATAATTCTTGTAGTACTAGACTTGTCATTCAGGTCAGCATTATTTTGGTAGAACTAGACTTGTCATTAAGGTCAGCATAATTCTGGTAGAACTAGACTTATCATTAAGGTCAGCATAATTCTGGTAGAACTAGACTTGTTCATTAAGGTCAGCATAATTCTTGTAGAACTAGACTTATCATTAAGGTCAGCATAGTTCTGGTAGAACTAGACTTGTGCATTAAGGTCAGATCTCTGGTAAACCTGACGATAAGGGGCCCCAAAAGGGTTGAAATCGTGGCATTTTAAAAATCTTCCTCATGAACCAATCCATCAAATTTGTTCATACATGTAGATGATGTACACTATCCTTACATCAGCAATGTATCGGAGAATCTGCAAATCAAGGGGTTGGGATATGAAGGGTCCCTGTATGGGGGCTTTTTTACTGTACACAGGAATATTTAGGCGAAACAGATTTTTTCTATTTTTGCATCCATGTTTACAAAAAATGGTTCAGTTTGAGATTTAAAGCATTGTCTGGACATGGCAAATTGCTACGAGAGGAGGTTTAAGTTTGGACAAATCAAAGGGTTAGGATCTGAACATTCCTGTTTAAAGCATTTTCTTTTCAAAAGAAATAACTTTTTGTACAATAAGAGTGGGTCCAGAGCAGTGGGTATTTTCCATAAGAGGTTAAGATGACCCATCCCTTCCCCATCAAAAGGGTTTATATATGTGAAATTTCAGAAAACATTATGGCCATATTCTGGCCCACTTAGGCCTCTTGTTTTAGAGGGAAGGATTGTGATTCATTCTGAGATCTTCTTCCAACAATAAAACTGTATACTATAACTATGTACATGTGGTCAGTAATGTGTTAATATTGGCATTAAACTTGCTGATTATAGTTTTCTCAATCAGATTGTTTATACATGTAGATTTATTTGTAGGGTAACATTGCACTAGAGAAGAGCAAACGTAAGAAACCGCACAGCTGGTTACCAGATGCAGGCTGGGAGGATTGTATACGTCTGTCTGAAATGTTTCCTGACAAGTTCAGCAACCTGCTGGAGGACATTGATAGAAATGAAAAGGCTTGGAAACATGTATGCTTTTACAAAGTTTTGTAAAAATAATTATTTGAATAATTTATAATTTTTAAGTGAAATGTCAAATAACTTAGTGGAAATATTGTACATGTATTTGTTATTGAAAATCAGATTTAAAGATATTATACAATTTATTTTATATTTAATATTTCATCATTTGTTCAGAATTTTATATCATTCAGTGAAAAGGGGGATCATTTTCACTGAGTCAGTAGCTTTAAAATGATGTGCATATACATGTAGTATATTAAACAGTGTTTTAGTTGAATACATTGTGTGTAGATGTAGGTTAACTAAGTGTAAGTTTATGTAATTGCAGTGGTATGATCATGACACGCCTGAGTCGCAGCCTTTCCCTCTAAAATACCAAGACAACCTCCAGGGATTTTCACGTTTAATGCTTCTCCGTTGCTTCCGTGTGGACCGTATTTACCGTGCCATCACCGAGTTTGTTACCAAGTGTATGGGAGAAAAATATGTTACCCCACCCATCATCAGCTATGAAGCCATATTTGAACAGAGTACCCCCATGTCCCCTATCGTTTTCATTCTCAGTCCTGGCTCTGACCCTGCCAGTGACCTAATGAAGTTGGCAGAGAGGATAGAGTTTGGTAGCAACAAGATCAAGTTCCTATCTATGGGTCAAGGTCAAGAAAAGGTCAGTGATATTTTCACACATTTGTGTTGTTTTTAAATTCAAAATGTTCTAAATAATTTAATATTGATACACAAGTATATAATATTTGTCTGTCTGTCTGTCTGTCTGTCTGTCTGTCTGTGTCTGTCTGTCTGTCTGTCTGTCTGTCTGTCTGTCTGTCTGTCTGTCTGTCTGTCTGTCTGTCTGTCTGTCTGTCTGTCTGTCTGTCTGTCTGTCTGTCTGTCTGTCTGTCTGTCTGTCTGTCTGTCTGTCTGTCTGTCTGTCTGTCTGTCTGTCTGTCTGTCTGTCTGTCTGTCTGTCTGTCTGTCTGTCTGTCTGTCTGTCTGTCTGTCTGTCTGTCTGTCTGTCTGTCTGTCTGTCTGTCTGTCTGTCTGTCTGTCTGTCTGTCTGTCTGTCTGTCTGTCTGTCTGTCTGTCTGTCTGTCTGTCTGTCTGTCTGTCTGTCTGTCTGTCTGTCTGTCTGTCTGTCTGTCTGTCTGTCTGTCTGTCTGTCTGTCTGTCTGTCTGTCTGTCTGTCTGTCTGTCTGTCTGTCTGTCTGTCTGTCTGTCTGTCTGTCTGTCTGTCTGTCTGTCTGTCTGTCTGTCTGTCTGTCTGTCTGTCTGTCTGTCTGTCTGTCTGTCTGTCTGTCTGTCTGTCTGTCTGTCTGTCTGTCTGTCTGTCTGTCTGTCTGTCTGTCTGTCTGTCTGTCTGTCTGTCTGTCTGTCTGTCTGTCTGTCTGTCTGTCTGTCTGTCTGTCTGTCTGTCTGTCTGTCTGTCTGTCTGTCTGTCTGTCTGTCTGTCTGTCTGTCTGTCTGTCTGTCTGTCTGTCTGTCTGTCTGTCTGTCTGTCTGTCTGTCTGTCTGTCTGTCTGTTTAAGCTCTAGAAAATGTTTAATTTGTGACCTAATATATGGTTGACATTTAATAAATAAATGTATTTACTGCCCTGAACTTCTTAGAAATTGTTAACCATCTTGATGCTTAGATATGCATGTAATAGGACATTTCATGTATTTCATTTTGATCAATTGTTTCTCATGTTTACTTTCAAAATATGATATGATTTACACAATGTCATATACAGGTTGCTTTGCAACTTCTGGAGACAGCTATTGCCCGTGGTCAGTGGCTCATGTTACAGAATTGTCATCTGTTGGTCAAGTGGCTACGCGACCTGGAGAAGCAGCTGGAGAAGCTGACCAAGCCCCACCCAGACTTCAGACTCTGGCTCACCACAGAGCCTATAGAGTTGTTCCCTATTGGTATTCTACAGAGGTCACTTAAGGTATATATTTTCTTTTATTTACAAAAGTTATAGGAAATGCAGGCAACATTACTTAATATTAAGAAATACACAGCCTAATGAATTGAATATGTTACTATGGTATTTCAGCATTTACAAAATGAATATGGAAATATGGAATACAATTGCTGTATTTCTCTTAAAAAAACAAACATGTCTTACATGCCATTTAAATTATTTATGTTATAAGGATACCATTAATTTGTATCAAAGATTTATGTCGTCTCCAAATTATGAATGATTTGACAAATAAGATAAACATTTAAACCATCTTGGTTAATTTCTTGCATGTATTTGTGACAGGTTGTTACAGAGCCCCCGAACGGTTTGAAGTTGAACCTGAGAAACACTTATCACAAGATCTCGACCACGGCACTGTCAGAGTGTCCCCACCCGGCATTCCCAGCACTTGTGTTTGTGCTTGCCTTCTTCCATGCTGTTGTACAGGAGCGGAGGAAGTATGGCAAGATTGGATGGAACATCTCGTACGACTTTAACGAGTCTGACTTCTCCGTGTGCATGCAGATTCTGAACACGTATCTAGAGAAGGCATTTGAACTGTCAGACGGCAAGATCCCATGGAACAGCTTAAAGTATTTGATTGGAGAGGTATAGCATTTAAATCAGTTCTGTTTTATTTCTGTTCGTAGCGGAAAAATAATGTAAAACAAAAATCATGTCATGTTCACCAGTACTGCATTAACTTCATTGTCGTGTTCTATTGTACCCTAGTACTGCATTTCATCATCTTTGGTTGTCTCATACCATTGTACCCTAGTACTGTGTTTAGTTGCTGTTTAATTACGTAAACCTGGTTGTATTGTACCATAATACATTTATACATGATGCTATTGTACTCAAGTACTACATGTGTTTGTGTTCCTGTGTACTATGAGTATATCTATAGTGCTGTTAGAGTATCATATTTAACTTTGTTTTATTGCATATTTAACTTTGTTTTATTGCATATTTAACTTTGTTTTATTGCATATTTACTTTTGTCTGCACCTCACCTGTATGTCTATGTTGTTTTGTAGGTGATGTACGGTGGCCGTGCCATTGATAACTTTGACCGTCGTGTACTGAACACCTACATGAACGAGTATATGGGAGACTTCATCTTCGACACCTTCCAGCCATTCCACTTTTACCGTAATGAGGAGGTGGATTACAGGATACCGGAAGATGGGCCCAGAGATAACTATATTGGTGAGCTGCGTCTGCAACTGTCTCTACAACATTGTTATTTTCTTGAAAATATATCATTCTTATAATGCGTTAATAATATTATAAGTCTTCAGTTTACATTTGAAGTTCAGAGAAACCCCAAGTCAACGGTTGTTAAACAGTAGATCCGTTCAAAACAAGAGACCATATGTGAACACCATAGTTTTGATCTGAAGAATTATAAAAAAAAGAAATGTATATTATTTCTGAAATATTAAGTTTTAGATAGTTATACTTAGAGATTATTGATTGAATATTTAGCATCATTTTTATGCCATCGATGGCTAACAGACAATCAGTTAACCTAACCACTGTTTCCTGGGATCCTTAAAGGTTAAGCAGTACTCGAGCACACCCCATCTTCGCAAGTAACTGATAACTTCCGCACTTCAATCAGCGATGAGAGACGAATGATAATGAGACACAATGTCGTATGTCAGTCATTACGGAGACTGTTGCCAGGTGGGGATTCGAACTCACAACCCTTGGATTGATAATCAGACGCACTACCATCTGAGCTAATTGGGTCCGTCACTTGGAGATAAATATCTACATACGGTTATGTGTTCAATTTGTTCTCTAGTAAGTGCTCAACTCATTTGGGAGCAACAAAAAGTGAATATTACTCTACTACACTGGTAGTGTTGTGACATAGTTATCTGCATTTTTATCAGATTACATGGAAGAATTGCCTCTAGCCAACACACCAGAAGTATTTGGGCTGCATCCTAATGCTGAGATTGGCTACTACACACAGGCAGCCAGGGATATGTGGATACACTTGGTGGAGTTGCAGCCACAGACAGGTTAGATACAATCTTATTTGGACTTCAAAGATGTTCTAGAATCCTAGTAGTAACCAAGATTTAAAAATCTTCTTCAGTTAACATTGTATTCAATGTTTTTGGTTTTAGAAAATAAATTTTAAAAAATACTGTTTTGTAAGCATGGTACTTGCAGTAAAATATGAATTAATTATGTGCTAAAACATTGTATCTCTAAGTATTATGATTTAAATGACATGTATATTTTTAATTTTATCTTGGTATAATTTAAAATGCATAGAATCTGTATTTGAGTTCTATTTACAAATTTTAAATTATCTTAATATTGAACACTTATGTAGTGAACGTTTCTAAACCAATCAAATCTGTCCAAAATAATTATCATGATAACTCATTTTTAAAGTTTTCATCAGAAACTTAATATAATCAGTAGTATACAAATGCTAAATATTTAGTTTCTTGGATCAGATATAGATAGCTACTCCCTAACAGATCCCGGCCCTGAGATTATAAGACCCTTGAGTTTATGCCCAACTGAGTTTATTTGAGATCGATCAATCAAACTTCGTTTTACAATTAAAGAAATGTTTTCATTGGTCAGTTTTAGCTGGGTACAGCTGAGTATGTATACACGAGTTTTATAACCTCAACTTTCCATTAAACATTTTATACTCCTCTTACCTGAATTTAATTAAAATCATGTGACTTTTAAAATATCATTAACTGTTTAATAATAATATTATTTCATGTAAAAATTTGTAAACATGTTCAAGCAATAAAGTTTAATGAACAGCTTTACTGTTATCATAGGGATGAACATTTACTGTGTGTGAGTTTTTCTTTGTCTAGTACCAGGAAGTTAAACATGTGATATTGATTTTTTCATGTACATGTTCTGTGATTTTACCTAAATATTAAAAATTCATTACTCATGTGACAGACATGCATCTTTTGGTCATTTTTTGTGGTCTGATTATTATGGCTAATTTCTGTGAATGAGATCAAATTTAATGAATGTTTTAATGAATATTTGTTTGTTTGAATATTTGACAGATCAGTTAATAAAAATAACCACAGGTGACCTAAACATGACCCCCCGACTTATTGTTGATGACTGTATCTATATATAGCATGATGGCTGTTTCCCAGTCTCGTATCGACTGGTGCCCTTTTCCGCTGTACATTTCACCACATCCTTAGATGCCTTTAATGTACTATTCGTAGCATGACAGGCAGTGAAGATTTATTTATCCCTCTTTTATCTTTGTTGTAAAATATAAATGTTGACTGTCACCACCAGGTCACCAATGTGTTAACCGTAATATATATTTTATTATTTAATAACTAAACTAAAAAAATTACCAGTATGGAATTTAAGATACCAATTTCCATGTACATAATAAACAATTATTGAAATATAATTGCATGACTTGCAAAATATTTAAATAAATAAAACAATATTTTTTTAATCATTCTTGATATAGTGACTGCTTACAAATATTCTATTCCCAGGTATTTTTGACAAACTCAGTAGATGCATGTTACAACAGATCACACTCCAGTAAAATGCCAAGTCAATGTAATCCAAAACTTGTATATCATATTCCCTTTCATGTGCAGCTTTCTTTTACATGTGATGTATTTCTTTATAAATGGCGTATTCCTTTATATATATTGTATTTCTTTAAATATATTGTATCATTTACACATGTGATATATTCCTTTACTTATATATATATACATATATAGTATTTGTTTAGTTTATATTAATTTATTTAAGCTTGATTGCGGTGGAAGTTCAAAGGTTACATAAACCGCTCTCAGGTCTGCTTCCTGGGTAGAACCAGTACTAAGTGTTTACATATTATGCTTTATTTGTACTGCATTTCCTTTAAAGTTTTGAATGTCTTTACATACACTGTATTTCTTTACAACTGACTTGATGCAGGCTGTCAACCAAACAAGTAGATTATCCAATCAGTGATCAATATTAGTTGCTACGTCATCATTTTCCTTAGACAAATAAACAATGTATAAATAAACACTACATTGTATTTACCTGGACAAATAACGCCAAGTGGGCGGAGCGATAGTTGTTTTCATGCCAGGTCATTTATCTTTCAAAACAAAAATAGATCCAGTACACAAGATACAAGAATATATAGTACACAACCATCTTACATAGTGCTGGAAAGTCAAATGTAGCATGAGGAGATAAACCATGGTTTTGATATATCAAATGTAGCATGAGGAGATAAAACCATGGTTTTGATATATGTGCATGTGAAGCATAGTATGTCAAATTTAGAATGTTTCTACATAAGGTCATTAAATGTGTACAAATTGATAATAGTAAATAAGGTTAGACTTCTGTATTTAACAAATTGCTTTAATTTACATGATGTGTTTTTTTTTAGGAATGTTCATTTACATTGATGAAAAAAATGATAAAACATACTGTGTACATGTATATGAGGGTTTGTGTTGTGGTTTACTTGTAAACAGAGCTATGCTTTACCTTATTTCTAAATGATATCACAGTTGGGTACCAAAAATGCACACTTATTAATTTCTAGATATGACCTCCAATTAGTGCAAGTTTAACAACAAATCATTAAAACAGTTTTCCAAATTAATAATAGAATCACGTATGTATTGCACAGAGAATTTTACTGTTATGAAAATATCCTGGATTAAATATTGTATGCCATATCCGTATACAAGATCCACACATACCATATCTGTCATTTCACCCTTTTTATAAAGTTCATAAGGTTATAAAATTCACATATTATGATGTCACTTTTTGAAAATTAACATACGTGTGTATTTGTTTAAAAAAACTACACAAAAATCGTTGGTATACAAACATGAGCATAAGATTGTGATAATGAGATTCACCCCTCAGTATCACTGTATTGATCTAAACAACCTCGGCAGAGCCTCAACTCTGATAGCAAGTAATGAAAAATCTTGTTTGAATATCCTTACCATGACCTAATACCCATGAAATATTCTTATAATGTCATTACGGAGTTATGCCCCTTTCTTATGCTTAAAAACATCTAATTAATTTGGTTTGGAAATATTTTCAAAATGGTTCATAGAAATTCTAACTGAGATGAAAAGAGAAAAGACAAACACTCTAATTAGTCAGCTATTTGTTATGAATTATGAACTTTACTCAAGTTTATGACAGACATATGTAGTATAGGGCATTTTAGGACTTTAACAGACTTTTAACAGACAAATGTATTTAGGAGCATTTCAGAACTTTAAAACATATTAGGGGTATCACTGCACTGTCTTAAGAACAAAAACAAGCTGGTCACCCTAGTTACCAGATATGGAACATTTTGTATTCTTGTTTATACTAATTTGTTTTAGCTTAATTGCGATGAAAGATCAGAGCTTATATGAACCACTCCCAAGTCTATTTCCTGGGTAGGACCAGTACTGAGTGTTGTTTTATGAGAGGCATCAGATTGAGCTGGGAATCGAATCCGAAACCTCTAGCGTGAGCAGCCAACACTCTACCTATTACACTACCGCCCAAGTATTCTGCTATGGTATAAAGTTAACTGTTAATGGTAATCTTAGACCTGCTTTATGTAGAACATAGAGCAAACTTTAGCTGTGTAGTGAGATGTTTTATGGATGGATATTTATGTTATATGTATTTGTAATAACTCTGTTGAAGATTCAGTTTGATATTGATCAGTTAGCTTTATGTAGCAGTGAATCAGATGATGACAAAAGTGGATATACTGATAAACATTTTGATGTATACAATCTAGGTGAGAGTTCATCAGGAATCAGTCGTGAGGACTTTATTGACAAGATTGCCACTGATGTCCTTGGTAAGATACCTGAAGAGTTCGAGCTGGACAAGATACATAAGAAGTACGGCTTGGATGTGTCACCAACCACTGTGGTACTGCTACAGGAATTGGAGAGATGGAACGCACTTGTTAACAGGATGAAGAAATCACTCAGCACCTTACAGAGGGTATGTACTGCTTTCTCAAAAATTCATCAAAAATGGTAACCGCTATATTTACTTCCGAAAATAATAGTTTCTGCTGACAATTTTTACTTACATCAGTTTTAATTAAACTGTATTTGCTAAGTCTACCAAGTTTTGATGAAATGTTTTATTATTGCCAAATGTAGTGTCTTGTACTAGATGTTTTGAGTATTTGTGTATATGTTGTTCCATACTTACAGGCATTGGCAGGAGAAGTGGGTATGTCAAGTGAGTTGGACGATGTAGCCAGGTCCCTGTTTAATGGGCAGATCCCCTTCATCTGGCGCAGACTTGCACCCGCCACTCTCAAGTCCTTGGGTAACTGGATCATACATTTTGAACACAGATACAAGCAATATAGCAGCTGGGTAAGCCTTGGTTTTTAGCTCTACTGGCCAAAGGCCAGAAGTGCTTATGCGATGGCGCGTTGTCTGTCGTCCGTCGTCTGTTGTCTGTCGTCTGTTAGCAGCACTTTCTCTGAAACCACTAGGCCAATTAAACTGAAACTTCACATGCAAGTTTCTGGTGCATAGGAGACTATACAGAAGATTTTTTTTTTTTATCTGAAATTCAAGATGGCTGCCATTACTAAAAATAGTCCAAAACTTAAAAAATCTTCTTCTCATGAACGGCCCAACAGATTTTCAAAAGGTTTATGTAGTAATGATGACCAACTATAGTAGTGTTAGATTTGTTCAAATGGTCTTCCTAGGGTTAAATATGACCTCGCTCCGAGGGTTCAATTAGGGGACACATGTCACTATAATATATTTTTTTTTTTTAGAAATGGAAATGATTTTGCCTATATCTTCACAGAAGCATTGTTTGGTGAAGGAGGTTCAGATTTGTCAAAATGAATGGGTTCCACTGTCTTAAGGGGTCAGGAGGGGCCCCAAAAGGGTAAAAATGGGGAATTACTAAAATCATTTTCTTGAGAACTGGTATGTCAGATTTGTTCATATTTGGCATAAATTATCCCTATGTGTAGGGTTATAAATGACCCCTTGTCTGAGGGCGTCAGTCAGTAGAGCGTCCTCAGGCCCTCTTGGGCCACTTGTTTATATACTCAACAATTTGAAGCTGGTTGGGAATGGCAAACCATAGGACTGATTGTTAATGCCATGTCTGGCAACTTGGTTATTTATATTAGAACACATATTATTGTGTATAATAGTATGTATGGTGTTACTGTAAAAGTCATTTAGTATAAAACATTTTACTCTCTTTTTTTTTAGCTCCCCTGAGCCAAAGGCTCACACGTGAGCTTTTGTGATCGCCTGGTGTCTGTCGTCTGTCGTTAACTTTTAGCTTCTCACAACTTCTCCTCTGAAACCACTGGGCCAATTTTGATATGACTTCACAGAAATGTTCCTTGGGTGACCTTCTACCAAGTTTGTTCAAGCCATCTTGATTCGTCAAAAAACATGGCGGCCAGGGGGCGGGGCAAGTTTGATTAGTAAAAACTTAAAAAAATCTTCTTGTCAGAAACTACTGGCTCGATTTTAAAATAATTTCACAGAAATGTTCCTTGGAGGACCCTTCACCAAGTTTGTTCAAACTGTAGTGATTCGTCTTAAAACATGGTGGCCAGGGGGTGGGGTTAGTTTACTATATAAGCTATAGTAAAAACTTAAAAAATCTCTGGTCAGAAACTACTGGCTCGATTTTAAAATAATTTCACAGAAATGTTCCTTTGGTGACCCTTTACCAAGTTTGTTCAAGCCATCTTGATTCGTCAAAAAACATGGCTGCCAGGGGGCGGGGCAAATTTAATTAGTAATAACTTAAAAAATCTTCTTGTCAGAAACTACTGGCTCAATTTTAAAATAATTTCACAGAAATGTTCCTTGGAGGACCCTTCACCAAGTTTGTTCAAACTGTAGTGATTCGTCTAAAAACATGGCAGCCAGGGGGTGGGGTTAGTTTACTATATAAGCTATAGTAAAAACTTAAAAAATCTTCTTGTCAGAAAACACTTTTATAACAATTTTGCAGAAATGTTCCTTGGATGACCCTTTACCAAGTTTGTTCAAGCAATTGTGAATTGTTAAAAAACATGACTGCCACAGTGAGGTGCTAGTTTACTATATAGGCAGCTATAGTAAAAACTTCAAAAGCCTTCTTGGCAGAATCTACTGACATGATTTCAATGTAGTTTCACTGACATTTACCATAGGTGAACCTCTACCAAGTTTGAACTCTTCTACGCATCTGTTATATCTTCAAAACAAATCAAAATTCTAACTATTCGCCCATCTTGTTTTTTTGGAATTTTAAGTGTACATGTATTATATAATCTACTTAAGTTGGGTGACTCAAGGTCAGTCAGCTGAGCGATATAGGGCCATCTTGGCCCTCTTATTCAATTTTAGTATTAATGTTCATGTATACACAAACGCAGAGGTAAAAGTTAACTTAGACACGAGACAACATGCAGAAAGTCAGTTTAGTTTCAGTCATTTGTATGATTGGGGTTAAAATTGATATATTTCTACATCATACAAATACCAGGTAGAGAAGTTAAATATATTTCTTAGGAAAGTGTATTTTAGCAATGCAGAAGTATCCAATATTTATACTTTGTTTAAACCTTGTAGACGTATCCAATATTTATACTTTGTTTAAACATTGTAGACATATCCAATATTTATATTTGTTTAAACATTGCAGAAGTATCAAATATTTATACTTTGTTTAAACGTTGAAAGAGTATCCAATATTTATACTTTGTTTAAACATTGAAGGAGTATCCAATATTCATACACATACTTTGTTTTAACATTGAAGAAGTATCCAATATTTATACTTTGTTTAAACATTGCAGAAGTATCCAATATTTATAATTTGTTTAAACATTGTAGAAGTATCCAATTTTTATACTTTGTTTAAACATTGCAGAAGTATCCAATATTTATACTTTGTTTAAACGTTGAAGGAGTATCCAATATTTATACTTTGTTTAAACATTGAAGGAGTATTCAATATTCATACATGTACTTTGTTTTAACATTGAAGAAGTATCCAATATTTATACTTTGTTTAAACCTTGTAGACGTATCCAATATTTATACTTTGTTTAAATGTTGAAGGAGTATCCAATATTTATACATGTACTTTGTTTAAACATTGCAGAAGTATCCAATATTTATACTTTCTTTAAACATTGCAGAAGTATCCAATATTTATACTTTGTTTAAACATTGCAGTAGTATCCAATATTTATTCTTTGTTTAAACATTGAAGGAGTATCCAATATTTATACTTTGTTTAAACATTGAAGGAGTATCCAATATTCATACATGTACTTTGTTTTAACATTGAAGAAGTATCCAATATTTATACTTTGTTTAAACATTGCAGAAGTATCCAATATTTATACTTTGTTTAAACATTGCAGAAGTATTCAATATTTATACTTTGTTTAAACATTGCAGAAGTATCCAATATTTATACTTTGTTTAAACATGGCAGAAGTATCCAATATTTATACTTTGTTTAAACGTTGAAGGAGTATCCAATATTTATACTTTGTTTAAACATTGAAGGAGTATTCAATATTCATACAGTCATGTACTTTGTTTTAACATTGAAGAAGTATCCAATATTTATACTTTGTTTAAACATTAAAGAAGTATCCTTTATCTATACTTTGTTTAAACATTGCAGAAGTTTCAAATATTTATATTTTTAAACATTGAAGAAGTATCCAATAATTATATGTTTAACAGTTGCAAAATCTGAAACTTACAAACACTATTTTCAGGTGAATGATGCTGAGCCTGCTGTGATGTGGTTGTCAGGGCTCCATATTCCTGAGTCCTACCTGACTGCCCTTGTGCAAGCCACCTGCCGTAAGAATGGTTGGCCCCTTGACAAGTCTACACTGTACACGTCTGTCACAAAGTGGACTCAGCCAGACGAGGTGACGGAGAAGGCTCATCAAGGTAATGCTGGCCACCTTTACACCACCCTGTAATATCCCCAGGGGTCTTGCATATTTAATGAAGCAGGGTCTTAAATTTCTTCTTTTTAACAAGGGAAGATAAGAAGGGTATGCTATCCTATTATGATTAATAATAGTGTAATAATGTAAATTAAGTGGATTTATTTGTTTTTTAAATGGGTTAAACAGACTAGACCAGAGGCTAGGGGCTTTTAATATGAATTTTAATATAAAAATCATGTCTGAAAGAACAGGAAGTTTGAAACTTTCCATTTTGAAATCATAGACTATTAATATGTTTGAAGTTGAAAATGATTTCACAAATGATAAACAAATCTAAAGTAAAGTAGACACAAGTTCTGTTATTTGCTAATTGTCAAAGATTAAAGATGTTTTCTTCCATATGGAGATAGAATGCCTCCAGAAACTGATGTTTAACTTAACAGGTCATTTGTTCAGAGTTAAGTTTGGTGTATTGGGATATTTGATAAAAATGTATGTGTGATAAGATATGTTTGTAAGTTTGATGTATTGTTATATTTGATAACTATGTTTGTGTGATAAGATATGTTTGTAAGTTTGATGTATTGTTATATTTGATAACTATGTTTGTGTGATAAGATATGTTTGTAAGTTTGATGTATTGTGATATTTGATAACTATGTATGTGTGATAAGATATGTTTGTAAGTATGATGTATTGTGATATTTGATAACTATGTATGTTTGATAAGATATGTTTGTAAGTTTGATGTATTGTTATATTTGATAACTATGTATGTTTGATAAGATATGTTTGTAAGTATGATGTATTGTTATATTTGATAACTATGTATGTGTGATAAGATATGTTTGTAAGTATGATGTATTGGGATATTGATAACTATGTTTGTGTGATAATATATGTTTGTAAGTATGATGTATTGTTATATTTGATAACTATGTATGTTTGATAAGATATGTTTGTAAGTATGATGTATTGTGATATTTGATAAATATGTATATGTGATAAGATATGTTTGTAAGTATGATGTATTGTTATATTTGATAACTATGTATGTTTGATAAGATATGTTTGTAAGTTTGATGTATTGTTATATTTGATAACTATGTATGTGTGATAAGATATGTTTGTAAGTATGATGTATTGTGATATTTGATAACTATGTATGTTTGATAAGATATGTTTGTAAGTTTGATGTATTGTTATATTTGATAAATATGTATGTGTGATAAGATATGTTTGTAAGTTTGGTTTATTGTGATATTTGATAAATATGTATGTGTGATAAGATATGTTTGTAAGTTTGATGTATTGTGATATTTGATAAATATGTATGTGTGATAAGATATGTTTGTAAGTATGATGTATTGTTATATTTGATAACTATGTATGTTTGATAAGATATGTTTGTAAGTATGATGTATTGTGATATTTGATAAATATGTATATGTGATAAGATATGTTTGTAAGTATGATGTATTGTTATATTTGATAACTATGTATGTTTGATAAGATATGTTTGTAAGTTTGATGTATTGTTATATTTGATAACTATGTATGTGTGATAAGATATGTTTGTAAGTATGATGTATTGTGATATTTGATAACTATGTATGTTTGATAAGATATGTTTGTAAGTTTGATGTATTGTTATATTTGATAAATATGTATGTGTGATAAGATATGTTTGTAAGTTTGGTGTATTGTGATATTTGATAAATATGTATGTGTGATAAGATATGTTTGTAAGTTTGATGTATTGTGATATTTGATAAATATGTATGTGTGATAAGATATGTTTGTAAGTATGATGTATTGTTATATTTGATAACTATGTATGTTTGATAAGATATGTTTGTAAGTTTGATGTATTGTTATATCTGATAACTATGTTTGTGTGATAAGATATGTTTGTAAGTATTATGTATTGTGATATTTGATAACTATGTATGTTTGATAAGATATGTTTGTAAGTTTGATGTATTGTTATATTTGATAACTATGTATGTTTGATAAGATATGTTTGTAAGTTTGATGTATTGTTATATTTGATAACTATGTATGTGTGATAAGATATGTTTGTTAGTTTGATGGTTGGACTTGCAGGAATTATGGCCGATGTTGGGAGTTTCTCCTCAAGTAAAGGTAGAGAGACAGCACGTGTCTGGTGTTTATACAACAGTAGCAAATATTGTAGCGGGTTGTTATGTAGAATACATTAGGATGTATAGTCACTGGTTTTGGAGTACACAAAAAATTACATACATGAAACACATATAAAACGTATCGAAATCATATAATAATGATCATGGATTTGGTTTATTCATATAACTATCGTGTTATACTGCCTCCATTATTTATAGATAGATCTGGCAATTACAATTATAAAACAAGTTTTGTTGTGTTGCACAAGATTTACTGGTTGTGTTGTGTGGAGAGGCAATGGTTAAATGATATCAACTGCTGGGTACTTGGATTAAATTAAAATGCACCGTTCTAGGTTTGTCTTTAATGAACACTTGTTGCACAAGGTGGTGTGAGCATATATTATATATATATGTATATGTCTTCTTCGAAATATTTTGATACATGTATGTGGTAAAACTATAGAGAGTTGGCTGTTAAGATAATGAAGTTTGACAGATTGATTAGGGTTATATAAATGGTTATATGTATGGCTGTATTGATATTCACACTGAGGCAAGCATTTATTTACACTTCAATATTGTCAAAAGGTAATTCGAAATATTATTAAAGCTGTGTAAGTTAAATATTCTTCTGATAATTAAAAAAATAGAATCAAACATTAACATGTAACTAATCATGTTTCTCTACTATGTACCAGGTTGCTTTGTGCACGGTCTGTTTCTGGAGGGGGCGGGCTGGAACAAGGAGGAGATGTGCCTTATCAAACAAAAGCCCAAACAGCTGATCCAGGAACTACCCATACTTAAGATTATTCCCATAGAGGCACATAAGCTCAAACTACAGGTAATTTGTTATACGTGGTCAAAATTAGGTAATGAGTCACAATTTCTGAATCGTGTAGCTAAGTTTGCACAGGGGACCTTCGTGGTCTAAGGTGCTGTCGCGGGATCATTTGCCTCTCACAGTTGAGGTCATGGGTTTGAGACAAGCTTTATGTAACAAAGTTTACTAGTTACTGTTGGAAGGATGGTGGTTCTGCCCAGAGTCATGTATATTCATCTGCGGGTCTTTCTCCACTGAATACCATATACGGTTAAACCTGTGTAAGCTGTCACTTCTATTAAGCAGCCACCTGTCTTAAGCAACCATTTCTAATTCCCATTTCTATGATTTCATGGTAACCTGTTTTAAGCAACACCCTGTCTTTTTCTCCTTCTCTTGACTGGCTGTTTAAGACAGGTTTGAGTGTATATATATAACCTGTAATATGTTGAAAATGCCTTTAAAACAATTTAATTTTTGCACTTTGTATTGAAATTTTTGTGTAAAGTTTATTGTGATAATGGTACAATGGACTCCATTATAAATGTTACTTCCCACTAGCACCTTGTTTAGGCTACCGGTATATAATGATCTGATTAGAAGTTTATAAATTAAAATGGGACAACAGTCTCTTGCTCTTAACAGTTATTGCTGGTACATGTTGCCTTGACCAGTTTGTTCCCCTTCTTAAAGACGTACCACTTAAATTAACATAAATTTTGCCTAATAAAATGCAAAAGTCGAGAGATGCAGATAAAACTGCAAGTATGACAAGATTCAGCGTATTGAAACAGACTTACTTCACATAAATAGAATTAAGTGAAATTTGTTGAACAGTTTTGTGAAATCTCAAGTCATATCATTAAACAATTATTTTGTTTTTCAGAACACATTCCGTACACCAGTGTATGTGACATCACAGAGACGTAATGCTATGGGAGTGGGTCTGGTGTTTGAGGCAGATCTGGCGACAACAGAACACATCAGCCACTGGGTGTTACAAGGTGTCTGTCTGACACTCAATACTGACTAAACTTACCAACACCGTATTGTTTCTTATCACAATGAAACAAGAGTTAGAACTGCTGTGATATCACTTTACGGAAACTCGTGCTGAATTAACAATAAACATGGATAATAACACGATATCAGTTACATCTTTTGTACGAAACAATCTCAACATACTGATCAATTTATACTTAATGACATTGTAATTATTAAACTAAACATAAACTGATGAATTTGAGCTTAAACTCAACTGGAAGCGACGACTTTGTAATTAACTCCACACGAGCGATGAACATGCTGTACTTTACCTGAAAACAAAGAGATGATGACACTGCAGTTAAAATGCACACTCTCTCTCTCGCCACTGATGTTCAAAATAATTATGGTAGTTCAGTGTTGTTGCTGATTTTTTTAAGTACACCAGCTTGTGACTGTGTAAACTACAGCTGCATGATTTACATTGTGAACAAAAAGTTAAGTATTAAGCATAATATTATATTTAATATAGAACTAGTGACTACATGTACCGCAGGTTTAAAATTGACAATTGAAAAGTGAATATCAAGTTCAATGAAAATAAAAGCATGTGTACATGTAAATGATTTTCACAGTTTACGTACATGTGTGGTAACTTGAGTGCTGTGTTCAGTGTTGGAATGTTTAATATTATATCTGATATACGTTCTCTTATTTTAACATTTGAAAAATTGTATTTTTTTTTATGATTTTTGTATACATATATTATCCGTCCATGAAGCAGTATTAATATCACTGCATGTCAAAAATAATATTATTAACAAGAGAAAAGACATCGGTCCATCTGTCTGTCAGTCTGGCAGTGATCTCATTTACAAGTGTATCTGTGATATTGTATTTTATTTATAGTATTATTTGAAATTATAATTAATGAATTCAAGAAAGATACCAACGGTATATGACTGTAAATATTGTTCTAAGTTATGATTCCATGAATGTTAATGTTGTTAACTTTATTATATATTTTTCTATATTTATTTTTGATGCTTAATTATTATTTTCTTCCAAAATCGTGAAGACAATTCCGTCCATATTTATAACATATATATATTTGTTTTGTTCCTTTTGGCAATATTAAGATTATTGAAAATTTATTTTTCAAAAATACAAATATTGCTATTTGACAAATCATTTTCATTAATGTGTTTGATACAGAAAATATAATGAATTGTATAAAATATTAAATTTGTTTTTCAAATGTTTAATATTATATTAACATAAGTATTGAAATATGTAAATTTACTTCCACCCAGAAACCATACTTCAACAGCCGGTTCTTCATGCCTGAGTCCTTGCGAGTGGTCACATCTTCTCTTTTACAGAAATTTTCTGAAACAACTGAAAACCTATTAACAAAATTTTTAGATTTAATGTAGTAGAACCTAAATATTGAAATAGCTACATCACTTTGAGATATAAGTGCTTATCTATTTGTTATTGGGTATTTTCTTATTTAAGGAATGTTAAAATCTTTAAATATGAAGAAGATAAGAGTTATTTTTTATTTAGTTCATTAATGTTTTTTGTATTTCATCATATTTAAATAGTTAATCAACATTACATTAAGAGATTAAGAGGTAGTCTTTGTATTACTAAATTGAAATTATTAATAATTTACACGTAAAACTGAAGAAAAAATGTTGTTTAACATTAATATGATTTCTATTCTCTTTTGGCATTGGAGCATGACAGATTTTTTACATTTATTAAAAATATGAAAATTGTCATTATTGTCATGTTTGCATTGTTGTAAGTTGTTATCAATACACATGCTAAACAAATGGTCATATAAATAAACAAAAGATGGCCAAAAATGAATCTGACTTTTTTGTTTTTCTTCTTCCCCTATCAGTGTTACGAGATAAAAGACATTTATATCAACATCATTCAGCTGATGATTTTGTTGATTATAATACCACAATACACTCCATGTATCACAACAATACACTCCGTGTATCACAACAATACACTCCGTGTATCACAACTGTTGAATCATGATCCGTAAAACTATGGACACTTTTCTTTGATAGGGATATTTATACTTTGTATGTAATTGAATAATTGGGTATATGTAATTTTACACAGTGTGATGTATTTACTTCAACCAGGTGGTAAGAGTTTATTTAAGCACTTCTTCAATTTGCCTGTTGTTACGGTGTTGTGTTAAAAATATTTATTAACAAGACACACACCAATCTTGATAAAAAAAAATTGGTCTCCACTATTTCAGATTTTTCATACCCCAATTTTCCTCGAAAAAATATTACAGTTGCATCTGTCCATCACGTTTTGCACCAACAACCTTTTGGACGCAACTCCTCCAAGAGTTTTAACCCAATTCTGATTAAACTTGCAGGTACATGGTCTGAACATGAGCCTGTGGTCTTCGTGTTCCAATTCAAAGATATTTTTATTGAGTTATGGCACTGTCCTTTTAACTTCATTTTTAAACCCCACAGTTTTGGATGAATCAACCCTACAGACATAACTCCTCCCACAGTTTTGGATGAAGCAACCCTACAGACATAACTCCTCCCACAGTTTTGGATGAAGCAACCCTACAGACATAACTCCTCCCACAGTTTTGGATGAATCAACCCTACAGACATAACTCCTCCCACAGTTTTGGATGAAGCAACCCTACACACATAACTCCTCCCACAGTTTTGGATGAAGCAACCCTACAGACATAACTCCTCCCACAGTTTTGGATGAATCAACCCTACAGACATAACTCCTCCCACAGTTATGGATGAATCAACCCTACAGACATAACTCCTCCCACAGTTTTGGATGAAGTGACCCTACAGACATAACTACTCTCACAGTTTTGGAAGCGACCCTACAGATATAACTACTCCCACAGTTTTGGAAGCGACCCTACAGACATAACTCCTCCCACAGTTTTAGGACGATTCAACTAAAACTTGGTGTACAACAAGTACATGACCTGAACATGAGCAAGCAAACTTCGCATTCAGTTTCAATAATTTTTACTGAGTTATGGTCCTTTGATTTTTAAAATTATATTACTTTAATCTGCGTCACCCCAAGCAGAGAATATGAATTCGCTGACTTGCTTGTTTTACTTGACCACAAATTGAAATAAAATACAGCAGTTCAAACGGTTCTTTGGAATGCAGTATTATTCTGATTAGGTGGCCATAAGACATTTTTGGTTATCCATGTCAAAAAAGTACATTGCACTTCTGTTTTATCAGTTATTATTGACATGATATAATAACTTCCAGGAAATATCATTTTGAATTGTACATATATATAAGAATAATGAAACAAGTGACACATCTTTTGAAATGTTCTCACATCAGTATTAAGTTTCACATATTAATGTCTCTGATCACGTACTGAGATAAGGGTTGTGGACCTTCGTTATACTTCCTGTGGATTTGGAGAATATAAGTTAAAATTTATAAAATTCCTCGTGTTTTCAAAATCTAAATGTATTTCAAATTGTTGATTGGAATAATCATTGTTTAATATCCTTATACATCTCCAGCATTGCCAATTATCAATTGCTATTTACAGAAAATCTGTTTAGTCCAAACTTTTCACAATGGTTTGTCTTTGAAGTAGATTACCTCTTTTATTTTTGGGGTCAAAAAACAATGTCACAGAGGCTTTATAGAAAATTGGTTTGCGGCTAATAATTCGGGTACAGTTTGGCCTAAGGATATTGAACTGTACAGGGTGGTTCATCTTGGTAAGAAAATAACCCCTATTTATTTTGGGGATAAAAGGTCAAGATCACAGTGACTATTTATAGAAACTTAGTTTCCTTCTGATACCACAAGAACATTTTGTCTTAATTAGGTCTAAGGGTCTTTGGTCTATCTCCTAAAGGACCCAGCTACTTGACATTCTATCATGGTGGGCATATGTTTCACAAACATCTCTTGTTGTTTTTGTAATATTTACATAGTACTCAACGTATCTGTAAACCAATGCTGGATACATGGTCCAAATTAAGTATATCATTTGGTTTCAGTGAAAATGCATTACTATTTTAATATGTTTTTGTTTTTTTGTAACTTAAATAAAGTGTACACAGTGATTAAGGTCCAACTGTGTATAGCATAGACAAGTTTAGACGTTTGGTTAGTTATCCAGAACTTACAACAACAATTTTCTTGAAGTTAGGGAAAGGTCCTAGTAAACAGGCATTATGGTCAATATTTAGTTTTCTACTTGTTTCCAAATGACATGCATACTATCATTCGAGGTAACTCTTAGATTGAAAATATAACACATTTCTATTACATTAATTTCCGGTGTTATTTGCACATGTATATCAGCGTTGCTCGGTGTCAATCACTTGACTCTTCAATGTCTGGTGCAAGGTTTGTGGAATTTCACAGCCTTCATTTTGCGTGCACAGAAAGCAAATACTTGTATGAGGCAGGATTTTGCCGTGATGCTCATTTCACACAGTTCCATATTTTTCTGAAAATCGTGCTGCAGACCTGAACAAGGAAAATCCGCAATTATCGAATACTTAAAGACGCCACACAAGAAATTCAGTTTTTCAGAAATTATTAAAACAACAAGATGGATCTGACTTTGGAGGAAGAGTTATTTATAAAAGTTAATTTACTGACTGGAAGATGCAATATAATAAGTATGGTGGTGATGTAGTAACCAGCTGTATCAACTATGTTCAAGGTTGTGGTGGTTATCCACAATGTTACATGACAGCAAAAATGGAAGAGAACAAAGGATTGCAGAAACATAGTTAGAGTACTTCAATCAACTGGGCCATTAATCAAAATGTCTATTACATATTTTGTTACAAGAATTGTCACATTAGATACTTTGTTTAACAGAACAGTAAGGTCCTCCATGGCTGAGTGGTTTAAGGCGCCGTCTCAAGATCACTTGCCTCTCACCACTAAGGTCGTAGGTTTGAGTCCCGCTTACTCAAAAAACTTTATGCGAGATAGTTTGCCGTTTACTTGAGGAAGGACAGTGGTTTTACTCAGATTCATTCTGTGCTCTTCCTGCACCAATAAAACTAGAAAAGTCATCTATAACCTGGAATGTGTTGAAAATGGCGTTAAACACCATTAAAAACAAGTTTGCAATCTACTATTTGCAATATTATGTACAAAACTCAGCAATACATGGTACCTATTCTACATTAGTCTTAATGCTACACAATATAAAGTGTGTTGAATGGTGTTGTTAACAGAGCAAAACTTCTAATGTGTTCTTACGTTTATTTGCGGCCGCCAGTACATGATCAAGTGTTAGGTGTTTTCTCAGTTTGACCGATGGAATAATGTCATAGTCGCTGTACCCTCTATCCACTAACACTTCTGAAAATGGAGACATTCATTGTATGAAACATACCAGTAATACATTTGATACTTCAACAATAGGTTTCATGAGGCACTAGTTGTGTTTATCAGACTCTGGTCATAAAGTCGTGTAGCTGGAAACATGTTGAGAATAGACTAAATAAAAGGAAAACTCTCCAAACTGGTATAATTATACACCCCATCCCAACACATATTCACACATGCATGCACACACATACATGTATGCACATGCTGAAACGCATTCTGGAAATATTAGATATATCCTAAAAATCTAAAAAAAAGAATCAATTTTCACGTAAACAAAGCAGGATCTTATTAAATTATGCTTTAACTTTATTTCCTTTATTGCTAGTTGCACAAGTGTTAAAGAACGAATATTGAATCAAAGTATTCAGTGTCAACTATGTTACACAAAATAGTGATTAGTACAACACAGCAGCAATATTACACAAAATAGTGATAAGTACAACACAGCAACTATGTTACACAAAATAGTGATTAGTAAAACACTGCAGCAGTATTAAACAAAATAGTGATTAGTACAACACAGCAACTATGTTACACAAAATAGTGATTAGTACAACACAGCAACTATATTACACAACGTAGTGATTTGTACAACAAAGCAACAATAGTTCACAAAATAGTGATTAGTACAACACAGCAGCAATATAACACAAAATAGTGATAAGAACAACACAGCAACTATGTTACACAAAATAGTGATTAGTACAACACAGCAACTATGTTACACAAAATAGTGATAAGTACAACACAGCAGCAATATTACATAAAATAGTGATTAGTACAACAAAGCAACTATGTTACACAAAATAGTGATTAGTACAACTTAGTAACCATGTTCAACAAAATTGTGATTAGTACAACACAGCAACAATGTCACACAACTAAGTGATTAGTACAACACAGCAATTATGTTCATCAAAATAGTGATTAAAACAACACAGCAACATTGTTCCACAAAATAGTGATTAGCACAACAAAGCAACTTTGTTCCATGAAATAGTGATTAGTACAACACAGCAACAATGTTCCACAAAATAGTGATTAGTACAACACAGCAACCATGTTCAACAAAATAGTGATTAGTACAACACAGCAACAATGATATACAAAATAGTGCTTTGTACAACACAGCAACTTTGTTCCACAAAATAAGTGATTAGTACAACACAGCAACTAGTTCCAAGAAATAGTGATTAGTACAACACAGCAACAATGTCCCACAAAATAGTGATTAGTACAACACAGCAACAATGTTCCACAAAATAAGTGATTAGTACAACACTGCAATTATGTTACACAAAATAGTGATTAGTACAACACTGGACCTATGTTCCACAAAATAAGTGATTAGTACAACACAGCAACTATGTTCCAAGAAATAATGATTAGTACAACACAGCAACTTTGTTCCATGAAATAGTGATAAGTACAACACAGCAACAATGTTCCACAAAATAGTGATTAGTACAACACAGCAACCATGTTCAACAAAATAGTGATAAGTACAACACATCAACCATGTTACACAAAATAGTGATTAGTACAACACAGCAACAATGTTCCACAAAATAGTGATTAGAACAACACAGCAAACATGTTCAACAAAATAGTGATTAGTACAACACTGCAACTATGTTCCATAAAATAATGCTTAGTACAACACAGCAACTATGTTCCATAAAATAGATATTCTAAACTATTCACATAAGGCAGAAATTGTCATATAATATATTAAATAATATAACGTTAATTCACTGAGGGTTTTATGTGTGCAATAAACAGATTGATTTTTTATCAACATCATTAGTCAAAGAGACATGCCTTCTCATATACTTTCCGCACAATATCGTTTGAACAAAACAAAACTAATACAAGTTCAACTTATGCATGCGTGGTGTACACAAAACGAATGTATCATATATTTATATTAAAGCGGAGCGGTAGTGCAGTGGATACAATGTTGACTGTTCACACTAGAGGTTGCGGGTTCGGTTCCCAATTCGATTCGGCCTCTCAAAAAAACAACACTCTCAATCGGATATATGTATCGTTTGCCGTTTGATGTGCTCCCGACTCTCTTTAACAACTGTTATACAATAACCACTCCTACCATTATCCCTGCGCGACCAGAGCAAATTAAGGCTTTAAGACACCCTATGGTGACTGAAACTATGGCAAATCACGCTCCAAGTATTTCTGTGTAGAATAAGTACTAAATGTCTTGTTGAAGGACAACAGGATCGAAGCCGCGACCCTGGAAGATACTCCAACACTTACTTAGGCGCTCCACATTTTTAAATTAATGTTAGGTTCTTTAGTTTTATTTGAAAGAAAAAATGAAAATCACATCTTTGACCATATTGGTTATATTGCTGGTGGTTTATACCACGTTTTATTGTATACTTTCATAATGTCCCTATAGTCTTCTATAGAGCGTGCAGTATTTATCGTATTGCACGCATTCATATTGCACGGGAACTTTAGCACGTGCAACGGAAGTAGGAACTACTTTCGCCATCTTATCAAAGAACATGTAATATAAATATAAATATCAGTTTGATTACAAAATATATTTGGACCCAATTGGTCTTCATTAAGAATAAAGTACAATTAAACACTTCATCTCATTGATTGGAATAATTCTGGCACAAAAGTTACGTCCTATGCGGACAACGTTAAATTGCGAAATGACGTTATACTATTTCCCGCGGCGTAACGTTAATATGATAGCGTTAGGTAGTGTGTAACCAAATTATTAGTTTATTATATGAACAGTTTGTAGAAAAAATAGTACTAAATGAGTTTAGCTGGCCGAAACAATATGAAAGTATACAATAAAATGGTTACTGAATGCGTATAGATAAATGTTAGTTGGGACTTGCTGTTTGGTGGAAGAATAGGCCTACTCGCAAGCTCGTATTCCTCCGCCAAAACAACTCGTCTCAACTAATAGTTCGCCATACACGTTCAGTAACCTATAAAACCAAATTATAGGAGAGGTCCATGTAAAACCACCTTAATTCAAACTTAATATTAAAATGGCGGATTAGAAAGTTAAACGTGTGACTTTAAATAACTTTTAGCGGAATACGTACCTCTGTATAATATATTCAAATACATAGCTCCATTTAAAAAAAACTTACCATCATTACCTTCTTTTAGTTTCCATGACATCTTGTTAATTATTCCTTCCTTTAACACATCGAATCCTATGAAAATATGTGTGCCGTTGTGATAACGATAAACCAGTCTGTCGGTCCCCTTTGGCAAACATACATCGTCAATAATATCTTCGACGTACACTTTATTCCCATTTTCCCGGAACGCTAATTTATTTTTTAGCGATTTTCTAGATTGTTCACGATGTTTCCGCGAATTGGTGATATCTGCGGCGATGAGTAGCACGCAGACAACGAGCCATTGCTGCTGCCGCTTCATAACGTCTTTACAAGAGTCCCCGCCGCAGCACAATAAATAACACGCCGATAACAGTACACAAATCTATTTATCACTACTGAAAATTATCTTCGGTTTCCTAAAATAAAAACAGAAATACATCAATAAATAGTAAAGTATGCATAGTATGGCACCTGTATCACACACACAACTGCAAACAGGAGAGATAAACATCACTAGATAACATCTCTATATAATTCAAACTCAAAATAAAGTACTTTTTAATTAGCACATGTCCGATATATAAATCACATATTTAGTTTAAACTTCTTTATTTTATTTCGAGTGTGTAACAAGTTATTACAACTTATACAAATCACGCTCGAAGTCCTCCTGTGCAGAATCAGTACTAAGTATAATGGGAAAAAGTGTCTTGCACAATGGCACATAGCCGTGGCGGAGAAACAAACCTATGACCCTCCGACCATGAGGCCGATGCTTCATCATTGGACCACGTGGTCCACAAATCACATATTTATCGACATCAAAGTTGAAATATATATTTCCTCAGTCAAATTAAAAAAAATGAGCTCAACTGAATCATTTAAACAAATTACAATTTCAATTTACCACGTTAACATTCAACAGTTCCAAATAACAGCCCGAGTTAGAACAAACCTTTGTTACAGGACGGAAAACAATGTTGAACATGCATATCGCGTTACAACATCAATTACAGTGCAATGAAAATGTAGTCAGATGAATATTAAAATGTCAAAGCAAGACGAATGCAAAATACGCATGTTTAACTTGTTGACATGTAAAATACATAATCAAAACCTGTTGCAATGCACTGACATTGTTTGTTATACGAGCGACCATATTTCATTTCATTCTTTTTTTAAACTACGAATGGCCATTCAATAAGATAAAACACACTTTATTTGTGAAATGTTACATTAGTTAATATGCAAGTACGATGTGTTTTATAAACACACGATCTGGGTGAGTCCGGCACGTCTGGTGACCATGTCTCATCGAGGCTTCATGGGTTCGATCCCCCACCACGACCATATGTTAATACACTTGAGCAAAACACTTAATATGCATATCCTTCCTACTCGTTCTACATAGAGAGTCATCGAGCGAGATTTGTATTTGTGTTGTAAGAACTTGTAACCAATGTTAAATAAACAAGTTTAAAACAATGAGTCGGGGCAATCATGGCAGCTGGTTTACTTTTTATATGTGTTAGTACTGTGATACAATTGTTTAATGCGGTTAATGCACCGGACCATGTTTACTGTGATACTGAAACAGTTACTATTCTACCTGAGACTAAGCCGCACTTTGTTACTGTGATACCTGTGTCGGGACTTCTTACTGTGGTACATGTGTCGGAACTTCTTACTGTGATACCTGCCCCGGAGCTGGGCGCATCGGAGCTGTGTTACTGTGATAACCGCACCGGGACTTTGTTACTGTGATACCTGCACCGGAACTATGCCACTGTAATGGCCGCATCGGAGCTGTGTTACTGTAATAACCGCTACGGAACTTTGTTACTGTGGTTACCGCACCGGAGCTTTGTTACTGTGATATCTACACCGGCACTACACGTTTTTGCTAATGTAATGACCGCACCTGAGCTTTGTTACCGACAATGTGTAAGTGTGATACCAGCACCAAAACGTTGTGTTTGTAATACTAGCACGGGCCTTTATCGCTGTGATAGCTGAGTGTGTCTGTGATACCATCACGAACCTTCATCGATGTAATAGCCGAGTGTGTCTGTGATACCAGTATGGAACGTTATCGCTGTGATAGCCGAGTGTATCTGTGATGCTAGCACGGACCTTTATCGCTGTGATAGCCGAGTGTGTCTGTGATACTAGCACGGGCCTTTGTCGCTGTTATAGGCAGTGTGTGTATGTGGTACTATTAAGGAACTTTATCGTTGTGATAGCCGAGTGTGTCTGTGATACAAGCACGGACCTTTATTGCTGTAATAGTAGAATGTGTCTGTGATACCGGCACCAAACTTTATCGAATTAGTACCTGAGTGTGTCTGTGATACCAACACGGAACTTTATCGATGTAATAGCCGAGTGTGTCTGTGATACCGGCACGGAACTTTATCGATGTAAAAGCTGAATGTGACTGTGATACTAGCACGTACCTTTATCGCTGTAATAGCCGAGTGTGTCTGTGATACATGAAATGAGAGCTGACATTGTGCTACATTATATAGATAATATACAAACATTATTAAAGACCCTCTTTGTAGAAATTTACATGCGATTGCAATTATGTTTAATGTCATGTTTAAATTTCAATGCAAATTACGTGTAAAATACTCATATATATGTATGCTTTTGTGATGGCAGACATTAATGTTATTAAATCAAATGTTAATGACATGATACTGCACCTTCTTAAGTAAGCTTGAATTTTGTTTTATCGTGTTAGTTGAACGATGGTTCCAGCATTAAGATCAGTATCAGTACAAGTATTTCTTTAAATGGACACATTGCAATTATGTCTGCATTTCTACATAATTCAAGTACCATGCATGTACCTTAATTTCGTTCTATTTTTAAAAGGGGGAAAGGTATCAAATAAGTATCAAATAATTATAAGGCATATTATTTTCGCATATGTGTAGCCCTCTATGACAATATGTTCACACATACATTTTACATATATGCAGCCCTCTTTGACAATATGCGCACACATACATTTTTACCTAAATGTAGCCCTATGTGACAATATGCGCAAATATATATATTTTTTCATATATGTAGCCCTCTGTGACAATATGCGAACACATATATTTTGACATATATGTAAACCTCTCTGACAATATGTTCACACATATATTTTGACATATATGTATTCCTCTGTGACAATATGCGCACACATATATATTTTTACTTATATGTAGCCCTCTCTGACAATATGCGAACACATATATTTTTACATATTTGTAGCCCTTTATGACAATATGTTTACATATATATATATTAACTTATATGTAGCCCACTGTGACAATATTCGGACACATATATTTTTACATATATGTAGCACTATATGACAATATGTTCACACATATATTTTACATATATGTAGCCCTCTGTGACAATATGCGCACACATATATATTTTTACTTATATGTAGCCCTCTGTGACAATATGCGAACACATATATTTTTACATATTTGAAGCCCTTTATGACAATATGTTTACATATATATATATTTACTTATATGTAGCCCACTGTGACAATATTCGGACACATATATTTTTACATATATGTAGCACTGTATGACAATATGTTCACACATATATTTTTACACATATGTAGCCCTCTGTGACAATATGCGCACACATATATATTTTTACTTATATGTAGCCCTCTGTGACAATATGCGAACACATATATTTTTACATATTTGAAGCCCTTTATGACAATATGTTTACACATATATATTTTTACTTATATGTAGCCCACTGTGACAATATTCGGACACAAATATTTTTACATATATGTAGCACTATATGATAATATGTTCACACATATATTTTTTACATATATGTAGCCCTCTGTGACAAAATCCGCACATATATATTTTTACATATATGTAGTCCTCTATGACAAAATGTGCACACATATATTTTTACGGAGGTCCCAAGGTAAAAACTCAGAGATAGACCACTCGGCCACGAAGTTCCCAAGGCAAAATCACGTACATATATCACTCGGCCAAGGTGTTCCCAAGGCAAAATCTCGTACATAGATCACTCGGCCTAGATGTTCCCAAGGCAAAAACTACCACATAGATCACTCGGCCAAGATGTTCCCAAGGCAAAAACTAGCACATAGATCACTCGGCCAAGATGTTCCCAAGGCAAAATCTCGTACATAGATCGTTCCCAAGGCAAAAACTAGCACATAGATCACTTGGCCAAGGTGTTCCAAAGGCAAAATCTCGTACATAGATCACTCGGCCAAGATGTTCCCAAGGCAAAAACTAGCACATAGATCACTCGGACACGGAGGTTCCCAGGTAAAACTCAGAGTTTAACCACTCGGACACGAAGTTTCTTAGATATAGATCGTTAGACCACGGAAGTCCACAAGTAAAAACTCAGACTTTCAACACTTAGAACACCCAGCCATGGAGGTCCCCAGGTAAAAACTCAGACTTGGAATACTTAGAGCATCCAGCAACGGAGGACCCCAGGTAAAACCCCCGACTTTGAACACTTAGTAAAACCAGCCACGGAGGTCCCCAGGTAAAAACTCAGACTTGGAACACTTAGAGCACCCAGGTACGGACGTCCCCAGGTAAAATCTCAGACTTGGAAAACTTAGAGCACCCAGCCAAGGAGTTCCCCAGGTAAAAACCCAGACTTAAAACACTTAGAACACCCGCAAAGGAGGTCCCCAGGTAAAACCCCCGACTTTGAACACTTAGTAAAACCAGCCACGGAGGTCCCAGGTAAAAACTCAGACTTGGAACACTTAGAGCACCCAGGTACGGACGTCCCCAGGTAAAATCTCAGACTTGGAAAACTTAGAGCACCAAGCCATGGAGATCCCCAGGTAAAAACCCAGTCTTAAAACACTTAGAACACCCGCAAAGGAGGTCCCCAGGTAAAACCCCAGACTTTGAACACTTAGAGCACCCAGCCACAGAGGTCCCTAGGTAAAAACTAAGACTTGGAACACTCAAAACATCCAGCCACAGAGGTCCCTATGTAAAAAATCAGATTTGGTACACTTATAACACCCAGCCACCGAAGTCCCCAGGTAAAACTCTGACTCGGAACACTAAGAACAAGTAGCTGCGGAGGTCCCCAGATAAAAACTCAGACTTGGAACACTTCGAACACCCAGCCACGGGGGTCCCCAGGTAATAACTCAGACTTGGAACAGTTAGAACATTCCGTCGCATAGGTCCCCAGGTAAAAACTCAGCCGCGGAGGTCCCCAGGTAAAAACTCAGCCGCGGAAGTCCCAAGGTAAAAACTTAGTCTTGGAATACTTGGAACAACCAGCTATGGAAGTCACCAGATAAAAACTCAGTATTGGAACGCTTAGAATAATCAGCCACGGAGGTCCCCAGGTAAAAATCAGACTTGGAAAACTTAGAACAACCAGCATCGGAGGTCTCCTGGTAAAAAAAACTTGGACTTGAAACACTCAGGTAAAAACTCAGACTTAGAACACCTAGCTACGGAGGTCCTCAGGTAAAAACTCAGACTTGGAACACTTAGAACACCCAGCCACGGACGTCCCCAGGAAAAACTCAGACTTGGAACACATAGTCACGGAGGTCTCCAGGTAAAAACTCAGACTTGGAACAGATTGAACACCCAGCCGCGGAGGTTCCATGGTAAATTCTCAGTTGCAGAAGTCTCAAGGTAAAAACTCAGACTTGGAACACTTAGAACAACCAGTCATGGAAGTCCCCAGGTAAAAATTCAGACTTGGAACACTTAGAACACCCAGCCACGGAGGTCTCCTGGTAAAAACTCAGACTCGGAACACTTAAAACACCCAGCCACGGAGGTCCCCAGGTATAAACTTAGACTTGGAACATTTAGAACACCCAGCCACGGAGGTATCCAGGTAAAAACTCAGACTTGGAACACTTAAAACACCCAGCCACGGAGGTCCCCAGGTATAAACTTAGACTTGGAACATTTAGAACACCCAGCCACGGAGGTCTCCAGGTATAAACTTAGACTTGGAACATTTAGAACACCCAGCCACGGAGGTCTCCAGGTAAAAACTCAGACTTGGAACATTTAGAACACCCAGCCACGGAGGTCTCCAGGTAAAAACTCAGACTTGGAACAGTTAGAACACCCAGCCGCGGAGGTTCCATGGTAAATTCTCAGTTGCGGAAGTCTCAAGGTAAAAACTCAGACTTGGAACACTTGGAACAACCAGTCATGGAAGTCCCCAGGTAAAAATTCAGACTTGGAACACTTAGAACAATGAGCCACGATGGTCCCAAGGTAAAAACTCAGACTTGGAACACTTAGAACAATCAGCCACGGAGATCCCCAGGTAGAAAATAAGACTTGGAACACTTAGAACACCCAGCCAGGGACGTCCCCAGGTAAAAACTTAGACTTGGAACACTTAGAACATTCATCCAAGGAGGTCCCAAGGTAAAACCTTATACTTGGAACACTTAGAATACCCAGCCACGGAGGTCCCCAGGTTAAAACTCAGACTTGGAAAACTAACAACACCCAGTCACAGACATCTCCAGGTTAAAACTCAAACTTGGAACACTTAGAACACCCAGCCACAGAATTTACCAGGTAAAAACTCAGACTTGGAACACTTAGAATTACCAGCCACGGACGTCCTCAGGTAAAATTCAGACTTGGAACACTTAGATTACCAAGCCACGGACGTCCTCAGATAAAAACTCAGACTTGGAACACCCAGCCACGGATGTCACCAGGTAAAAACTCAGACTTGGAACACTAAGAACACCCAGCCTGGGAGGTCCCGAGGTAAAACATCATACTTGCAACACTTAGAACAACCACTCATGGAAGTCTCCAGGTAAAAACTAAGACTTGGAAAACTTAGAACACCCAGCCAAGGAGGTCCCCATGTAAAAACTAAGACTTGGAACACCCAGCCACGGATGTCCCTAGGTAAAAACTCAGACTTGGAACACTTAGAAAACCCAGCCAGGGTGGTCCCTAGGTAAAAACTCATACTTGGAACACTTAGAATACCCAGCCACAGAAGTCCTCACATAAAAACTCAGACTTAGAACACCCAGCCACGGATGTCCCCAGGTAAACACTCAGACTTGGAACCTAACAACACCCAGTCACAGAAATCTCCAGGTTAAAACACAGACTTGGAACACTTAGAACACACAGCCACGGAGGTCCCAATGTAAAAACCCAGACATGGAACACTTAAAACACACAGCCACGGAGGTCACAATGTAAAAACCAACACTTGGAACACTTAGAACACCCAGCCAATGAGTTCTTCAGGTTTGGAACACTTAGAGTAACCAACCACGGACGTCCTCAGGTAAAAATTCAGACTGGGAACACTTAGATTACCAGGCCATAGACGTCTTCAGATAAAAACTCAGACTTGGAACACCCAGCCACGGATGTCACCATGTAAAAACTCAGACTTGGAACACTTAGAACATCCAGCTAGGAAGGTCCCGAAGTAAAAACTCATACTTGGAACACTTAGAACAACCAGCAATGGAAGTCTCCAGGTTAAAAAATAAGACTTGGAACACTTAGAACACCCAGTCACGGAGGTTCCCGGGTAAAAACTTAGACTTGGAACATTTATAACACCCAGCCTTGAAGGTCCAGAAGGTAAAAAATCAGACTTTGATCACTTAGAATACCCAGCCAAGGACGTCCTCAGGTAAAAACTCAGACTTAGAATACCTAGCCATTGAGGTCCTCAGGTAAAAACTTAGACTTGGAACAGTTAGAACACCAAGCCATGGAGGTCCCCAAGTAAAAATTCAGACTTTGATCACTTAGAATACCCAGCCACGGACGTCCTCAGGTAAAAACTCCGACTTAGAACCCCTAGCCATTGAGGTCCTCAGGTAAAAACTTAGACTTGGAACAGTTAGAATACCCAGCCACGGATGTTCCCATGTAAAAACTCAGACTTGGAACACTTAGAACACCCAGCCACGGAAATCTCCAGGTTAAAACTCACACTTGGAACACTTAGAACACCCAGCCAAAGAGTTCTCCAGGTTTGAAACACTAAGAGTAACCAGCCACGGACATCCTCAGGTAAAAATTCAGACAGGGAACACTTAGATTACCCAGCCACGGACGTCTTCAGATAAAAACTCAGACTTGGAACACCCAGCCACGGATGTCACCATGTAAAAACTCAGACTTGGAACACTTAGAACATCCAGCCAGGAAGGTCCCGAGGTAAAAACTCATACTTGGAACACTTAGAACAACCAGTCATGGAAGTCTCCAGGTAAAAACTGAGACTTGGAACACTTAGAACACCCAGCCACAGATGTCCCGCGGTAAAAACTCATACTTGAAACACTTAGAACAACCAGTCATGGAAGTCTCCAGGTAAAAACTAAGACTTGGAACACTTAGAACACCCAGCCACGGATGTCCTGAGGTAAAAACTCATACTTGGAACACTTAGAACACCCAGCTACAGAAATTTCCAGGTTAAAACTTAGAATTGGAACACTTAGAACACACAGCTACGGAGGTACCCAATGTAAAAACCCAAACTTGGAACACTTAGAGCAACCAGCCACGGAGGTGTCCAGGTAAAAACTCAGACTTGGAACACTTAGAACACCCAGCCAGGGACGTCCCCAGGTAAAAATTCAGACTTGGAACACTTAGAACATTCATCCAAGGAGGTCCCAAGGTAAAACCTTATACTTGGAACACTTAGATTACCCAGCCACGGAGGTCCCCAGGTTAAAACTCAGACATGGAACACTTAGAACACCCAGCCACGGAGGTCCCCTGGTAAAATCTTAGACTCGGAACTCTTAAAACACCCAGGCACAGACGTCCCCAGGTAAAAAATCAGACTTGGAACACTTAGAACACCCAGCCACGGAGGTCCCCAGATACAAACTTAGCCGCGGAAGTCCCAAGGTAAAAACTCAGACTTGGAATAGTTAGAACACCCAGCCGCGGAGGTTCCATGGTAAATTCTCAGTTGCGGAAGTCTCAAGGTAAAAACTCAGACTTGGAACACTTGGAACAACCAGTCATGGAAGTCCCCAGGTAAAAATTCAGACTTGGAACACTTAGAACAATGAGCCACGGAGGTCCCAAGGTAAAAACTCAGACTTGGAACACTTAGAACAATCAGCCACGGAGATCCCCAGGTAAAAAATAAGACTTGGAACACTTAGAACACCCAGCCACGGAGGTCTCCTGGTAAAAACTCAGACTTGGAACACTTAAAACACCCAGCCACGGAGGTCCCCAGGTATAAACTTAGACTTGGAACATTTAGAACACCCAGCCGCGGAGGTCCCCAGATACAAACTTAGCCGCGGAAGTCCCAAGGTAAAAACTCAGACTTGGAACACTTAGAACAACCAGCCATGGAAGTCCCGAGGTAAAAACTCATACTTGGAACACTTAGAACACCCAGCTACAGAAATGTCCAGGTTAAAACTCAGACTTTGAACACTTAGAACACACAACCACGGAGGTCCCCAGGTTAAAACTCAGACTTGGAACACTTAGAACACCCAGCCACGGAGGTCCCCAAGTAAAAACTCAGACTTGGAACATTTTGAACAACCAGTCACGGCGGTCCCCAGGTAAAAACTTAGACTCGAAACTCTAAGAACACCCAGGCACAGACGTACCCAGGTAAAAACCAGACTTGGAACACTTAGAACACCCAGCCGCTGAGGTCCCCAGATAAAAACTTAGCCGCCAATGTCCCAAGGTAAAAATTCAGACTTGGAACACTTAGAACAACCAGCCATGGAAGTCCCCAGGTAAACACTCAGACTTGGAAATCTTAGAACAATCAGCCACGAAGGTATCCAGGTAAAAACTCAGACTTGGAACACTTAGAACACCAAGCCACGGAAGTCCCCTGGTAAAAACTCAGACTGGGAACACTTAGAACAACTAGCACGGAGTTCCCCAGGTAAAAACTCAGACTTAGAACATTTATAACACCCAGCCACAGAGGTCCCCAGGTAAAAACTCAAACTTGGAACACTTAGAATACCAAGCCACGGACTTCCCAAGGTAAAAACTCAAACTTAGAACACCCAGCCACGGATGTCCCCATGTAAAAACTCAGACTTGGAACACGTAGAACACCAAGCCGCAGAGGTCCCCAGGTAAAAACTCAGCCGGGGAAGTCACAAAGTAAAAACACAGACTTGGAACACCCAGCCAAAGGAGGTATCCAGGTAAAAACTCAAACTTGGAACACTTAGAACACCCAGCCACGGAGGTCCCTAGGTAAAAACTCAGATTTGGAACAGTTAGAACACCATGCCGCGGTGGTTCCATGGTAAATTCTCAGTCGCGGAAGTCCCAAGGTAAAAACCCAGACTTGGAACACTTCGAACAATCAGCCACGGAGGTCCCCAGGTAAAAGATCAGACATGGAACTCTCAGAACACCCAGCCGCGGAGGTCTCCTGGTAAAAACTCAGACTTGGAACATTTAGAACACCAAGCCACGGAGGTCCCCAGGTAAAAGATCAGACATGGAACACCCAGAACACCCAGCCACGGAGGTCTCCTGGTAAAAACTCAGACTTGGAACATTTAGAACACCCAGCCATGGAGGTCCCCAGGTAAAAATTCAGACTTGGAATATTAGAACACCCAGCCACGGATGTCCCCAGGTTAAAACTCAGATTTGGAACATTTAGAACACCCAGCCACGGTTATCTCCAGGTTAAAATTCACACTTGGAACACTTAGAACAACCAGCCACGGAGTTCCCCAGATATAAAACTCTTAGAGTAACCAGCCACTGACGTCCTCAGGTAAAAATTCAGACTTGGAACACTTAGATTACCCAGCCACGGACGTCTTCAGATAAAAACTCGGAATTGGAACACCCTGCCACGGATTTCACCAGGTAAAAACTCAGATTTGGAACACTTAGAACACCCAGCCAGAGATGTTCCGAGGTAAAAACTTATACTTGGAACACTTAGAACAACTAGTCATGGAAGTCTCTAGGTAAAAACTAAGATTTTGAACACTTAGAACACCCAGACACGGCGGTCACCAGGTAAAAACTTAGACTTGGAACACTTAGAACACCCAGCCATGGATGTCCCCAGGTAAAAACTCAGAATTGGAACACTTAGAACACCCAGCTACAGAAATCTCCAGGTAAAACCTTATATTTGGAACACTTAAATTACCCAGCCACGGACGTCTTCAGATAAAAACTCAGACTTGGAACACCCAGTTACGGATGTCACCAGGTAAAAACTCAGACTTGGAACACTTAGAACAACCAGCCAGGGAGGTCCCGAGGTAAAAACTCATACTTGGAACATTTAAAACAACCAGTCATGGAAGTCCCAAGGTAAAACTTGAGACTTGGAACACTTAGAACACCCAGTTACAGAAATATCCAGGTTAAAACACAGACTTGGAACACTTAGAACACTCAGCCACGGAAGTCCCCAGTTAAAACCTTATACTTGGAACAGTTAGAACACCCAGACACGGGGGTCACCAAGTAAAAACTCAGACTTGGAACACTTATAGCAACCAGCCACGGAAATCCCGAGGTAAAAACTCAGATTTGGAAAAATTAGAGCACCCAGTCACGGAGGTCCCGAGGTAAAAACTTAGACTTGGAACACTTAGTACATCCAGCCACGGAAGCCACTAGGTATAAACTCAGATTTAGAACACCCAGCCACAGATGTTCCCATGTAAAAACTCAGACTTTGAACACGTAGAACACCCAGCTGCGGAGGACTCCAGGTAAAAACTCAGCCGCGGAAGTCCCAAGGTAAAAACTCAGACTGGGAACACTTAGAACAACCAGTCACGGAAGTCTTCAGGTAAATACTAAAACTTGGAACACTTAGAACACCAAGCCACGGAGGTCCTGAGGTAAAAACTTATACTTGGAACACTCAGAACACCCAGCTACAGAAATCTCCAGGTTCAAACTCAGACTTGGAACACTTAGAACACACAGCCACGGAGGTCCCAATGTAAAAACCCAGGCTTGGAACACTTAGAGCAACCAGCCACGGAGATCTCCAAGTAAAAACTTAGACTTGGAACAACGAGCCACGGAGGTCCCCAGGTAAAAACTTAGACTTGGAACATTAAGAACATTCATCAAAGGAGGTCCCAAGGTGAAACCTTATACTTGGAACACTTAAATTACCCAGCCACGGAGGTCCCCGGGTTAAAACTCAGACTTCGAACACTTAGAACACCCAGCTAGGGAGGTCTCCAGGTAAAAACTCATACTATGAACACTTAGAACACCCATCTACGGAAATCTCCAGGTTAAAACTCACTCTAGGACAAGTTAGAACACACAACCATGGAGGTCCCCAGGTAAAAACCCAGACTTGGAACACTTAGAGCAACTAGCCACGGAGGTCCCCAGGTCAAAACACAGACTTGGAACACTTAGAATACTCAGCTACGGACGTCCCAAGGTGAAAACTCAGACTTGGAACACCCAGCCACGGAGGTCCCCAGATAAAAACTTAGACTTGGAACATTTAGAACATTCATCAAAGGAGGTCCCAAGGTAAAACTTTATACTTGGAACACTTAGAATACCCAGCCACGGAGATCCACAGGTTAAAACTCAGACTTGGAACACTTATAACACCAAGCCACGGAGGTCCCCAAGTAAAAAATCAAACTTGGAACATTTAGAGCAACCAGCCACGGAAGCCTCAGGTGAAAACTCAGGCATGGAACACTTAAAGCAATCAGCCGCGGAAATCCCGAGGTAAAAACTCAGATCTGGAACACTTAGAGCACCCAGTCACGGAGGTCCCAAGGTAAAAACACAGATTTGGAACACTTAGAACACCCAACTACAGACGTCCCCATGTAAAAACTCAGACTTGGAACACCCAGCACCGGAGGTCCCCAGGTAAAAACTCAGACTTGGAACATTTAGAACACCCAGCCACGGAGATCCCCAAGTAAAAACTCAGACTTGGAACACTTAGTTCAACCAGCCATGGAGGTCCTCAGGTAAAACCTCATACTTGGAACACTTAAAACACACAGCCAAGGAATACCCAATGTAAAAACAAAGACTTGGAACACTTAGAACACCCAGTTACCGAGGTCCTCAGGCAAAAACTCAGATTTGGAACACTTAGAACAACCAGCCACGGAAGTCCCCAGGTAAAACCTCAGACGTGGTACACTTAGAACACCCAGCCGCCGAGGTCACCAGGTAAAAATTCAGACTTAAATCATTTAAAACAACCAACCACGGAAGTCCCCAGGTAAAACCTCAGACTTGGAACACTTAGGACAATCAGTCACGTAGGTCCCCAGGTAAAAACTCAGACTTGGAACACTTAGAACACCCAGCCGCCGAGGTTCCCAGGTAAAAACACAGATTTGAAACACTTAGAACAACCAGCCACGGAAGTTTCCAGGTCAAAACTCAGACGTTGAACACTGAGAACCATCAGCCTGGGAGGTCCCCAGGTAAAAACGCAGACTTGGAACACTTAGAACACCAAGCCACGGAAATCAACAGGTAAAACCTCAGACTAGGAACGTTTAGAACTCTCAATCTCGGAAGTCCCCAGGTAAAAACTTAGACATGGAACACTTAGAACACCCAGCCACGGACGTCCCCAGGTAAAAACTCAGACTTGGAACACTAAGAGCCCCCAGCCACGGTGGTTCTCAGATAAACTTAGAACACCCAACCACGGATGTTACCAGGTAAAAATTCAGTCTTGGAACACTAAGAGCCCCTAGCCACGGTGGTTCCCAGGTACAAACTCAGACTGGGAACACTTAGAACAACCAGTCACGGAAGTCTCCAGGTTAAAACTAAGACTTGGAACACTTAGAACACCCAGTCACAGAGGTCCCCGTTAAAGAACCTATACTTGGAACACTTAGAACACCCAGCCACGGTAATCCACATGTAAAACCCCAGACTTTGAACACTTAATACAACCAGCCACGGAGGTCCCCACGTAAAAACTCAGATTTGGAACACTTAGAACACCAAGCCACGGAGGTCCCCAGGTAAAAACTAAGACTTGGAACACTTAGAACACCCAGCCACGAAGATCCCCAGGTAAAATCTCACACTCGAAACACTTAGAACACACAGCCACGGAGGTCCCCAGGTAAAACCAAGACTTGGAACACTTAGAACACCCAGCCACGGAGGTTGATTCCAAGGTAACTTTAGTTAGATGGCTGAGATCGTTGAAACATCAAACATCTAACAAAGTTAAAGAAGAAATTATACGACCTGCAATGTTGTAATTAACCAACAGACATGTTTTTGATATCTTTAACAAATAAAAAACTATTTCTATTGCATTATTACTTAATAGCCACACTTTCTAAGTTTTATGTTACATCAACATAGCACCCACACATTCCACATCAAAATATTTCGACTTTTAATAATTGATAAAAAACTGGATACAGCTGTATATACCACAGGAAACAGGAAACAGTTATAATGGGGAACATGCTATACTGTTGATTCTTTGTAACAATCGCTGATACCGCTGTTTGTTCCTGTCACTGTGATGTACGCGTGTTAACATTCAACAGTGACATCTGCTAAACTTGCAGACGAATTACAAATATTTGGTGTTAAAATGTTAGCTGTACTCCCTAGCCTCGGGAAGAAGCGTTCGTGATAAATAAATAAGTTACTTTAATTAATGTGGCTTTAACATAATTATGTTAACTTTTACAAAGAAAACACGTACATGTAGTCTAGTAGACGAGTTTAGATTTTAAAGGAGCATTTCAATCAATAAGTCGATGGTGTTGATTACATCAAGAATTTCTACTTGTCGGACTGTAAAACGGACCCAGCTCTCCCGTTCCGGAATGTTCGGACGACGGTTCTGCTCGAACACTTACACAGTGGCGGATCTACGTTTTTATAAAAACCTGGCGCATCCCCCCCTCCTCCCCAACTCCCATAGTTTAATAAAATCCACTATAGTTCTACTGAAAAACATATGTGCCGTTAAGATTTAGTGTTGCGCCCCCTTGTGGCTGACCCTTTCAATAGGGGTGACACTAAATATAACTTTACTTTTACATCAATTCAGGATTCGCCTATGCCACGTATTTCAGACTGATATATACCCATTACCGATTTCGGGCCTACAACTATCTCTTAATACGGATCCGCCCATGGCTTGTACTCGATACTGCTGCAGACGACCTGGTCACGATCCCACAAACATCTTCTAAATATTGATCTGCCCGTGGCCTATACTCGGTATAGCTGCAGACGACGTCACTTGGTCATCACAACTATTTTCTAAATACTGATCCGACCATGGCGTACGTGTACTCGGTACTGCTGCAGACAACCTGGTCACCACAACTATCTTCAAAATATTGATCCTCCTTTGGCGTTTACTCGGTACTGCTGCAGACGACCTGGTCACCACAACTATCTTCAAAATATTGATCGTCCCTTGGCGTGTACTCGGTACTGCTGCAGACGACCTTGTCACCACAACTATCTTCTAAATACGTGTACTCTGTACTGCTACAGACGACCTGGTCACCACAACTATCTTCTAAATACCGATCCGCCAATGGCTGATAATCGGTACGGCTGCAGACGACCTGATCACCACAACTATCTTCTAAAACGGATCCGCCCATGGCGTGTACTCGGTACTGCTGCAGACGACCTGGTCATCACAACTATCTTTAAAATACTGATCCGCCCATGGCGTGTACTTGGAACTGCTGCAGACGACCTGGTCATCACAACTATCTTCTAATACTGATCCGCCCATGGCGTGTACTTGGTTCGGCTGCAGACGACCTGGTCACCACAACTATCTCCAAAATACGAATCCGCCCTTGGCGTGTACTCGGTTCGGCTGCAGACGACATGGTCACCACAACTATCCTCTAAATACGGATCCGCCCTTGGTGTGTACTCGGTACGGCTGCAGACGACCTGGTCACCACAACTTTCTTCTTCATTCTGATCCGCCCATGGCATGTACTCGGTACTGCTTCAGACGACCTGGTCGTCACAACTATCTTCTTCATTCTGATTCGCCCATGACATGTACTCGGTACTGCTGCAGACGACCTGGTCACCACAACTACCTTCTAAATACGAATCCGCCCTTGGTGTGTACTCGGTACGGCTGCAGACGACCTGGTCACCACAACTATCTTCTAAGTACTGATCCGCCCATGGCGTGTACTCGGTACGGCTGCAGAAGACCTGGTCACCACAACTATCTTCTAAATACGGATCCGCCCTTGGCCTGTACTTGGTCCTGCTGCAGACGACCCAGTCACCACAACTATCTTCTAAATACGGATCCGCCCTTGGCCTGTACTTTGTACTGCTGCAGACGACCTAGTCACGATTTCTAAATACTAATCCGCCTCATCTTGGTACTTCAGCAGACTACAATACCGATCAACAAGGGCAACATTGTTAAGGTATGGAATAAACTTTTAAATCATTGTCTACAGATGTGCGAGCTATAAAATGGCGTGTTTTATGTTTATTGATAATTGTTGTATACCTTTGTAATATTGTTTTGCTTAAATTCAATGTTTACTCACTTGCTTGTTTTAACTGATCTTTGTTGTTTTTAAAATTCTGAAAATTTAACAAAGAGTTGAAAAAAAACATGTTCTCTGCAATTTTAAGAAATGGAAACAGATGTATTCTCTGTAATCATAAACAAGTAAAGAATTGGAATAAATTATGTTCTCTGTAATTTTAACTAATCCAAGAGTTGGAAACAGGTATGTTTCCTGTAATTTTAACCAATCTAAGAGTTAGAAAGGTTTATGTTCTCGGTAGTTTTAACCATTTCCAATATTGAAAAATGTTAACTCAACCGATTCAAGAGTTGTAAACAATTATGTTACCTGTAATGTTAACTTAACCGATGCAAGAGTTGTAATCAATTATGTTCCCTGTAATGTTAACTTAACCGATGCAAGAGTTGTAAATAATTATGTTCCCTGTAATTGTAACTTAACCGATGCAAGGGTTGTAAACAATTATGTTCTCTGTAATGTTAACTTAACCGATGCAAGGGTTGTAAACAATTATGTTCTCTGTAATGTTAACTTTACCGATGCAAGAGTTGTAAACAATAATGTTCTCTGTAATGTTAACTTAACCGATGCAAGAGTTGTAAACAATAATGTTCCCTGTAATGTTAACTTAACCGATGAAAGAGTTGTAAACAATAATGTTACCTGTAATGTTAACTTAACCGATGCAAGAGTTGTAAATTATTATGTTCCCTGTAATTGTAACTTAACCAATGCAAGAGATGTAAACAATAATGTTCCCTGTAATGTTAACTTAACCGATGCAAGAGTTGTAAACAATAATGTTCCTTGTAATGTTAACTTAACCGATGCAAGAGTTGTAAACAATAATATTCCCTGTAATGTTAACTTAACCGATTCAAGAGTTGTAAACAATAATGTTCCCTGTAATGTTAACTTAACAGATTCAAGAGTTGTAAACAATAATGTTCCCCTGTAATTGTATATTAACTGATGCAAGAGTTGTAAACAATACTGTTCCCTGTAGTTGTAACTTCACCGATTCAAGAGTTGTAAACAATAATGTTCCCTGTAATGTTAACTTAACCGATTCAAGAGTTGTAAATAATTATGTTCCCTGTAATTGTAACTTAACCAATGCAAGAGTTGTAAACAATAATGTTCCCTGTAAAGTTAACTTAACCGATTCAAGAGCTGTTAACAATTATGTTCGCTGTAATTGTAACTTAACCGATGCAAGAGTTCTAAACAATAATGTTCTCTGTAATGTTAACTTAACCGATTCAAGAGTTGTAAACAATTATGTTCCCTGTAATTGTAACTTAACCGATGCAAGAGCTGTAATCAATTAGTTCCCTGTAATTGTAACTTAACCGATGCAAGAGTTGTAAACAATTATATTCCCTGTAATTGTAACTTAACCGATGCAAGAGTTGTAAACAATTATGTTCTCTGTAATGTTAACTTAACCGATGCAAGAGTTGTAAACAATTATGTTCTCTGTAATTGTAACTTAACCGATGCAAGAGTTGTAAACAATTATGTTCCCTGTAATTGTAACTTAACCGATTCAAGAGTTGTAAACACGTATATTCCCTGTAATTGTAACTTAACCGATGCAAGAGTTGTAAACAATTATGTTCTCTGTAATGTTTACTCCAGCTTTGTCAGATGGCTATTTTAACCAATATTATCTTATCATAATTTCATCATGCTATCTTACGGGATCCAGTTGTTAGATATCACGTAGATATATACAATTAAAGGAAGGTGTACACTATATATATCTATGTATACAGCATACAAACGCATAAATACGCTAAAGTCACCCCTCTTTATAGTGTATATATTCAATCAGAGACAGATAAACAGAGCTAGGTAATTGGAGGCAATGGTCTAAATTGCGAGTGGCACATTGTTTGCGTTTTCTAAGTGTTTGAAACACAACTCCTCCTGATATTAGCAACATATTTTGTGATTTTGGTATCAAAAGAAAGAGATTGATTGTAAATTTGGGAGGTGAACTTTTCTATTTTAAATTAAACGAAATGAAAAAAAAACTATTACGCTTACAGTTATTTTTTGTGTGATCATTTTCTCCTTTTTAACCCATTTTTTAAGTAATAAATAAAAAAAAAGTCTTTAAATATCGATATGAAATTGTCACCACCAATGGAAAACTAACTTCTTCATCTTTCTTGATGTTGTTCTATTGTGTGTTGTTAAAACGTATTTGTTAAATCAAGTTTTTGTTAAAAAATAAATATTTCGTGAAAATTTCAACAATTTTCATTTTCAATCCATAATAATTTAACTTCAGAAGAACTGATAATTGGAAATGTCATCAGTTTTATCCGCTTTAATTTGATACCAAAAGTATTCCATTCAGACAAAGATTCAACGATGTATTAAAGAAATACTAAAGATGCCACCCGAAATTTCAGCCATGTACATTATATCGATATTAGGCTGCCAGTCTCTGTAATTAAGTCACTGAATCAATACAAACATCCATGTAAACTGTTTAATACATACCATATACAATACAAATATCTCCCCCTCTATATATTCACATTTTTGTATACAGTGTAGCTACGTGTGTATTTAATACATTTCTGTATACAGTGTAGCTACGTGTGTATTTAATACATTTCTGTATACAGTGTAGCTACGTGTGTATTTAATACATTGTGTATACAGTGTAGCTACGTGTATATTTAATATAAACATTTGCGTATACAGTGTAGCTACGTGTATTCAATACAAACATTTGTGTATACAGTGTAGCTACGTGTGTATTTAATATAAACATTTGCGTATACAGTGTAGCTACGTGTATTCAATACAAACATTTGTGTATACAGTGTAGCTACGTGTGTATTTAATACAAACATTTGTGAATTCAGTGTAGCTACGTGTGTATTCAATATAAACATTTGTTTATACAGTGTAGTTACGTGTGTATTCAATACAAACATTTGTGTATACAGTGTAGCTGCGTGTGTGTTTAATACAAACATTTGTGTATTCAGTATAGCTACGTGTGTATTTAATACAAACATGTGTGTATACAGTGTAGCTACGCATGTATTCAATACATTTTTGTATACAGTGTAGCTACGTGTGTATTTAATACATGTGTGTATACCGTGTAGCTACGTGAATATTTAATACCAACATTTGTGTATACAGTGTAGCTACGTGTGTATTCAATACATGTGTGTATACCGTGTAGCTACGTGTATATTCAATACATGTGTGTATACAGTGTAGCTACGTGTGTATTTAATACAAACTTTTGTGTATACAGTGTAGCTACGTGTGTATCCAATACAAACATTTACGTTAACAATGTATATACTTCTGTATACAAACATCTTTGTATACAATTTATAGTAAATATTTATGTAAACGGTCAATAAATAAAGTAACATGCTTTGATACATTAATACATATAAATTTTTACACATGTGTATACATGTTTATACACGAGTATATAAAGTTTTACATATATACATCTTTAAACACAATTATATACAGTTTTATACACGATTATATAATATCTATACACGGGTATACACACCTATCATGCACAAATATATACCTCTTTATACACAAATATATAAAATTTTATACACAATTATATATCTCTATATTCACGAGTATATACTGTTTTATACACAATTATATGATATCTATACACTGGTATATACATCTTTATACACAAATATATACATCTTTATACACAATTATATACAGTTTTATACACGATTATATATCTCTATATACACGAGTATATACAGTTTTATACACAATTATATGATATCTATACACGGGTATATACATCTTTATACACAAATAAACACATATTTATACTCGAGTATATACAGCTTTATACAATTATACATAGCTACTATTCTGCACGAAAGCTCACGAACACACGTTTAAACTTGATATATAGCTGTATAAATGGTTCATAAATATCAAGAACTTAATCAGACATTCTAGCAAATATTCCTTTTTATTAAAATACATGATTAAATACACATTTTATATTGATAAAGATCTATATTCATCATTTCGTTAAAGAATTGCATAACTGTAGGCAGGGCATGAAATAATTGATTGATTGAATATTTAGCGTCATTTTTATACCATCGATGGCTAACAGACGATCAGTTAACCTAACCACTGTTTCCTGGGATTAACCAGTACTCGAGCACACCCCGTCTCCGCAAGTTACTGATAACTTTCCCACTTGAATCAGTGGTGAGAGACGAATGATAATGAGACACAACGTCGTATATTAATATCACGGAGACTGTTGCCGGGCGGGGGATTCGAAATCACGACCCCTGGATTGATAGTCAGACGCGTAACCGACTGAGCTAATCAGGAACCCAGCCATTTGTTAATATCCCGATTTAGGAATTTCAGGCTACCTAGCAGAAACAGTACTGGATGCTGCTTGTGAGAGACCGTCGGGCCGAGTGCAGGATCGAACCAACTGGTGTGAGCTGTCAACTATACCAGCTTCCCGCCATAACAACATCTATCTTAAAACGTGCAGGATACATCGTGTAATAAATGTATAATACTTGGTATTATTTTGTATGTATATTAAACGAGCGCATATGCCAAAGATGCATTCGAATCGTGACTAATAAGCTTAGATTAGCAATTAGTGTTTGCTTTCATCAACGTATCTCAAATAGTATAATTCGCTCTCAAAGCTCGACCTCATTACCTTCGTTTAATTTGAACTTTGCCGAAAAATACTCATCTATGAAATTTAAATACCTAAGCTGGATGTAGATGCTTAAGTTCATTTTCTCCTTTGATAAGGGTCTATATTTAGTAATGGTATTATTTTTGGAACGTTTTTGATCGTCTCATAAAGAAAGGCATTTAAATTTCATCATTTTTTTATGCTACTGATCAAAAGTTCAGAATGGCCTGTGCCATGGTACTTTGTTCGTCGTCCGTCCGTCCATCCGTCATTCCAGCCGTTGATTTGTCCATCTGTTTGCGAACCGTCCTTTTTTCTTTTAAACACTGTGGTATTTTTACTATTTGTAATTATCCTCAATGGAGTGGATGGCACCGTTATTAATGTGGGGTATAAACCGGAAGGAAACCAAAGACCATGGGGGGAAACTCAACTGTTCGACGGCCAAGAACAGGTGTCGTTGCCTATTTACCTAGTAAATCACCGAGAAGTTCGAACATGGAGTGCCTTTATGATGAGCAAACGTTTATTTGGGGCGTTGGTATGACGGATATTTTGTCAGATGGCTCGGTCCGATGGCCTCTCGCTATAAATTACCCTGGTCTAAGTCTACCCAGGAAATGGCCTTAAGAGCGATTCACAAAAGCTCAGAGCTCGCTTTGCAAATGAGATAAAAGAAATCCGAATACATCAAACAAACATCTTGTACGAATAATAGTAAACACGCCAAAACAAACTGTATACAGCAATACATTCAATACGTGTAAAACGAGATTTTTATGCATGAAATTAAAAAAAAAATGATAGCGAATAAATATGTAACTGAATACGATATAAATCACTCATTAGAATAAAAAAAACCCACAAAGATATGTATACTCACGTGTATAAATTAATTATCCATCCTGTATAATGTTGCCTTTCAAACACAATTAAAACAATTCATGACAACGCCTGCAATAATTTCTGGTGTGATTAGGTACAAATTGTTACGCATCATTTCAAAAAGTAGTTATAACAAGCAAAGAATATAACGAGCACAGTAAGCGGAATGATAGGTAGTAGTTCAACCTGTAAAACAACACAAGGGTCCCCGCACATATGACGGAAGTAAAGTCAGTCCGGTTTTTAACAAGCAATATAAGTTATTCTGTGTTATGAATGCGTAACTGTCACAAAAGGTGTATGAAATATCAGCTTGAGTGAAAATGTAAATCATAATTACCACGCCTATCATTATACCACGCCTGCTCAGTTGATAACGTTTACAAATGTAGTGTTGTTTTCGTGCGTCTATTTCGGTTAACAGAAGCTTGGATACAGTTTGTTGATTTATTTAACACAAAATTTCTGTAACCTGTATTTGGTGTCAGCTGCTCGTACCGTATGCACGTGTTAATGGTGAACTATACACCTTGTACCGTACACAGACGTTAGTGGTAGCACTGCACAATTACACACAGCTGCTCGTACCGTATGCACGTGCCAATGGTAAACTGCACACCTCGTACCGTACATAGGCGTTAGTGGTACCGCGGCACACATACACATAGCTGTTCGTACCATATGCACGTGTTAATGGTGAACTATACACCTTGTACCGTACACAGACGTTAGTGGTAGCACTGCACAATTACACACAGCTGCTCGTACCGTATGCACGTGCCAATGGTAAACTGCACACCTCGTACCGTACATAGGCGTTAGTGGTAGCACTGCACAATTACACACAGCTGCTCGTACCGTATGCACGTGCCAATGGTAAACTGCACACCTCGTACCGTACATAGGCGTTAGTGGTACCACTGCACACATACACACAGCTGCTCGTACCGTATGCACGTGCCAGTGGTTAACTGCACATCTCGTACCGTAAATAGGCGTTAGTGGTACCACTGCACACATACACACAGCTGTTCGTACCATATGCACGTGTTAATGGTGAACTGCACATCTCGTACCGTAAATAGGCGTTAGTGGTACCACTGCACACATACACACAGCTGCCCGTACCATATGCACGTGTAAATGGTGAACTGCACATCTCGTACCGTAAATAGGCGTTAGTGGTACCACTGCACACATACACACAGCTGCCCGTACCATATGCACGTGCCAATGGTGAACTGCACATCTCGTACCGTAAATAGGCGTTAGTGGTACCACTGCACACATACACACAGCTGTTCGTACTATATGCACGTGTTAATGGTGAACTGCACATCTCGTAACGTAAATAGGCGTTAGTGGTTCCACTGCACACATACACACAACTGCTCGTACCGTATGCACGTGTCAATGATAAACTGCACACCCCGTACCGTAAATAGGCGTTAGTGGTACCACTGCACACATACACACAGCTGCTCGTACCGTTTGCACGTGTCAATAGTAAACTGCACACCTCGTACCGTAAATAGGCATTAGTGGTATCACTGCACTCATACACACAGCTGCTCGTTCCGTATGCACGTGTCAATGGTAAACTGCACACCTCGTACCGTAAATAGGCGTTAATGGTACCACTGCATACATACACACAGCTGCTCGTATTGTATGCACGTGTCAATGGTAAACTGCACACCTCGTACCGAAAATAGGCGTTAGTGCTATCACTGCACACATACACACAGCTGCTCGTACCGTTTGCACGTGTCAATGGTAAACTGTACACCTCGTACCGTAAATGGGCGTTGGTGGAATTGTACATATACGCACAGCTGCTCTTACCGTCAGTAGAAGTCCAGCCGTAGGTACTGTAAGTAGGTACCGTAAGTATGTGTTAGTGGTGGAACTGCACACTAACCGACAGCTGCCCTTATATTAAGTCCAGCTGGTACCGTCAATAGGTGTTGATGGGCCATTGTACACTTGTAGACAGCTGCTCGTACCGTTAGTATGTGTTAGTGGTGCCACTGCACATTTACAGACAGCTGCTCGTACCTTAAGTATGTGTTAGTGGTGCCACTGCACAGTTACAGACAGCTGCTCGTACCTTAAGTATGTGTTAGTGGTGCCACTGCACACTTACAGGCAGCTGCTTGTACCGTAAGTAAGTGTTGATAGTGCTAGTACACATGCAATACAGCTGCTGGTACCGTAAGTAGGTGTTGATAGTGCCAGTACACACGCAATACAGCTGCTGGTACCGTAAGTCGGTGTTATAAACAGCTGCTGGTACCGTAAATAGGTGTTGATGGTACACGTATATAAAGCTGCAGGTGCCGTAAATAGGTGCTGATGGTAACAGTTCACACGTATATGCAGTTGCTGGTACCGTAAGTGGGTGTTGATGGCACCGGTACACACGTATATACAGCAGCTGGTACCGTAAATGGGCGTTGATGGTACTGGTACACGCGCATATACAGTTGATGGTACCGTTAGTGGGCGTTGATTGTACCGATACACGCGTTTATACAGCTGCTGGGATCGTAAGTGGGCGTTGATGGTACCGGTACACGCGTACATACAGCTGCTATAACCGTATAAACTGTTTTATATTTCCTACTTCTTGTTGTAACCAAACACAATTAAAACCCAGATTTTCTACTATATCTTTTACCGATTTAGCCGCCATGATTTTTTGTTTGGATACTCAGTTTTCTAAATTTCGGGTAATTTATTATAAATAACCTTAATATATATTTATGGTCCGGGCATGTTATAATTGTAAACCAATAACACATACTAGTTTGTATTCTATGTTGTTGCAATGTCCTCCATAAACAAAATTAGTTTGTGTTTGTAACGGTTTTACAATGTTGAAAATGAGCCCTTTCTATCACAGTAAGTGTCTTAACTACTTCAAATTCTAAACCACCATACATAAACGTTAAATCCTTCTATTTCTTCCTCATTTTTTTGAAGATCATAACTTTTGTTTTGTTAACATTAACTTTAAGTCTTTACCTATGGCAAAACTCGTGTAATACATTAAAACCCTCCTGCAACTACTTGTCTGTTTCTGAAAAATTTATTGAACAAAGTACATAAATAACTTATGAAATAATTGATACCACATTCAAAAAATCATTTAATACCAAATATGGTCCACCTGACCCATCGAGACACAATTCCTTGCATACTTTGCGAATTGCTATATATATAATTGTGCTGTCTAGCTCTTCAAGATTATCTAAATACCTTTCATTAAAACATAAAACGTCTCCATGTGATTGGAAAAACTCAGATTGTGGGTTGTTAACAGCTTTAAAATGACGCATTTAGAGACTTAGAATTATTTAGTGTACTCAAACCTTTTAAAATTTTACAATACAGTGTACTCTTTTGTATTTTTGTAACGCAAATCTTTTTGTTGATTTTTTTAATTTGAAACTTATTATAATCACTCATTCTTGTTACCTTGCAAAAATGTAACGAATAGTTACCATACCAGTTTTTATCTATTCAAATGTATATCTTTGACGTAGCCATCAGGTAAAAAGTTAATTTAATATTCGTTTTCAACATATTCTAATGTGACACAGTTCTAGAATTCTTGTCCCCTGTTGTAATAAAATTACACATATTATTATATCTATTTTCAAAATATAATAAATAAATGTAATGTATATACCGTACATGAATTTGAGCAGAACCATCGTCTTCCAGGCGCCATAGGTAACTAGCAAACATTTTCACAAAAAAGATTTTAGATGGCGTCGAGAGTACAACTAAACCACTCGCTACAGCTGATAATGACGATGGTGATGGTGGTGGTGTTGGTGATGATGATGATGAAGATGATGGTGGTGGTGGTAACCACGGTGGTGGTGATGGTGGTGGTTATTGTGATGATGATGATGGTGCTGATGGTGATGGTGGTGATGGTGGTGGTAACCAGGGTGGTGGTGGTGATGGTGATGATGATGATGATTATGATGATGATGATGATGATGATGATGATGATGGTGATGGTGGTGGTGATGGTGGTAGTGATGGTGATGGTGATGATGATGATGATTATAATGATGATGATGATGGTGGTGGTGGCGGTAACCACGGTGGTGGTTATAGTGATGGTGGTAACCACGGTGGTGGTGATGGTGGTGGTGGTGGTGATGGTGATGGTGATGGTGATGGTGATGGTGAAGAAGAAGAAGAAGAAGAAGAAGAAGAAGAAGAAGAAGAAGAAGAAGATGATGATGATGATGATGATGATGATGATGATGATGATGATGATGATGATGATTTATGATGATGATGATTATGATAATGATGATCGTTCAATATAAGTATATATAATGAACGCCTTTAAAATCGCATTTTTTTTTTAGTATTAGATCATGTCTAGATCTTATACACTACCAATGCCGTTATGAAGTATATACGTATTTTATGATGCTTGTATATAAATGACTTGTCGATTGCCGACGTAAAAACTTTTCTTTATTTTTTACCTCCGTTCATTCTATAATTGATATATATATATATATATATGTTATGCAGGTTCAGCAACCGCTGTTTCCCCCACGTGAAAACATTGCGCAACATAAAACACGTTGCTGGTTTTACAAGCATCAAAACTGCCTGTGTCGATAATCCTTGAGCATTTAAGGGTATTAGACACAGGTACTAACAAAACATAACGAGTTCTCTCTCTCGATCATGCTATCATCTGTTGTAGTTTATTGTCTTGGAAATGTGCCTGTAATGTGTATGCCATTATACTCCAAAACGAATCCATCTGAAGAAAGAGAGAGAGAGAGAGAGAGAGAGAGAGAGAGGGGTGGGGGGGCGGAGGGAGGTAGAATCAGAGGTAGAGGCGGAGGTAGAGTCGGAAACAGTGGTAAATGCAGAGGTAAAGGCGGAGGAAGAGGTAAAGACGGAGGTACAGGCAGACTGAAGTAAAGTCGGAGGTAAAGGCAGAGGTAAATCGGAGATAGAGGCGGAGGAAGAGTTGGAAGCAGGTGTAAAGGCGAGGGAAAAGGCGGGGTTGGAGACGGAAGCAGAGGTAAAGGCGGCGGTAAAGACAGAGGGCAAGGCGGAGTTAGAGGCAGAAGCAGAGACAAAGGCAGAGGTAAAGACGGATATAAAGGCGCAGGTAAAGACGGAGGTAGATGCGGGAGAAGAGGCGGAAGCAGAGACCAAGGCAGAGATAAAGACGGATGTAAAGGCGAAAGTAAAGGTAGAGGTAGAGGCTGAGGTAAAAGTGGAGGTAGCGGCGGAGGTAGAGTCGGAAGCACAGGTAAAGGCAGAGGTAAATGCGGAAGTAAAGGCGGACTCAGAGGTAAAGGCGGGGTCAAATCGGAGGTAAAAGCGGAGGTTAAGGCGAAGGTAGCCTATGTCGGAGGTAAAAACAGAGGTAGAGGCGAGGGTAGAGGCGGAAGCAAAGACAAAGACAGATTTAAAGGGGAACGCAACCCTGTGTATAAAACAGGATAATATGAATAGCTATGAGTTCAGCTTTCTATTAATAGTATTATTATGCATAAATTCGAGTCCATAAAGATATATCAGCTCGTTTTGTAACGGTCATTTTCGCACATCGACTTTGTGGTGGAAGTCGCCATATTGGATACCTGCGTGACGTCATAACTGCACTTCCGGTTTAAAACATAATTGATTTATACACAACAGCAGATATAGAAACGTGCAATTATAATCACCGGCAAAAGTACAAGCAAGAATAATAAAATGGATTTTAGTAACGGGGAAGGACTTGTGGCCTACAACTTTGAACCAGAAATTTCAGAAGAAGAGTTAAATTAATTAGAAGACGAGAGAAATAGTGAGACGGCACAGTTGTTCACACATGTGAAAGATTTTTGCAGCTGCGAAAACTGTGTATGATGCTTTCGTCTGACGAAAATACGTGCTGCAGATGCAATGACCACACTATTGGAAATTTAGAAGATTTAGAATGTATCACAGAAATAATACAGATATGTCACAGCAATGTCTTATGAAGTTTTCACCCAAAAAGATGATAACTGTTAAACAGTCACACCGATCATGAACCAGAGATCAAACCCGAAACCCATCAATCACGACTCTGACATCTTATCATGTAGCCTGACATTGATGATTGAATTTTTCAAAATAGTAAAATTACCCTTAGCTTGATAAAAAAAGTAATTATTGCCGTCAGTATTGGTGTATTGATGTAGATCCAGGCGAGCCTGCACATTCATGCTGTACTATCAGGGTATATACTGTTTGCTACTCAGTCAATACATTATCAAAAAAAAACATACACTAATTAGACCAGGAATGGAATTTAAGGGAAAATGTTTTGTTACATATATTTACCTGTCTAAGAGAGAATAAGAAATAATATTATATCTCATTTCTTATCGTGTTTAGCTGGTGCGGCCATTGTTGCGTACTGAGAAATGGCTGATAAAATTTTGATTTCATACCCTTTTTAGTAAATTTAGATGAAGCATGAATGAGTTGGGGGGGGGGGGGGGGGGGGGGGGGTTGTTTTACATAACTGGCACTGTCTTTTGGTTATTCAAATGGTGTTATTTCCCAATTTGATATATGATGATTATCTATTCTACCAGTTCTCTTAACATATATGAATGTGTCTGCTTATAGGGAGTGTCATATGGATTATAATGTCTACAGGCATATTGCACAAAGTGTATGTTACTGTCCAGCTACTGGCACCCTACTGAGCTTTCATAATTCACACCATGTGGTAATGAGAAATACCCTGCCACAGTGTGCATATTGTACCCTAATAAGCGTAATCACCCCAGGTTTAATGACCCCAGGCTTTATGACAGGATGTTATATCACATAGTATTATGCCTTATTACTAATTTAAACATTTTCAGTTAATAAGGGTTTCAATATCAATGCAAACTTACAAGTAAAAAAATTATGTTATATGATTTTATGAATATTTTTCATAAACTGTATACCAGAACACTATTTTAACAGTAAAAAAAACTTTTCATGTATTAATGAATAAATAAAGGTTTTACTTTATCTTTTTTCATTACGAAGTAGAGGTAGTTCAAATGTCTATTCAAGAATAATGACCTAGTTGACTGTGAAAAAGCCATATATCAATAAACTAAATTGCCTATTAATTATAAAATTAATAAAATGAGTTTATGAACAATTAATGGTTGACTAAATATTTAGCATCATTTTTTTGCCATCGAGGGTTTACTGTACAGATGTTCAGTTAACCTAACCACTGTTTCCTGCAAAAGTTAACCAGTACTCGAGCACACCCAGCAACCGCAAGTAACTGATAATTTTTTCACTCGAATCAGCAGTGAGAGACAAATGATATTGAGACACAATGTTGTATGTCAGTCATCACAGAGACTGTCGCCGGGTGGGGATTCGAACTCGAGACACCTGGATTGATAGTTAGACACGTAACTGACTGAGCTAATCGGGCCTGTCACAATTAATTGACCTTAATTTGTATTTTAATAATAACTTTTAGATACCATGTCGTTTTCACACCTTATGTTTTGGCATTTACCTCTTGTTTTTATTGTTAATTGGATTATCACACCTGTTTAAACAGCATGCAGTTATAAGATTGTGAAAGTTTGCTATATCAATTTCGCAATATTTTGGAAGAGAATATAAAATTACAAATTAAATTTCAGAAATCAGCTGAGCTATATGTTATTAGCACATTTTAAAGAGCTTCCCACTGGATAATATACACTAAGTCTATATGTATGTCGCATATGGTCATCTTCGTACTGAAATCATCAGAAATTGTATGCTTGGGTAGTAGTACGCCAAGGCATTGGTACGCTTCTTTCTGCAATCTTAAGTCCTACCCCAAAGTATTAAGGCGTTTTGCACGTGATGTCACCAGAAGCTTGACACTGAAGCAATGTGAAATCACATATTAGGAAAACTAAACACAACGCTGTCCACAAAACATATCGCATTACTCCACTCACTTATTCCGCTGAAGAAAACAATGTTTAATGGGTTAAGTCCTTCAATTCAGAATCGTTTTCGCGTTTAATTGTCTACCTTCGATGTTCACTAATGCACTGTATATCTGTATATAAACTGATTACGTATATTAGTGTATATACATAAGAGTTTCAGTAGAGAGCAGTCACTAACGACACAATACAATTTGCGCGATAACTAGAACGGAAGTGCAGTTATGACGTCACCGAATACCTCCATCACAAAAGAGCTACAAAATGGCGGCGCCCATAGCATTTAGGAAACGCTTGAAATCATGATATTTAATGTCATTTTTCTCATTTGATAAATTTCGTACAATTAAAATTTGTTGATTTTTGTGTTATTTACATGTCTATTTAACGATAAATAGCCATTTATATTCTGACGTGCGGTACCCTTTAAGATCACCAAAGTTTCCAGGTACCTCCACCAGCAGGGGCAACCCCTCCAAAACCAAACAGCAGTAAATGACAACCATATATTTTATTCTGAAAACTCGCTTAATTCAGCATTTGATGTTTTATCTATCTTTTTTTCGGGGTAGGTCCCCGTAACCCAACCAATAGGGGACACCCACTCCCACACTGGTGTAATTAACAACCATTTCCCCACTAAAACTTACTACCATGCAGTATTTGTTTATTAAGATATCAAAATTTTCGGGGAGAGGTCCCCGTATCCCCACCAGCAGAGGATTCCCCTGAGGGCAACGAATGTCGCTCCTGCTGTGTTCTACCATGAACCAGAATGCACGATTTCACCGTGTCCAGTCATTCACCTCAGGTTGCCCCCCATCCCTCACAACTAACCCAATAAATAAAACGCTCCTACGCTCGCGGATCGAGTGATGATCCGGTGATTTAACGCAGAGAAGCGGTCCGATAGTCCGTGCGATTTTCATGCGATGTGCCGTTTACATGATGCTCCGTGTAGAACTCCCGCAAAGTTTGCAAATCTGAAACTACTGCATGCTACAATTTATAGATATTAAAAATGAATTTGTTGATGGTAAGAAACAGTAATTTCTGTTAATTTAAACATGAAACCTAGGTTTAATTTAAATGGTGGTTAAACCACGTTGTGAAATGTTGCTCAGTTTGTGTTATCCAACAAACTGACACTTTCGTTTTCCGAGTATTTTGACTGTAGGCCAAAGAATTACATACAGATAAAAGTCTTTGCCTACGTCCAAAAATTATGGATTTATTTGTGTAGTTAATCTACAACAGCCTCGTTGTTAAGCTAGCTTTTATAGCGACATGGTTGAAGTGCACTGACTGTATTGGAAGTAAAGCAACGAAGTACGGGGTTAGTACTTGGATAGGTGACCACTGTCACTTTATTTGTGTGTAACAAGTCTCATTTGGTATAGCATGTATTTCAATCATTGACTGATAGCATAGAAGTTCAGCGAGGACATTTACATATATATGTAAAACCCACAAGGGGATTAGATAGATAGAAGAGAGACATTCACTGGTTATCACTCTCCCTGCACACTACCTTTGGCCGATTTGCTGTTTGTTTACACTTCATCGCTCAATCTTTTCTTGAAACATCCTTGTTAGTACTATCATAAAGCACCCACGGACAAACAACATATTTGTTGATTTGCAGCACAGTTTTTGAAGCAAAAATTCTTGTGAAAACCAGTTAATTCAATTCATTTATGACATAGCGCTAAATCTAGACAGATGTTACAATAAGAAGCACACACAGACATACGTTATCGTGATGGACTTTCAAAAGCCTTCAACAAAGTACCCCACAAGTGTCTACTATACAAACTAGACCACCACTTGTAAGAGGGACAACCAACCATTAGATCATCTCATGGTTATCAGACAGGACACACAAAGTAGTACTCGACTGGATGCACTCCAACCCAACTCTATTTTAGGTTAATGCCAAACCCCTGTTGGGGAACTAGGCATGCATCATCATACCGACAAAAACTGTTTTCATTTTTATGCTCCAACAAAGGGGGAAGCATATAGTCACCACTTCGTGCGTGCGTGCGTGTGTCCCCAAGTTCATGTCCGGGCTATTTCTCTACAACCTCTGGTTTGAATTTTATGAAACATGCTAGGATGCATCATTACCAAGTGCAGATGCGTTTATTGTCTTTGTGTTCCAGTTTCGATGATTTTCCATGGAGTTATGGCCCTTTTATTCTGTCTGTGACCAAAATCTTGTCTGTTCTATCCCTCTACAACCCCATGTTGGAAGTTTATGAAACTTGCTAGGATGCATCATTACCAAGTGGAGATGCACACATTGTCTTTGTGTTCTGGTTCAATGATTTTTCATGGAGTTATGGCCCTTTAATTGAGTCTGTGACCAAATTCTTGTCCGTGCTATTTCTCTACAACCTCAGGTTGGAATTTTATGAAACTTGCTAGGATGCATCACTACCAAGTGGAAATGTGCATATTGTCATTGTGTTCCGGCTCGATGAATTTTCACAGGGTTATGGCCCTTTCATTGAGTCTGTGACCAAATTATTGTCCTCGCTATTTCTCTACAACCTCAGGTTGGAATTTTATGAAACTTGCAATGTTTGTGTTCTGGTTCGATGATTTTTCATGGAGTTATGACCCTTTCATTCTGTCTGTGACCAAATTCTTCTCCTCTCTATTTCTCTACAATCTCTGGTTGGAATTTCATGAAACTTGCTAGGATGCATCATTACCATGTGGATGTGTGCATTTTGTCTTCATGATGCTATTTCGCTACAACCTCTGGTTTTAATTTTGTAAAACTAGCTAGGATATGCGCATATTGTCATTTTGTTCCGGTTCATTGATTTGCGAATGTGTTCTGTCAAGTGCAGAGCCGTAAAATCTGTATAATCCCTAATTCAGAAAATACAGATTAGGCAAACAGTTGGGTAGAGTGCCTATATATGCATCTGATAGCTTATAACCAGCTAAAGTTATAGCCTACTGTGACTAACACACAGCCATGATTGGATAGGTAACAAACTGCAGTCCTTACTATAAGTATGTGTCTAAAACTGTTATGATTAACACTACAATTACTGTTACTGTATTTTTCCTAATACAGAAAATACAGATTAGGCAAACACTTAGGTAGAGTGCCTATATATGCATCTGATAGCTTATAACCAGCTAAAGTTACAGCCTACTGTGACTAACACACAGCCATGATTGGATAGGTAACAAACTGCAGTCCTAACTATAATGGTGTGTATGTTTAACACTACAATTTCTGTATTATCCCAATTAAACAATCCAGGATGTTACCTTTCCCAAAAAGTGGCATTTAATTCAGTAGTTAAAATCATATTTCTCTTATAAAACACTTTCACACTTCTAATTTACATTCATTCTAATGACTGAAAAGTGATGTTTTGTGTCCTTTTCTTCAAAAGTCTATTATTTCCTGCAAAAATAGAGATGATTATTCAGTACTGGATGGGTGTTCAATAACAAGCTCACAGTATCAATTTTTGCTAATGAAAAATGTTATACATCAACATTTTCCAGATAACGACTTCTTCATGCAACTACATACATATATACTTGTATGTATATACACCCAATCATTATATTAGTACTTGATCAGTACATTTGTTTTTAATATAAATATGTTAGCACACAGAAACTAAAATGGTACAGTGTTTGTTAAACTAGCACATGTATTATATGCCATATGTAACAACTGAATCTTTATAATGAAATCATTATATCCATCATTGAATGTATATTTGTAATAAAAATTTGCTAAATATTTGATCACGGTAATAATGTCCTATTTCAAAGTATGTTGTACAATGTATTATATCATGAAATAAAAAAATTATGTATTGATTTCTCTTTAGAACTCTCACAGTTACTTCCCCTGTTCAATATAATTACCATATGGTACAGAGTTAAACACTCACTTGGGGGAGCATCCAATCGGTTCCATCGATATTTTCTTGTTTCAATGAGTTATGGCCCTTTGTGTGCTCATTTTCTCGGCAACCACTGGCCGGAATTCAATGAAAACTCACAAGAGTGATTGGTACCAAGGCGTTACTCTTAATTGATTCATTGTGTCAAAGCGGGCAGCAAAAGGTTGCAATAACTCTGTTTGGTGGTATTCATCACATCCAGTGATATTTGTAGACTGGTCTTCTGTTAGGGGTTACAATAAAATTTTGACAGGTTATTTGACTGAAGGATATGCAGGGGTGGATTCAGGATTTCAGTTTAGGGAGGCACTTAGGGTGCACAACACAAAATCTGAACGGGCATGCATGTTTTTCAGTAGAAATATAGTGGATTTCAACAAAATTTGGGAGTTAAGAGGGAGGTTGGAATGGGGGTGTTTTTTTAAAGAGAAGATTTGTCATTGATATGTTCCCAAATCAACAGATGATTTTCTCATTCCCACCACATTAAATGTCCCATTGACTTACTGATTGTAATATCTTGGCTATGACACTGTAAAATTACTTATGACGTAATGATGCATGAATCAGTGCTCCAGATAAGCCCTGTTTGGGGTTATTTAAGCAATTAAATTTCTGAATAAAGTATTGAAATATAAATTAATGGGGTAAAATAAGTGTTAATTACTTTGTTTTAAATGATAATTGGAAATTAATGTTCATTTTTACCCTTAATATTTTGAAAATAAGCATTGCATACTAATTCAACAGGTAAAATACTAATTTGAAGAAAAGCTTATCTTGAGCACTGCATGAACTGTCATAATGATTCATATCCAATGACATAATGATGCCTGATTTATGACATAAAGATGCATGGCCTATGACATAATGATGCATGGCTTATGACAAAATGATGCATGGCCTATGACATAATGATGCATGGCCTATGACATAATGATGCATGGCCTATGACATAATGATGCATGACCTATGACATAATGATGCATGGCCTATGACATAATGATGCATGACCTATGACATAATGATGCATGGCCTATGACATAAAGATGCATGGCCTATTACATAATGATGCATGACCTATGACATAATGATGCATGGCCTATGACATAATGATGCATGGCCTATGACATAAAGATGCATGACCTATGACATAATGATTAACTTTCATTGGACGGTAGCATGTGCTTACTGTTACTTAAATTAAAAACAGAAAAGGTACATGATATACCCTGACTAGTCATATTATTCTGATATAAGGTTAAACATTCATAGAATTGTCCTCTCAGAGCTTCAAGGCACCTAATATAAGTAACATATTGAGAGTTTCTGGTATGAGGTAGTCACGGATGGAACCTGTGGTGTACACATATGCTTCGCCAGCAGTCTGATAGATATCCATTATTCAAAAACAAATATACATATAAATGTGACATTTTGAAATACATTTAAATGATGTTTATGATTGATAATTGAGCAATTTGTTACTGAAATCAGGTCATTGATTTTGTTTTCATTTCAAAAAAGTCGTACCACTATGGAATGCTCTTCCAGAACCTACTGTTGCCATGACTACATTAGATTTTTTTTTAAGTAAAAAATAATTAGACATAAAGCGAGAAATGTGTATGCACATAACTCTCACATCATATTTGTAATTAATTTTAATGTTAATGTCAGTAATAATTTTTAGCTTGACTATTCATAAAATAAGGAGGGCTATTCTACTGACCTGAGAGGGTCCTCCGTGGCTTAGAGTCCAAGGTGCCGTCTCAAGATCACCTCTCACCGCTAAGGTTGTAGGTTTAAATCCTGCATGCTCCTAAAAAAATTATGTTAGAAAGTTACTTCTGCCCTTGTTTGACTTAGAAATCCTGGTTAGTGTATTTGACTGAATTTTCACTTCCCAGTAGACACACCTAATACAATAACTAAGTTTGATAGACTTGCTGAATATATTGCAAATTATGGCCCTTGTTTAAATTAGAAATTCTGGTTAAAGTATTGAGTTCAAGTACCATCAAGTCCATATCTTGCCACTCAATGTCTTTGACTGAAACTTATGTAAGACTTTATTTGCAATCATGAAACCAAAGTTGGATAACTCTTGTCTGATTATTTTTCAAATTATGGCCCTTGTTTGCATTAGAAATTCTGGTTAAAATTTATATCTCAGCAGCCACTGAATGTATTGAAACTTCATACAATGTTTTGCAGTTATACGACCTACTGAATTAAGTTAGTAAGATAACTCTTGTATAGTTAGTTTAGTCATCAGTCTCGATTAAAGTTTGTACTTTTGTGACAAATGATTCAAATAGTCATGTGGATTGCTCTTGTTATTTTTTAACATTTTACTTTTAGACACTGTACCTAACTTTTAATTTATATATACACAGTTTCTGTCTGCATATTTGCCACCACTCTGTTGTGATGATCAGAATTGAGCGGTGACAAATTCAGAAAAAAGGAATGGTAGTCGCCTGTAATTTATTCTAAGGATCTACAACTATTGAATTAAAAAAGTTTTTCCTTACACTAGCCTTACTGTGAACTCTGTGTTATTGTAGGAATTTGTTTCGGTCTTGTAATCGTTCCAAGCAGAGGAAATAGATCCTGTCAAAACTGACTTAAGTTGTATAATCACTACCGGTAAAGCTTTTACATTTTTCAGTACATTACTGCTTTAAAAATATCCCTTACTTATATGACATACCTTTCCCAAGTAAAGTATGGTGTGTGTTGGAATACTCTACAAGTGGCACCAAATGGGTTTAAATTGAAATTTTCAAAACCTTACAGAATTTGCAAGTCAAGTTTTGATTCATATTTTCTATATAATTTATTCCAATGAGTAGGGCTTTTAAGTGTTTTTTTAATAATGGACTGTCTATGCTTAAACACATTGGGATCCTGTAAGGGGACTCTTGATTTTATATAAGAATACAACTTAGGAAACATTTTCTCATGTACTTTAATTCTCGTTACATATCTCATACCCCCCCCCCCCCCCCCCCCCATCATATCTTTGGCTTTTCTTGTTTTAAATACATTTTTTTAAAACTTTATTGTTAGAGCAAATAATAAAATAAATACCTGAAAATGGAATATTTTAAATCATTGTTTAACAAATATTTATGTTACTGTTGTTAACTAAATACAAAAAAGTTCTTTGCAACCAGAAAAGTAAACTGAAAAATAAAGTTACATCTTGACAGAATGATGATGATAATCCTTCAGTGTCATTGAAAGACGGGATTGACCTCAATGAACTACGGAAGACCGATGGTGATGGGGTCACATTTGAGATTCAAGAAGAGCAACCCACACAAGGTAACTATATAATATGTTTATGATATTGCCATTAGTTTTACCTGCCATCGCCATCTACTGCTCTTCATTATCTCATCTCCAATCCTGTCATTCTCCCATTGTGTCTTTAGTGTTGTCTTGCAATTCCTCAAATTTACCTGAACATAGATCTATATAATTATAATGTTTCCCCTTCTTTCCCAGGTCTAGGTTACTGCTCTCCAATGTCTCTCCACAATCATTCTTTTGCTCCTGATCCAATTCATGCATTTTTATAAGTATTCCCATTTGTAATATTTCTGCTCATTTGTTCTCATTGTCATTCTTTTGCTCTTTTTATTAGCTTGAGTTTTTCCCTCTTCTCTTATCATGTTGCTGTTGTTTATCCTCTCTTTTCAAAATCAAATTAACTACATCAGCACAAGAATGTGAGCTTATTGGTGGATGTGATGTTTGCCAGTGCATCATGGATGAAATGACAGTGACTTTATGAAAAGAAGTATTTTAAACTGATGTTATGTTATATTCATATATTAGTATAGAAAGATTTGTAGTGGATTGACAGAGAAATTTGAAGACCCAGAAACAGTAACAAAAAATGAATATATATTTATACCTACCTTGATGTATATGGTTTATGTGTCCTCCGTGGTTGAATGTCCCAAGTCTCAAGATCACTTGCCCTTTTATAACTAAGGTCAAAGATTTTATGTAAGAAACAGATACATTTAAGCTATTATAGCTTTCTTCTGAATCCTTTTCACTTGTTAATGTGTATCGGTATATTGAATGTATGATAACCCTGCATATTGTGGATAACATAGTGTTTAAACTGATTTTATGTGAAAGGTTAAGCTATTTTAAACTTTGCCAGTTACATTGGGAAAGAAGGTGGGTGGTTCCACCCGAATTCATTCTCCATCAATTAAACTGGTTGCCATATATTTATTTAAAGGGAGGTAATTATTTTAAGTAAACGTTCAAGTTATTTTAGACACAAGGCATGTAACTCTAATTTTGGGTGGTGCAAGTTTTTCCCCAATTTTTTTTTTTTATGAACATAATAAATGAAGCCTCTGTTTCAGATACTATTTTTGAAATATTTTGAAATATCACAGAAAGATGGATGGGCAGATTTCAAAATAAAATTTTGAGCGATTTTTTAAGAACATTTTTCTCAGAAAATTATGTTAAAACTATATTAATATTTGTCAAGAAATAATGACAGTTTTATCACATGTTTTATGACCATCAGAAGTGATTGCAAAATATCTAAATGTTTTGCTGTCTTGGTAATACTAAATTTCATTGATTTTCAAAAGTTAAACATTTTAATTAACACTGAAAAAGATTGATCTGATATCTAATTTATAAATTTGTCAATGAAAGTGTATTTATAAATATGTCACTGAAACTGTATTTGTTTTTTATGTGTCACTGAAACTGTTTTTTTTTTTTATATAAGTATGTCAATGAAACTGTATTTGAAGTATGTGTCACTAAAACTGTATTTATAAATATGTCACTGAAGCTGTTTTTTTATATATATATATATATATAAATATGTCACTGAAACTGTATTTATAGATGCCACTGAAAGTGTATTTATAAATATGTCACTGAAACTGTATTTGTATTTATGTATCACTAAAACTGTATTTATAAATATGTTACTGAAACTGTCTTTGTAAATATCACTGAATTTGTTTTTTTTTTTAATTATTATATAAATGTCACTGAAACTGTATTTATAGATGCCACTGAAACTGTATAAATATATCACTGAAACTTTATTTATAAAAAAATATGTCACTGAAATTGTATTTATAAATATGTCACTGAAACTGTATTTATAGATATGACACTGAAACTGTATTTATAGATATGTCACTGAAACTGTATTAATTTTATGAAAGCCAATAAACCCTTTGACTCAAACATGTAGAATGTATTAGACCGAGTGTTTCACTTCATATTTTAGAAGAGGCCCTTGACAACAAGTACTTTGATGGAGAAGATCTGTGCCAGAACCTGTATAACGCTGATGACAGTGATTCCGACCAGGATCAAGATGACGACACTACACCTTTTGAGCGAGTCGCTCGTAAAATGGTTGATGTATGTCCAGACCAAGATGGGGGTATATTAAAACAAATACTCAAACAAGGATCTGGTCTTGTTGTGCCTGCAAACTCAGTGGTGCGAGTTCACTTTAACGGCTTCTTGGAATATGCAGACGAGCCATATGATTCCAGTAGGTAAGAATATGCAGACGAGCCATATGATTCCAGTAGGTAAGAATATGCAGACGAGCCATATGATTCCAGTAGGTAAGAATATGCAGACGAGCCATATGATTCCAGTAGGTAAGAATATGCAGACGAGCCATATGATTCCAGTAGGTAAGAATATGCAGACGAGCCATATGATTCCAGTAGGTAAGAATATGCAAACGAGCCATATGATTCCAGTAGGTAAGAATATGCAGACGAGCCATATGATTCCAGTAGGTAAGAATACGCAGACGAGCCATATGATTCCAGTAGGTAAGAACGTCATAGATTTCTCAGGCAGGAATGTACTACAGTTTGTTTTAACATCCATAAAAGAATAAAAGGGTATTATTGGTTGGTGGTACATAACAATACATGGGGAAATAATAAATACAATTATAGAAATAGAAAGAACATTAGTTTTAAAAAGGTGAACAATCAATCTCATTCAGGTCAGTTCAAGGTCAATGTTACTGAAAGTATTGAAAATGTATTCTGTTCAATAAATCTGAAACTTTTTATTCCATTAACAAACATCATTATAATGCTTCTAGCATGTAATGGGGGTATATTGACTGCTTTGCACTCCTTATTTTGTTTGCCTGCTTGATTTTTCAGATTACGCAATGCTCCCTTGAAGTTTCGTCTGGGGCAGGGGGAAGTGCTTGAAGGTTGGGATATAGCTATAGCAACCATGAAGAAAGGTGAACTGTCACGCTACCTCATCAAGCCTCTGTATGCGTATGGTCAAATGGGTTCCCCACCTAGAATTCCTGAGAATGCTACAGGTTATTATATGAAGTTTTATTACATTAAATCATGTAATAGCTGTACATATATACATGTATATATGTAACATATGAGAGGTGTTCGGAAAGGAACTGAACAACTCCCATTACTTTTGACAGATGTTGCTTTCAATCATGAAATTTGGTGAAAATATTAATTGATACATTATCTGTCAAAAAACAATTTAATATTGAAATGTATACACGCTAGGCATCATCAGCTTTGTTATAGTAATGTCATATACGGTTCGGTGGGGCAGCGTCATTTTTCTACTGTAGGAATAACAATATACCTGCAATTCATCTTGTGTGGGGATGGATAATACACACAACTCAAAATACTCCCCCCAGAACAGTCCACACATTCTCCAACCTATCAACCCATTTCATGAAAATTGTCCTGAAGTCATCTGATTGTATTTTGTGTATACTCTCCACAAGAGCAATTGGAAGCTCATGAATGCCATCAAAACGTTTTCCACACAACTCAGCCATAATGGTGGGAAGCAAATAAAAGTTGCGTGGTACAATGTCAAGTGAGTACAGTGGGTGTTGATAAGTTGTTATTCCAAATTCAGCTAGTGTTGTTTGGGTTGTCAAAGAGGTATGAGACGGAGTGTTGTGATGTAGCAGAAATTTGCCTTGTATTGTCAGGTGTTATCTCCGTTCTGCTCGCGTAGGGTCTGTTTTCAGTACCTGAAATTGCAAAACATCAGTAAATCTGTTGTCCACAGAATATAATTTCCTATTATTGTTTTATTTATCATTGCATAAATCATACGTGATCTGACTTACCTTTGAATAGTTATTTGCCATGATTGTTTCCCGACAGGAACTGTATGGCAAAGGCTCATACCTTTCATGTCGAAAAACACGATGAACATGGTTTTCTTTGCTGACTTTAGAGGACATTCATTGGTGAGGGTGAATTTGGTGTTTTCCAGACAGTAAATCGGGTACACAAATTTGTAGTTAAGTGTCTAAGGTTTAGGGTAAGTAATTTTTATGGACAGTTGAAAAGCAGTTGAAAAATAATTATGTGGCTGTTTCTAGACACTTAAAAACAGCTCTTATGTGGCTTTTTTTCTCTTACCTGGCTAAAATTTTCTAAAATTTAGCCACACAAGTATACGATTGACATAAAGAAGACACTTAAATACCCATTCGTGAGAACGTCCGTGTTTTGTCTCTTGGTCATACATACTGATCCAGGTTTCGTCAGCGGTTTCAATATTTTCATGCCAAGTTCTTCTGTAATTATCATACCGTTTAACGTGCTTAAGATTCATTTTATTTATTTTGCCATAAAGTTACTTTTTTTGGTCGTCTGGAATGGAGTTTGTCTTCAATCGTTGTTTTTTATATTATTTATTTGTTCATAATATGGTCCTCTGTGGTCATGTGGCCTAAGGTGGCGTCTCAAGATCACTTACCTCTCACCGTTAAGGTTGTTGGTTTCGAGTCCTGCTTTCTCCAGTATTTGAAAGTTTTCCATACTTCTCAAATAAAACCTTGTTTTATATTTAGAAAATGAATGTCTATGATTACCATTTGATATAGTATACACAGGTGGTGGGTTCAAACATAGCTGATGTCTTGATGTGAGAAAGTTTGCCAGTTACTTGTGGAAGGACGATGGTTCTTCTCAGTCTGACTCGGTCTGAAGTCTTCCTCCACCAGTGAAACTGGATATGCCATATATAACCTGAAATGTGTTGAAAATGGCATTAAACCCACGTTGTTCAAAATACATGTTATGTGGTTTTACGCCAATTTCAACCCATGGAGGAAGACTTCAGCATAAGTCTTAGTAAAACCACTGTCCTTCTGCAAGTAACTGGCAATTTTTCTCACATCAAGACATCAGCTATGTTTGAACCCACCACCTGTGTATACTATATCAAATGGTTATCATAGACATTCATTTTTAGCTCTACTGGCCAAAGGCAGTTTTGCATAAATTATCCTTATGTGTAGGGGTTTGATTGCAGATAAGAATTTAGGGGCTAAAATTTATAGGGGCACTGTAAGGGGACTTAGAATTTTACATAGGGATACTATGGGAAAACAGAACATTCTCTTTTTCTTTCATCTGTTCCGAAACCACTAGGCCAGTTAAACTGAAACTTCACATGGGTGTTTCTATTGCATAGGAGACTATACCGAAGATTTTTTTTTCGATCTGATATTCAAGATGGCCACCGTTACTAAAAATAGTCCAAAACCTAAAAAATCTTCTTCTCATGAACGGCCCAACAGATTTTCAAAATGTTTATGTAGTAATGATGACCAACTATAGTTCTGTTAGATTTGTTCAAATGGTGTCCCTAGGGTTAAAAATGACTCTGCCCCGAGAGTTCAATTAGGAGACACATGTCAATATAATATTTTTTTTTTTTTTTTAAATGTAAATGATTTTGCCTACATTTTCACTAAAGCATTGTTAGGTGAAGGAGGTTAAGATTTGTAAAAATGACTGGGTTCCTATGTCTTAAGGGGTCAGGAGGGGCCCCAAAAGGGTACAAATTGGGAATTAGTAAAATTGTTTTCTTAAGAACCGGTATGTCAGATTTCTACATATTTGATATAAATTATCCCTAAGTGTAGGGGTTTCATTGCAGATAAAAATTTAGGGGCTAAAATATATAGGGGCCTTGTAAGGGGACTTAGAATTTTACATAGGGATACTGTGGGAAAACAGAAAATTCTCTTTTTTTTCTCATTTATTCTGAAACCACTAGGCCAATTAAACTGAAACTTCACATGGATGTTTCTATTGCGTAGGAGACTATACAAAAGATTTATTTTTTCTATCTAATTTAAGATTGCCCATGTTTCTATTGCATAGTAGAATTTCAAAAAGTGCTATGGCCACTATGAGTCAGTAGAGCGTCCTCAGGCCCTCTTGGGCCTCTTGTCTAAATATAAAACATGGTTTTATTTAAGAAGTCTTGAAAACTTTCAAATACTGGTACACATTACCGTATTTTCACATTTAAAGATGCATAAAAGATTAGCCTGTAGTTTCAATGGATCTTGACTTGGGTGTTTTGAGTACAAAAATTGATGTTCACAACACACTGTAGAATCTGGTAAATATGCATATACACTTATATTAATTCTAGTGACACTTTTATGTGCCTATTGTTGGAAAGTGCTTATACTGAACCACTAAACTATGCACCTATATTTGATATGCGTTTATACATAAGCTGTATGCACCTATCTTTGACATTTTGAACAATGCTTACCTCGGTCAAGAAAAAGAAAGTAAAATAATAGTACTATTACTGACATGTATGGCGAGCTAACTCTGTTTATTTTATAACTGATTTCACAAGTATGAATGATCACAAACAAACTGTTCGGCATAACGGCTCGTGCAATATACTAGCATTAAGTTTGTGTTTATAGATGCTAAAAACAACTAGTCACCTTTATACACAATACTAGTAACCTATTATCACAGTATTGAAAAAGACTGTTAGCAAGGTTTTTAGCTGCTAATTAGTTTGTATACTGGTATAGTGGGATATACGCTTATTTTTAAGATCTATATAGAATGAAGGTAAGGCTGTAAGGGCTTAATTTTGGTATGTGCTTTTATTCAAGTATGCACTTATTTACCAGATTCTACAGTATATATCTACAAAATTTATATGTAATAAAACAGCATAAGGTTATATTCTTTATATAAATACTGAAGATTGCCACCTTTATACTTTCTTGTTTATTTTGCAGTGATGTTCGAGATAGAGCTGTTGAGTTTTGTAGAACAGGCAGGATTGGATGACTACTTCAACATGACAGAGGTATATATTGTTCTTATTTATATTTTTGTCAAATTTAAACCATTTCTTGCATTCAGACACAAGGTTTTCAACCTATAAACACACAAATTGTAGATGATTAGCTGCAGTCACATCTGTTGAACGGAGATTATTGCAATGGATAGAGGGTCGGTCTGGTACACCAGACCTTGTAGGTTTGATCTGAGGTTCAACCTGATGGTCCCTCAAAAATAACACAGTACTGATTCTAGCGAGGAATCAGGCTTGAGTGATTCGTATAAACTCTGAGCTTCCTTTGCAATCAAGCTGATATAAATTTGTGGACACCACATAAATGAATAGTCACAACTCTCAAAGACGGAGTTATCTACTCATGAAATAACAACACAACTTTACATTTCCACCAGCAGCTTCACATAGAAAGATAACCTTACATAGACTAATGTCTGTAACATGTTATCCCTCTTATACTAGTCGATCTGATCAGGTGAGCAAGATAGGTCTGCCTCCACTTCTTGTTACACAACTCATTGGGAGGCTGCTGGACTAGGGTTTGACAATGTATGTACCTGATATAAATATCTCCTGTATAATGTTTTATAGCTTCTCTTCTTCATTAATGAATTCATGAGCAAAAAATATATCGATTGAATGGATGGGGTTTGCATCTTTCCTCAACAGTATTTCAGTTACATAACGGTGGTCAGTGTACCTAATCATTGTTTCTGGGATCCGCTGGGTGGTTAACCAGTACTAGACATATTTTATCTCTGTAAGTCACTGACAATTTCCCCACATATTCAGAAGTGGATGGTTTATTGCTGTAGAACAAAAATCCTGACCAATCATCACATAAACTGTTGCTGAGTGAGGATTCAAACTCATGACCATTGAATTAACAGACAAATACAAAACCAACTGAACTAACTGAGCCAGGCTGCAAAAGAAACAAACAATCTTCTAGCAGCCTTATATATATATGTACAGTCAAATCTGTGTAAGTGGTCACCTCTATTAAGCAACTACTTGTCTTAAGCATTTCCCATTTCTATGCTCAAAGAGCATATTGACCTGTATGAAGCAACAACCTGTAATAAAAGGCCACTTTTGCTAATTTACTTGATTGGCTGCTGAAGACTGGTTTCACTGTATATGTATCTTGATAAAACTTTTCATGGGGTGTGGGTATTTGTTAACACATTTTATCATGTGTGGGTTCTTTACTCTCTTCATTTAAACCTTCACACTGACATCAACTTGAAAATGACAGAATTAGACAGTTGGAAGATTTCATGATTGTTATTTGAAACTTTATACTTTTAGGATTATTGGTGTTGAGTTATAACATTATACATTTGTTGTTTGTGGTCAAAACTTTCGATTCATGAACCAATATTTGCACATTTATTATGATTAAATTGACTGATTATTTCAGGATGAAAAGAGAAATGTACCATTTACAGATGTAAAGAAGATCTACAAATCTATTGTCGAGGAAGCTAAACAGCTCTTTCAGGCAAATCAAATTCGCATGGCATTTCCAAAATATAAGAAGGTAGGTGTTGGTCAATGGTTGATTGATATTCTTCAAAATCATAAAAAAATAGGGTTTGGGTGGGGGAGCTGAATTTTGTTTCATTTCTGACCTCAAACATGTGATACCTCATGGTGTGACACAAAACCTCACAGAATTTCGACCAATTCCTGACCCAACCAATTATCAAAACGTAAAAAATTGTTATTTCAAAAAAATAAAATGCCGTCTACTATTTTCTGCATTTTACAGCAACTTCCAATTTTACCTAGTTTACTGTAATCGATTTTAATAAAGAAATCTGAGTATGCAGTAAATGTTGTCTTTCACCATTACACACCAATAATTATGGCTAATAGTTGGCAGTTGTTAAACTATGTGGGTGGGGTACAGTATTTACTAATAATAAACCTGTCTGCAATATTTTTGAAACCATTAGAAATATTTTTTAAAGTGTGTTAGCTGCCTTACTACATGAATAATATTTATCTCTGTAATAATCTGCATCTTGTACATTTTTCATAATGCTCTTTGGGTCCCCTGTGGCCGAGTGATCTGAGGCTCTGTCGTTGAATGAACCCTTACCTCTCACTGCTTATGTCATGGGTTCGAGTAGGCGTCCATGTATTGAATGATAGATATACCTTAGATAATGGTAATACACAAGAAGTTTAGTCTATCTTCAAACCTTTGGTTACCGGCTTTTTTTAAAAACAATAAACATGTTTCTCTGTCCTTGATTTTTCCAGTATGTAAGTCACATGAACAAGCAACTTTTCAGGAGAATTGTTACTATATTTGACACATTGGTGGATGATTTGAAAATGTGTTGGTGTTGTGTTTTAATCTATCTGATAGGAAAATACAGCTGGGTGTTGTTTAACAAGTTCATTATCTTGTTAGCCGGGCGAAGGGTCATGGCACTGATGTTAGTTGGGAAGGGTCAGTGACACTGATGTAAATTGGGAAGGGTCAGTGACACTGATGCTAGTTTGGAGAAGGGTCAGTGACACTGATGTTAGTTTGGAGGAGGGTCAGTGACACTGATGTTCGTTTGGAGAAGGGTCAGTGACACTGATGTTAGTTGGGAAAAGGTCAGTGACACTGATGTAAGTCGGGAGAAGGCTAAGTAACAATGATGTTAGTTAGAAGAAGGGTCATTGACACTGAAGTTAGTTTGGAGAAGGGTCAGTGACACTGATGTTAGTTGGGCAGGGTCAGTGACACCGATGTTAGTTTGGAGAAGGGTCAGTGACACTGCTGTTAGTTGGGAGAAGGGTCAGTGACACTGATGTTAGTTGGGAAAAAGGTCAGTGACACTGATGTAAGTTGGGAAGGGTCAGTGACACTGATGTTAGTTGGGAAAAGGTCAGTGACACTGATGTAAATTGGGAAAAGGTCAGTGACACTGATGTTAATTTGAAGAAGGGTCAGTGACACTAATGTTAGTCGGAAGAAGGATCAGTGACAATGATGTTAGTTGGGAGAAGGGTAAGTAACAATGATGTTAGTTAGAAGAAGGGTCATTGACACTGAAGTTAGTTTGGAGAAGGGTCAGTGACACTGATGTTAGTTGGGCAGGGTCAGTGACACTGATGTTAGTTTGGAGAAGGGTCAGTGACACTGCTGTTAGTTGGGAGAAGGGTCAGTGACACTGATGTTCGTTTGGAGAAGGGTCAGTGACACTTATGTTAGTTTGGAGGTCAGTGACACTGACTGACCAAGCTGTTTTAACTGTTCAATTATTGTATTTGGGTCAAATATATGACAAGTTTTTTAGGAAGTTTTCCATTCCGATAGCAAAGAATTAGAATTTAAGACTTTTTCCAAATGCTTTGTTTATGCCTCTTTTACAGGCCTTCTTAAAAATGTTCCGAGTGGCTGGTGTCTTGTCATATCCTTATTTGAGGCACTTGCTTCTGGTAGAATATCAAAAATAAAAAATGAAAATGTCTTACCGCTTGTTAATTATTTGAACTTTATCTAATGCGAAATGATGTTAATTAGCGTAAATTTGATGAAATGTTTAAAAATAAAATAACATTGTTCAAAGCAGACAAATAATTTCAGTTAAAAGTGATATTGATCACCATCTGCACCTGGTTTTCTTAAAAACAAGTATATTAACACTTAGTGCAGAAAAAAGTTCAGGAAGTAAGATTTGACTGGCTGAAACAAACTCACCTGAACAAAAGTTACCAGTATATTTAAATAAAATTAAGAAATACTTTATTTTTATGAAAGTCAGATATCTATTGCAGATATCTTGTCTAAGTTTTTGTCAAATAAAAAACATCATATAAGCAAAAAATTACATAAATAAATAACTTAAAGATAGTCTTAGGAAATGCAATGAAAATCACCAAGGTAAGTCCGATTGACTGAATAAACCAATCAAAAGCTTTATTAAAATTCCATTTCAAATGTTTTTGAGAAAAAATGAAGAAATTGTTGACATTTGTTTTTAGAAATTCAAGCACCATATATGATCATGGTTAAATAAAAGGAGACCGTGAAATTCTTGAAAAACGCATTTAATTATTGTTTTTTTCGTGTATGATGGTTGAAATGAACACCAGTCAGTTAAATCTCTTACTCCTATATCTATCATCAGGCCAGCAACCTTTTGGAGGAAATTCGTCTTAAGAATGAAGCAGAAGAAAAAGAGCAGCAGAAGATGTTACTCCGTGTATACCTGAACATGGCCTTGTGTTGTGTTAAACAGTGTCATTCTGGTCGTGCTGTCGTATACTGTCGTAAGTGTGAGGAGATTGACCAGAAAAATGCCAAGGCTTTATATCTTCATGGGAAGGTGGGTAACATTTCACATAGTTAAAAAAAGTTCAGTTAAATGGAAACAAAAGCAACATGACCATATTATTTATTTACATTATTTGGTTTAAATATTAAGCAGTGAGTTAAAAATATGTTAACTTGTGCAATAGCAAAAGTAAGTAAACACTTTGTGAGGCATTTAAGCAGATGTTAAATTTCCAGATGTTTATGTGTTATATAATGTTGTTTAGGCGTTACACCAGTGTCAGAGTTTCAGATGTTTATGTATTATATATTGTTGTTTAGGCATTACACCAGATGTCAGAGTTCCATATGTTTATGTATTATATAATGTTGTTCAGGCATTACACCAGATGTCAGAGTTTCAGATGTTTATGTATTATATAATGTTGTTTAGGCATTACACCAGATGTCATAGTATCAGATATTTATGTATTATATTATGTTGTTTAGTCGTTACACCAGATGTCAGAGTTTCAGATGTCTATGTATTATATATTGTTGTTTAGGCATTACACCAGATGTCAGAGTTTCAGATGTCTATGTATTATATAATGTTGTTTAGTCGTTACACCAGATGTCAGAGTTTCAGATGTCTATGTATTATATAATGTTTTTTAGTCGTTACACCAGATGTCAGAGTTTCAGATGTTTATGTGTTATATTATGTTGTTTAGGCGTTACACCAGATGTCAGAGTTTCAGATGTTTATGTGTTATATTATGTTGTTTAGGCTTTACACCAGATGTCAGAGTTTCAGATGTTTATGTGTTATATATTGTTGTTTAGGCATTACACCAGATGTCAGAGTTTCAGATGTTTATGTGTTATATAATGTTGTTTAAGCATTACACCAGATGTCAGAGTTTCAGATGTTTATGTATTATATATTGTTGTTTAGGCATTACACCAGATGTCAGAGTTTCAGATGTTTATGTATTATATAATGTTTTTTAGTCGTTACACCAGATGTCAAAGTTTCAGATGTTTATGTATTATATAATGTTTTTTAGACGTTACACCAGGTGTCAGAGTTTCAGATGTTTATGTATTATGTTATGTTGTTTAGTCGTTACACCAGATGTCAGAGTTTCAGATGTTTATGTATTATGTTATGTTGTTTAGGCATTACACCAGATGTCAGAGTTTCAGATGTTTATGTATTATATTATGTTGTTTAGGCATTACACCAGATGTCAGAGTTCCAGATGTTTATGTATTATGTTATGTTGTTAAGGCTTTACACCAGATGTCAGAGTTTCAGATGTTTATGTATTATGTTATGTTGTTTAGGCATTACACCAGATGTCAGAGTTCCAGATGTTTATGTATTATGTTATGTTGTTTAGGCATTTCACCAGATGTCAGAGTTTCAGACGTTTATGTTTTATATTGTTGTTGAGGCATTTCACCAGATGTCAGATTTCCAGATGTTTATGTATTATATTATAATATGTTGTTTAGGCATTACACCAGATGTCAGAGTTCCAGATGTTTATGTATTATGTTATGTTGTTAAGGCATTTCACCAGATGTCAGAGTTTCAGATGTTTATGTATTATATATTGTTGTTGAGACATTTCACCAGATGTCAGATTTCCAGATGTTTATGTATTATATATTGTTGTTTAGGCATTACACCAGATGTCAGAGTTTCAGATGTTTATGTATTTTATAATGTTGTTTAGTCGTAACACCAGATGTCAGAGTTTCAGATGTTTATGTATTATATAATGTTGTTAAGGCATTTCACCAGATGTCAGAGTTTCAGATGTTTATGTATTATATATAGTTGTTGAGACATTTCACCAGATGTCAGATTTCCAGATGTTTATGTATTATATATTGTTGTTAAGGCATTACAAAAGATGTCAGATTTCCAGATGTTTATGTATTATATAATGTTGTTTAGACGTTACACCAGATGTCAGAGTTTCAGATTTTTATGTATTATGTATTGTTTTTTAGGCATTACACCAGATGTCAGAGTTTCAGATGTTTATGTATTATATATTGTTGTTTAGGTATTACACCAGATGTCAGTGTTCCAGATGTTTATGTATTATATATTGTTGTTTAGGCATTTCACCAGATGTCAGAGTTCCAGATGTTGATGTATTATATAATGTTGTTTAGGCATTACACCAGATGTCAGAGTTTCAGATGTTTATGTATTATGTATTGTTTTTTTAGGCATAACACCAGATGTCAGAGTTTCAGATGTTTATGTATTATATATTGTTGTTTAGGCATTACACCAGATGTCAGAGTTCCAGATGTTTATGTATTATATATTGTTGTTAAGGCATTTCACCAGATGTCAGAGTTCCAGATGTTTATGTATTTTAGTATGTTGTTTAAGCGTTACACCAGATGTCAGAGTTTCAGATGTTTATGTATTATGTTATGTTGTTTAGGAATTACACCAGATGTCAGAGTTTCATATGTTTATGTATTATATTATGTTGTTTAGGCATTACACCAGATGTCATAGTTCCATTTGTTTATGTATTATATATTGTTTAGACATTACACCAGATGTCAAAGTTTCAGATGTTTATGTATTATATAATGTTGTTTAGGCATTACACCAGATGTCAGAGTTTCAGATGTTCATTTAGTATAATATGTTGTTTAAACATTACACCAGATATTAGAGTTTCATATGTTTATTTATTATAGTATGTTGTTTAGGCTTTACACCATATGTCAGAGTTTCAGATAATTATGTATTATATATTGTTGTTTAGGCATTACGCCAGATGTCAGAGTTTCAGATGTTTATGTATTATGTTATGTTGTTTAGGCATTACACCAGATGTCAGAGTTTCAGATGTTTATGTATTATGTTATGTTGTTTAGGCATTACACCAGATGTCAGAGTTTCAGATGTTTATGTATTATATAATGTTGTTTAGGCATTACACCAGATGTCAGAGTTTCAGATGTTTATGTATTATATATTGTTGTTTAGGCATTACACCAGTTGTCAGAGTTTCAGATGTTTATGTATTATATAATGTTGTTTAGGCATTTCACCAGATGTCAGAGTTTCAGATGTTTTGTATTATAGTATGTTGTTTAGGCATTACACCAGATGTCAGAGTTTCAGATGTTCATGTAGTATAATATGTTGTTTAAACATTACACCAGATATCAGAGTTTCAGATGTTTATGTATTATATTATGTTGTTAAGACATTACACCAGATGTCAGCTTTCCAGATGTTTATGTATTATAATATGTTGTGTAGGCATTACATCAGATGTCAGAGTTTCAGATGTTTATTTATTATATATTGTTGTTTAGGCTTTACACCAGATGTCAGAGTTTCAGATGTTATGTATTTTATTATGTTGTTAAGACATTACACCAGATGTCAGAGTTTCAGATGTTTATGTATTATATTATGTTGTTTAGGCATTACACCAGATGTCAGATTTCCAGATGTTTATGCATTATATTATGTTGTTAAGACATTACACCAGATCTGATGTCAGAGTTTCAGATGTTTATGTATTATATAATGTTGTTTAGGCATTACACCAAATGTCAAATTTCCAGATGTTTATGTATTATACATTGTTGTTTAGGCATTACACCAGATGTCAGAGTTTCAGATGTTTATGTATTATATAATGTTGTTTAGGCATTACACCAAATGTCAAATTTCCAGATGTTTATGTATTAGACATTGTTGTTTAGGCGTTACACCAGATGTCAGAGTTTCAGATGTTTGTGTATTATAATATGTTGTTTAGACATTACACCAGATGTCAGATTTCCAGATGTTTATATATTATATATTGTTGTTTGGTCATTACACCAGATGTCAGATTTCCAGATGTTTATGTATTATATTATGTTGTTTAGGCATTACACCAGGTGTCAGAGTTTCAGATGTTTATTTATTATATTATGTTGTTTAGGCATTACACCAGATGTCAGATTTCCAGATGTTTATGTATTATAGTATGTTGTTTAGGCATTACACCAGATGTCAGAGTTCCAGATGTTTATGTATTATATTATGTTGTTTAGGCATTACACCAGATGTCAGAGTTCCAGATGTTTATTTATTATAGTATGTTGTTTAGGCATTTCACCAGAATTCAGATTTCCAGATGTTTATGTATTATAATATGTTGTTTAGACATTACACCAGATGTCAGAGTTCCAGATGTTTATGTATTATATTATGTTGTTTAGGCATTACACCAGATGTCAGAGTTTCAGATGTTTATGTATTATAGTATGTTGTTTAGTCGTTACACCAGATGTCAGAGTTTAAGATGTCTATGTACACTCGGGTCCCGTTATAACAAGGATCCTGGGGTCCACAAAATAAAACCGTGTATAATAGCATGGACCGCGTCATAGAAATAATTACCTTGAAAAAAATTGATGTCGGTTATTCACACCTATCATGCTGTCAGACTCTAAGTGATTGGTATTGTTTGCATTGTAAAGTGATACAATGCGTTTTTGGTTACAACAGACACACTTAGATGTGAATATAATTAATAAAAAAAATAAACGGTGTCGTTATAAAAAATCACGCTTCAACTTTAGCTCAACGTTTTTAGTGTTTAATAATAAAAAAGATATTGAGTATTAACAACAATAAAATAAAAAAAATAAGTTAGTGCTTATAATGGGATAAAATACCCACGGTATATTTATACCTGTCAACGGCTTGGTTGCTTGATCATGTGATCACTTGATAATAACAAAATTTGCATATGGCTTCCATGTTTGGTGCGTGTCAGCATTTATTGAATCACTTGGATTATTACAAACTGTTGATACTCAATGCAGGCATGAATCAGTCGCTGAAACTATCCTTTAAACCACCATGAGGTAAAGGTTATAACACTTTGTTTTAATCAAGGCTAATTGGTGAGTAGAAGATGAGCGATGATCAAATCAAAATATGGCAACGATATATTGTTTGGTTGTCATTTGATCATTCGCGCAGATTTTCAAGTTTTATATCACGACATTTGCCACCCCCGCTGAAAAAATGGGAGCCAAGCTAAAAAACCGGTTATAACGGAATTCGCAATATATTGGACCGTGTTATAATGGGAGCGCAGTATATTATAGTATGTTGGGCATTACAACAGATGTCAGAGTCTCGGATGTTTCTTTATTATAGTATGTTGTTTAGGCATTACACCAGATGTCACATTTTCAGATGTTTATGTATTATAGTATGTTGTTTAGGCATTACACCAGATGTCAGAGTTTCAGAAAGCTAAAGATTACTTGAAGAAGGCCCAGAAGTTAAAGCCATCTGACAGGGATGTGAATGATGAATTGGAGAAAGTGGAGAAGTAAGTATATCTGTATCAACATTGGTGATGCATTTTGTATCGTGTACATTTCATATATCTGAAGAGGATCTTACATGAGCACTTGTTTGTTATTGAAAATACCAGTTTTAAAATGATCTGGCAAATTATATATTTATATATATCAGTGTTTTCTCCAGAGCGCATTTCTTGCTTTTTTGATGCAATTAAGTCTAAATTGACGCAATCAAGCTTGTTAAGAAAAGATATTTCTAGTGTTACAATAGATGCAGGTTTTGTAACACACTATTTGTATTTTGTAGAGACATGAAGAACTTTAAGTTAGTGGAGAGGGACATGTATCAGAAAATGTTCTCCAGACCACAAGGCCAGACTGAGGAAGGTAACTCAATTTTAAATGAATAAATTAGAAAAAAACTGTGATTGTGACCATGCATGGTTTGATTGTATTCTGTGGTGTCATGTGTTGTTCTCAACAAATATAATGGCACAATACACTTGTTACAATGTCGTAGTGTTACCATACTGAACTATCATACTGTAGACATATGACATGATATGCTGTCATTTGTACATTTGTCGTGTAATACACCAGATATATGACATGATATGCTGTCATTTGGACATTTGTCGTGTAAAACACCACGACATATGACATGATACGCTGTCATTTGTACATTTGTCGTGTAAAACACCATGACATATGACATGGTATGCTGTTATTTGTACATTTGTGGTGTAAAACGCCATGACATATGCCATGATATGCTGTTATTTGTACATTTGTCGTGTAAAACACCACGACATATGACATGATAGGCTGTCATTTGTACATTTGTCGTGTAAAACACCACGACATATGACATGGTATGCTGTTATTTGTACATTTGTGGTGTAAAACGCCATTACATATGCCATGATATGCTGTCATTTGTACATTTGTCGTGTAAAACACCACGACATATGACATGATACGCTGTCATTTGTACATTTGTGGTGTAAAACACCATGACATACGACATGGTATGCTGTTATTTGTACATTTGTGGTGTAAAACACCATGACATATGACATGATACGCTGTTATTTGTACATTTGTGGTGTAAAACACCATGACATATGACATGATACGCTGTCATTTGTACATTTGTCGTGTAAAACACCACGACATATGACATGATATGCTGTCATTTGTACATTTGTCATGTAAAACACCATGACATATGACATGATACACTCATTTGTACATTTGTCATGTAAAACACCATGACATATGTCATGGTATGCTGTTATTTGTACATTTGTGGTGTAAAATGCCATGACATATGCCATGATATGCTGTCATTTGTACATTTGTCTTGTAAAACATCATGCCGACAGTTCCAGAACTATCTGAGAAATAGGAAGTGTCTATCAAGGAAACTAATTAGACCAATTAAAAAGTTGGATGTGTGAATGTCTACTGGTGAAACAAAACTCTCTGCATATAGAAACACAATACTCACAAGATGTTGAACTGGCCTGGTTGGATAATATCTGCTGGACCGAGTTGTAGAATTGGCATTGATTGTAAGTTTACATTCTCATCCCATCAATATCGTAATTTGCGGATTGATATATTTATAGTTTCTATTTAATTTAAAACTTTAATTTATCGGAAATGCAATCATTTGTGTGAATGAAAGATGTATTAATTTTTCAGAAAAAGCTGTTGAGAATCAAAGAATAGAGAATGCTGAAGGAAAGTCACTGGCCTGTAGTGACGACTTCAGAAAAATGGTCAAGGAAAAATTGCAGTAAGTAATCTTTGGAAAATAACTTTTGTATTTTGTACTTTTACCTGACATGACATGTACATACTGGTCATTATTGTAACATTCCACACTGACATGACATGTAAATATATCATACATACTGGTCATTATTGTAACATTCCACACTGACATGACAGGTAAATATATCAAACATACTGGTCATTATTGTAACATTCCACACTGACATGACATGTAAATACAGTCAAGTCCTAAATAAAAGTTACTGTAATCGCTTGTGTATAATGGCATTCCATGTACTTTTCATTTAGGCCGTCAAGGGTATGACGGTGGGCCATGTAAACACACACATTTTACAGTTACGTTTTTTTTTAGCTTCACTGGCATATTTTACACTTGACCTTCAGTGTTGTTTTTACTGTAGTATTGAAAAATGTCAATTAACAGCTGTCATCACTGTACACAGACATGATCCTGCTGTTGTTCATGTATGTACGAGACTTTACATGTAAAATGTAGAAAATAATTTATCAAAAGTGTCACCAAATATAGTTTTACTATCAGAATGGCGCAAATGGAGATCCTGTGGTTAAAAAAGGACCCTGCCCATAGGGATTTTAGGATTAACATGTGATACTCATAAAGATTAATAAGATGTTTTTAAAGTTGAACTTTTTTTGCTTAAATTTTCACAGATATTTCACATTAGCATGTCAAGGAGATTCATACTTGTAAAAATGACAGGGTTATGTCATAAGGGATCTAGAGAGGTGTCAAAAAAAGAGATTAAAATTTGTATCAATCAAGGGCGTCAATCAAAAATTGAGTGTAGAGTAAGAAAGTTGAGTGTAGAGTTAGAAAATTGAGTGTAGAATAAGAAAATTGAGTGTTGAGTATTGATTGATTGATTGAATATTTAGCATCATTTTTATGCCATTGAGGGCTAACAGATGATTAGCTAACCTAACCACAGTTTCCTGAAAGGCTAACCAGTACTCGAGCACACCCAATCTCCGAAAGTAACTGATAACTTCCCCACTTGAATCAGCAGTTAGAGATGAATGATAATGAGACACAATGTTGTATATCAATCATCACAGAGATTTGTTTTTTAAAATAACCACATAATGCCATGGATGAGGGTTTGATTTCACACTAATGGATGCAGTTACAAATGTAAACAATTCCAATATTTCATGAATAGAGATGCCTTTAGTGGAACTAAAAACTTTACAATTTGTTAAATGCTGTTCTTAATTGTTTGGATTTAAATAATCTGTATTAGTAGTGATTTTATATTTGTTGAAACAGCAACCACACTGAACGAGACTTTACATGGAAATGCTATGGAAAAACAGATTCACTCTCATTTTCTCATCAATAAGTTTTTTTAAGGTCTTATAGTCCATTGAAATTTGAAAAAAAAAAGACAAGCGGAATCAGGTGATGGACTAATTTACAATTTCGGTGCAGATAGTTCAGTCAGTGACCATTTGATTGGCAGTGTTATCAAAGGCCTCACTTACATATCAAAGCTTGATTGAAATCAAATCATAAAAATAACTTTTATTTGAGAAACAAGAGGAAACATAGCAATATTCCTAATCAAGGTCAGAAAACTCAACTAATGACAACTGGCCAGCCTAGTTTAATAACTTATGGTAGTCCACATATTTTAGTTATATAAAGATGATATGTTGGATTTAGTATGGTAGTTACTAGTCAGTATGGCAGGCAGTATGACTTTAATATGATAAGCATACACCAGAAGTAAGCCTTACTGTCAGTTTTGTATCTGATAATGAGCACATGACTTGAAATAAGGCGCATATCCGAAAACTGTTGTAGTATGGCGGGTTTAGTATAACAGTCTGTGTGTGGGGTTTAGTGTGGCAGTCTGTATGGTGGGTTTGGTATGACAGTCTGTATTGCGAGTTTAGTATGGCAGTCTGTATGGCAGGTTCAGTATGACAGTCTGTATGTGGGGTTTAGTATGATAGGTTTAGTATGGCAGTCTGTATGGTAGGTTCAGTATGATAGTCTGTATGTGGGGTTTAGTATGGCAGTCTGTCTGTCAGGTTAAGTATCACAGTCTGAAAATGGGGTTTAGTATGGCAGTTTAGTATGACAGTCTGTAATGCAGGTTTAGAATGGCAGTCTGTATGTGGGTTTAGTATGACAGTCTGTATGTGGGGTTTAATATGGTAGGTTTAGTATGGCAGTCTGTATAGTAGGTTCAGTATGACAGTCTGTATGTTGGGTTTAGTATGGCAGTCTGTCTGTCAGGTTAAGTATGACGGTCTGAAAATGGGGTTTAGTATGGCGGTTTAGTATGACAGTCTGTAATGTGGGTTTAGAATGGCAGTATTAAGGTCTCACTGCACAGTTGAATTTTGTTCTTTGTTCTATATAAAATAAGGTCTAGTTTTTCACTGGTAAAAAAAGAATTCCACATAGAATATTTTTTTTAAAGTACTTTTTTTTCATAGCAGGAATGTATACACACATAAAAATGCACAATAACTGGTAGGTTGTCCACGTTGTTTTTTTTTAAAGAGGGTGCAGTAACACCCTCAGTTTTTTTGAAAAAAGAAGACCTCAAATGCTCATAAATACATGCATATGTTGAAATCCTATAAAAGTCACATTTTTAACACCAGTGGTGTCTTATTGCAGTATATGCTATGCCAACTTTTGCTCTACTCATCTGCAGCAAGAAATCACAGCCACTATGAACCATTTTAAAAATATTTCATAACCAAAGTACATTGGCCTATTTTTTAAGAGTAAGAATCTAAATGCTACCGTGGGAAAAAAAGGGCGTAACTGTTGTAGTGAGACATGTATGGTGGGTTTAGTATGACAGTCTGTATGTGGGGTTTAGAATGGCAGTATGTATGGTGGTCATTATGGCAGGCACTGGCGGGTTGAGTATGGCAATTGGTATGGTGGATTAAGTATGACAGTCTGTATTGCGGGCTTAGAATGGCAGTATGTATGGCAGTCATTATGGCAGTCACTGGCCGGTTTAGTATGGCAATTGGTATGGTGGATTTAGTATGACAGTCTGTATGTGGGGCTTATTACAAGTCTGTATTGTGGGTTTAGAATGGCAGTAAGTATGACGGTCATTGTGGCGGTCACTGGCGGGTTTAGTATGGCAAATGGTATGGCGGATTTAGTATGACAGTCTGTATGTGGGGTTAAGAATGGCAGTATGTATGGCGTTTATTGTGGCGGTCACTGGCGGGTTTAGTGTGGCAATTGGTATGGTGGATTTAGTGTGACAGTCTGTATGTGGGGTTAAGAATGGCAGTATGTATGGCGGTCATTATGGCAGTCACTGGCGGGTTAAGTATGGCAATTGGTATGATGGATTTAGTATGACAGTCTGTATGTTTGGTTTAGTATGAGCCTGTATTGTGGGTTTAGAATGGCAGTATGTATGGCAGTCATTGTGGCAGTCACTGGTGGGTTAAGTATGGTAATTGGAATGGCAGTATGTATCATGGTCATTGTGGCAGTCACTGGTGGGTTTAGTATGGCAATTGGTATGATGGATTTAGTATCAGTCTGTATGTGGGGTTTAGAATGGCAGTATGTATGGCAGTCATTGTCTTAGTCACTGGCAGGTTCAGTATGGCAATTGGTATGGCGGATTTAGTATGAGTCTGTATTGTGGGTTTAGAATGACAGTATGTATGGCGGTCATTATGGCAGTCACTGCTGGGTTAAGTATGGCAATTGATATTACGGATTTAGTATGACAGTCTGTATTTGGGGTTTAGAATGGTGGTCATTGTGGCAGTCACTGGTGGGTTTGGTATGGCAGTTGGTATGGTGGATTAAGTATTTCAGTCTGTATTGCGGGTTTAGAATAGCGGTATGTATGGCGGTCATTATGGCAGTCACTGGCGGGTTAAGTATGGGAAGTGGTATGGTGGATTTAGTATGACAGTCTGTATGTGGGGTTTAAATGGCAGTATGTATGGCTGTCATTGTGGCAGTCACTGGTGGGTTTGGTATGGCAATTGGTATGGCGGATTTAGTATGTCAGTCTGTATTGCAGGTTAAGAATGGCAGTATGTATGGCGGTCATTATGGCAGTCACTGACAGGTTAAGTATGGCAATTGGTATGATGGATTTATGATGACAGTCTGTATGTGGGGTTTAGTATGAGTCTGTATGTGGGGTTAATAATGGAAGTATGTATGGCAGTCATTGTGGCAGTCACTGGTGGGTTTGGTATGGCAATTGATATGGCGGATTTAGTATGTCAGTCTGTATTGCGGGTTAAGAATGGCAGTATGTATGGCGGTCATTATGGCAGTCACTGACAGGTTAAGTATGGCAATTGGTATGATGGATTTAGGATGACAGTCTGTATGTGGGGTTTAGTATGAGTCTGTATGTGGGGTTAATAATGGTAGTATGTATGGCAGTCATTGTGGCAGTCACTGGTGGGTTTGGTATGGCAATTGATATGGCGGATTTAGTATGTCAATCTGTATTGCGGGTTAAGAATGGCAGTATGTATGGCGGTCATTATGGTAGTCACTGGCGGGTTAATTATGGCATTTGGTATGGTGGTTTTAGTATGACAGTCTGTATGTGGGGTTTAGTATTAATCTGTTTGTGGAGTTAAGAATGGTAATATGTATGGCGGTCATTGTGGCAGTCACTGGTGGGTTTAGTATGGCAATTGGTATTACGGATTTAGTAAGGTAGTCTGTATGTGGGGTTTAGAATGGCAGTATGTATGGCAGTCATTATGGCAGTCACTAGTGGGTTAAGTATGGCAATTGGAATGGCGGATTTAGTATGACAGTCTGTATGTGGGGTTTAGAATGGCAGTATGTATGGCGGTCATTATGGCAGAAACTGGCGGGTTAAGTATGGCAATTGGTATGACGGACTTAGTATGACAGTCTGTATGTTGGTTTAGAATGGCAGTATGTATGGCGTTCATTGTGGCTGTCACTGGCGGGTTAAGTATGGCAATTGGTATGATGGATTTGGCAATTGGTATGGTGGATTTAGTATGACAGTCTGTATGTGGGGTTAAGAATGGCAGTATGTATGGCGGTCTTTATGGCAGTAACTGGTGGGTTGAGTATGGCAATTGGTATGACGGATTTAGTATGACAGTCTGTATGTGGGGTCTAGAATGGCATTATGTATGGCGGTCATTATGGCAGTCACTGGCGGTTTTAGTATGGCAATTAGTATGACAGATTTAGTATGACAGTCTGTATATGGGGTTAAGAATGGCAGTATGTATGGCTGTCATTATGGCAGTTACTTGCGGGTTAAGTATGGCAATTGGTATGACGGATTTAGTATGACAGTCTGTATGTGGGGTTTAGAATGGCATTATGTATGGCGGTCATTATGGCATTCACTGGTGGGTTTAGTATGGCAATTAGTATGACGGATTTAGTATGACAGTCTGTATGTGGGGTTTAGAATGGCAGTATGTATGGCGGTCATTTTGGCAGTCACTGGCGGGTTTAGTATGGCAATTGGTATGACGGATTTAGTATGACAGTCTGTATCAAGGGTTTAGAATGGCAGTATGTATGGCGGTCATTATATGATGGCAGTCACTGGTGGGTTTAGTATGGCAATTGGTATGGTGGATTTAGTATGACAGTCTGTACTGCGGGTTTAGAATGGCTGTATGTTTGGTGGTCATTATGCAGTCAATGGGGGGTTAAGTATGGCAATTGGTATGATGGATTTAGTATGACAGTCTGTATGTGGGGTCTAGTATGAGTCTGTATTGTGGGTTTAGAATGGCAGTGTGTATGGCGGTCATTGTGGCAGTCACTGGCAGGCTAAGTATGGCAATTGGTATGGTGGATTTAGTATGACAGTCTGTATTATGAGTTTAGAATTATAGTATGTTCTGCAGATTTAGTATGGAAGTTCATATGCTTGGTATAATATGACAGTCTGTATGACGGGTTTAGAATGGAAGTCAGTATGCCTAGTTTATTATGGTAGTCCTTATAGCGATGTTTATAGCAGTCAACAAGGCTGGTTTAGTATGGTGGGTTTCGTATGACAGTCTGTATGACAAGTTAAGTATAACAGGCCTCATCATGGCGAGTTTTGTAGTGATCATTATGGCAGTCAGTATGGCAGGTTTTAAGTATGGTAGTTGTTGCTGGTTTAGAATGGCCGATTTTGTACAGCAGTCTAAATGGCTGGTTAAGTATGGGAATAGAATATGGCATGACAGTTATATGTATGGCAAGTTCACTCTGACACAAAAACTGTAATAAATATTTTAATAACAATTGAAATAGTGTGTTCAACATCAATGTGTCAATATGTACTTGCTTAATTTTAAAAGAACAAGTTGGTCTGCAAATGAGATTATAATTGCAATTTTTTTCAAAAGCATTCAGAAAAGTTTTAACTTGTATACATATCTGCAATGGAAACAAACAAAACAAATGGTCTCCATAAACCTTTAGCATGTAACAGATCCAAACACAATTATCACTCCTAATTATGAGGGTTATATCAACAGCAGAGTTGTTTGGCGGTTATATTAAATAAAATATGTCTCTGTCTCACTTGTCTCCATGGGTTACAACACTAATTCAGGTTATCAGTGTCAACAGCTCATGTCAATATCTTCATATAAAACAGTTTACATTCATGCAGGTCATTTGAATTTTTAACTGCTGCATTTGAAATAAAAATGTAATAAAACACCCTATTTTAAGTACATGTATTTATCTTCTTTTTTTTTTAAATATTTGACCTTTCTTAATGAGTAAGTTACCTATTGTCTTATAATCTATTGATATAAAAATGCCTCAGATAAAAAAAACCCATCTTAAACACATAAGAAATTTAAAACTGGAAATAGAACAACAGTTTCTATTTTATTGCTTGACACTTGAAATTTATAATTGACCCTCACTATTCTTACTCGATACTCGACTTCTCTAAACTCGACACTCGACTTTTCAACTCAAAACAAAACGTTCTTAATTGACATGTGACAGTTAGATTTCCATTTTCTTTTTCATTTGTGAAATATGATTCAGTTTGAAATCAGTACCATTGTCCAGTCATACCAAATTAGAATCAATCAAATAAGGAGGATAAAATTTCCAGAAGGTGATCCGAATGGTTTGAATCTGTTTCTTCTTTATCATTTTCTCTTCCATTCATGCAAAAACTTTGTGCGTTTTTTCATATCTCAAGCATTGTCTAGCAAATCAACTAATTTTATTATTATCAAAAGAGCAGATGCATGTAAGCAGTGACCGCACAACCCATGGGCCAGAGTCCTATAAAATCTCAAAATGTTACATAAATGTCCTTGTGTCCCGGTAATTTTTATGTACCATACATTTTCATTATGAACATGATGAAATATGGTAAATGCAAGCGTCTTACTGCATATCTGTATTAGCTAAGTTCATATAAGATTTTATGCAAGCAGTGATTTTGTGTTCGAAATCCATGGGTGTGGCAGAGATTTTTTTTTTTAACTGCCAAATTCTGGTTCAAAGTGACATAATAATATATAATTACTATTTTTGAGTAGGTTTATGTTTATTAAGTATATTGACACATAGAATTTTCAAAATGTCGCTTAGACTTTTTAAATGTCACATAATATTGGTGTAGAATGGGCCACTGTCCAAGTAGAAATATTAGGGCAACATACACACTATGTCTGTCTGACTGGTGCAGTTGGTTAATGAGTCTCCAGGTGTCATGAGTTACAATTCTCGCCAAACCAGAATGTTCAATTATGGATTAGTCATAAACTTTGTACTATATCCATAAGTCTCCCACCTCTGAATTAGTGAGGAAGTAGTAAGCAATTTCCAGAGATAAAATTAGTCTAGTGCTGATTATCTTTCTAGCAAATCCTGGTAAGGTACACAGGCTGCTGTTATATAACTGAAATAATGTACAAGGGGGTGGAGGGGAGTGGAGGCAAAAAATAATTGTAGTGTAAAAAAGAAAAATAGGTTGAAATAAAGAGTTGAAGGGTAAACAATAAGTGTATGAGCAGATAAGCATGGTGGAAGTTTTTACAGAGTAGGGGAGGGGGAAATTGAGGATGATGGTGGAACATAAGAAATGCAAGTTAAAAAAAATTAAAAAAAGAATTAAAAGTATGAAAGATATTTGCCGGTGAGTAGAGGTGGGTGACAAGAACCTTTTAATATCAGAAAACAATGTGCTACATTATATACTGTAAATGAGGCATTTCAACTTTCCAGTGTTTTATCCCTCTCCTAAAGCATAAAGGTCAAAGTGTTTGGTATTTCATCAGTGTGTCAATAGAAATGTTTTCAGTCATAAACATTTCAACAGTAACATTGTAGTATTATTTACATTTGTAATGTGTAGCTTATTACACTATACCATGTACAGCCAAACTGGTCTTTTTTATTATACCTGTTTTGAGGAGTCACACTTTGATTTTTCCATATGAGTTGTTTTAGTGGAAATGTACCTTTATGGAACTACCCATTTTTAAAGGAGCCACATTTTTATTTCCCCATATTTATTGTTTCATTGAAATTGTATCTGTTCCTTTTTTAGTGGAAATGTACATTTATTAAGAAACCTCTTCTTTGGAATCGAACTTTCATTTTCCCATTTTTATTTATTATTTCAATAAAAATGCACCTTGCTTAAGAATAAAACCACAAGTTTTAAGGAGTTTCCCATATTCCTTAGTTTAGCATAAATCAAACAGCCATCTGTCTTGAAAATTTCTCTTTACTAGCTGATTTTATTGTATATGTGTCTATCCATTTGATAAGATGTATACATGTACATGGAATCTAACAATTACAAAAAAAAAACTTTTTTTCTAAATAGAGCATACAGGTTTTAATTAATTTTGTGTTATACAGTGCACTGATATATCTGTTATTATACTGAGGTCCATCCAGTGCAAGTCTCATCACAGTAGTACAAGCTGTTGATAGCACATTTACAAAAAGCATAATTTTAAATTGCACTGTTGCTTTACATCTTATTAACATATGGAATAGGCCATATATCTATAGTCACACCCGAGAGAGGATAAAGTTACATGGGAATCTGGGAACCATATCCTATCCTTTGTATACTGGTAGATTCAATTCCTATGTTTTTTTCAACTTAAACTCTGAGATAATAAACTCATGGTCATTATTTAAATTTCAAAATAAAATACTTATTAAAGGTAGTACACAAGGAGTTGCAGCTGTATGGTGTTTTTTTAACAATTTTTCATATATGTTGCGAATTGTCTGCTTGAGACAATATTCTAAGTGCTGCCATGCTTGAGTATCATGCCGCAGACACATGGTATGCTACCCCACCAAGTCACATTATACTGACACTAGGCTGACCAGACCTAGACCTTTCCTCTAAATGCTTAGCGCTAAGCAAGAAAGCTTCTAGTACCATTTTAAGTCTTTGGTATGACCCGACCGAGGATTGAACACACAACCTTTCTGCATGCAAGGCGAATGCTCTACCCCTAGACCACCACTGTAGTAGGTTATAAGGAAAAAATACAGCAAACGTCTGAACAATAATATGAAGCATCTAATTATCATTTATAACTGATATATGAATGATTTTGGATTTTAAATACAATGTACACTAAAACATGACCAATTTTATATTCTAAGCAAAATGTTGAAATCGCAACCTAATTCTGAATCTAAAAATAAGTATCGCGCACCAACTTCTTGACAACGTCGCCATTCTGAATCTTTTTCAGATGGACCAAATTTAATAATAAGTAAATGATATGACAGATCAGATCTGAATAAAATTGAAGTTACGTGATTCATTTGATAAATCATAAAAACTGTTGTAATTTTGAGCAGGAAATTTATTTTTATCTAACCTGGGCATGAGGTCAAGTTAGGACATCACCCAGGGATCCCTAAAATGTAAAATCAATCTAAACAATAGAATTGCTTTTCTTTTTCCATGATTTTTTACAGAGTTGTTCAACTATTGGCCATATCACTGTGAGTTGAATCAACTAAATAAGGCCAGTCAACAAATGAGGGCCACATACACTTTACGTGTAAACCATGGTTATACATGTATAGATAGGGTGATCTCTCTCCTTTCTTTAACTAATAAACTGTACACATTTCGGCACTGAATTTGGTTAATTTTAGGGGTGTCTATCCAATTTTAGAATTCTAACTTGGCTGGTTATTAATATAAAGGTAGAGCTTTTATTCACTAAAAAGTATTACTTTTAAAGCAGTGTTTTCTCTAGCTTCAATTTTTAGGGGGTCATTGATGACCCGATGACTAAAAATCTGGGGGTCATCAGTTGACTAATTTTAAACTTAATCAACATGAATAAATGGAGTTCGATTTTACTAAAACAGTTTTACTTCCTGTTTCACACAAATTTCTCCATCAAAACTGCAACTTAAGTTAACACCTTCAAAACAATTTAACTTCAAAGAATGTTTCAATTCTGTCAACAAGTTTCAACAACTAGAAACTTAGTTGTTTTTATGATTATGGCCCTTTGGCCATGAACTTTTCAAATGTCATGGTCACAGCTCAATCACCTTGGCCCTAACTATTTTTAATGAAATCACTAAAATTCTTTCAATATTTTATATTTCGGCTGAGCCACATGTTTACCATTATACTCTTTGGAAAACAAAACTTTGCTAGACTAGACTCATTTCAGAGTAATGTTACCTTAAAAAAATATTATAAAAAACATTTTAATGGTAACTTAACAAAAATTAATTAAATCTTGAAATTAAGTAATCATTTTTCAAAATGAATATAATTTTCTAAAAGTTAATTTCTTTTTTCAATTACCTTTTTATTATCTGTTAAAGAAAAGTAAACGGCGTGGGGAATACCGCCGTAAAACTTGGACCGGCCAATTTCTAAACTGGTATTAAAATGTCGCGCATGCACGTCTTGATACCTTATAGAAAACCAAATAAAAAAAAATTTCAGATAGAGTATTGTCTGTACATTTTAAACAACTTTTTGAAAAGTTTCACGCTTTCCACATTTCATCTTTATATACAAACAACCTAAAACTAGGTACATGTCAGTGTTATTGTTGCAGCATACGTTTGTTTTCACAAATGTTGTCTTCACTATTGCTTCATGGAAAATTATTTAAGTGATCATAATCGTCTATGCGATTGCATCAACATAGCATAAATAACCACTAAAGTGTTTATGTAACTTATTAGAACTGGGATTTTCTTGAATTAGACCACGTGATCTGTCAAAACAGCTAGCATTGTAAAAGTAACTCTGAAGCCAGCTTGACGAAACAAATATACGTAATTTGAATTTCTGTAAGGTTTTTAAGGTTGGGTCATATGGTGGACGCACTGAACAAACTTGATTGCATCAAATGAGATTTAATTGTGTCAAAAATGCAAGCACGCGCTCTGGAGAAAACACTGTTAAAGTATATTATTATTCCAAGGACATGTAGTTATATAAGTAGGAGTTGATCAATCTGCACTGTAGTATTTGGAAGTAGTCACTGCAGATTACTTCAAGAAAAGACAGTTGACAAAAAAATGTTTAATACAAATTTTATATTAGACAATAAGAATGCAAATATGTTAATTAATTTATTCAGAATATGTTCATGAAATACACTCTAGTACATGTACAGTTTGCTTATACTGTCAATATTGTAATTGGAGGAAGGCTTAATTATGAATGGTCTTTTACTAATAAATATCACATCTCAATCATGGGGGAGGGGGGGCACAATATGTGCGTCACAGATCAAAAAAATGTTTGAAGTAACTTCACAAAACTTTATATACATGTCAACCTTAGTGGTCTAATTATAGTGCCTTTGTTATTGTGGAATTTCCATTTCTAATACTTTTCTGGAACCATGGTAACAAATATCCAAAATTACAAAATTGACTGTTTCAGAAGCACATCTCCAAATCCTTTCAAGGTCACTTCACAAAACTTTGTTCACATATCAACCTCATGGTGAAGTAGTGCCATATGTAAAAAGACATAAATTATTTTTTTCTTATTGGTAAAATGGTGCGGTTAAACTTGGACCAGCTGGGTATGAGGAGGGGATTACACATCTGTCCATCTGTTCTCCAGTCAGTATATCCCATTCTTGTCCTGGCTAAATATTTTTGCAACCATACATACTTCAGCTTAATGCAAATGTTGTGTGTCCAGGTAATATATAATGTGCACTACCAGCTTACAAATTTGTTTATACTTTAGATAATTTTATAGGTTACACTTAGACTGAATAGATCAGGAGCATGTGCTCTTACCCCATAATCCAGAAAATAACATTGAGTGCCCAGGCTATATTGCTGCAATTGGTGGAGCTATTTATTTCATACTAATATTCAACTAGTATTAAATTCAATACCCGCTCCATTTCAACCTTTTTTTACCGACACAATACCTCCCTCTCAATTTCTCTTCCCCAACCACATCTACATAACACCCTTTTGGAATTATTGTTTAAATATTGAATAAATACTCTGTCCCAATTCAACCCTGTGTCCACTGTCTGTAAACAAACTAGTACGCTGTATCTCACATGACTATAGAATAAGAAGCAAACTAAAAATCATGCACAACTCACCAAACTTTTACATAACTTCTTGTATTATCCATTTTTAAGCATCAACCAAACATACTGGTACATTGAATATCACCATATTCAATTGAATATTATAATTTGTCATTTGTTAATAAAAAATTGTCCTATTTATGACATTTCCTAAATCAATATTTATGATGTTGCATAAATAATATTGATATTTCATCACAGCACAGTCATGTCATGTGTATAAAAAGTATTATGTTTTTTTGAAAAAATGAAGACTTTTGAAAGTGACCATAACCAAAACAACAACAAACTTTGGATGTTGTCCTCGTTTAAGTAATACACTGTAATGGTGTTAATCAATTTTGAGTGACCTTTTCTTCTATTTTGTTTTCGAAGTGCAGAGTTGACATTGTTCCTAGGCACCACCATAATGTTCATTTTCACATATTTTTAATCGCATCAAAACATTAGATCAACAAAGTGTTGATTACTATTGTTATTGTGTAAGTTTTTCTCTATAAATTCCAATATGAATACTACAGAAATCCTTAACTGCAAGTTCTGATTTTATGTCACTGAAAAATGCCAGAAAAATTTAGCACACACATATTCTCTTCCCTGCAGTAATTTATTAATAACATGTTAAAGCTAGTCTACAGCTGGCTGATACCTCTCTAGAACAGAAATAATATTGTGGCGAAGTTGCCAATGTACTTTTTACTGATTGATATACATGTGGGTTTTTTTGTTCATTATCAGGTACATATTGTAACTATGTAAATGTGTATGTTTCAAGTGATTACAAATCTTTGTATCTGACCCAATTGTACCTGAATTTACAATAGTTTATCCTCATCCAGCATGTAACATGGAATTCCCTGTACTGCCTTGTACTGTTTGATCAGTGGTGCTGACAGATTTACAATTAAACTGTCACCAAGTTTTTAAAAGGTCAATACATGGAAACTTTTCGAAAAACAATTTTACAAAGTACAGTTGTCCACTAGAGTACATGTGAGCATGCCATGTAAAGTACTGTAAAAGTTGACCTTTGTGCAAATGTACAGTGTACGAATTAATGAGTTTGTTACAAATATTTAGGACTTGACTGTATATCATACATACTGGGCATTATTGTAACATTCCACACTGACATGACAGGTAAATATATCAAACATACTGGTCATTATTGTAACATTCCACACTGACATGACGTGTGAAAATATCATACGTACTGGTCATTATTGTAACATTCTACACTGACATGACATGTAAATATATAAAATATACTGGTCATTTGTCATTATTGTAACATTCTACACTGACATGACATGTAAATATATCAAACATACTGGTCATTATTGTAATATTCTACACTGACATGACATGTAAATATATCAAACATACTGGTCATTATTGTAACATTCCACACTGACATGACATGTAAATATATCATACATACTGGTCATTATTGTAACATTCTACACTGACATGACATGTAAATATATCAAACATACTGGTCATTATTGTAACATTCCACACTGACATGACATGTAAATATATCCAACAAACTGGTCAATATTGTATCAATCCACACTGACATGACAGATAAATATATCATACATACTGGTCATTATTGTATCATTCCACACTGACATGACAGGTAAATATATCATACATACTGGTCATTATTGTAACATTCCACACTGACATGACATGTAAATATATCATACATACTGGTCATTATTGTATCATTCCACACTGACATGAAATGTAAATATATCAAACAAACTGGTCATAATTGTATCATTCCACACTGACATGACATGTGAATATATCATACATACTTGTCATTATTGTATCATTCCACACTGACATGGCATGTAAATATATCATACATACTTGTCATTATTGTAACATTCCACACTGACATGACATGTAAATATATTAAACTTACTGGTCAATATTGTAACATTCCACACTGACATGACAGGTAAATACATACTTGTCATTATTGTAACATTCCACACTGACATGACAGGTAAATATATCAAACTTACTGGTCATTATTGTAACATTCCACACTGACATGACATGTAAATATATCTTACATACTGGTCATTATTGTAACATTCCACACTGACATGACAGGTAAATATATCTTACATACTGGTCATTATTGTAACATTCCACGCTGACATGCCATGTAAATATATCATACATACTGGTCATTATTGTATCATTCCACACTGACATGACATGTAAATATATCAAACAAACTGGTCATAATTGTATCATTCCACACTGATATGACATGTGAATATATCATACATACTGGTCATTATTGTATCATTACACACTGACATGACATGTTAATATATCATACATACTTGTCATTATTGTAACATTCCACACTGACGTGACATGTAAATATATCATACATACTGGTCATTATTGTAACATTCCACACTGACATGACAGGTAAATATATCATACATACTTGTCTTTATTGTATCATTCCACACTGACATGACATGTAAATATATCATACATACTGGTCATTATTGTAACATTCCACACTGACATGACAGGTAAATATATCATACATACTTGTCTTTATTGTATTATTCCACACTGACATGACATGTAAATATATCAAACATGCTGGTCATTATTGTATCATTCCACACTGACATGACATGTAAATACATCAAACATACTGGTCATTATGGTATCATTCCACACTGACATGACATGTAAATATATCAAACAAACTGGGCATAATTGTATCATTCCACACTGACATGACATGTGAATATATCATACATACTTGTCATTATTGTATCATTCCACACTGACATAACATGGAAATATATCATACATACTTGTCATTATTGTAACATTCCACACTGACATGACATGTGAATATATCATTCATACTGGTCATTATTGTATCATTCCACACTGACATGACATATAAATACATCAAACATACTGGTCATTATTGTATCATTCCACACTGACATGACATGTAAATATATCAAACAAACTGGGCATAATTGTATCATTCCACACTGACATGACATGTGAATATATCATACATACTTGTCATTATTGTATCATTCCACACTGACATGACATGTAAATATATCATACATACTTGTCATTATTGTAACATTCCACACTGACATGACATGTGAATATATCATACATACTTGTCATTATTGTATCATTCCACACTGACATGACATGTAAATATATCATACATACTTGTCATTATTGTAACATTCCACACTGACATGACATGTGAATATATCAAACATGCTGGTCATTATTGTAACATTCCACACTGACATGACATGTAAATATATCAAACATACTGGTCATTATTGTATCATTCCACACTGACATGACATGTAAATATATCAAACATACTGGTCATTATTGTATCATTCCACACTGACATGACAGGTAAATATATCATACATACTGGTCATTATTGTAACATTCCACACTGACATGACATGTAAATATATCATACATACTTGTCTTTATTGTATCATTCCACACTGACATGACAGGTAAATATATCAAACATACTGGTCATTATTGTATCATTCCACACTGACATGACAGGTAAATATATCATACATACTGGTCATTATTGTAACATTCCACACTGACATGACATGTAAATATATCATACATACTGGTCATTATTGTAACATTCCACACTGACATGACAGGTTAATATATCAAACATACTGGTCATTATTGTATCATTCCACACTGACATGACAGGTAAATATATCATACATACTGGTCATTATTGTAACATTCCACACTGACATGACATGTAAATATATCATACATACTGGTCATTATTGTAACATTCCACACTGACATGACAGGTTAATATATCAAACATACTGGTCATTATTGTAACATTCCACACTGACATGACATGTAAATATATCAAACATGCTGGTCATTATTGTATCATTCCACACTGACATGACATGTAAATACATCAAACATACTGGTCATTATGGTATCATTCCACACTGACATGACATGTAAATATATCAAACAAACTGGGCATAATTGTATCATTCCACACTGACATGACATGTGAATATATCATACATACTTGTCATTATTGTATCATTCCACACTGACATAACATGTAAATATATCATACATACTTGTCATTATTGTAGCATTCCACACTGACATGACATGTGAATATATCATTCATACTGGTCATTATTGTATCATTCCACACTGACATGACATGTAAATACATCAAACATACTGGTCATTATTGTATCATTCCACACTGACATGACATGTAAATATATCAAACAAACTGGGCATAATTGTATCATTCCACACTGACATGACATGTGAATATATCATACATACTTGTCATTATTGTATCATTCCACACTGACATGACATGTAAATATATCATACATACTTGTCATTATTGTAACATTCCACACTGACATGACATGTGAATATATCATACATACTTGTCATTATTGTATCATTCCACACTGACATGACATGTAAATATATCATACATAGTTGTCATTATTGTAACATTCCACACTGACATGACATGTGAATATATCAAACATGCTGGTCATTATTGTAACATTCCACACTGACATGACATGTAAATATATCAAACATACTGGTCATTATTGTATCATTCCACACTGACATGACATGTAAATATATCAAACATACTGGTCATTATTGTATCATTCCACACTGACATGACAGGTAAATATATCATACATACTGGTCATTATTGTAACATTCCACACTGACATGACATGTAAATATATCATACATACTTGTCTTTATTGTATCATTCCACACTGACATGACAGGTAAATATATCAAACATACTGGTCATTATTGTATCATTCCACACTGACATGACATGTAAATATATCATACATACTGGTCATTATTGTAACATTCCACACTGACATGACATGTAAATATATCATACATACTGGTCATTATTGTAACATTCCACACTGACATGACAGGTTAATATATCAAACATACTGGTCATTATTGTAACATTCCACACTGACATGACATGTAAATATATCATACATACTTGTCTTTATTGTATCATTCCACACTGACATGACAGGTAAATATATCAAACATACTGGACATTATTGTAACATTCCACACTGACATGACATGTAAATACATCTAACATACTGGTCATTATGGTAACATTCCACACTGACATGACATGTAAATACATCATACATACAGGACATTATTGTAACATTCCACACTGACATGACATGTAAATACATCAAACATGCTGGTCATTATTGTAACATTCCACACTGACATGACATGTAAATACATCATACATACTGGACATTATTGTAACATTTCACAGACATGACATGTAAATACATCATACATACTGGACATTATTGTAACATTTCACACTGACATGACATGTAAATACATCATACATACTGGACGTTATTGTAACATTTCACACTGACATGACATGTAACTACATCATACATACTGGTCATAATTGTAACATTCCACGAATCCCCCGCCTAGCAACAGTCTCTGTGATGATTGATATACGGCATTGTGTCTCATTATCATTCGTCTCTCACCACTGATTCAATTGGGAAAGTTATCAGTTACTTGCTAAGACGGAGTGTGCTCGAGTACTGGTTAATCCCAGGAAACAGTGGTTAGGTTAACTGATCGTCTGTTAGCCTTCGATGGCATAAAAATGAAGCTAAATATTCAATCAATTTAATGTAACATTCCGCACTGACATGACATGTAATTACATCATACATACCGGACATTATTGTAACATTTCACACTGACATGACATGTAAATATATCATACATACTAGACATTATTGTTACATTTCACACTGACATAACATGTAAATATATCATACATACTGGACATTATTGTTACATTTCACACTGACATGACATGTAAATACATCATACATACTGGTCATAATTGTAACATTCCACACTGACATGACATGTAAATACATCATACATACTGTTCATTATTGTAACACTCCACACTGACATGACATGTAAATACACCATACATATTGTTCATTATTGTAACATTCCACACTGACATGACATGTAAATACATCATACATGCTGTTCATTATTGTAACACTCCACACTGACATGACATGTAAATATATCGTACATACTGGACATTATTGTAACATTTCTACTGACATGACATATAAATATATCATACATACTGTACATTATTGCAACATTACACACTGACATGACATGTAAATATATCATACATACTGGTCATTATTGTGATGTTCCATACTGACATGACATATAAATATATCATACAAACTGGTCATTATTGTGACATTTCACACTAACATGACATGTTAATACATCATACATACTGGTCATTATTTTGACGTTCCATACTGACATGACATATAAATATATCATACATACTGGTCATTATTGTGACATTTCACACTGACATGACATGTTAATACATCATACATACTGGTCATTATTGTAACATTCCACACTGACATGACATATAAATACATCGTACATACTGTTCATTATTGTGACATTCCACACTGACATGACATATAAATACATCATACATACTGGACATTATTGTTACATTCCACACTGACATGACATGTTTATACATCGTACATACTGGTCATTATTGTGACATTCCACACTGACATGACATGTTAATACATCATACATACTGGACATTATTGTGACATTCCACACTGACATGACATGTTAATACATCATACATACTGGACATTATTGTTACATTCCACACTGACATGACATGTAAGTATATCATACATACTGGTCATTATTGTGACATTTCAGGGAGTTCAAGGAAGATAAAGATCTGATGGAGTTCCCTATGCCGAGTTACAACTTTACTGTTGGTGAGATAGAATGTATTATAGACAGTGCAGATGGTCTAGGATTGGATGCCAAAGTCAGGGGCTCAGTAAGTATTCTACATTATTATTGTATATTTGGAATAAAGGCCATAATTGGGGGTTCTGCAGTGATTTTGATTGTAATATATTTTACATGAACTTTCTGCATTGCCATGCTTAACTTTCTAAGAACTTTCCTTCTATCTATTATAAACATAATTTCATTGAAACTTACATCATTTGTGAGATTGTTGTCAGAATGTTTCTATAAAAGCAAGGCTAATTTCATTGGATTATTAGTTTTATTTTTTTAAGAAAATTTGGAAATATTAAAATGTCATATTTGGACTAAGAATATTGCGGATGCAACTCTATTCATAGTTTCAACTCTTTTCAAATAAAACTTGCTGCACAGCAGGTACACGCAACTCCTCCCACTTTTTTTAACCACTTTCAAATGGAAAGTACATGGTCTGAATTTGGATTTCCAATCAAATAATATTTTTAGGGATTTATGGCCCTTTATTCTTTTAAATTATTCTTTACATCACACTTCAGACCAACAACACTGCGGATGCAACTCATCCCACAGTTTCAAACTGATTTAAATGAAACTTACTGTACAGCAGGAAATGGTCTGAACATGAACATGTGGTTTTGGCATTCAGATTCAATGATTTTTTTACCTGAGTTACAGCCCTTTGATATTTTAAAGAAATGACATTCATTGCAATTTAGCATCTGAGTCTATAACGGTTCTATTGAGTAGCAGCACCTACCATCATGAATTTTCATATGTTGACCTTCAGGAATTGATGACCTGAATTTGTCAAGGGCTAGCTACTCCAAAGGGCAAGGTCACTAGGGTTACATCCACCCGTCCAATTTTTATTTATTTAGTTTTTTCTTAATTTTTTCCACATTATAATATTTGTTTACATTTTGGGCACTGTTCCAGTACCCACCTCCATAGGCAATGCCTATTTTGCTCAGTCCATAGCCATTTTTAGCAGAAGATATGAATTCACTAATTTTATTGTTTTGCTCAGTCCTTCGCCATCTTGTTAGTGGTTGATATATACGAGTTAACTGAATGTCTTGTTGTTTTTCCTGTATTAAAGGGTCAAAATCAGCAGATAAAGGTTCTGAAGCGGAGACCTGAGGTGTTTTAACAAGTCCCACAAAATATTAGTCACATTGACACAGATATAAATACTGTTGGATAAATAAAATCACACAAAGGGGAATACATTTTCCCCAGGGATGAGTACATTTGTATACTGTACTACATGGACACTCTATTAAAGACCATAGATGGTTCAACAGGATGATGTTAGCGCTCACGGCCAGTTTTGGACACTTTAATCTGCAGTTAGAGCTCACAGTGTGTTGTGTAGTTTTGACACTTGGATATGCAGTTAGAGCTCACAGCGTGTTGTGTAGTTTTGATACTTGGATATGCAGTTAGAGCTCACAGCGTGTTGTGTAGTTTTGACACTTGGATATGCAGTTAGAGCTCACAGTGTGTTGTGTAGTTTGGACATTTGCATCTGCAGTTCCATTGACTTGTAAGGAGATGTCAATGTTCACCAGACATGCTTCAGTATAGCATAAAGTTCATATTGTTAAACTTTTGTTACCCTTGAACAATGTGTGTACAGATTCCATTTGGGTATCCATTGCAAGATGGTTCTGTGAAGAAATTTACTTTTTATTTCTAGGGCTCTTGTTAAGAAATATAAGAACAATTTGTTTGATCGTTAGCTACATGTATAGTTTACTATTTAAGTTTCATGCGAAAACACTTCAATTTAGCTTGTGTGAAAAGTTCCACTTAAAATAGAACATGTACATATACATATGAATATGATAATTAATGAGAAGCCCCGTCAAGGATCACTGTTATAGGTATCTTCATAATGGGTGTCATGTCCACTTTATCATTTTTTGTCATGTTCATTACTATGGTTGATTTAGCAACCTCTGTGTGATTTTTGAGTGCAAAATGTAACACATCTATGTAAGATTTGCTGAAAGTCAGCAGCTCAGCACATATTAAGGTTCAAGGGTTCATACTGCATATTCGTTTTTAGCTCCTCGGGACGAAGTCCAAGGAGATTTATTGCCATGACCCTGGCATCGTCGTCCGCATCATCGTCGTCTGTAGACACCCTGGTTAAACTTTTGCGTTTAAGTTTAAGATATCTATGCAACCACTCATCGGATGTGAATGAAACTTTGCATGTGTGTTCACCATCATCAATGGAACACACATAGACAAGAACCATAACTCTGGATTGCTTTTTGGCAGAACTATGGCCCTTTTTGGACTTGGACACCCAGGTTAAACTTTTGCGTTTATTTGTGTTAAGTTTAAGATATCTATGCAACCACTAATTGGATATGAATGAAACTTCGTATTTGTGTTTACCACAATGGAACAAACACAGACAAGAACCATAACTATGGATTGCATTTTGGCACAGTTATGGCCCTTTTTTGACTTAATTTTTCAGGTTAAAGTTTTTTATCAGGTAAGATATCTATGCAACCACTCATTTGGATATGAATGAAACTTCCCATGTGTGTTCACCATCATCAATGAAACACTCAGACATAAGAACCATAACTCTGGATTGCAATTTGGCAGAGTTATGGCCCTTTTTCGACTTAATTTTTCAGGTTAAAGTTTTAAGCTCTACTGGCAAAAGGCCAGAAGTGCTTATGCGATGGTGTGTTGTCTGTCGTCCATCGTCTGTCATCTGACGTCTGTAGTCTGTTAGCAGCACTTTCTCTGAAACCACTAGGCCAATTAAACTGAAACTTAACATGGATGTTTCTATTGCATAGGAGACTATACAGAAGATTTTTTTTTTTTCGATCTGAAATTCAAGATGGCCGCCATTACTAATAATAGTCCAAAACTTAAAAAATCTTCTTCTCATGAACGGCCCAACAGATTTTCAAAATGTTTATTTAGTAATGATGACCAAATATAGTTTTGTTAGATTTGTTCAAATGGTGTCCCTAGGGTTAAATATGACCCCACCCAGAGGGTTCAACTAGGGGGACATGTCATGCCTATATCTTCACAGAAGCATTGTTTGGTGAAAGAGGTTCAGAGTTGTAAAAATGATTGGGTTCCACTGTCTTAAGGGGTCAGAAGGGGCCCTAAAAGGGTAAAAATTGTGAATTACTAAAATCGTTTTCTTAAGAACCGGTATGTCAGATTTGTTCATATTTAGCATAAATTATCCCTATGTGTAGGGGTTTGATTGCAGATAAGAATTTTAGGGCTAAAATTTATAGGGGCCCTGTAAGGGGACTTAGAATTTTACATAAGGATACTATGGAAAAACAGAAAATTCTCATTTTTTTTCATTTATTCTGAAACCACTAGGCCAGTTAAACTGAAACTTCACATGGATGTTTCTATTGCATAGGAGACTATACAGAAGATTTTTTATGAATATTACAATCAAGTAATTTAATTGTTTTAAAGTGTTACTGTTTTATTTGATTGTTATTCATATTGTGTTGTTTCAACCAAGTCTTACTAAATTTTACATTTTGTCTGCACCAACCCAAGATTTACAAAATGATTTTCAGTTCTCAGCAGTTTTCACAAGTAATTTGTAGTTTTGCTGAGAGAGAGAGAGAGAGCGGGGCCCAATTAGCTCAGTCGGTTACGCGTCTGACTATCAATCCAGGGGTCGTGAGTTCCAATCCCCCGTCCGGCAACAGTCTCCGTGATGATTGATATACAACATTGTGTCTCATCACTCGTCTCTCACCACTGATTCAAGTGGAAAACTTATCAGTTACTTGCAGAGATAGGGTGTGCTTGAGTACTGATTAATCTCAGGAAACAGTGGTTGGGTAAACTGATCGTCTGTTAGCCCTCGATGGCATAAAAATGACGATAAATATTCAATCAATCAATCAATGCTGAGAAAGAGGACAGCTGGTATTTTCAGCAACAAATGCTGAGAATAAGACATGACAGTTTGTGAATTTCATCTGACATAAAAGTTAAAATATTACTTATTATCTATAATAGTTGTAAGCTTATCTCCCCTGTATAATATAACAATTTAGTGTACATATAGTTCATCCATTAATAGTTTATGTCTTTCTCTTACTTACATGTACACTCAACAAATGGGAATTTCTTTTTATGCATTAACACGAATTGTTTTTAAGAAAATGAATAGTTGGTTGGTTTCTAAAAGAATAAACTCTGAAGATGAACTACAAGGCTTTTAGTTTTTATTTTCTCAAACAACAAAACTGCTATTACCGCTAACTATTTTAAAATCTATATCTTGTAAACATTGAAGTATTGTAATCTATATACATCTGGTCACCATTCTCAAATACAGGTGTATTTAACCCTTTACTCCATAGATATGCGTTTTCCCGCACAAATCACAGAAGGTCTTTGAAAACAGTGCAGGAAGAGTTCAGATTGCTTGTAACGAGCAATCTGAACACTTCCTACACTTTTTTCCACTCTGTCAGTTAATATAATCATAATCCACCCATTGCTGATATGTGGTGGATTAATGCTTTCAATATTAGAGATGTCCAAAGGGGTCTATATGAAGTAAAGGGTTAAAGAAGGTTTACATCTATTTCAACAGAATCCATTCACATAATAACTTTGATAAACAGTACAACCAATAACAACATGAGTGACAAATTAACAATCACAAAGTTTTTTCAGGTACCGTCAAATGAAATCACCCATAATTATGTTGTTTTAGTTGGTTTTCAACATCGTGAAAACTTGTATATTCTTATATGTTGTTAATGCCACATGATGCATGTGGATAGATTACAATCTGACATATACTTGGTATTGTACTTCCATTTTATTTCTGTTGTTTGTGTGCAGAATGATTCAATGATTTTAATAGATTTTGAATGAGTTTAATCATTACTTATAATAATATCAGAATTAATGCATTTGGGATTTACCAACACAAAGATGCTACATTCTGGTACATTCCAGGCTCCCTCTCGATGTACAATCTAACACACAGATCACAATTAAATATCAACATATAAATAATTATAGAGAATGAACTGTTGTTTCAGCAAATTCATCATCTAATACTCCGAACACATACGAGTCAATGTGTTCCAATGTTTGCCGTCACTCCTGTGGCATCCTGGAACCACACAGGAGGTGGATACTAATAATTATAAAAACAAGAGGCCCAACAGTGCCTGTATCGCTCTACTGTTCATTCTGGTTCAAGTTGACCAGTTCAAGAAACAACAAATAAAGGGCCCATGGTGCTAACAAGACGGAAGCTTTTTTTCTAACCTCGACTTCAATAACCTCAAACCAATCCAAGCTACACCAACTTTCATTAGAATATCTCAAAGGGAACTAAGGTTATTGAGTAGGAAGCATTTTGTATTTAGAGTAAAATCTCCCCTATCAATTAACTTGCAAACAAGCCCAACTACATTTATTTCATTTTAACACTTAAGAGCCTTTACACATAAACCCAATTCCAAGCTTCTTTCCAATTTTGGTTTGCAAAGGAACCTGTACACAAAATTTCATCAAATTATTGTAAAGAAACCTCTTTTTTCAATCACCCAAGGGCAATAACTCTACACTTTCTGGCCTGATAGAGTCCTACGCAGATCTTCAATTATCATTTTTATGATCCGATGAAAGCAAAAGGTGCTCTAGTGTTTAAAAGGCAAAAAAATATCAATCAAGTTCCATAACTCTGTCCATTCCGGTTCAATATGGCCGGTTCACAAACTGGTCTAATAATCTAATCTAATAAAAGTCTAATAATTTACTCATTTTGTTCACGATCCAATGAAAATGCTTCAGCGTTCTCAAAGCAAGTATTAGCTTGGACCCATAATTGTCCATTCACGTCTGATATGGCTCGGTAAAGAGCTTGCTTGAGCCTTTATGGTGGTCAAGGGCCATAACTCAGTAATTTCTATTACAATATATATGGTTTAACATTAGTTTTACAAGTTTGATCTAGATGGGATGACAACTAAAGGTGCTACAGGATTTACAAGGCAATAATCAACTATTTTCAATGATTCAAGGGCCACAAATATGTTGTTTTTGTTCCAATCTAGCCTATTTATGGATATAAATATCATTTGGTTGGTATTCGATGAAGAAGGTGGTACAGAGATTACACGTAAAGTTAACAGAAGGACGGACAATGGGTAAATTACCATGGCATAAACTTAAAAAAAAAACGTTGCTCATATAACATTGTGATAGACAGTTACAATGAAAACATATACACTTAATAAATACATCATAAAAACCATCGTAGGATATCCCAGGTGTCAATTCCAATACTCTACATCCATCATGATGAATAGAGAGTATCAGAATGGATTACCCGTGGGTTTTAGACAATGCATAAAAACAGAAACCATAACAACATTCCATACTACACGACAGTTTAACAAAAACAGTTGATATAAATATAAATGTACAACCAACAAACTGTTACATGTAACATACTCATTATTAAAAACAAAAATTCCAAAGAATGATATGTCTCGCCGTGTCCGCTTTGACCATTAATACACACATGGGAGAGAAAAAAATTAAAATATTATATTCATGCAAGAGATATCTAACTTGGTTAATGTAGTAGGTTTAATGACTAAGAAATATTGTAAGAAGTATGGTGTGAAGTTTCGATCAAATACATTAAGTGATTTTTGAGATATAAACTTGATGGTAGTTGCACACAAAACTTTAACCAGTATTTCTAAGTAAAAGATATTTAAAAAAAATAAATAAAAAACGTTAACCAGTATTTCTACGTTAAACATATTAAAAAAAAAAAAAAAAAAAAATTTCCAATAAAAAAAGAATAATTTTTTTTGAAATAAATTAAGAAAAAGAAAAGTACTAATGCAGGGTGTTAGTTGCAACTATGATCCAAGTATGAGTGTCCTAGCACTAGTACTTATTGAGAAATAGTGTAAATATCAAAACTTAACGTTGGAGCTAAATGCAAAATTCAGCATCAAACAATGTCAATGGACCATGAAATGTAGGTCACACTCAGCATCTGCAGTATATAATGTGATGCAGGGTGTTAGATGTAACTATGATCCAAGTATGAGTGTCCTAGCACTTGTACTTGTTGAATGAATCGGGTTTAATGGCATACCAACACATTATAGGTTATTCGAGGCCAACAGGAAGGAAGATTCCAGGTTCACTCTATATGTACAAAAACAACAAATTAACATATAGATTAAAAAAAACAAAAACACCAACAAATGAATATGCAGAATGAACCTAGAACCTTGATACCTGCAGAACTGCAGAGTTTCAGCAAATTCTATCGTATTACTCAAATTGTTGCTTCTTAAGACATGCATGAGCCACAGTGGTCCTATTCTTGCCATCACTTATATGGCTCCATGAAACCACACAGGGGTTGATGATTTAACCACAATAGTGGATGTACTTGTTGAGAAATAGTGTAAAAACGAAAACTTAACGTTTGAGCTAAATGCAAAATTCAGCATCAAACAATGTCAATGGACCAAGAAATGTAGGTCACACTCAGCATCTGCAGTATATAATGTGATGCAGGGTGTTAGTTGTAACTATGATCCATGTATGAGTGTCCTAGCACTTGTAAAACAAAAACTTAACAACATTGGAGTTAAATATGAATGTTTGATGCCGCCGCCGCCGTTGACGGAAAAGCAACACCATAATCTTGTCTCTCTTTCGTCGTGGCGAGACAAAAACTGGCAGAAGTTCAACTTCTTTGTATATTCATATCAAAGAGCAATAAATAAAACTTTAAAAATGTCAATATGATAAAATTACCTTTTTTAGCAATGGTCAACATTATACATTTATCATGAATGAAGATGATTGTGGAAATGAACATCAAACATTGAATTATTACCTATATGATCAGTTTGAATCTTTAATGAGGGATGTTGAAGATGTCTGCTGGCCATTTCTTTGACCTCCATCAACAGGAGCCCAGTCACAACAAATAAGTATGTATACAACTAAGTCAATGCAAAACATGTTTCCTACAATACACACATGATGTCATAAGTCAATGCAAAACATATTTACTCTATAATACACACATGATGTCATAAGTCAATGCAAAACATATTTACTATATAATACACACATGATGTCATAAGTCAATGCAAAACATATTTACTATAAAATACACACGATGTCATAATTGAATGCAAAACATATTTACTACAACACACACATGGTGTCATATTGTTAATACACAAAACGTATCTTATGAATGTGCAACAGTGTATCAATGTAAAGCAAAGTCTGAAAGCGTGGTCTAGTGGTAGAGCATCCGCCTTGCATGCAGAAGGTCGTGAGTTCGATCCCTGACCCGGTCATACCAAAGACTTTAAAAATGGTACTAGAAGCTTCCTCGCTTGACGCTCAGCATTTAGAGGAGAGTTCTAGGTCTGGTCGGCCCGGTGTCAGTATAATGCGACTGTGTGGGGTATCATACCATGTGTCTGCGGCATGATACTCCAGTGACAGCGCTCAGAATACTGTCTCAAGTAGACACCATCGCGATATGACTGAAAAATTGTTGAAAGCGATGCTAAACATCATACAACTGAATGTAAGGTAATTAGTACATGTATTACTTTTACAGGCAGTATTCAGTTTGAATTGGACAATACATTGTTGTGCTTGGATATACTAACTGAGGCCTTATTGACATAAGGATAGTTTTAAAACATGCCAAAATCATATATTGGAAAGAGGTTTCCTAACATGGTCTATGCACTCTGGTTAGACTGAAATAACAGTCTTGCTTAAAACTGAAATGTATTTGGGATTTGTCGAGCAAGTCACATGACTGATCTGAGTGGATGAGGTGAAGGTCGTCAAGCAGTGCGTGTGATATTTAGTAGAAATGGAATTCCATTTCGATTTAACCACACTGATTAAAAAAAGATTTGTCCCGTTTTGGTGGATGTCAATTTCCAAACCATTCATTCTTAAGTATATGATTAGATGCTTTAGGTTCATCTTAAACACATTGTATTTTTTTCAGATATTGATAACAATACAGAGGAACTGGATTACAAAACGTTCTTTCTAATACTCTGTATAAACATGCAATATACTCTCCTAAACCAAGGTAATATAGTTCAATATGATATCTACAACTAGCATGGACAGGTTTTCCCATGTAGGAATGACCACGATGTAAAGATTGTTTCTATATATATCTACAACTAGCATGAACAGGTTTTCTCATGTAGGAATGACCACGATGTAAAGATTGTATCTATATCTACTCATGTTGAAAGATCAACAGTATTACGGTACATGAAAACCTTATATCTACCTGGTCTCTAGAGGTGTAATGGTTTTGCACTTCCGACTATTATTATTTACTGTAAAAACAACTGGGCAGGAACCATCACAAGCAACTGGTCCCATTATACCATGCAATGAAATAATGATATGCAGGGACATGCTTAAATAGTTACATGTATTACTGATCCAACAGTCAAACAGACACATGCAAATAACAGAATAGATTAAATGGGTTCCTGGCAATTCTATCTTGAAGCCAACTTGCCAGCACATACATGTATATAGTGTTAGATAGCATTTTCTTGCATACCAAACAAGGATTTTTGGAACAATTTACGACGTTGCATATTAAAAGATATGACATAATATGTTTAATTTGACATCTTAAATGCCATTGTGATAAACTTTAATAATACTTGAAATCAAAATAAATATTCAATGTGTTTGGTATACAAGAAAAATAATCTTACATAGTTTTTTCCTTGGGATTACTGTTTTCCTTGGGATAACTGTTTTCCTTGAGATTAATGTTTTTCCTTGGGATAACTGTTTTCCTTGGGATAATTGTTTTCGTGGGAGGTTTGAAGAGCCTCGTTCCCTCAAAAAAACAGATATCCCTCGGGACAGAATTTTTCATCTGAACCTCCAACCCTTTAAGATTGTTATATTCTGTAAAATTTGAAAGTATCACGCATCAAGGAGAAAAACCAAGCACTTTCAAAAAAGATTAATACCAAATGTCTAAAGGGTTTGTTGGAAAAGCTACCATTTTGTAGATTTTTGTTAAGACAACCTTACCATGAACAAGAAAACCTTGCAATCAATGGTTTAACCAGGGTTATATTTCACTTTAACAATGAAGACTTAAATGAAGATGAAGATGAAATAAAGAACTTGATGATCATTGATCCAGTCTTGTATAATTTTATTCATTCAGAGAAATGACAACTCAATCCTTTCTGTTTGTACGACATGATAAAGAGCCACAACACTGGACAGGTAACATGTTTACTCTGAAGTACCAAATATAAAACTGAAGCATGATTATACTTCAATTTGTCTTGATAAGTCGTTACATATTCTTACACATACTACTCAACTACATGGACACAGCATATCCACCGCAACCAAACAACATAATGTGACAAACTCTATACCCTATAAGTAATGCTCTCCACAGAATCGTATCAACAACCAGTTAAGAAATGAAAAATATTACAGGTATACAACATTATCTATATATCCCACGTCTTAACAACCTGGATATAATACAATGGTGCCTCCTATGTAATGCACATTGACAACACAATTATATTACAGCACCAGCTCCTGTTATACAACACAGGTCTATATTATACAGCGGGGGTCACAGGTGGAGAGTTGGTGTCTGATGATCTCTTTTTCTTTGCCACTGGTTCATCACAGGGGTTACCTTCTAGGGATCTCCTCTTTGGCTAAAAATTATAAAGCAATAGTGCAAGGTAAGTTTTGTAATACATACATTTATATTTCCCCTCGATAATGTGAGATAAAGATAATGCCTCGAGACTGTAGGAAAAGTTGTAGAGTTACAAACAGCAAAAAAGTCGTCATTATTTCTCATAAAAAGTATCACATCAAACTTTTGCAACTTTAGGCCCATAGTTAAATTATGTCTGTGTCGTATAGTAAATTTGATGGCATTACCTTGAAAACATGAATTTGTATATGGAACAGGGCTTCTAAAATTCCAAAATGCAAATCGGTCCAAGGTTTTTATTGCTGTAAGAATCGCTGCCGTAAGAATCACACTTTTTCCTTTTAAAACCACTCTACATTATGCCTATGCATGTATATATAGGAGAATTTCAAAAAGTGCTATGGACACTATAAGTCAGTAGAGCGTCATCAGGCCCTCTTGGACCTCTTGTTTATCAGGTAAGATATCTATGCAACCACTCATTGGATATGAATGAAACATTGCATGTGTGTTCACCATCATCAATGGAACACACAGAGACAAGAACCATAACTCTGGAATGCATTTTGGCAGAGTTATGGCCCTTTTTCAGGTTAAAGTTTTTTATTAGGTAAGATATCTATGCAACCACTGATTGGATAGGTATGAAACTTCACATGTGTGTTCACCATCACCAATCGAACACACAGAGACAAGAACCATAACTATGGGTTGCATTTTGGCACAGTTATGGCCCTTTTTCAACTTAATTTATCAGGTAAGTTATCTATGCAGCCACTCATTAGATATGAATAACACTCGTGTTCACCATCATCAATGGAACACACAGAGACAAGAACCATAACTCTGGATTGCATTTTGGCAGAGTTATGGCCCTTTTTCGACTTAATTTTTCAGGTTAAAGTTTTTTATCAGGTAAGACATCTATGCAACTACTCCTTGGATATGAATGAAACTTTGCATGTGTGTTCACCATCATCAATGGAATACACAGAGACAAGAACCATAACTGGGGGTTGCATTTTGGCGAAGTTATGGTCCTTTTGGACTTAATTTTTCATCTGTAGATACCCAGGTTAAACTTTTGCGTTTAAGTTATCTATGTAACCACTTATTGGATATGAATGAAAATTCGCATGTGTGTTCACCACCATCAATGGAACACACAGAGACAAGAACCATAACTCTGGATTGCATTTTGGCAGAGTTATGGCCCTTTTTCAGGTTAAAGTTTTTTATCAGGTAAGATATCTATGCAACCACTCACTAGATATGAATAAAACTTCGCATGTGTGTTCACCATCATCGATCATCACTGGGATCATGCTGCTTATGGACAATGACCAAAATGCACCTGTGCATAAGCAATTTGTCTAGTAGAGCTAAAGATGTGAATATGCAGCAGGGGTAGATTGTGATGTGATATGTACAAAAAGTGCAATATGCCCTTTCTCTACTTGAAACATTGATCCAACCTAAAGAGTGAGATGGTAGTGAAGTGGATAGGATGCAGGTAGGCTGGTTTCAATCTTAATACACCGACTAAAAGAGGGATTCACAAAAACTTCTGAGCTTAATTGACAATCAAGCTAAAATATATTACTGTAGAACATTTAAGGAATAAATACAAGACTAAAACAAAGTTTTATTTGAAAGCAGTTGTAGAAGATAAATTACAATGTAAACTACTACAAAGTTGGAAATGTTTTGTGTACATGACAAATACTAGATCATCTAAGAAAGACACATTGCAAGTTTATCAATGTAATTATAGATCGTGAGAATTATCTTTATAACAGCTGTAATTAAAATTACTTTGCATTTGGAAATCAGCAGCATGTTGGCTAAAAAATTACCTTCAGATGGTTTCAATAGAGGTTAAAACAGAACTTCGATATACAACTCTTTAAGAGGGTCACGCTGACTCAAATCAATTAACTGTGGCATTTGACACCATGCGAAATAAAGTAATTTTTGGTCATTCAATGGACACGACATTTATTATCAAATTCGGCCTGTTCAAAACTTTACCAGAAATGTTAATGTTAACTACTTATCCAATGATGAATACTAATGTTAAAGGGCACACAAGGTGAAATAAAGGAATTTTTGATAATTCAAGGGCCCAACATTTTTGAAATGACCAATTAAAGATCTTGTTTGGAATATGTTTTTATATACATGTAGTTAACTACCATTTAAATGAAGAGAAATGAAAAAATGTTTGCCCTGGAGTCCAAAAAATATCAAATAAAACATTTTGTTTACTATTCGAGGGTCATTACTGATATTAATTATCTGATATGGTCAGTTTATAAACTAATGGTTTCTTAAATACTGTGGAAGTTTGGTGAAGATCAAGTTAAAAATGTGGGTGCTAGAGTGCACACAAGGTGAAATAGTACAATATTTTTACTGTTCAAGGGTTATAACTTGACGTAACTTATTTGATTTGGCCAATTAAAAAACTTGTTTGAAAAATTATGAAGATGAAATGAACAATGTAGGGGCAAGAGTGTACACAACCTAAATTGCTCTGATAGGTGACGGGAAAGTGTTATGAGAAAAACAATTTCTGGTCTTTTTCTCATGGGGTTTAATACCATTTTCAACACATTTCAGGTTATATATGGCATATCCAGAGATAGACCTTAGAATGAATCTGAGTAGAACCACCGTCATTCTGTGTGTAACTGGCAAACTTTCTCACATAAAGCTTTTGGAGTGAGCAGGACTTAAACATATGACCTTAGCGGTGACAGGTAAGTAATCTTGAAATGGTGTCTTAGGTCACTCAGCCACGGAGGACTCTGGTCTTTTTCACACTTTCATCTAGATATTTGGCATGGTAAAATTCAGTGTGAAAAAAATATTTTATACTAGTTTTGATTAAAAACCTGTAAACAAATTGCAATAAGGTAAATTTAAATTTGACAATTCTGAAATGTTCTTAAATTAAAACATAAATAAGTTTAACAAGAGGGCCAAGTTGGCCCTATATCGTTCACCTGACTGACCTTCAGCCACCCAACTTAAGTAGATTATATAAAACATGTACACTAAAAATTCCAGAAAAATGAGACGGGTGAGTAGTTAGAATTTTGATTTGTTTTGAAGATGTAACAGATCCGTAGAAGAGTTCAAACTTGGTAGAGGTTCACCCATGGTAAATGTCAGTGAAACTACATCGAAATCAGGTCAGTAGATTCTGAAAAGAAGGCTTTTGGAGTTTTTACTATAGCTGCCTATATAGTAAACTAGAACCTCACTGTGGCGGTCATGTTTTTTTAACAAATCACAACAGCTTGAACAAACTTGGTAAAGGGTCACCCAAGGAATTGCAAAATTGTTTTAAAATAAATCCACTGGTTTCTAACAAGAAGATTTTTTAAGTTTTTACTATAGCTTATATAGTAAACTAACCCCACCCCTTGGCCGCCATGTTTTTAGACGAATCACTATGGTTTGAACAAAGTTGGTGTAGGGTCCTCCAAGGAACATTTCTGTGAAATCATTTTAAAATTGAACCAATAGTTTCTGACAAGAAGATTTTTTAAGTTTTTACTTACTAAAATTGCCCCGCCCCCTGGCGGCCATGTTTTTTGACAAATCAAGATGGCTTGAACAAACTTGGTAGAGGGTCACCCAAGGAACATTTCTGTGAAGTTATATCAAAATTGGCCCTTTGGTTTCTGACAAGAAGATTTTTTAAGATTTTACTAAAGCTTATATAGTAAACTAACCCCACCCCCTGGCCACCATGTTTTTTGACGAATCACTACGGTTTGAACAAAATTGGTAGAGGGTCCTCCAAGGAACATTTCTGTGAAATTATTTTAAAATCCAGCCAGTAGTTTCTGACGAAGATTTTTTTAAGTTTTTACCAATCAAACTTGCCCTGCCCCCTAGCCACTATGTTTTTTGACGAATCACTATGGTTTGAACAAACTTGGTAGAGGGTCCTCCAAGGAACATTTCTGTGAAATTATTTTAAAATCCAGCCAGTAGTTTCTGACAAGAAATTTTTTTAAAGTTTTTACTATAGCAACTAACCACACCCCTGGCCGCCATGTTTTTTGACAAATCACTATGGTTTGAATAAACTTGGTGAAGGATCCTCCAAGGAACATTTCTGTGAAATTATTTAGAAATCGAGCCAGTAGTTTTTGACAAGAAGATTTTTTAAGATTTTACTAATTAAACTTGCCCTGCCCCCTGGTGGCCATGTTTTTTGACGAATCAAGATGGCTTGAATAAACTTGGAAGAGGGTCACCCAAGGAACATTTCTGTGAAGTTATATCAAAATTAGCCCAGTGGTTTCAGAGGAGAAGTTGTTAGAAGCTAAAAGTTAACGACGGATGACGGACACCAGGCGATCACAAAAGCTCACCTGTGAGCCTTTGGCTCGGGTGAGCTAAAATAATATATTAACACACTGACTATACAAAAACACATGTTGGAGAGATTCAGCGGGTATAAAACTAGATTGGTGTCTCAAACTTTTATTGGAAATTATAATAATCAGAAATATAATCTTCTTTCTCTCAAGCAATTGATAAAACTTGTAATATATTGTTGGCAGCAAAACCACACCTTCACTATAAATGGTGAAGATTCTCTGGAAACAGGGAAATGGGTTCGATCCTCCACCACAGCTGTGTGTGGGAATTCTCTGCCACATTGCTGTGTGGGGTCCTTGAGCAAGACACTCTATCCACATATACTTATGGGTAGTACTGGGTCTACCCATAAGAATTCAAGCGTAATTCGTCTAAGTTGTAAAAACTTGCATCACAATCAATGTAAAATAAATAAGTTTAAAATCAGTGGAATACAAAATACATTTTTTTTGCATAATTGCAAAATAAAATAACTGATGTTCAAAATACAATTATATCATGATAGCATAAACACTTAACAAAAAACAGTGCCAATTATTTTGTATTTGATAAATATTTTATAAACAATATTTGTAAACATAACATTCATGCATCATTTAGAGAACTCAAAGTATTCCAAATACAATTTATACTAACAGTATACATTTAACCTATCTGACAGAAGATTTTCACAAAATATGGTAATGAACACCTAGTCTTGTAACAACTTTGTCAGTTTGGAAAATAAGCAATACTGCTTTGACCTCTTTATGGGCTCAATGCCTTGAGGAAGCTGAAGTACCTTAAAGTGGGGGAATTTCTGATGTTATATATTAAAAATTTCTTCACACACAAAAAAATTCATAAATTTTAAGATAGTTAGATAGAATTATTAGAGAGATTTGCTATCCAACAATAAACAGATACCATTATACACAGTTACCCATGCAAACTTTACACAAACAAACAAGTTTATGCGCATATATACTGGCGAACTTCACACAAATGGGAATTCTATTTTTCTTGGTTAACTTGACACACAGTTAAGGCCACAACATGTACATGTAGTTGCATATACAATATATGTACAATTAACACTATTAATTAGATGTTTTGAACCTGCACCAAAAACATTATTTATAATTTCATATTTTATAAACATTTGCAAAACTTGTAAATACAAGACTTTGACCATAATTATCTCCACTAAGGCAGTTTCTGTTGCACCATCATTATATTTTTCAGCTACCTGCAGTTACCTATTACAGATGCTTCTTTTGGAACACTCCGGTGTTCATTCTGTATCTAAGTTGTGTACAATTTTATTGATTCACTAGAAACTAGGCTAAACTTGGCCAAGATAAATTGCACACAAGACGCACACTCAACTTTGTGGGAACACAAGATATTTTGAGATAATGTTGGTTTATATTGGCTCTTAACCATTTTTTTTCATGGAGTGTCTGGCTACATATTGACAAAACATCTCAACTTTAGTAACTACCTGTATGTGCTAAAGATAAAATTTCAAAACTGCTTCATTAGAATACCTACAAATAATATTAAAATGTCCTATTAAGAGATTATGAATGTATATCAAAATTATAATTGACAGTCATATTGAAACCGAGCAGAAATAATATTATTTATTGGAACTGGAATCTGAGTTTGAGACTCAAGTTGAGATGTTTTGTGAATACAGGGCCTGGCTACAATTTCCCTGACTGATTAAACTATGATATGTTACTCTCTGTGATACACAAGTATCTGCCATCTCTGTGATACACAAATATCTGCCATCTCAGTGATACACAAGTATCTGCCATCTCTGTGATACACAAGTATCTGCAATCTCAGTGATACACAAATATCTGCTATCTCTGTGATACACAAATATCTGCCATCTCAGTGATACACAAGTATCTGCCATCTCTGTGATACACAAATATCTGCCATCTCTGTGATACACAAATATCTGCCATCTCAGTGATTCACAAGTATCTGCCATCTCAGTGATACACAAATATCTGCCATCTCAGTGATACACAAGTATCTGCCATCTCAGTGATACACAAGTATCTGCCATCTCAGTGATACACAAATATCTGCCATCTAAGTGATACACAAGTATCTGCCATCTCTGTGATACACATGTATCTGCCATCTCAGTGATACACAAGTATCTGCCATCTCAGTGATACACAAATTTCTGCCATCTAAGACGAGTACAAATTGAGATCATTATACGACAGCGCCATAGGTGAGGTCAACTCCTGTTCAAGAGCGTCCATGTCTATATTCAAGTTTCCTGTCACTTCCATCCAGTCTGCCAGGATAGATGACGATAGGGGTGATGCTTCCACTGCTTGGCTATAAGGAGGAAAAATAATAGAATGACTTTGAATATAAACTGATATTAATGTATTTGTTATAAAGTCGTTTACATGATGGTATTACATGTAACAATTTGTGATAAGGGCAAAGTTATGGTGGTATATGAACTCGAAATAAAGCTTAAGATTCCAAATAGCTGAAGATTATAGAATGTCATCTGGTGAAGAAAGTGGCATAAATGTAACAGAAGTTGACTATTATAAACATGTTTGCATTCAAACTGATTCGAGACAGTTTATAAATACATTTGTATGCTGATACACGACTGTATGGTTAACTTCAGATAAAATGAAACTACCATAGTCAGATATTCATGTAATTGAACTTCCGAAATCAGGCAACAAACATAAAATATAACTAGCAACTTTAAAGAAAAGCTTACATAAATGGAATACCAAAATCAAACATGGCAAACATAAAATGAAACTACCAAGTTCATATATAGCAAACATAGAGATGAACTACCAACTTCATATATAGCAAACATAGTGAGAAGCTACCATTTTCATATATAATATAGTAATCATAGAGAGAAACTACCAACTTCATATATACTGTAGCAAACAGAGAAAAACTACTAATTCCATATATACTGTAGCAAACAGAGAAAAACTACTAATTCCATATATAGCAAACACAGAGAGAAACTACCTATTTCAGATATAGCAAATGGAACTACAAATCTCTGACAGATAAAGCTTAAAATGGAACTACATGTACCAACATCTGATAAAAATGGAACCAACATCAGACAGAAATGGAACTACCAACATCTGATCAAAATGAAGTACCAACTTAGAATTAAAATACAAGAGCTTACATGTCTGTTTTTCAGTTTGCAATATGTAATGAAATGGTCTATAATTATATGTTTTTAAAAATAAGTTATATATATATAATAGCCTGTTTCTATAATGCAACATAAAACGTTTACCTGTCACCCTCATGTCCTATCATAATAGCATCTAGATCAACCCCCACGCCATAACCCCCACCAGTGCCCCGTGGAGTGAGGGCCAAAGGCGGACACAAATCTTCTACATTTGATCTTGACAACTGCTTGGCCAGCAGGGCCACCAAGTCCACTTGTGTGTTCTGAAATAATAACAGTGTTCAGTGTATATGCATGTACATATATGTATGGCCATTGTAGAATAATATTCACTACTTTTCTGTTTAACAAATTTAAAGATATACCGCTACACATAAAACTACAATTTATCCATTTTTACTCAGCACAGAAATCCCTCATGTTTATAATGGTAGCTACAACTGTTACACTAGTATTTATCTGATTTAAAGTATTTGAATTACATAAACTTCAGCTCCATTCACTTAATTAAACTGGTGAAATGTGCAACTGATCTGATTTATATGTATTAATTAATGCAATTTTCAACACATTACCGTTTGAACATAGATATGGCACTTGCGGAAAGACAATGGTTCTACTGTTTACTCCATATATGTATGCACATGCATGTATATGTGCATTAATCGGAGTAGAACCGCTGTCCTTCCATGAGCACAATCGGGGTTACTTCCAGTTCTAAAGTAAGAATTCTTAGCACATACTTTTATTACATTAAATTTATATTTATGAAATAATTTTAGAATTTATGCAGTATTATCTAGTGTTTTTGGTGCTTCATGTATCTTATGTAATACAACAGAAAGATCTTTAACATGTACACTGCGGTCATGATGTAATGTGGTCCGACGATGTGAAACTCAATATAACACGATTTTTCTATTGATCCCAAATTCAAAATTAATAGTTTCAACCTGATTTTTTAAAAATTCGCATTATAACAATTGATGAAGTGATTGAAAAATCTATCAAAACTAAATTGCAATATTTTTACGGGCTTGTGCACATTTTCCCCAACTGTAACCATGCCTCCGCATCAATCACACCATAATTATGCAGACTGAGAGGATGGAACTAATTATGGTTATACACAGCATCACTTTTAATAGATTTACACCAACAAACAATGGTCTGTCTTGTTTACCATCATCATGTTTTTGTGCAAAGCCAATTATTGTTTCCACTTTTACTGATAGTATTGCCGCCAATGGGGTGTGTGTGTGTGTGTGTGGGGGGGGGGGGGGGGGGGGGGGTGTACTGTATATCTCCGAATTGAATGGAGTCACGATCACCAAAAAATGCATGTAAAGATGGCCGATGAAGAATGTCTACCAGAAGTTTTATAAAATTATCAATATATACTATCTAAAAAAGTTAATAACAGAATAGAGTTATATCGGAATTATATCTAGATCTCAGTGTACATTGTAATGTAACAATAAAGCTCACCTGTAAAGTTTGATGCACTGCATCTGACGGACCTGGCATCTGGAATAACTGCTGGAATGAGTGTTGAGCTTGCTGTGTATTAATCAACAAAGATGGCGGAGAGTTGGAATTGGAATTTGAACTAGAATTTTCTTGTAAATTAGGCTGGTTTCTGCAAAGGAAGTTCTGACTAGACTGGGTTGGATTTTGTGGTTGACTGGTACCCATGAAAAGACTAGCTTGTGTCAATGACTGGTTTTGTGCTTGATTGGTACTCATGAAATGGCTGGGCTGTGTCACAGACTGATTTTGAGTTTGACTGGTACCCATGAATAGACTGTTAGGATTGAAAGCTTCCATACTATTGAGACTATCCTGTTGCTGGAATGACCCAGCAGCTATCTGTTGATGACTGGCATGATGGAAGGTATTACTCGGAGGCTGCTGGTGTTGAAGATTCTGACTAGAAACAGACGGAAATTGTAAATTTGGTGACAGTCTTTGATTTGGAGAAACACTGTGTTGAGAACCTGGAGAATGGTTTGAATAATAGTTTGTGGGTGAAACTTGATTGTGAAAGTTTGGTGACACACTCAAATGACTTGGAGAACGATTCTGTGGCAAGTCTACAGGTGTAAAATCTGTTACACTGCAGGCATTCTGTGTCGAGCTTTCAGAACACAACTTGTGCAAAAATTCGCCAGAGTTTCCAGAATTAGAAGCACCTCCAGAAATATTGATATCATAATTTTCATGTGATGTTGTAATTGAGCTATTGTTTGCTTCTGCCGCCATATTTTGTGTGAGAACATTTGTAACATCTGGACTTGATACCATAGTCAAAAAGTCTAGATCGCCAAGTTGCACATCTGAAAAGTCCACTGAAAAATTTCCATTTGAGGGCATATCAGTTCTTTCTGTTGTTTCTCTTTCCACTTGGATATTTAACTTTTCTTTATTAGTGTCAAGCTTCTGATTAAGGTCAGGTTCCTGTGGGAAACCACCAAGTTCCAATTCAGATTTGCTATCAATGCCAGCACCATTCACCAACAACCTTCTTTGGAGAAGATTTAACGTCTTCTGTTGCACATTTTTTGGATTACTAGTGAACAATGGAGCCTCTGTTTTCAAATGCAGACTGCTATCATCTTTATCTGCTGCTACCTGACAGTCAAACTTGACTGGCTCATTCTTGACATTACCCAGAAGACCTTGCTGGTTTATGATAGAAGCCTGCTCAGCAGACGACACAGTCACAGTTTTCTGACCTCGACTTTTGGCACCTGAATAAATACAGTCAGGGTTGACCTCTACCTTGGGTTTAGGTGCAATTGGTACATTAACTTGTTGCATTTTTGCCCACCTCTGAAGAAGTTCTTTGTCCTCAATGGTAAGCAACTCATCTTTGCTGCCTGAATGATAAAATTTAAAATGATTTATAAATGTACTAGTATCTTGTTACTGAAAAGTCAAAGTTGAGCCCCATAAATATTGTATGCAAGCCTATTCAAGAAATTGAATATCTAATGGCCATGATATAACATGTAGTGGCAATATGTGGCTTGAACAAGCTGTGAAGTTGACCTATTTACTCTCTTACCTAGACTTGGATAGATGAAGTAGTGGAGATAAATAATTTATTACTTTGTAAACAATTTGTAGTACATTCTTAATTATCGTCTGGTATTGACAGTATTTTCCATGGTAATTTATTAACATGCATTTAACCGTACCTACATTAACAATAATAAAAATAGCTGTTCATTATTATTGTTATGTTTTGGAATGGAGTTAAACATCATTTTCGACACATTACAGGGCAGTAGTGTAGTTGATAGAGGTTGTTGGTTTTTAACTTATTTAATTCACCTTGACTGAGAAACAAGTTCTTCCAATAAGGACAAATCATGCTTGAAGCATATTGATGTAAATAAGTGTGACAGACACAGAAACAACAACATGTTATTGTAATGACGGCATCCTCACAGTATCTCTTTTATTTGTAAAATAATGTTAACATTATTACAATGGCTTACTATTTTTCTTCTTGTCTTTTCTCTTTCTTTCTAATGTCTTCTCTTTCTTCTTTTTCCTTTTATCTTCTCTTTCCTTCTGTCTCATGGCTGCAGTGATAGGTTTTGGTTTGTCATCATCTCCTTGGGAATCTATACATATATGTTTATGTGTAGACAAAATTATTAAATGAAGCATAAATGTACAGACAACATTTTGGGGGATCTCTCCCAATTATAATACAAACAACACTTTTCAAGTATGAGGTTTGTCTCAAAATAGCATGTAATAATAAAAAAGAAAATAAGGGTATGCAATGTGGTAATGAAAGTTTGCAATTATGGTCCACCAAACATTTTGAATAATTTGACATGTTGCATTGTTACTTGTTATGTTGATCCATCTTACTGTAGTAATTTTGTCTTATATATATGGCGTACCTTTGAATTACAAACAAATTTCCCTTCACCATAATTTTATAGAAAGGACGAGATCATTTTATATAACAGATAGTGTGCCCATCAGATTGCAGCCACACACAGATAATAATAAATATGCATCATTGATAAAGGTTACACATTTGTCTTGAAAACAAAACAAAATGGTCTCATGAAAGATACAAATAACCTTAGTATCACCTGTTCTCTCATACATATACTCTTAGTATTACCTGTTCTCTCATACATATAACCTTAGTCTCACCTGTTCTCTCATACATATAACATTAGTCTTACCTGTTCTCTCATACATATCACATTAGTATTACCTTTTCTCTCATACATATAACCATAGTCTCACCTATTCTCTCATACATATAACATTAGTCTTACCTGTTCCTTCATACATATAACCATTAACCTGTCTTACCTATTCTCACATACAAATAACATTAGTCTTCCCTGTTCTCTCATGCATATAACCTGTCTTACCTGTTCTCTCATACATATAACATTAGTCTTACCTGTTCTCTCATACATATAACCTGTCTTACCTGTTCTCTCATACATATTACATAAGTCTTACCTGTTCTCTCATACATATAACCTGAGTCTCACCTGTTCTCTTATACATAAATAACCTTAGTCTCACCTGTTCTCTCATACATATAACCTAAGCTTTACCTATTCTCTTCTATTTATATCATCTTAGTCTCACATGTTCTCTCATACATATAGCCATAGTCTCACCCGTTCTCTCATACATTTAACCTTAGTCGCACCTGCTCTTTCATACATATAACCTTAGTCTTACATGTTCTCTCATATAAAGCCGGGCCCGATAAGCTCAGTAGGTTACGCGTCTGACTATCAATCCAGGGGTCGTGTGTTCGAATCCCCACCTGGCAACAGTCTCCGTGATGATCGATATACGGCATTGTGTCTCATTATCATTCGTCTCTCACCGCTGATTCAAGTTGGAAAGTTATCATTTACTTGCGAAGATGGTGTGTGCTTGAGTACTGGTTAATCCCAGGAAACAGTGGTTAGGTTAACTGATCATCTGTTTACCCTCGATGGCATAAAAATGATGCTAAATATTCAATCAATCAATCAATCAATCTCTCATATAAATAACCTTAGTCTCACCTGTTCTTTCATACATATAACCTTAGTCTCACCTGTTCTCTCATACATATAACCTCCATCTCACACCTGTTCTCTCATACATATAACCTTAGTTTCACCAGTTCTCTCATACATATAACCTGTGTTACCTGTTCTCTCATACATTTAGACATGGTCTTACCTGTTCTCTCATACATATAACCTATGTTACCTGTTCTTTCATACATATAACCTTAGTCTTACCTTTTCCTCATACATATAACATTAGTCTCACCTGTTTTTTCATACATATAACCTTAGTATCACCTATTCTCTCATACATTTAACCTTAGTCTCACCAGTTCTTTCATAGATATAACCTTAAAGTCTCACCTGTTCTCGTATATATATAACATTTAAGTCTCACCTGTTCTCTAATACACATAACCTTAGTTTCACCTGTAACCTTAGTCTCACCTGTTCTCTCATACATATAACCTTAGTATCACCTGTTCTTTCATACATATAACCTTGGTCTCGCCTTAACACTGATGTAAAAAACCTTGGTCTCACCTAATCACTGACGTAAATAACCTCAGTCTCACCTTATCACTGATGTAAATAACCTCAGTCTCACCTTATCACTGATGTAAATAACCATGTTTCACCTTATCCCTGATGTAAATAACCTTGGTCTCACCTTATCACTGATGTAAATAACCTTGGTCTCATCTTATCACTGATGTAAATAACCTTGGTATCACTTTAACCCTGATGTAAATAATCTTGGTCTCACCTTATCACTGATGTAAATAACCTTGGTCTCATCTTATCACTGATGTAAATAACCTTGGTATCACTTTAACCCTGATGTAAATAACCTTGGTCTCACCTTATCACTGATGTAAAAAACCTTGGTCTCATCTTATCACTGATGTAAATAATCTGTTAACTGGGTATAAATAATCTCAGTCTCACCTGTTCGCTTCTTAAAACTTGAACTCATCAAGGCGGCTTTTATCAAATTTTTAGTATCTTCCGATATTGTTTTATTTTTATCCTCTTTTTTCAGTGGTTCCTGGTTTTCCTTAGTTTTCATTACTGTATCTCTGGCCGACATGGGCTGTTTCCCGTCTGTTGATTTTGCACTCAACATTTCTATATCAGTTGATTCTGTTTTCAACAAATTTCCAATATCCACACGGACATTTGATTCATTCTTGGCACTCAGTGGTTTCTTGAAGACATCATCATCATCCGACTTTGTAATAATGATCTGCTGTGGTGATGCTGGCTCCTTCTTCACAACCTGCTCAGCAGAAGTGTCAATAGTAATATTTCCGGGAGATTTTTCAGAAGTTACCTCGCTTTTAACCAAAGATTCTGAGAGAGATGTCTCTTGAGATTTTGACAGTTTAAATATATTAGGAGGTTGTACATCCGGAGACTTTGGTACAGCTCTGAGGAAGGCACTGAAGCTAAGTGTTGGTGTTCTGGGTTTGTGGTATTCCATCACCTCAGTATGTATAGTTTCTCGAAGTTGCGAAAGGTTCAAGTCCTACAGGCAACAAAGTAAAAATTCTATTATAACAAAGTCATTTTGTCATTTGTTTGAGAAGTTTTGCTTGATATTGCACAAAAATATAATTTTACAAAATAAAATCATAATACAATATTATAATATAAGCTGAGGTATAAGTCAATTATTACACAAGTTTTAGACACTGTTACAAAAGAACAGATAATTACAAAAACAACTACAGTAATTTTACGTTGGTTTAAAAACCATGGGACCGTCAATCCAGGGGTCGTGAGTTTGAATCGCCGCCCAGCCACGGTCTCCATGGTGAAGTAGCGTCTCATTATCATTTGTCTCTCACCGTTGATTCAAATGGGAAGTTATCAGTTACTTGTGGAGAAGGGGTCTGCTCGAGTACTGGTTAACCTTCCAGGATCCAAAAAAAACAGTAGTTAGATTAACTGCTCATCTGTTAGCCTTCGATGGCATAAAAATGATGCTAAATATTCAATCAATTATTTAATATTTTACTGTTGAAATTGTGCATTTTAAAAGATATATGTTGCTGTTGACATCTGTTTTCCATATACATGCATCATAAATCAAATACCTATTATCTTAATGTGTGTTTTGTAGATATCCTTCTACAAAATTTGCATTCTGCATTGTTATTACCTCATTATTAAATGTGAAATATTGTAATGCTGTTCAGGCGGGACTCCATCGGTTCATATCAATATAGCATGTGATCTAAAACCAGGGTTTTCCATGTCCCTCAAATCTTGTGGTTTTGCCACAAGTTTTAAAAAAATGTCTCTTGAAATGCTCCAATCTGCCTATAAAGTATAATTATATAGGGGACAAATGACCCCCAATTTCAAAGTGTCAGGGAAATCACTGTACAACTATTGTGGTGCCAATATTACTTTCTGCATAATTATTTCTCCCATTTCTACTCATATAAATTATAAGATACAGGTTTTCCCCATGGAGGAAATCTCTTATCTTCTATGTTACGTGACAGTTTTCTCATATGACCTTATGAAAATCTGGGACTAAATCAATTTTTGTAATCTATTTCCTTATCGACTTAACATAATCATATATACTTTCATTTTCACGTCTACGAAAATATTTTTAAAACATAATTTTGTTGTAGGAAACCATTTAGTACAAAAGAAATAGATGCTACAGCAAAATAATGATGTCAATGTATATATTTATGACGTCTTGCTTACCTACAAGAACAGGGTCATGGTAAAAATTATATTTGAAGTGAATTATTTAAACAATGTGCGGAGAAATTAACAGTTGTAGTGTCCATTTTTTTCACATATATGTGAAATTTTGCACATTTAATAAGCATTTAAAAAGTAGAATATTTTTCTAATGAAGACTATTATTGAGGATCTTTCATTTGACTGAGATGAATGGGAGAAAAAAAATCCATCACAGGTTCACCCATGAGGGGTCAAAATTAAAGGGTAATTTTAACCCCACAGGCGAGATATTTCTATCCCACATGGATCAACTCATGATGGTTTCTTATAGTCTCATTGCATATGAAAGATAAAAATGAACTTTATTTCAAAAACAATATTTGTTTCTCCTGATGGTATGGCTGAACCTCCGTGTGCGTCCTGTACATATTCTTTACAAAATGATCTGAAGAATGTTGAGACCGGTACAACTACTCAAACATTGCAGTCAAGACAATAATAATTATAATAATATAGTAATTAGTATCAATTAACAAATTAATCAAATAATTAATTATTTTAATTTTTCTTCAGCAATAAATAAAAAATGTAAAGTATTCTACAAACCTCTTTTTCAAAGTCGAAATTGAACCCTGGGACACATATGGGCTCATCGTCAGGGTCATGATATTTATTCAGGTATGGATGCACTAGTGCCTGTTCTACCGTGATACGATCTTTAGGATGTAATACCAACATTCTACCCAATAAGTTAATTGCCTTTTTGCTAGCTTTTGGGTAAAGTTTTGTCCATGGCACAGGTTCTTTACGTCCCATTTCTGTAAATACGTAAGAATACTGTTTTTAAAATTGTTTTTATAGCTTCTGGCAAGTACAGAAATAGCAAAAAAAATCATTCACTTGCATTTTCACACTTCTTTTTGAGAAACTTGTATTTAGTGTCTTCCTCAAGTAAAAATAATGTTTTTCTCCATAGTGACCTTCAAAGTTCTTCATATCGCCAAAGAGATAGCAAATGCAGTCAGCACCTCAAATTGTGTAACAATGCTATAATGCATTACCCAATTCTGTAAAGTGCACTGCTGTGTCAGAACTTTGGTCATTATAACTTAAAAATTCAACATTTTCCAAACATGATAAATAATTGTCAAAGTTAAACATGGTGTAACTCAACCTTCCAGTTATACCACCATGTATTGTGGCATGGTGTAACTTAACCTTCCAGTTATATGACCATGTACTGTGGCATGGTGTAACTCAACCGTCCAGTTTTACCACCATGTACTGTGGCATGGTGTAACTCAACCTTCCAGTTATACGACCATGTATTGTGGTATAGTGTAACTCAACCTTCCAGTTATATGACCATGTACTGTGGTATGGTGTTACTTAACCTTCCAGTTATACCACCATGTACTGTGGTATGGTGTAACTCAACCTTCCAGTTATACCACCATGTACTGTGGTATGGTGTAACTCAACCTTCCAGTTATACCACCATGTATTGTGGCATGGTGTAACTCAACCTTCCAGTTATACCACCATATACTTTGGTATGGTGTAACTCAACCTTCCAGTTATACCACCATGTACTGTGGCATGGTGTAACTCAACCTTCCAGTTATACAACCATGTACTGTGGCATGGTGTAACTTAACCTTCCAGTTATATGACCATGTACTGTGGCATGGTGTAACTCAACTGTCAAGTTATACCACCATGTACTGTGGCATGGTGTAACTTAACCTTCCAGTTATACCACCATGTACTGTGGCATGGCGTAACTCAACCTTCTAGTTATACAACCATGTATTGTGGTATGGTGTAACTCAACCTTCCAGTTATATGACCATGAAAACTATTATAACAACACAGTATCATAAATAATTGTGCATGTCTCAATTAATGCATACCTCTGTGAAAGTAAATGATATCTATTTTTGTGTATATCATATATCCACAGGGATGACAAATTTTTTTAAAGACCATCTTGTCTTCATTCCATCCCATGGGCTAGCATTTACTCAAATAACCCAGACAGAGAATTCAATACTTTATGTGTACATGCTCAAATGTATCATATGTACATACCTTGAAAGAAGTTTTTGATGATGGGAGATTGACACAACTGCAGCAGATCACTGTTTGGAGACCCAACGATGCCAATAATCAACTTGATCTGGGAGATGGAGTCTTTTCCTATAAACAAGAAATGAGAAGAGAAGTTGTACTGAAGCCTGTTTGTCAGGTATGTGACTGAAACTAAAAGTAAAATTAAATCAAGTAAATGTGAAAATATTGCTTACAGTTACAGCAATATACAAGTACTTTAGTTACTTGTCAATATCTCTGTAAGCTTACATGTACACAGAGTGGTACAACCAAAGTTTTCTCAAATTAAGTTTTAAGTGACAAGTTCATCATTCACATATATAGTACTATGTGTATGTAAATTACAGCAGTGTGAAGCTGTTGACTACTCATTCTCCAGTCGGACACTATCATACTTCAGTATTGCTTTTATTTGCCGATATTCATCAACTTTAATAATAATTAACTGATGTACAGTTTTCACATTTCCAAGTTTTTTATTTAGAAAAGAAATTCCTAATGTTTGTTATATTGTTACTTAGCATGTGTATTGTGTATTCAACTGAACAAACATTTGACTGATGAAGTTTAACATTAAACATTAACTATCCCTCCAGACACAATGATGCTGTCTTACAGTAACAATGCTTTAATTAATGCCCTGATTTGGTATGAATGTAGTATACCTAAAGGAAAGCATTAATTTAGAAATGTCTCAATATCAATGAAATACAGCAAAACCAACTAAATGATAAAAGATAAAACAGTGGTGTTTTTTTAATATTTTGTTTTTAAATGGATTCCCTCGATAAATTATTTTACAAAATTTAATCACAAATAAAATGAATCATGAACATCATTTTACTAGCATGCCAATTACTGAGTGTTGTTATATGAATTATATGTATGCACTGTAGTATATTTACCTGGAAAAAGATGTTTACGACCCAACATCTCAGCAAAGATACAGCCAACCGACCACATATCTACTGCAGCACCGTACTCAATCAGGGACAGCATAATCTCTGGTGCCCGGTACCAGCGGGTCGCCACATACTGAGTCATAAAGTAGTTGGGCTCCAAGGGTGAGGAAGAGAGACCCCTTGCCATACCTGAAGGAAAGATATGGGTTAAATATACAATCAACATATACATTTTAATTGTCTATTACACTACAAATAAAATATACAATTAAACTGACATTTGGAGTCCTTTGTGACTGAGTGGTCTAAGACGACATCTCAATATCACTTACCTTTCACCTCTAAGGTCATAGGTTCGAGTCCCACTCGCTCAAAAAGAAAGCTTGCCCATTACTTGTGGAAGGATGGTGATTCTACTCAGATTCATTCCGAGGTCTTCCTCCACCAAAAAAACTGGATATGCCATATATAACCTGAAATGTGTTGAAAATGGTGTTAAACCTCATTAAAATTTTCATACATGTAATGGCATCATTCTATTATCAAAAAAAGAAGATAAAAATAAAGAATTCTGCAGAATATTTTCGACAGGGGAAAAAGCTATTTGATGGCATTGAATTAAAGCACTATAAAAGTCAAGAATGCAATACATATATAAAATATTATAATATGTATCATAGATAAAACAAAAATAATGTATAATGCTTACATACCTACCTTAATATTTTTGAGAATGTTACAAGAACACACACATTTTATGGGGGCCTTAGACTTAAAATGATAAAGTAACAGAGGTAAAAGTCCTTTTTTAAAAGAAAACATATATTAAATTTACCAAAGTCACCAATCCTCAACTGACAGTCTTCATTCACAAGAAGGTTACTTGGTTTTAGATCCCGATGTATGACATGGGCGGAGTGTATGTACTTCAACCCACGCAGTATCTGGTATAGGAAATATCGCACATGCTCCTCTGTAAGTTCTTGTTTGGAGTAAATGATCTTGTGCAGGTCACTCTCCATCAAGTCAAACACCACATATACATCTCGGAAATCATTAAAATTTTCTTTTGGTTTTAAAATTTCGCGGATATGTATGATGTTATCATGCTTAAAGTGTTTTAAGATTTTTATTTCACGGTATGTTCTTTTAGCAACATCTTTGACATCAAAAACATTTGGAATCTTTTTTATGGCAACTTTATCATTAGTTTTCTTGTGGATAGCAGAACAAACAACGCCATATGCACCAATGCCGATGTTTTCCAGAGGTTTATACTGTGTTATATCTAAGTCAAACTTTACATCTAAAGCCCGTTTCTTCAGATGTGCAATATTCTTCAGGAAGTTTTCATCTTTCTTCTTACTGTCTGCCATCTTGCCAACAATATATTCTGAAACAAAATTATCAAATTTTTTTTTCTGTGACAATTTACATAAAATTTATTTCCTCGGCATTCTATGAGGAAAACTAAATGTTTCAATTTCAAAATGGCTGAAAAAGAACCCTCATTGATTCATTTAGGTATTACCAGTTTATTAATCTACAAGCATTGACAGACTACATGTACTTTGAGCATGACAAAAAAATTAAATACCAACGAAATGATTGTGGATAAAATTTTATTACATCCGAACTGCATAGCATTTACATGTATCTTAAACAAAGACCTACCTTTTTATCTAGATCTATATGTTACCCAATAGTTTCTATTGAGTGTGCACATTTAGCTAATACATCTATTGAAAGTTAAATTCGAAATCTTTAAATTAGTGCATTGATTAGGTTAAATACGGTAACTGCATTAAAATTCCATCCGATCAGTACATAAAATATGCGTGTCACTATCAGAGGTCATGTTTACTTGTGTGTATTTTATTTACATCACTGTGGAAAGAACTTAAAATAGACCATTTCCTAGAACAATATGTCAATAACAATAGTAGATGACCCATTTTATGTCAGCGCGACATATTTCTCCAGCATTGTTTCAAGTAGATGTTTTTAAAAAGAAAATATACATGCGAATAAATACAATAAAGATGAAAAAGTAGCCTATTAATTGACACCTCTCCCCAGGATTAACCCATGTTGCAAGAAGCATTTATAACCGCATGTGTAGGTGCAGGCAGAGACTTAATACTGGTATAGGTCAGCAATTAAAATGCATTATGTAATAGAAATACTCGAATTCAAAGGTAGCAATAAAACAACGAAAATTAATAATTTCACAGTATATTGAACACATTTGTTACAAGCAAGCTAAGCCTTTAAAATTCATTAAAAACATGTAAAATAAAAAATAAAGTGTAAGATGACAATTGGTATATTAGAGACCTGTAAGTTTAACCCAAAATAATAACAAGAGTTGTCAACAAAGCTCACTGATGGGATAAAACTCACCACCCATGCAAAGATTGAGATTGGAGGCAAACACCAAAACTTTAACGCAACTAAACGCCATAACTCTGCCAAATGCAAAACAGAGTTATGGTTCTTGTCTAGAGCTGTGTGTTCCATTGATGATGGTGAACACACATGCAAAGTTTCATTCATATCCAATGAGTTGTTGCATAGATATCTTACCTGATAAAAAACTTTAACCTGATATATAAGTCGAAAAAGGGTCATAACTCTGCCAAAATGCAAAGCAGAGTTATGGTTCTTGTGTGTTCCATTGATGATGGTGAACACACATGCAAAGTTTCATTCATATCCAATGAGTGGTTGTGGTTGCATAGATTAGATGTTAAACTCAAACGCTAAAGTTTAACCTGGATGTCTACAGACGACGACTCAGGGGTCATAGTAACAGCTCTCCTTGTCCTCTCAAAACAGTACTCAGACCATGTGTTGTAGGGCAACAAAACGATTCGATCCGCCAACATTATTTACAGATATTAATATAATATTACAATAATAGTTTTATCCAGTCTTTTATCCCCAAAGGTAAGAAAAATCCCTTTCAAACTGTTTTTCATTTTTGAGATATTTTTTTACTCAATGAGAAAAACATGATTTTTTTTACTGGGAAGTAGCCGAATTTCGGCCAAACTGGTATCCGAAAATGAATCATAATCCGAGTACTATGACGTTTCAAGAATCGATCATTGTCGACTATCCATTAAATTAATTTCCATTCCAATAATGTTCAAGGAAGGATTAATTGTATGTTTTTAAGTCTTACCTTAATGTCTACTGAAATGTTATTTCAAATGGTTAAAAATTGACACCGCTTCGAACAAAACTAAGTTGTTTGAGTAAAATTCCAAAAATAGAAAACACCGGAAGTCTTGCTCATCGATACGCTGACGCTTGGAAATAGTGCGGGAAATTTGACAATTGGATCTGTCCTTTTAACTATTTATTTATAAAAATAATTTTATCTAATTGGTCTAAATAGACATGGTATGCATACACACCACTTATTGTACTTGATTGGTTGAATTAGAAATCGCAGTGTACATAGGCGATTAAATCTGTTTATTTCATAAATATCGTTGGTTTTCGCGGATTCATGTTCACTTGGCAATCATATGAAGTTTTTTTTCTGATGTTAACTTTCGGTTTTTATCTCAGCTAGTCCACCAGTAAAATACTCTTTCCTTGTTTTGAGCTGATGTACCAATTTTAATAAACTGGAAATGGTACGGCACAGAGCAGCTCACTGGACAACAAACACTTGCTTCAGATTGTTAGATATACTTTAAAAACTGGGTGAAAAACTTGCAGAACATAGATAAGATCTATGCCAGATTATGTCTGTTTTTTAAAAAAGTACATGTGCTTGTTGCCATTCAGATGCCACCACATATTGAGCATCCTAGAATGTCCCATAAGTGTCGTAATCTGACCTATAGACACCGCCACACGACTGTTGACTACTATAAATACAGTTTCTCTCTATTTGGTTGTGGATCAGATTACCACCAGACATTTTTATGTTTTGAAGGTGTACCATTGCCTTCGAAAAAGCTGCCTGTCACAGCATCTTTTTACTTGCTTCACGTCACAGCATTATTTTTCATTTCATTATTTTATTACAAATAAAACATTTTAAAGAGAAGTAAATGACTTATGCATACATGAATCCAATGGCCAGCCTTATGTAGTATGCATGGTGCATGCAGTAACGCTGTGGCATACACTATTATAGAAAAATGAATTGTGCTTCACTGTCGTAGCCTTGTAGAATGAAACAAAAAAATTGATTGCCGCTCAATAGCTTGCAAACGGGACTGCTGTTGATAATGGTATTAAGTACTGGGAATTTTGCTATTTAAACGCCTTTTCCTCAAGCAAGTCCAATAACAATCGGTAAAGGAATAAAAGAGTTACCTGGATTTAACAGTATTTTGTTGATGTTTTTTGCTGCAGGTCGTAACCAAAAATCACGTGATGGATGACGTAGTATAGCCACACCTGATATTGTAATGGGGCAAATATTCCAGAATTCATTGTTGATTCTAAGCCAAGCTTGTTCATTCAATTTAGTGACAAAAAAAAGTTTGTAGTGAATGTTCCCATCTTACAAAGCGTTGGTCTGTGCTCAAGTCTGCTGAATTCCATCACGGTCATTTAGTCTACAGCCATAGCAAAGACATGTATAAAGTAGACTTTAAACAGTTTTTTATACTTCCTTAACATTAGTATTTGTTTTAAGATTAAAGTATACAACTATGAATGTGGGATTGACACTTGTGATGTGTTACTATGCCTTACATATCAAGTTAAAGTTTCTAATGTTTACAATGTTTCTTATTCAATCTCACAAATAAAATTAATTATGTTTTTTTTTTACACAAGTTTCTAATGTTTACAATGTTTCTTATTCAATCTCACAAACAAAATTATTTTTTTTTTTTTTTACACAAGTTTCTAATGTTTACAATGTTTCTTATTCACTCTCACAAACAAAATTAATTATGTTTTTTTTTACACAAGTTTCTAATGTTTACAATGTTTCTTATTCAATCTCACAAACAAAATTAATTATGTTTTTTTTTTTACACAAGTTTCTAATGTTTACAATGTTTCTTATTCAATCTCACAAACAAAATTAATTATTTTTTTTTTTTACACCAGTACATTTGTTTTGACTGTTTGAAAGCCAGAGGTAACAAAGTCCCGCCTCATGACATGATGAATAACCAACGGAAACCAAATGTCATTCATGAAAGTTTTCGTTGCAAAACATTAATTTTGAACGTCTCATTGATGGTGCGGATTACGTTATATATATTATTAATTTTCAAAAATTTATTTTGATATTTTTATAAACCTAATAATTAATTTTCAAAAGTTATTGCTAAGATATGATCATTGCAATCATTTTGAGTTTATGTAAGTATTCTGGGAGCAGCGAGCTAAATCAATTGATATAAACAAATATACACTGTAGTAATATTATTACTATGGTTATTTAATTGACAGCAGAATAGGGGAACAGCCAAGCATTTGAATCAGCTAATCAGGTGTCAGAATATGTAAAAGCAAGTTCAGAGAGAGATGAGATAAGTCACGTACACAATTTCCTAAATGTCCACAGCGTTTTGAAATGATGTTAAACAGAGTTTGCTGTACAAGGAATACAAGTGTGGATATGGAAAAAACTCCATGAAATATTTCTCAAATAAAACAAGAAATCACCAAGAAGTAAAATACAACTTATTCAAACTGCTTTACTTGAAATTGATTGATAAATGTGCAATCATTTATTTACAGGATGATATAATATAGAATTACTTTCTGGTGGTCTACTATTTAGCTGTTGTGCTGTGTAAAAGTGAAGTCCTTATTTTGTACGATAAGTGTTTTTTCACCATTTTGGGAAGAGGACCCATATCCTTTGAATTGGGAATATTAGCGTAGTTTTCATTAACATTGGAAAAACTTTTACATTAAATATATTTGTTCAACTTCATAAAAATGTGTACACATGCTTCTCTGGCCATTTAATTAAAGAATCAATGTCATATTCTCTTCAATATGGGGACAACTTTGTTTATTTTATCAAGGAATTATGGCAAGCTTCAATTAACAATTATTGAAGCTTTCAATTGGGAATTTTTACCACTCAATTGGGGGAAAAAAGATACTATTTGCCATTGGGATTATATGACTCAATAACGACTATAAAAATGGGTGAAAAGAACCACTGGCATATAAACAGATATGAAAACATCACCACAAAGAGAAGAAACTATGAACATACTTTGGACTTCCAAATAGTATTGCTGTTCTTCACAACAAAGAGTCACATTTAAGTTTATTTTAAAGGAAACAAACCATTTTAGTATTGTTACCTAGCTCTCTTTTAATGTGAATGTATGCTCAATAATAAAGTTAACAATGTGTTTTTCTCAGCACTACATTTTACTTGTATTTATATTCTTTCTTTTTTCACTTTAGTCGAAAAGGAAAGGACTGAGTGTGGAAGAAAAGAGAACCAGAATGATGGAGTTCTTCTTCGAAAAAGTATTGTTTATAAATGTTATAAAGTTTGTTTTTTAAATTATACTATAAATGACCTTATATTACATTATTGATATGCTTCTTCAGAATAAGCATTCAAGTTATTTCAGCACATTTTTGTGAAGTACTTAAAATCTGTTATCTTCAACGTGTTTGACGTTCTTGATTCCTTCATTTTCACATTTCTGCCTTAATTTTGGTTGGATACTGTTGCATCATTTTGTTGTATCCTATGGTTTGAGGAAGAATTCTTTTTACTGACTTTTCTTTTAATTAAATATTAATTTTGAGTATTCATCATTATAAATTTTTATCCTCCTGTCGAAGGTAATTTGGTCTTTGCCTGTGAATCCCTCCGTAACACTTTTGTCCGGAGCATAACTACAGAACTATTCAAGCAATTTTGTTGAATCTTCACACAATGACAGGAAGTGCAGTGTATAAAAACCATGTCTCTACCGTGCTTATTTTTTTAATTAACTCCCCTTTATTAAATTTATTTGTCTCGAGCATAACTCAAAACTATTCAAGGGATTTTGTTAAATCTTCACACAATGACAGGGCTCCTGAGGGGAAGTGCAGTATACAAGAACCGTAACTCTGCCTTGCTTCCTTTTTGAATTATCTCCCTTTTAACATTTACGCTTTTGTCTGGAGCATAACTTCAAAATTATTCAAGGGACTTGTATCTTCACACAATGATTGAGAAGAAGTGTAGTGTACAAGAACCATATTTTTAAACTTTACCTTGCTTACTTTTTGAATTAGCTCCCTTTAGTAAATTTACTTGTCCTCGGCATAACTCTTAAAGTGCTCAATGGAATATTCAAACTGCATATAAAGACAGAGGACATTAAGAAGAAGTGCAGTGTCTAAGAATCGTAACTATAGCTTGCCTCAATTTTTAGCACTTTCAGTATACTTGTCATAAAGATTACCCGATAACTATTCAACAGATTTGGTTCATATTTCACACAATGATAAGAGGACATTGAGAGGAAGTGCAGTGTCCAAGAACTATAGCTCTACCTTGCCCATTTTTTAATTATCTTCCTTTATTATATTTTATTATGCTTGTCTGGAACATTTCTCAAAAAGTGTTCAAGGAATAAAGTGTTCAAGGGATTTAGTTCACACAATCATTGATGGCATTGAGAGGAAGTGCATTGTGCAAGAACCATAACTTTTTCTTCTGTCTTTACATAATTTTTCCCTTTGTTACTATATTTTATTATGCCAGGCCAGAACATAACTCAGAAAGTGTTTGAGGGATTTAGTTGATATTTCACACAGTAACAGAGGACATTGAGAGGGAGTGCAATGTGCTTGAGCATAACTCTTTCTTCTGTCTTCACAGAATTAGTCCCTTTTATTATTTTCCCTTGTTTGGAGTATACCTTGAAAAGTTTTAAAGTGAATGCTTTGAAACTGCATACAATGATAGAGAGCATTGACAGGAAGTGGACAGTACAAAGAGTTTCTTCAGCAGGGGGATTGGCCATGTCCAACATGGCTCTTGTTATTATTACACCGCACAGTCCCAATGTTGACTCCTACCTATCAATGAAACCTTCAAGAAAGTGTTTATTTCCCTGTGCACTGTGATGGATAATTGACAAGTGCCAAGAAATTGACTTAAAAAAAAACAGTTTTAAATAAATGAAATAAAATACAGAAAAATGATTTAATACTTCAATAGTTTTGGTTAAGGAAAAATAATTTTTTTATATAAAACAACAGGGAATGATATTAACAAAGTTCTTTTCCTGAAAATTTATATGTATTGTGCATTAATTTGAAAAAAAGTTATACCCAAAACACATTGTTAAACTTGAGCAATTTTTATGGTGAGCATGGCTATTCCATACCATAACCAAGTACAATGTTACTTCAGCTTGCCTATTCCATACCATTACCAAGTATAGTGTTACATTCAACTTGACTATTCCATACCATTACCAAGTGTAAGGCTACATTCAGCTTAGTTATCCAATACCATTACCAAGTATAAGGCTATATTCATCTTGGTTATTCCATACAATTACCATTACAAAGTATATAATGGTACATTCAGCTTGACTATTCCGTACCATTAACAAGTATAATGTTACATTCAACTTGGCTATTCCATACCATTACCAAGTATAATGCTACATTCAGCTTGGCTATTCCATACCATTACTAAGTATAATGTTACATTCAGCTTGACAATTCCATACCATTACTAAGTATATTGTTACATTCAGCTTGGTTATTCCATACCATGACCTTGAGTATATTGTTACCAGTGCCCCAGATAAGCTTTTCTATAAATGATTAGTTTATTCCTTAAATTTGTATGCAATGCTTTTTTTCAAAATGTTAAGGGTAAAAATGAACAATTTAATCAAAATTGCTACATTAATTTTACCACTGGCTTTAAATTTCAGTGCTTAAATACCCACAAATAGAGCTTATCTAGAGCACTTTGTTACATTCAGCTTAGTTATTCCATTCCCTTACCAAGTATAATGTTTTGTTTGCTACAGAAAGACTTCTTCCAGCTGAAGGAACTGGAGCGCCAGTGTCAGAAAGAGAAAGGTATTACGTCCATGTCTGTGAAGGAAATATTGACGAGTCTCGTAGATGACGGAATGGTGGACACAGACAAGATTGGCACATCAGTTTACTTCTGGGCCTTCCCCAGTAAGGCCAGTCAGAACGTAAGTTGTTATGTACTTGCATGCCCAGTCAGAACGTAAGTTGCTATGTACTAGCATGCCCAGTCAGAACGTAAGTTGTTATGTACTTGCATGCCCAGTCAGAACTTAAGTTGCTATGTACTAGCATGCCCAGTTAGAACATAAGTTGTTATGTACTTGCATGCCCAGTCAGAACTTAAGTTGCTATGTACTAGCATGCCCAGTTAGATCATCAGTTTTTATGTACTTGCATGGCCAGTCAGATCATAAGTTGTTATGTACTTGCATGGCCAGTCAGAACGTAAGTTGTTATGTACTTGCATGGCCAGTCAGAACATCAGTTGTTATGTACTTGCATGGCCAGTCAGAACGTAAGTTGCTATGTACTTGCATGCCCAATCAGAACGTAAGTTGCTATGTACTTGCATGTCCAGTCAGATCATCAGTTATTATGTACTTGCATGGCTAGTCAGAACGTAAGTTGTTATGTATTTTCATGCCCAGTCAGAACAGAAGTTGCTATGTACTTGCATGGCCAGTCAGAACGTAAGTTGTTATGTACTTGCATGCCCAGTTAGAATGTAAGTTGCTATGTACTTGCATGGCCAGTCAGAACGTAAGTTGTTATGTACTTCCATGGCCAGTCAGAACGTAAGTTGTTATGTACTTCCATGGCCAGTCAGAACGTAAGTTGTTATGTACTTGCATGCCCAGTCAGAACGTAAGTTGTTATATACTTGCATGGCCAGTCAGAACGTAAGTTGCTATGTACTTGCATGCCCAGTCAGATCATCAGTTGTTATGTACTTGCATGCCCAGTCAGAACGTAAGTTGTTATGAACTTGCATGCCCAGTCAGAACGTAAGTTGCTATGTACTTGCATGCCCAGTTAGAATGTAAGTTGCTATGTACTTGCATGGCCAGTCAGAACGTAAGTTGTTATGTACTTGCATGCCCAGTCAGAACGTAAGTTGTTATGTACTTGCATGCCCAGTCAGAACGTTAGTTGTTATGTACTTGCATGGCCAGTCAGAATGTAAGTTGTTATGTACTTGCATGCCTAGTCAGAATGTAAGTTGCTATGTACTTGCATGGCCAGTCAGATCATCAGTTGTTATGTACTTGCATGGCCAGTCAGAACGTAAATTGTTATGTACTTGCATGCCCAGTCAGAACATAAGTTGCTATGTACTTGCATGCCCAGTCAGAACATAAGTTGTTATGTACTTGCATGCCCAGTTAGAATGTAAGTTGCTATGTACTTGCATGGCCAGTCAGAACGTAAGTTGTTATGTACTTGCATGCCCAGTCAGAACGTAAGTTGTTATGTACTTGCATGCCCAGTCAGATCATAAGTTGCTATGTACTTGCATGCCCAGTCAGATCATCAGTTGTTATGTACTTGCATGGCCAGTCAGAACGTAAGTTGTTATGTATTTGCATGCCCAGTCAGAACAGAAGTTGCTATGTAGTTGCATGCCCAGTCAGAACATAAGTTGCTATGTACTTGCATGGCCAGTAAGAATGTAAGCTGCTATGTACTTGCATGGCCAGTCAGAACGTAAGTTGTTATGTACTTACATGCCCAGTTAGAATGTAAGTTGCTATGTACTTGCATGGCCAGTCAGAACGTAAGTTGTTATGTACTTTCATGCCCAGTCAGAATGTAAGTTGTTATGTACTTGTATGGCCAGTCAGAACGTAAGTTGCTATGTACTTGCATGCCCAGTCAGATCATAAGTTGCTATGTACTTGCATGCCCAGTCAGAACGTAAGTTGCTTTGTACTTGTATGGCCAGTCAGAACGTAAGTTGTTATGTAGTTGCATGCCCAGTCAGAACATAAGTCGCTATGTACTTGCAAGCCCAGTCAGAAAGTAAGTTGCTATCAGTTACAATCATTTAACCTAACCGCTCTTTCCTGAATTCAGGGGTCATGAGGTTGATTTCCCTCCTGACCATGAACAAGACCAGGTAGCATACTGATTATGTGCAATAATAATTATTTTGTAAGGGTAGTCAAAACATGTCTAAGTTAGATGAGTCTTATATCATTGTACCTATTTTAACTATGTTATATTAATGGATAAGTGGAGCAAATGAGAGCCAGCAGCTGTATGGATGCCTGTCAAAGAATGCCTTTCTAAGAAAATATAAGATAAGATCACTATTTTGTGTTTTAGAGAAAGAGGAAGATAGAAGATTTTAAGCTTAAGGTGGAGGACAGTGACAACAGAATACAGGCACTCACCCAGTCTGTCACGAGGGCTAAAGTGGGGAAGGAAGAATCGGTATTTGTAGTATAAATATTTATTTAAGCCAGTGGTGAAATGTATCGTCAGGGAGATTGACCCTAGTTTTAATGTATTACTTTTACATGTGAAACTATTTCCTATAACTTTAGACATATAACTCTCAGGACCCCCTGATCCCATGTCTGATGCTTCACAACTAAAACATGTGGCCTTCATGACATATTTACCTGTGCAGACCTGGTGGGGGGTGAAACCCAGGACCCTCTGATCCTATGTCTGATGCTTAACCACTAGAACATGTGGCCTTTATGACATATTTACCTGTGCAGACCTGGTGGGGGATCAAACCAAGGACCCTCTGATTCTATGTCTGATGCTTCACCACTAGAACATGTGGCCTTCATGACATATTTACCTGTGCAGACCTGGTGGGGGGTGAAACCCAGGACCCTCTGATCCTATGTCTGATGCTTCACCACTAGAACATGTGGTCTGTATGACATATTTACCTGTGCAGACCTGGTGGGGGATAAAACCCAGGACCCCCTGATCCCATGTCTGATGCTTCACAACTAAAACATGTGGCCTTCATGACATATTTACCTGTGCAGACCTGGTCAGGGATCAAACCCAGGACCCTCTGATCCTATGTCTGATGCTTCACCACTCAAACATGTGGCCTTCATGACATATTTACCTGTGCAGACCTGGTGGGGGATGAAACCCAGGACCATCTGATCCTATGCCTGATGCTTCACCACTAGAACATGTGGCCTTCTTGACATATATACCTGTGTAGACCTGTCGGGGGATGAAACCCAGGATCCTCTGATCCTATGTCTGATGTTTCACCACTAGAACATGTGGACTTCATGACATATTCACCTGTGCAGACCAGATCGGGGATCAAACCCAGGACCCTCTGATTCTATGTCTGATGCTTCACCACTAGAACATGTGGCCTTCATGACATATTCACCTGTGCAGACCTGGTAGAGGATCAAACCAAGGACCCTCTGATTCTATGTCTGATGCTTCACCACTAGAACATGTGGTCTGCATGACATATTTACCTGCGCAGTCCTGGTTGGGGATGAAAAACCCAGGACCCTCTGATTTATGTCTTTATGCTTCACCACTAAACATGTAGTCTGCATGACATATTTACCTGTGCAGACCTGGTGGGTAATGAAACCCAGGACTCCCTGATCCTATGTCTGATGTTTCACCACTAGAACATGTGGCCTTCATGACATATTTACCTGTGCAGACCTGGTCGGGGATCAAACCCAGGACCTTCGGATCCTATGCCTGATGCTTCACCACTAGAACATGTGACCTTCATGACATATTTACCTGTGCAGACCTGGTGGGTAATGAAACCCAGGACACCCTGATCCTATGTCTGATGCTTCACCACTAGAACATGTGGACTTCATGACATATTTACCTGTGCAGACCTGGTGGGTAATGAAACCCAGGACACCCTGATCCTATGTCTGATGCTTCACCCCTAGAACATGTGGCTTTCATGAGATATTTACCTGTGCAGACCTGGTCGGGGATCAAACCCAGGACCCTCTGATCCTATGTCTGATGCCTCACTACTAGAACATGTGGTCTGTATGACATATTTACCTGTGCAGACCTGATCAGGGATCAAACCCAGGACCCTCTGATCTTATGTCTGATGCTTCACCACTAGAACATGTGGCCTTCATGATATATTTACCTGTGCAGAGCTGGTCGGGGATCAAACCCAGGACACTCTGATCCTATGTCTGATGTTTCACCACTAGAACATGTGGCCTTCATGACATATTAACCTGTGCAGACCTGATTGGGGATCAAACCCAGGACCCTCTGATCCTATGTCTGATGCTTCACCACTAGAACATGTGGCCTTCATGACATATTAACCTGTGCAGACCTGATTGGGGATCAAACCCAGGACACTCTGATCCTATGTCTGATGCTTCACCACTAGATCATGTGGTCTTCATGACATATTTACCTGTGCAGACCTTGTGGGGGATGAAACCCAGGACCCTCTGATCCTATGTCTGATGCTTCTCCACTAGAACATGTGGCCTTCATGACATATTTACCTGTGCAGACCTGGTGGGGGATGAAACCCAGGACCCTCTGATTCTATGTCTGATGCTTCATCACTAGAACAAATGGCCTTCATGACATTTACCTGTGCAGACCTGGTTGAGGATCAAACCCAGGACCCCCTGATCCTATGTCTGACGCTTCACCACTAGAACATGTGGCCTTCATGACATATTTACCTTTGCAGACCAGATTGGGGATCAAACCTAGGAACTCTGATCCTTTGTCTGATGCTTCACCACTAAAACATGTGGTCTACATGATGTTTTTACCTGTGCAGACCTGGTGGGGGATGAAACCCAGGACTGCCTGATCCTATTTCTGATGCTTCACCACTAGAACATGTGGCCATCATGACATATTTACCTGTGCAGACCTGGTTGGGGATCAAACCCAGGACCCTCTGATCCTATGTCTGATGTTTCACCTCTAGAACATGTGGACTTCATGACATATTGACCCATGCAGATCTTGTGGGAGATGAAACCCCGGACCTTATGATCCTATGTCTGATGCTTCACCACTAGAACATGTGGTCTGCATGACATATTTACCTGTGTAGACCTGGTCAGGGATCAAACCCAGGAGCCTCGGATCCTATGCCTGATGCTTTACCACTACAACATGTGACCTTCATGACATATTTACCTGTGCAGACATAGTTGGTGATCAAACCTAGGACCCTCTGATCCTATATCTGATGCTTCACCACTAGAACATGTGGTCTGCATGACATTTTTACCTGTACAGACCTAGTGGGGGATGAAATCCAAGATGCTCTGATCCTATGTCTGATGCTTCACCACTAGAACATGTTGTCTGCATGACATTTACCTGTGCAGACCTGGTCGGGGATCAGACCCAAGACCCTCTGATCCTACGTCTGGTGCTTCACCACTAGAAGATGTGGTCTGCATGACATTTACCTGTGCAGACCTCGTCGGGGATCAGACCCAAGACCCTCTGATCCTACGTCTGGTGCTTCACCACTAGAAGATGCGGTCTGCATTACATATTTACCTGTACAGACCTGGTTGGGAATCAAACCCATTTGCCTCCATATGTCTACAGTGGCAAACATTTGCCTCCATGTGTCTACAGTAGCAAACATTAGCCTCCATATGTCTACAGTGGCAAACAGTTGCCTCCATATGTCTACAGTGGCAAACAGTTGCCTCCATATGTCTACAGTGGCAAGCATTTGCCTCCATATGTCTACAGTGGCAAACAGTTGCCTCCATATGTCTACAGTAGCAAACAGTTGCCTTCATATGTCTACAGTGGCAAACAGTTGCCTCAGTATGTCTACAGTGGCAAACAGTTGCCTCCATATGTCTACAGTGGCTAATATTTGCCTCCTTATATCTACAGTAGCAAACATTTGCCTCCATGACAGTGGCAAACAGTTGCCTCCGTATGTCTACAGTGGCAAACAGTTGCCTCCATATGTCTACAGTAGCAAACAGTTGCCTCCATATGTTTACAGTGGCAAACAGTTGCCTCCGTATGTCTACAGTGGCAAACATTTGCCGCTACAAAAGGTTTGCTGCCATGCAAGGGTATTAATAAGAGGCGCTTCAAAAGTCCCCTTTGTTACTGACCAGTGTAATATACATGAAATTAGTCTGACATGAACTTGTCATAGCCATTATCAGTCATTATCAGCAGGTCTGACTATCAATCCAGGCATTGTTAGTTTGATGCCCCAACCGGCCGTAGTCTCTGTGATTATTGATACACAACATTGTGTTTCACTGTCACTTATTTCTCACCGTTAATCAAGTAGATACATTATCAGTTACTTGTGGAGATGGGCGTTAACTCATTAACCTTTCAGGATCCCAGGAATGAGCAATTAGGTCAACTGATCAACTTTTAGCCCTCAGTGGCATAAAAATGATGCCAAATATTCAAATAAACAAAAGAACACATATGAATGTAACATCCATGCTATATTTGTCTTGGATAATCTCATGACATGTGTTGAACATTGCTGACTTCCTATTTGTGACTTTTTTTTTGCACTCTAATAAGCTGGCTTGGGTGTACTAATGCAAAACGTACACACTAATCAGAGCAGAAAAAAAAAGTAGAAAAATATGGTGTTAAAGAAAGGTGAAACTTGTGAAATATTCACACACATAGATTTGTTCTAAATTTATTTACTTTGCATCAATTGTGAACAGCTTAATAGACAAATCATGCTCAAGGTTTCCTAAGTAGAATCTGTACTAAAGAAATGAGAATATGAACAACACCACGCTGAGCAGTGATATAGGATTAAAACATACTCCACACACAGATTTAGCTTATAAATCAATATACGATTATCACATTCTTTTAACCCTGTAGGATGAAAGAACTGAGATCTTGTCAAGTCTCGCAGAAGTACAGGCAGAGAAACTTAAGCTGGAAGCACAACTAGAGAGATACAAGGAGTGTGACCCTGAGGTCATTGAGGGAGTAAAGCAAGAGACTGTAACAGCCAAGGAGGCAGCAAATAGATGGACAGGTCAGTTATCATCTTGCTGCAATAGTTTTTTAGCTCTGCTAGCCAAAGGCCAGAAGGGCTTATGCGATGACACGTTGTCCGTTGTCCGTTGTCTGTCGTCCGTTAGCAGCACTTTCTCTGAAACCACTAGGCCAATTATAAACTCAAACTTCCCATGGATGTTTCTATTGCATAGGAGACTTTACAGAAGATTTTTTTTTTTTTTTTCGATCTGAAATTCAAGATGGCCGCCATTACTAAAAATAGTCTAAAACTTAAAAAATCTTCTTCTCATGAACCGCCTAACAGATTTTGAAAATGTTTATGTAGTAATGATAACCAACTATAGTCTGTTAGATTTGTTCAAATGGTGTCCCTTGAGTTAAAAATGACCCCGCCCTGAGTGTTCAATTAGGGAAAACAAGTCTTTATGATAAACAACCGATTTGCCTATATTTTCACAGAAGCTTTGTTTGGTCAAGGAGGTTCAGATTTGTAAAAATGATTGGGTTCCAACATCTTAAAGGGGTAAGTAGTGGCCCCAAAAGGGTAAAAATTGGGAATAACAAAAATCGTTTTTCTTACATTCTTAAGAACCGGTAAGTCAGATGTGTTCATATTTGGCATAAATATCCCAATGTGTAGGGGTTATATTGTAGATAAGAACTTAGGGGTTAATATTTATAGCAGCCCTGTAAGGGGACTTAGAATTTTACACAGGGATACTATGGGAAAACAGAAATTTCTCTTTTTTTTTTCATCTATTTAGGCAAAATTATTATTCAAATTGAGTCTAGTCATAGGAAATAAGATTTGGTTCAGTAAAGATAACTGACTTTCCATAAGGGGCCAGGGTGGCTCAAAAAAGGGTTAAAATAGAAAATTTTCAAAACTCTTCCTCTCAACAACCGGTCTGTCAAACTTGTTCATATTTGATATAGATTATCCCCATGAGTATGGGTTTAAAGGTTGTACAAATCAAGGGTCTTGTATTTATAGGGGTCCTGTAAGGGGGTTTTGAGTTTTATATAGGAATACTATTGGGAAATGGAAAATTCTCTTTTTTTCTCATTCATTTATGAGCCCGTGTGGTTCCGGCTAAGAATAGAGTCACTGTTGATCTCTGCAGAGGGGTAGGAATCCTCCGAATGGGTGTCGTGTTCATTTTATCATTTTTTGTCATGTTCACTATTGTGGTTAAATTATCAACCCCTGTGTGGTTCCAGGGAGCCATGAGTGATGGCAAGAATAGGATCACTATGGCTTATGCATATCATAAGAAGCGACAAATTGAGTAATATGAAAGGATTTGATGAAACACTGCAGTTCTGCACGCATTAAGGTTCTAGGTTCATTCTGCATATTCATTTGTTGATGTATTTTTTTTTTAATCTGTATGTTAATTTGTTGTTTTTGTACATGTAGAGTGAACCTGGAATCTTCCTTCCTGTTGGTACGTTGTAAAACCCTATTCATTCATTCATTCATTTATGGCTATTTTTTTTAAAGTTTGAGTTTTGAAGCATCTTCTAGTCATAACAAATAAATTTTTGTTCGATACAAAGGATTGACTTTCTAAAAGGGGCAGACTGGGGGGTCACAAAATGATTTAAATTGAACATTGTTATAAATGTTATTCACGGTCATAAATCTTATTTTCAACAACCTGTCAGTCAAATTTGTTCATATTTGATATAAATTATTCCTATGATTAAGCGATCTAAGTTTGTACAAATCAAGGGGCACTGGGATGTATAGAGGCCCTGTAAGAGGTTATTGAGTTTTACATAGGATTACTATGGGAAAATGGAAAATTCTCATTTTTAGCTCGCCGGGACGAAGTCCAAGGAGAGCTATTGTCATGACCCCCGCGTCATCCGCGTCGTCGTCTGTAGACAACCAGGTTAAACTTTTGCATACAAGTTTCAAATATCTATGCAACCACTCATTGGATGTCAATGAAACTTTGCATGTGTGTTTACCATCATCAGTGGAACACACAGAGACAAAAACCTTAACTCTGTATTGCATTTTGGCACAGTTATGGCCCTTTTTGGACTTAGACACCCAGGTTAAACTTTGCGTTTAGTTGCGTACAAGTTTCACATATCTATGCAACCACTCATTGGATGTGAATGAAACTTCACATGTGTGTTCACCATCATCAATGAAACACACAGAGACAAGAACCATAACTCTGGATTGCATTTTGGCACAGTTATGGCCCTTTTTGGACTTAGACACCCAGGTTAAACTTTACGTTTAGTTGCGTACAAGTTACACATATCTATGCAACCACTCATTGGATGTGAATAAAACTTCACATGTGTGTTCACCATCATCAATGGAACACACTGAGACAAGAACCATACCTCTGAATTGCATTATTGCACATTTATGGCCCTTTTTGGACTTACACACCAAGGTTAAACTTTGTGTTGAGTTGCATACAAGTTTCACATATCTATACAACCACTCATTGGATGTGAATGAAACTTCACATGTGTGTTCACCATCATCAATAGAACACACACAGACAAGAACCTTAACTCTGGATTGCATTTTGGCAGAGTTATGGCCCTTTTTGGACTTAGACACCCAGGTTAAACTTTGCGTTTAGTTGCGTGCAAGTTTCACTCATTGGATGTGAATAAAGCTTCACATGTGTGTTCACCATCATCAATGGAACACACAGAGACAAGAACCATAACTCTGGATTGCATTTTGGCACATTTATGGCCATTTTTGGACTTACACAGCAAGGTTAAACTTTGTGTTTAGTTGCATACAAGTTTCACATATCTATGCAACCACTCATTGGATGTGAATGAAACTTCACATGTGTGTTCACCATCATCAATGAAACACACAGAGACAAGAACCATAACTCTGGATTGCATTTTGGCACAGTTATGGCCCTTTTTGGACTTAGACACCCAGGTTAAACTTTACGTTTAGTTGCGTACAAGTTACACATATCTATGCAACCACTCATTGGATGTGAATAAAGCTTCACATGTGTGTTCACCATCATCAATGGAACACACAGAGACAAGAACCATAACTCTGGATTGCATTTTTGCACATTTATGGCCCTTTTTGGACTTACACACCAAGGTTAAACTTTGTGTTGAGTTGCATACAAGTTTCACATATCTATACAACCACTTATTGGATATGAATGAAACTTCAAATGTGTGTTCACCATCATCAATGGAACACACAGAGACAAGAACCATAACTCTGGATTGTATTTTGGCACAGTTATGGCCCTTTTTGGACTTAGACACCAAGGTTAAACTTTGCATTTACTTGTGTTTAAGTTTAACATATCTATTCAACCACTCATTGGATGTTAATGAAATTTCCCATGTGTGTTCACCATCATAATTGAAACACAAACAGGCAAAACCATAACTCTGGGTTGCATTTTGGCACAGTTATGGCCTTTTTCAACTTAATTTTTCAGGTTAAAGTTTTTTTATCATGTAAAATATCTATGCAACCACTCTTTGGATATGAATGAAACTTTGCATGTGTGTTCATCATCATCATTGAAACACAGAGAGACAAGAACCATAACTTGGGTTGCATTTTGGCACACTTATGGTCCTTTTTGGACTTAGACACCCAGAGGCGAGCTTTGTTGTCTTCTGACAGCTCTTGTTTCTTCCATTTGTGTAAATATGTTGTTTAATTTGAGATCTAAAGCATTGTCTAGAAACAATAAATCTGATTTTGTTCAATAAAGAGGATTGAATTTCCATAAGGGGCCAAGAAGGTGGGTGGGGATATAAGGTTAAAATTGGGTATTTTCACAAAACTTCCTCTCTCAATAACCTTTCAGTCAAACTAGTTCATATTTGATATAAATTATCCTTACATCAGCAAGGATTGAGTCTGCATATCAAGGGGCTGGGATATATTTGGACCCTGTAATGTTTTTTTTACTTTTACATAGGAATATTATAGGGAAAGCTGATTATTTTCATTTTTCGCATCCATGTGTACAAAAAAAACTTCTTTTTAAAATCTAAAGCCTTTTCGCTCAGAACAAATCCCCAAGAGAGAGTGAGTTGTATAATGGATCTGTACAGGGACTCTATTTTTTTTACAGATGAATGGTATGGGAATTTAAAGTATTTCCTTTTAATTGCAATTAAGTTTTTGTTCAGTATAGGTGTGGTGGGGGTATTTATCCATAAGTTGTTAAGAGGACCCCAAAAGAGGGTAAATATTGTGCAATTTCAAAAAGTGCTATGGCCACTATAAGTCAGTAAAGCATCCTCAGGCCCTCTTGGGCCTCTTGTTTCTTTTGTCAAACTGGCCTGGTAAATAGGTCAATTAAGGTAGTTTTTGAGGTATGAACTTACTTTTACTATCGGCAAAGTATAGTGCTAAAAGGGAATATATCGGGATTTTTCAAAATTTGAAAATTGACAAATAACATTGTTTTCAAATATATCATGTCTATATATAATCACTGACCCTGTATTGCCAAAATGATATCTATTTAAACATGCCAAAATAATATATCAATAAAAATGGTTTCGTCTTGCATACCAAACCATTTGGATTTTATTTATAATGATAATGAGATGCTTTTTATCCATTTTACAAATAATTTTATTTTTTAAGATATTTATAGCGTTTTCTCTCAGAACCTCTGCTGAGTGGACTTTCTCTCAGAACCTCTGCTGAGTGGACTTTCTCTCAGAACCTCTGCTGAGTAGACTTTCTCTCAGAACCTCTGCTGAGTGGACTTTCTCTCAGAACCTCTGCTGAGTGGACTTTCTCTCAGAACCTCTGCTGAGTAGACTTTCTCTCAGAACCTCTGCTTAGTGGACTCTTTCAGAACCTCTGCTGAGTGGACTTTCTCTCAGAACCTCTGCTGAGTGGACTTTCTCTCAGAACCTCTGCTGAGTGGAGTTTTTCATAACACTTGATGATTTCAACCTGAATTTGTTATTTCCCTTTGACCATGGAAATAAATTTTCTTGAATAAGTTCTACCTTAAATCTCCTTCTAAGCAGGGAAAATATTTTTCAAAATAGTCTAACAATACTGTCCACAGTTTGTGTTAATATGTTCCAATACCTGTTATACTGCATGTCATAATATTCAGTATGAATGCAATATATCTGCCGTTAATACATATCGCTAATGACCACATGTCATAATATTCACTATGAAAACATTTACTATCTGAGCCCAGGTGAGCCTTTGTGATCATCTGGCACCCATCATCCACCCATAGCCCTTCAGTCATTGTCCATGGTTGACTTTTTACAAACAACCATTTTCTCCTCTGAAATAACAAATGGCTTAGATATTTTAGATGTAGCTTGGGCCAATTATCTTGCCATGTTTATTAAAATGAAGACCCAGATCATAATTGGCCCTAATTTCTGAATAGACTAAAGTCTTCTCCGGAAACTACAACTGACTTAAAAAAATTACTCTGAAACTACAAGTTTTAAACGTTTGATTTTTTTTTAGGTAGACTTTGCACATAAGCCTCGACTTTTCATGAGTGTTGATTCATAATATATATTTACTATGGCTATGATGTATTTCATGTTTTGCTTGAATGATCTCTGTTAGTTGAAATTTGTTCAAAGTAATATTGCCATATTAGTTAATTTTTATTTTTCATAGACTAAGAGCCAGATGTTCCTCTTGTTCTATTTCAGATAATATATTCTCAACTAAGTCCTGGATCAAGAACAAGTTCTGTTTTGAAGACTCTGTGATAAACAAACAGTTTGAGATTCCGGAAGACTTGGATTATGTAGAATGAAGCAATTGCAGTGTCTCATACGTTACATCGCTACACATGCATTAGAGAGATCATTTTGTATGGCATCCTGCAATATCTGCCAGCTGTCAGCGTTGGAGCTCAGTATTGTTTCCGGTACTAGCGTGTACATCTGTCACTGTTATCCACTTCCCTGGACAAGTTCTGATACACTTGATCATTATTAGTATTTTATCATTGCAGGCTGCTCAATGCATGATTGAATAAATCTTCTGTTTATATTTTTTTGCAAATTTATTGAAAATCATTGAAGCATATATTTTAATAGAAGACACAATAAGCATGTATATGTATTCTTTTGTACAGTAGTAAGCTTTGTACATTTTACATTATCAATAAAATATTAAATGACAGTTTCTCATTAACAGAAGAAAAACAGGATTTTATATTACAATTATATGTCAGATTAAACTGTTCCTGTATATTCCCATGTCACTAGCAACGAATGGAACTGGCAAACCTCCAAAAACTGTTTGTACAAGTGTGTGTGCTCCATTGCACAAAATACTTCAGTACAGAATATAAAGTGGAACTAAAATGAATCTTGTTATAGTTGAAGATTAATTATTTTAAAAATGTACTTTATAAGTTTATATTAATTTATTGTTTAGCTCAGTACTGAATGTTGTTTTTGAGAAGCCATTGCATAGAGTATGGGATCAAACCTGCAACCTCTGGTGTGAGAGGTCAACACTATCCACTGCACTACTACCCCATTTAAAACATACTTCTAATGTAATGTAACTTTAATATAATGTAAAAAAATTGAAAAAAATGAACTTTTACTGTAATGTAAAATATTTTATTTTAAACATGGATTTACGAATTATTTTGTTACTGTTTCTTAAATGATAAATTATTATTAAATTGTAAAAAATTACCTAGAGGCTTGTGAGTTATTTTTGTAAGTCATTTCTAGTTATAATGGTCTATTTTATTTCTCTTGATTAGAAGTCATACAACTTATTTTTAAAAAGTGATGGTCTGTCCATGGTCATTTTTTTGTAATGCAAATGACAACATCTACTATTTTGGATCTAAACCAACTTACAATAACTTTAGAGTCTATCCTGGACATAAAATCTCATCACTTAATAGATTCAGAATCTTTTCAATATTGTCTTTCTCTCATCCAACCCGCATTGTCATCACCCAGTGCCCGGTGTTAACTTTTATGACTGACTATTTAAATGACCTCATAGAAACCACTTGATGGATTTTTGGTCAAAGCATCCTGATATCAGTGAGGCTCAGCAAAATTATGTAGCTAAAGAAAATCCATTGCAATCATTTGTATTTAATGAATTAAATAATTGAATTTGATACTTATTCATTAAAATTAATGCTTATTACCATGTCGCGATTGGGATTTCACCTTGAAAATTCATGTACCTGGCATTCCGATTCATATCCCCTTTGAAATGCCTTTTTAGCTCATCTGAGCAAAGCTCAAAGTGAGCTATTTTGATCGCCTGTTGTCTGTCTGTGAACTTTTTTGTTGTATGCACTCTAGCACTCTGGATTTTCACTAAACTTATATAGTAGTTATATAACCCATAAACAAGTTCTTGAACTGGCCAAATTGGATTATTAATGTCAGAGTTATGGCCCTTGAAACATTAAAAAATGCACTATTTGACTGCTCTAGCACCCGCATTTTTCATTTGATCGTCACAAACTTGCACAGTAGTTATATAACTAATATCTTTAACTGGCCAAATTAGATTTTTAATATCAGTTATGGCCATTGAATTAATAAAAAATACATTATTTGACTGTGTGCACTCTAGCACCTGTATTTTTCCTTTGATTCTCACCAAACTTACACAGTAGTTATATGACCACAATATCTCTGACAAATTCTTGAGCAGGCCAAATCAGATTATTAATGTCGCCTGTACCAAAGGTGAGTGATTTAGGGCCATTCTGGCCCTCTTGTTTTATCATCACTTCACATGGTTTATGGTGTGAATTGCATGAAAAACATAAATGTACATCTGCTTTTCATTCCCATTGTACCGGTGAGCCATTTTGATACCAAACCAAAAAGGGTATGGAACTATAATTGTGATTGGCTACAGTAATCACTATTAACCAATGGTGTTGTTTCATGCTACTTAGCCCATGTGGTTCCAGCTAAGAATAGAATCGCTGCTGATCTCTGCAGAGGGGTAGGAATCGTCTGAATGGGTGTCGTGTTCATTTTATCATTTTTTGTCATGTTCACTATTGTGGTTAATTTATCAACCCCTGTGTGATTTCAGAGAGCCATATGAATAGGACAAGAATAGGACCACTTGGCTCATGCATGTCATAAGAAGCGACAATTTGAGTAATACGATAGAATTTGCTGAAACTCTGCAGTTCTGCAGGTATCAAGGTTCTAGGTTCATTCTGCATATTCATTTGTTGGTGTATTTTTTTTTAAATCTGTATGTTAATTTGTTGTTTTTGTACATGTAGAGTGAACCTGGAATCTTCCTTCCTGTTGGCGTTGAATAAACTATAATGTGTTGGTATGCCGTAAAACCCTATTCATTCATTCATTCATTCATGTTACTTAGGTTGAGCATGTGCATTCTGTTTAAATACAAAGTACATAGTAAAACTGACACAAATTTATTACCATTACATCTCAACGGACCAGCTTCTTTGGACTAGCAAGATTTAAATGGCTTCAAACTTGGGACCACTGCCTAAATCAACCCATCTGATAAATGGTTTTAGTACATACTACTTTGAACAGTTTTGGTCATCTACGACATTAAGTTTCATAAAGTTCCTCTCATCCCTTTGTCTGCAAACATTATGTATAATTTTAGCATTTGCATTTTTCACATTGATCTTTACTGAACTTGCACAGTAATAATATATAGAATAATAATATAACAAGTTCTTAAACCGATCAATGTTAGAGTTTTGACATTTCGTACACTCTTATGCCTAAATTTTTCATTTGATCTTTACCACACTAACACAGTAGTTGCACCATAATGGCAAGTTTTTGAACTGACCAAATCAAGATTAAAGTCTGCTTTTTGGGCCTTGAATTGTCAAAAATACATTATCTGACCTTTTGTGCACTCCAGCACATTTTTCATTTGATCTTTATAAAACTTACATGTTAGGCCATAATAAAATAAATTGATTATCCCCATCCTCCCCCTATTTTTCATGCCACTTCGACCCATTTTATTTTCATAAATTTTTTAAATTTTAAAATAAAAAATAAAATCCTCCCATCTCCCACCCCCTCTAGTTTTTAAGAAAAATTTGGATGATAATCTAGCAATTAATTTATAATTGCCCAAGTTATGTAACTATAATATCATGGACAATGTCTGCGAATATTCTGAATCACTTGTCAAATGCAATCCACAGTTATGGTTCTTATCTCTGTGTGTTTCATTGATGATGGTAAACACACATGCAAAGTTTCATTCATATCCAGTGAGTGGTTGCATAGATATCTGAAACTTGTACACAAAAGTTTTATCTGGGTGTCTTCAGACGACGACCACGCTGGGGTCATGACAATAGCTCTCCTTGGACTTCGTCCCGGCAAGCAAAAAAAGGCATGATATTTGGCATCCACTTCTAATATTGTAAACCACTGGATAGATTTTGAATAATGTACCACAAATGTTCACCATAATTAGACATCAAACGTAGATCCGTACTGATGGGCTCAACATTGGGGACCTTGGGCATCTAGTTTCGTAAAATTTTAAAACAAAACTGTTCATCTTGTAGAAATCTTTTAGACAAGTTTTTTCAATGGCATTACTTCTGTCGTAACATAGTCATAATCAAAGACGTAATCTTAGCATAAAGACTTTCAATGTTTTTATACAACCCACAAATTGTAGTAAGCAGTTTTCCCAAAAAATGCGAAGCCACTGTACAGACTTAAATAATGATCCTTCAATTTGATCCATTTGCATTTTTATTTGGTGCATCTTAAACCAAACTTGCTTGCTACCTGCATACAAATATAAGATAAGGAATCTATGGGTCAGGGGTCCATTTTACAAACAATCGTAAGTTTATGAACTTCTTAGTATAAATCAGGAATTTCGTTTAGTGTTTCACTGACATCATCACAAGAAATTAGTAAAGTTTTTTTAATAATATCCTTTTATAATTTGCATTTTTTAATAAAATATCAGCAGGTTGTTCATGCAAAACTTAAAACTTACAATGGTGAGTGAAACGGGCTCCAGATGAGCAAAAATTGATCTCTTTCATGACCCTCATGGTAGAATATGCACGTCTGACTGACCTTAGGACTATATAGCTGGTTGTTATGTTCAAGCACATTGTCTTTATATTGTGTTCACTTTTACTTAGTTGGATCAATCATTCCATGCATGTAAGAGTTCTGGAGTTGACACTAAATTGAATGCTCTATACTTTTGTTTACAACTACGCCCAATATTAACCTTGGGAGTTATTGATCTGGTTGTTGCATTCTGCACATCATTTTGTGTGAAAAATACTTGTATTTATATATTTCCATGCATGTACAAGTTATGGAATGGACATGAAAATGGGATAGATTGAGGTATGGATGCACACACACCATTTCTATATTCCTTTATGTGGCTGTGGATAAAATAAACAGGTCTCTTAATCATCAGGAGAAATTCTTACTACGGATTATATCATTCACAAATCAAAAAAGCTCACAGTCCATTCTCAGACAATTAACTTACACTGGTGACATTTTGTCCATTATCTTTCACTTCACATCCATCTTGAATCTGAGTTATTGATTTGTCAGAACGGCAGACGCAAACCTCTGCAATACCAGACTGAAATCATTCAAATTTGAGAAATATGCTAATAACACAAGGACTGGCATTAAAATCAGAACAAAATATTACACACATTTATAGTCAGTTTATTCAACTTGGAAATGTCCTGCAACAGTAGAAAAGTCGCGTTACATTATTATGTCATCATGTAATGAAGTGTAAGTATTACATAATTATGTCATCATTCAATGTTGTCCAGTAACATGCAGCTGATTTCATCCACATTATGTATGTTCACTTCCAGTATGTTGCCTAGTTCACACACACGCTATGGTGACTTCATAATTATATTCAGTAAATCAATTATTACTTTCACAGAAAAAAAAGTGCAATACGAAACAAGATACCAAAATATGGACTTGAGTGTTTTTGATATGTAAATAAATGAAAAGATCAATTATTGGAGACTTTCTAGAGAGTAACACTAACAAGCTGCTTACACAATAGTTGTTCTCAGTGGCAAGTGTTTATAGAACTTGTCCAAATAAGAGATGCAGCGAGTCGGTAAAAACAAATTTTATCTGCCGACTAATATTTCCTTAATTGTAAAACAATCTAACGTCTATATTGTGTATTGTTGAACAAGTCTTCAGCAACTAAAACATTCTGTCACATTTTTAGCAAAAATAACTAACAATGTTGCGCTGTAGAGTTAACCAGTGTGGAAATATGTTGTAAAGATAGGCCAGAGATAGATCTGTACCTTTTAAAGTTTATTTTGCACACAAATGGAAGATTTCCAATTATTCAAGTTTATGAAGATTAGACTTTAAATTGTATTGATCCCATCTTGTTATCTATTACACTGTTTTGTATGCGTGTTTTTTTAAATAATTGTTTAATTAACATAGTTTTACTAAAGCAAATATGGTTTAAGAGTAAAAGATAACTTGATGTGATCAAAAAGACTAGTCACAAATGGAAAATTATATCGGCTTCTATAATAAGACAGAAGCGACTTTTTAATTTTTTTTCAGATGAATAGCAGCTCTGGGTAGTGATGATCATAGTAATTCTGAAACTAGGGATTCAAAATTAGGATTTTAGGGAAGCTGGTCTAATTTGTCCCAACTTTTTTTTTTATATTTTCATTATGGTATTAACCTTAACTTTTCAGAAAGCAGATTTTTTTTAACATTTTAAAAAATAGTAATTTAATTCTATTCTATTTCTATTAATTTTTTTTCACTTTCCAATATAAGAAATTACTGAAAATTATAATTCAAAGCAAGAATTCATTAGTGTCACACAACTTGTTTTGAGTAAATTATTATCAGAATTTTTTTAATGTATCCCAACTTTTAATACTGGAAAAATAATCATTTTCCTGAAAAAAGAAAACACAACCCTGACAAAACTGTCCCAAAACATAAAATAAAAAAGGTAAGACTGAACGGAGTCTAGAGACAATGCGAAGCTCAGATATAGAGCTGCAACAACTGAACATATGAAAATAGGACACACAACACTGCACTGTATGGTCGGAAAAATGATGCCACATTTATTTACTTTCTATACATGTACATCACAATTTTAAAGCTCGTGCAGATGCACATATTCAAAATGATGACATTTTTCTCACATTGGTGGATGATTTGATGACTTGTGTTACGGACACAGACAACTGCTGCTACTCCCGTTATTATAACATGTTTGTACATCATCATAGTAACAAATAATTCTAGCAAAACAATGTTTTATATCCCTCATATGTATAATTATAATAACATAGCTAACATCAATCATAAAACTGCGATTCAAAGTTCACTTTTATATTATTATTCAACAGTTGTGTTGCTTCTTCGTCTTTTTAAGCAACACACAATTAACTTTCAATTCACTTGATATTCTGCACATATAACACCGCTAGTTAATCTTGTACCAATATTTCAAACAACAAATCACATACAAAGAGAGACAAAAAGTCTTCATTACCAGTTAACATTTTAAAGACACTCTAGAAATTAAAATTCGGCTATCCAACACTTAAATCATACATTAAAAGTGAGAGCAAATGCAAACTTACAAATAAATAACAATTATGTGCCTTTAACTTACAACTACAGGGAATAGTTACTGGTGACAAATATGTGACGAGTCACTAGGAATAGTTACTGGTGACAAATATGTGACGAGTCACTAGGAATAGTTACTGGTGACAAATATGTGACGAGTCACTAGGAATAGTTACTGGTGACAAATATGTGATGAATCACTAGGAGTAGTTACTGGTGACAAATATGTGACAAGTCACTAGCAGTTACCAAATAATTGGTTTACTTTATTATCAAAATTTTCATTTGGATGTATATGTTTGTATATAAAAGTTAAACATAGACTGATCCCTTTATCTGATCAGTTAAAGTAAAGATCTAACAATGCCTTAGTTAATAATGCACATTATGCAGAGGTTAAATGCCATGAAAATAAATATTAAACATTATATATATAACCGGTATCATTTTTAAGTTCAAGTGATCCGAGATTAGATAAAAGAAAAATATTTTCATAATCATTAATTTATAAAAATATTAAATGTACAGTAATAAAAACAACCTACAGTAAATCAAATTTTTTAAACTGTGTAAGGTGCTTGTTTACACAGAATATCTTTTGAACTTTTTTGAACTTATCTATTCTTTATTTTCACTAAAATGTGTCAATATTATGCATACTCATAAAATGAAATATGAAAACAGGTACTTGGCATCACATCAGAGCAGACAAGAGGGAGGCATTGTATTAAAATTATTTCTTCCATACCACTTGCAGTATATTATGTAGACTGGCTTTCTAAATTGTCTTACCAAATGTTGATTTATGGAAATTCAAAGGCAGAGGTAACAAGAAAGTGTCACAATAATATGTAGTAGTTAAGAGACATACCCCACATGTTCACCTTCCATATACAAACATGTATGTTTCAAGTTTTCTCCATTTTGTTTGTCTTCATCAACGTTCATACACTTATTAAAGCACATGCTTAGACAAGCACTTCACCAGTTTGGTATTTTTCTTATTCAATTAAATACTCTTAAAGTACTGAGGGTTTTTTATAAGTATATGGAACACTTCCTTTGAACTGGGATTCTCGACTTTAATTCAAGAAATTGTGACTTTTTAGGTCAAGTACATTATTCGATGAAAAGAAAAATTCAACAAAGTCGATAACAACACATTAAAACTGTTAAAAAGTTCTCATTTCCAATTCACATTGTATTTTTTATGTTATCATTAGGTTGTCTAGATTCAGCATTTCATACTGTTGTACAATATGCAGGATTAAACTATAAATAAAATTAAACACACCTTTTGAATGAACACACAGAAACAAGGAATTTGGTAATAAAGATGCATTTACCTCCAAAACCAAAGCAATTAAAATGATCAGCTACTAGTAGCAAAGTTCTACTTGTATATAAAGCATGGGTACTGCTTACATGACCAAACAGGCAAAAATCTGCATCATCTTTTATTTTGTTAAATAGGGTAATTTATTTTAACTTGGCTGAACTAAGCTGACAGCTTTTGCGAATGCTCTAAAGCCTGGTGTTTGGGCAGAGCCAATATTGGGTATTGTGTTTGAGGTCAAGTCTGGGATTGATAGTCCTGCATCCTCTGACATGGGCAGTCAACACGACCCGATCATTTCATCACTGCCCTGATACTTTTTGACGTAACAAGAGGAGGTCCAGAATGATACTAGGAAAATAATGAGACTGACCTTGATCAAATAACAAGTGTATGTTCTGAATGAAACCAGACATTCTCTACATGCGTGAGCCTGCATATCAGCCAGGCAGCTACATGTACATGTAAAACAGTCATATGGTCTGTACCATTGTGAGCCTGCATATCAGCCAGGCAGCTACATGTACATGTAAAACAGTCAATATGATTATCCGTATCATTGTGAGCCTGCATATCAGCCAGGCAGCTACATGTAAATGTAAAACAGTCAATATGATGGTCTGTACCATTGTGAGACTGCATATCAGTCAGGCAGCTACATGTACATGTAAAACAGTCAATATGATGGTCTGTACCATTGTGAGCCTGCATATCAGCCAGGCAGCTACATGTACATGTAAAACAGTCAATATGATGGTCTGTACCATTGTGAATCTGTATATCAGTCAGGCAGCTACATGTACATGTAAAACAGTCAATATGATGGTCTGTACCATTGTGAGCCTGCATATCAGCCAGGCAGCTACATGTACATGTAAAACAGTCAATATGATGGTCTGTACCATTGTGAGACTGCATATCAGCCAGGCAGCTACATGTACATGTAAAACAGTCAATATGATGGTCTGTACCATTGTGGGCCTGCATATCAGCCAGGCAGCTACATGTACATGTAAAACAGTCAATATGACGGTCTGTACCATTGTGAGACTGCATATCAGCCAGGCAGCTACATGTACATGTAAAACAGTCAATATGATGGTCTGTACCATTGTGGGCCTGCATATCAGCCAGGCAGCTACATGTACATGTAAAACAGTCAATATGATGGTCTGTACCATTGTGGGCCTGCATATCAGCCAGGCAGCTACATGTACATGTAAAACAGTCAATATGACGGTCTGTACCATTGTGAGACTGCATATCAGCCAGGCAGCTACATGTACATGTAAAACAGTCAATATGATGGTCTGTACCATTGTGGGCCTGCATATCAGCCAGGCAGCTACATGTACATGTAAAACAGTCAATATGATGGTCTGTACCATTGTGGGCCTGCATATCAGCCAGGCAGCTACATGTACATGTAAAACAGTCAATATGACGGTCTGTACCATTGTGAGACTGCATATCAGCCAGGCAGCTACATGTACATGTAAAACAGTCAATATGACGGTCTGTACCATTGTGAGCCTGCATATCAGCCAGGCAGCCACATGTACATGTAAAACAGTCAATATGACGGTCTGTACCATTGTGGGCCTGCATATCAGCCAGGCAGCCACATGTACATGTAAAACAGTCAATATGATGGTCTGTACTATTGTGAGCCTGCATATCAGCCAGGCAGCTACATGTACATGTAAAACAGTCAATATGATGGTCTGTACCATTGTGAGACTGCATATTAGCAAGGCAGCTACATGTACATGTAAAACAGTCATTATGATGGTCTTTACCATTGTGAGCCTGCATATCAGCCAGGCAGCTACATGTACATGTAAAACAGTCAATATGATGGTCTGTACCATTGTGAGACTGCATATCAGCCAGGCAGCTACATGTACATGTAAAACAGTCAATATGATGGTCTGTACCATTGTGAGCCTGCATATCAGCCAGGCAGCTACATGTACATGTAAAACAGTCAATATGATGGTCTGTACCATTGTGAGACTGCATATCAGCCAGGCAGCTACATGTACATGTAAAACAGTCAATATGATGGTCTGTACCATTGTGGGCCTGCATATTAGCAAGGCAGCTACATGTACATGTAAAACAGTCATTATGATGGTCTGTACCATTGTGAGCCTACATATCAGTCAGGCAGCTAAATGTACATGTAAAACAGTCAATATGATGGTCTGTACCATTGTGGGCCTGCATATTAGCAAGGCAGCTACATGTACATGTAAAACAGTCATTATGATGGTCTTTACCATTGTGAGCCTGCATATCAGCCAGGCAGCTACATGTACATGTAAAACATTCAATATGATGGTCTTTACCATTGTGAGCCTGCATATCAGCCAGGCAGCTACATGTACATGTAAAACAGTCAATATGATGGTCTGTACCATTGTGAGACTGCATATCAGCCAGGCAGCTACATGTACATGTAAAACAGTCAATATGATGGTCTGTACCATTGTGAGCCTGCATATCATCAGCCAGGCAGCTACATGTACATGTAAAACAGTCATTATGATGGTCTGTACCATTGAGCCTGCATATCCATGTACATGTAAAACAGCCAATATGATGGTCTGTACCATTGCGAGCCTGCATATCAGCAAGGCAGCTACATGTACATGTAAAACAGTCAATATGATGGTCTGTACCATTGTGAGCCTGCATATCAGCCAGGCAGCTACATGTACATGTAAAACAGTCAATATGATGGTCTGTACCATTGTGAGCCTGCATATCAGCAAGGCAGCTACATGTACATGTAAAACAGTCAATATGATGGTCTGTACCATTGTGAGCCTGCATATCATCAGCCAGGCAGCTAAATGTACATGTAAAACAGTCAATATGATGGTCTGTACCATTGTGAGCCTGCATATCAGCCAGGCAGCTACATGTACATGTAAAACAGTCAATATGATGGTCTGTACCATTGTGAGCCTGCATATCAGCAAGGCAGCTACATGTACATGTAAAACAGTCAATATGATGGTCTGTACCATTGTGAGACTGCATATCAGTCAGGCAGCTACATGTACATATAAAACAGTCAATATGATGGTCTGTACCATTGTGAGCCTGCATATCATCAGCCAGGCAGCTACATGTACATGTAAAACAGTCAATATGATGGTCTGTACCATTGTGGGCCTGCATATTAGCAAGGCAGCTACATGTACATGTAAAACATTCAATATGATGGTCTGTACCATTGTGAGCCTGCATATCATCAGCCAGGCAGCTAAATGTACATGTAAAACAGTCAATATGATGGTCTGTACCATTGTGAGCCTGCATATCAGCCAGGCAGCTACATGTACATGTAAGACAGTCAATATGACGGTCTGTACCATTGTGAGCCTGCATATCAGCCAGGCAGCCACATGTACATGTAAAACAGTCAATATGACGGTCTGTACCATTGTGAGCCTGCATATCAGCCAGGCAGCCACATGTACATGTAAAACAGTCAATATGACGGTCTGTACCATTGTGAGTCTACATATCAGCCAGGCAGCTAAATGTACATGTAAAACAGTCAATATGATGGTCTGTACCATTGTGAGCCTGCATATCAGCCAGGCAGCTACATGTACATGTAAGACAGTCGATATGACGGTCTGTACCATTGTGAGCCTGCATATCAGCCAGGCAGCCACATGTACATGTAAAACAGTCAATATGATGGTCTGTACCATTGTGAGCCTGCATATCAGCCCGGCAGCTACATGTACATGTAAAACAGTCAATATGATGGTCTGTACCATTGTGAGCCTGAATATCAGCCAGGCAGCTACATGTACATGTAAAACAGTCAATATGATGGTCTGTACCATTGTGAGCCTGCATATCATCAGCCAGGCAGCTACATGTACATGTAAAACAGTCATATGATGGTCTGTACCATTGTGAGCCTGCATATTAGCAAGGCAGCTACATGTACATGTAAAACAGTCAATATGATGGTCTGTACCATTGTGAGCCTGCATATCATCAGCCAGGCAGCTACATGTACATGTAAAACAGTCATATGATGGTCTGTACCATTGTGAGCCTGCATATCAGCCCGGCAGCTACATGTACATGTAAAACAGTCAATATGATGGTCTGTACCATTGTGAGCCTGCATATCAGCCAGGCAGCTACATGTACATGTAAAAGTCAATATGATGATCCGTACCATTGTGAGCCTACATATCAGCCCGGCAGCTACATGTACATGTAAAACAGTCAATATGATGGTCTGTACCATTGTGAGCCTGCATATCAGCCAGGCAGCTACATGTACATGTAAAACAGTCAATATGATGGTCTGTACCATTGTGAGCCTGCATATCAGCCAGGCAGCTACATGTACATGTTAAACAGTCAATATGATGGTCTGTACCATTGTGAGCCTGCATATCAGCCAGGCAGCTACATGTACATGTAAAAGTCAATATGATGATCCGTACCATTGTGAGCCTACATATCAGCCAGGCAGCCACATGTACATGTAAAACAGTCAATATGATGGTCTGTACCATTGTGGGCCTGCATATCAGCCAGGCAGCTACATGTACATGTAAAACAGTCAATATGATGGTCTGTACCATTGTGAGCCTGCATATCAGCCAGGCAGCTACATGTACATGTAAAAGTCAATATGATGATCCGTACCATTGTGAGCCTACATATCAGCCAGGCAGCCACATGTACATGTAAAACAGTCAATATGATGATCCGTACCATTGTGAGCCTACATATCAGCCAGGCAGCTACATGTAAAACAGTCATATGATGGTCTGTACCATTGTGGGCCTGCATATCAGCCAGGCAGCTACATGTACATGTAAAACAGTCAATATGATGGTCTGTACCATTGTGAGCCTGCATATTAGCAAGGCAGCTACATGTACATGTAAAACAGTCAATATGATGGTCTGTACCATTGTGAGCCTGCATATTAGCAAGGCAGCTACATGTACATGTAAAACAGTCAATATGATGGTCTGTACCATTGTGAGCCTGCATATTAGCAAGGCAGCTACATGTACATGTAAAACAGTCAATATGATGGTCTGTACCATTGTGAGCCTGCATATCAGCCAGGCAGCCACATGTACATGTAAAACAGTCAATATGATGGTCTGTACCATTGTGAGCCTGCATATTAGCAAGGCAGCTACATGTACATGTAAAACAGTCATATGATGGTCTGTACCATTGTGAGCCTGCATATCAGCAAGGCAGCTACATGTACATGTAAAACAGTCAATATGATGGTCTGTACCATTGTGAGCCTGCATATCAGCCAGGCAGCTACATGTACATGTAAAACAGTCATATGATGGTCTGTACCATTGTGAGCCTGCATATCAGCAAGGCAGCTACATGTACATGTAAAACAGTCAATATGATGGTCTGTACCATTGTGAGCCTGCATATCAGCCAGGCAGCTACATGTACATGTAAAACAGTCATATGATGGTCTGTACCATTGTGAGCCTGCATATCAGCAAGGCAGCTACATGTACATGTAAAACAGTCAATATGATGGTCTGTACCATTGTGAGCCTGCATATCAGCCAGGCAGCTACATGTACATGTAAAACAGTCAATATGACGGTCTGTACCATTGTGAGCCTGCATATCAGCCAGGCAGCCACATGTACATGTAAAACAGTCAATATGATGGTCTGTACCATTGTGAGCCTACATATCAGCCAGGCAGCCACATGTACATGTAAAACAGTCAATATGATGGTCTGTACCATTGTGAGCCTGCATATCAGCCAGGCAGCCACATGTACATGTAAAACAGTCAATATGATGGTCTGTACCATTGTGAGCCTGCATATCAGCCAGGCAGCTACATGTACATGTAAAACAGTCAATATGACGGTCTGTACCATTGTGAGCCTGCATATCAGCCAGGCAGCCACATGTACATGTAAAACAGTCAATATGATGGTCTGTACCATTGTGGGCCTGCATATCAGCCAGGCAGCCACATGTACATGTAAAACAGTCATATGATGGTCTGTACCATTGTGAGCCTACATATCAGCCAGGCAGCCACATGTACATGTAAAACAGTCAATATGATGGTCTGTACCATTGTGAGCCTGCATATCATCAGCCAGGCAGCTACATGTACATGTAAAACAGTCAATATGATGGTCTGTACCATTGTGAGCCTGCATATCAGCAAGGCAGCTACATGTACATGTAAAACAGTCAATATGATGGTCTGTACCATTGTGGGCCTGCATATCAGCCAGGCAGCTACATGTACATGTTAAACAGTCAATATGATGGTCTGTACCATTGTGAGCCTGCATATCAGCCAGGCAGCTACATGTACATGTAAAAGTCAATATGATGATCCGTACCATTGTGAGCCTACATATCAGCCAGGCAGCCACATGTACATGTAAAACAGTCAATATGATGGTCTGTACCATTGTGAGCCTGCATATCATCAGCCAGGCAGCTACATGTACATGTAAAACAGTCAATATGACGGTCTGTACCATTGTGAGCCTGCATATCAGCCAGGCAGCCACATGTACATGTAAAACAGTGAATACGATGGTCTTTACCATTGTGAGCCTGCATATCAGTCAGGCAGCAACATGTACATGTAAAACAGTCATATGATGGTCTGTACCATTGTGAGCCTGCATATCAGCCAGGCAGCTACATGTACATGTAAAACAGTCAATATGATGGTCTGTACCATTGTGAGCCTGCATATCAGCCAGGCAGCTACATGTACATGTAAAACAGTCAATATGATGGTCTTTACCATTGTGAGCCTGCATATCAGCCAGGCAGCTACATGTAAAACAGTCAATATGATGGTCTGTACCATTGTGAGCCTACATATCAGCCAGGCAGCTACATGTACATGTAAAACAGTCAATATGATGGTCTGTACCATTGTGAGCCTGCATATCAGCCAGGCAGCTACATGTACATGTAAAACAGTCAATATGATGGTCTGTACCATTGTGAGCCTACATATCAGCCAGGCAGCTACATGTACATGTAAAACAGTCAATATGATGGTCTGTACCATTGTGAGCCTGCATATCAGCCAGGCAGCTACATGTACATGTAAAACAGTCAATATGATGGTCTGTACCATTGTGAGCCTGCATATCAGCCAGGCAGCTACATGTACATGTAAAACAGTCAATATGATGGTCTTTACCATTGTGAGCCTGCATATCAGCCAGGCAGCTACATGTAAAACAGTCAATATGATGATCCATACCATTGTGAGCCTACATATCAGCCAGGCAGCCACATGTACATGTAAAACAGTCAATATGACGGTCTGTACCATTGTGAGCCTGCATATCAGCCAGGCAGCCACATGTACATGTAAAACAGTCAATATGATGGTCTTTACCATTGTGAGCCTGCATATCAGTCAGGCAGCAACATGTACATGTAAAACAGTCAATATGATGGTCTGTACCATTGTGAGCCTGCATATCAGCCAGGCAGCTACATGTACATGTAAAACAGTCAATATGATGGTCTGTACCATTGTGAGCCTGCATATCAGCCAGGCAGCCACATGTACATGTAAAACAGTCAATATGATGGTCTGTACCATTGTGAGCCTGCATATCAGCCAGGCAGCTACATGTACATGTAAAACAGTCAATATGATGGTCTGTACCATTGTGAGCCTGCATATCAGCCATGCAGCCACATGTACATGTAAAACAGTCAATATGACGGTCTGTACCATTGTGAGCCTGCATATCATCCAGGCAGCTACATGTACATGTAAAACAGTCAATATGATGGTCTGTACCATTGTGAGCCTGCATATCAGCCAGGCAGCCACATGTACATGTAAAACAGTCAATATGACGGTCTGTACCATTGTGAGCCTGCATATCAGTCAGGCAGCAACATGTACATGTAAAACAGTCAATATGATGGTCTTTACCATTGTGAGCCTGCATATCAGCCAGGCAGCCACATGTACATGTAAAACAGTCAATATGACGGTCTTTACCATTGTGAGCATGCATATCAGCCAGGCAGCCACATGTACATGTAAAACAGTCAATATGACGGTCTGTACCATTGTGAGCCTGCATATCAGCCAGGCAGCCACATGTACATGTAAAACAGTCAATATGATGGTCTGTACCATTGTGAGCCTGCATATCAGCCAGGCAGCCACATGTACATGTAAAACAGTCAATATTACGGTCTGTACCATTGTGAGCCTGCATATCAGCCAGGCAGCTACATGTACATGTAAAACAGTCAATATGATGGTCTTTACCATTGTGAGCATACAAATCAGCCAGGCAGCTACATTACATGTAAAACAGTCAATATGATGGTCTGTACCATTGTGATCCTGCATATCAGCAAGGCAGCTACATGTACATGTAAAAGTCAATATGATGGTCTGTACTATTCTGAGCTGCCATATCACTGTAGGCTACTGTAGCATTGGTATTCCCACTATTTGCTAGCAACAAATACATCAGACTGTCTATTCCTGGTTCTGTGAGTAATATTTTTTCTGTATTAAATCCACTCTTTTCAAATAACTAACCACTTTATTCCAATACAGGACAGGATGAGATGGAAAGAAAAAATACAATCCAAACCTCAAGTAAAAATGTTGTCATACCCAAGTAAATGAAGGACAGTGTATAACTAGATGTTTTATGTTAGTCCCACTCACTAGTTATGCCTTGAGAAATGATGAACATATGATTATCATTGTTTCTTATCAACTATAGATATTACTACACAGGTCAACATACTTTTAACATAGATTATTCTTTAAATACCAGTAAATCTTAATAAACAAATGTAAAAAAAACAGCAAGACATTTAACAATCTTTCATAAAACAACAATGTCTACAATATCATTTTATTCTACTATAACATATCCATCAATAGTGTCAAACACCAAATTTCAGCTACGGGAAAACACATTACACATGTTACACAACTGTTGTCATTTTCACACATTACAGTACACGCTGTGGTGTATAAGCACCATCATATATTGTAGACATTTTACACATGGCGAATATGTTTCACATGTTCCATTTACTTCTCTTACTTACTTTTCAGCAAACAAACCATCTGAAAGATCAACTTTTGAATGGGGCTGCCACCATAAACAGCAATACAGACGTGACCAAGTTTTATATGTGCAGTGAAAAATTACTGACACTCCCCGCTACAATATACAAAACTGATTATATTTTAGGTATTTTATGATCAGTTCATGAACAGAAACACTCTTATTTATATATATATTCTTTTAAACCCAAAATATTTTTGCAACCTATTGATTGCAATATGCTTCGTAATTGTGTGTGATGGCGAGAACAGCATTTTAAACTAAGGATGATATTAAAGCAAAGGTTGTCTTACATTTTCAGTTTATATAAAAACCAAAGAGATTTAAATAAATCCTGATTATTACCCATACTCTCACAACTTAACACAAACAAAAAAAATACAAGCTTACACTTGTTCAAATCATATCTAAACAATCACACAAAAACAAATGGAATAAAAGTGGTACATCAGTTTTGTTTTCAAGTGTAAAGATATGGTTACGGCCAGCACACGGACAGCCTAGAGAAGGAATGCATTCAAGATGTGCAGCAATTGTTACATGTAGCACACCTATATATAGAACCAAATACAAGCTATAATATCAGTTTTCTTTTATGAAAATATACTGAAACAAAAACAGAAACGTGCAGCTAGGTCTATATGGTGTTTTTACTTAGGCAAATTTTCATTTCATAGGATAATTATTGGTGAATATAATCTCGGAATTTCATTAAAAAATTCCAATGTTTTACCCCTGCAGGACTGCCAAAGTAATAACACTTATCACTAAAATCCACAGTCAAAGTCATAATGCCATAACTACCCACTGCCTCCTATGTGGGGTTAAATGGTGTTCCAGTGTATGGTCTATAGACTCTAACCCCAGTGTATGGTCTATAGACTCTAACCCCAGTGTATGGTCTATAGACTCTAACCCCAGTGTATGGTCTATAGACTCTTACCCCAGTGTATGGTCTATAGACTCTAACCCCAGTGTATGGTCTATAGACTCTAACCCCAACCTTGTGCAATCCGTTTCTCTGAGTATCTAGAAGTATTCTGTTATTGTGCATACCAGGCATGTTAAGAGCTGTCACTATGCCAGTTTGGAACCGATTTCAGGTAAATTTGACGTATGGTCAGTCTTGGGGGAGTTATTGTTGAATGGCTTGTATTCAGCAGTGTTGCGACCTGTGGTTGCGCCATTCTTTAAAATGGTAACGGAACAGTACATTCAAGTTGACTTTGACATAGTCGTGGCATCGTTTTTCACATTCAATGTATTCAAAGTGGATTGTATGTGTAAAATGATTGAAAGGGGATGTTTTAAAATGTGAATTACTGTTTCAATAGTGCAGGTCAACCATTACTGATGTATTTTATATTGTTTGTCATTCTATAGATAAAATAAAAATTAACATTTGTTTGATGCAACCCATTAAAAAATATATTGCACAAAAACACTTATGCATTTCTTTTTTGTTTCAGTATATGATTAAAAAATTCTAACCAACCCCTAAAAACAATTGATATGTTATACAGAACTAAATCAGTATCTGGCAAAAAAAGATTGATGGTTATAAGCCACTTTAGCATTGGATGACAAAAAATCAAACACAAGTAATCTATGTTAACTTGAATTATATCACGAAACAATGATACACTAAGGTAGTTCTGTTGAAACATTGCTCTTGTTTTACCAACATTAATATCATTCCGACATGCGAGTATCCACCCATAGCACAATAACAGATCAACATCGACGCAGACTGCTGGTTGTACAATTACGTAACATCTTTCTGTGACCACGCTACAACTCTCTTGTCATTATTGATTCAATCCTGAATCCATCAATTTGCAAAGTGATGAGATTTTATGCCCAGGAGGTAACCAAAACTAATGCTATGAAATGGAATTATGGTACCGATTGTAACAGTTGCCATTATTAGTTGTTTATGGTACAATACCATTTAAAGCATAATCAGCAAGTTTTGGAAATACTGTATTTTACCAGTGGTCTTTGTTTGATTTTATCAATTCCACTATTTATATTGATTATTATTCTCTTCCAAGTCTAGGAATTGAGGATTTATACAAGAGAATCTGCCCAGATTTCATTTCATTGCCGCAAGCTGATATATATAAACAAGCTGATATATATTAACGGCAGTGCTCTAGTTTTGTATAACATACTCAAATGTAGTGCGAACAGACTAAAATTGCACTCACAGCAATAAAGATCTGTGCTGGAAGCTATCACACTTTCTTGCATTGTGAAAAATTAGAAAATCATACATGTCGTTCAACAGAACTTAATGGTGTCACATATTTTATTTTTAACGTCCTTTTACCCTGACAAAGTTTGCTGATGGTATGAACCGTGTCAATTCCTGTTAAATGAATTATGGTCATGGTCACACATAGGTAACTACATGTATAGGAGATTTGGACTTATTTCTATCAAACATGTGATTGAATATATCACTTAGGACTAAATGTCTCTGATTCTTTCACTCTATTGGCTATTTTTTCATCACTAAGCGCTGTTTGAGCCAGACCATGCTCTATACGTAACTGTACATTTATAAAAGAAATACATCCAGTTTATATTTGTACCTTTAATGAGGAAGTGGCAATCAAATGGGAAAGAAATCAATTTTCACTGCATTCATTTATTCAAAATTTCATTTGGATGTTAACTTGCTGTAATATTTATTTTATTTATATTTATTTTATTTATTCGAAATTTCATTTGGATGTTAACTTGCTGGTATATTTATTTTATTTGCATTCTAAACTTTAATCATTCAGAAATGCTTGCATGTATGAAGAATCACAAGTCCAGATCAGACACAATATTTGCATTCTAAATTTTAATCATTCAGAAATGCTGCATGTATGAAGAATCACAAGTCCAGATCAGACAGAATAATTGACATGTTTCACTTGGGACAATGAACCCAAAGACAGCATCCCAACATTCAGACCATCCACCCCGAGTTTTTATCACATTTACAAACTAGTACAAGAACACAAACAATTTAAATATCATTAAGGATGAACAGCAATTCAAAATATTGTACTGCAAACATCTGCCGTAGTCACAATTGTTCTTCTGTACAGACAAATAATGGCGTTGTAAAAACTGGTGATAGTACTATGAGCACTATCAAATAAATACCAAGTAAACATGCCTGCAACAACCAAAGTCTCCACATATAACCAATTTAACTCAAAAGTATTTATTCAACATATATAAAGAGCACACAATTTGCTATCTTAAATATTAGAATTACATATTTTTTACATCCATTGCATTTTGTTTTCACCATGGCAATAAAACAAGGCACAATTAAAGCGGGAACAACTTAATGGATTCACTCCATCAGCATCTTCATCCTGAAGCTGCACATGTACGCGACTTTACACACGACATATCTTAGAATCATTCCTGCCATGTCAGATTTTCATGTCGTACTGAAGTCAACATAATAATGGGGGTACATAGCATACAACAGGTCACATGTTCATGATTGGCAATGTGCAACACACACTCGCACCCATCATTCATAAAGCTTTTAAAACTTTGTTATATAAGCAAAATAATGTTACGTTTTTCGGCGACTTTGTTATACATATTGGCTGGAGCTAGCATTTATTTATTTTAATGGAAAGAAAAATACACATAATACCATTATATTGCAATGATGCAAGTTCCCTTTCAAGCTACCAACTACAACTAAAAATATGGCTTTGACCAAAATAATAGTAAATTGCCCAAAACAACTTTATTTCAGATAGGCACTCATAGGCACTGTGGGGTTTTGGTAGAGACGGGATAAAAAAGTACCGGTGTCATATTTTATTTTCACCCGCCTAAAAATTCACGTGCGGTTGAAAATATTATAGAATTTTGCTATAATATATTCACCCCCCCCTAAAGCCCCAAATTTTATTTTTTTCAAAATTGATCACCACTACTTATTATGATAAAAAAGCATCAAACTTCAATGTTAATATGCATTTTGAAGAAAAGAGGCCGGTGAAAATATTATAGAATTTTGCTTTAATATTTTCACCCCATCACCCCAGCCCCCTCTTAAAAATACACTTTTATTCCAAGTTGATTATCTACACTATAATGACTATACTTGAACAAACAAAAGCAATCATATTGAGACAGTTACCAAATGTAATTTGTAAGAATAGAGGGGCAGGTGAAAATATAATGGCTATAATATTTTCACCCCCCTCTGTTATTTTTTTTTTTTAAGTTTGTTTCATCATAAATGCAAGTTTTATGCTTTCTTTATCATAATAAGTAGTTGTGTTCATTTTTTATAAAATATAATTGGGGGTGGTGAAAATATTATAGTGGGGGTTGAAATATTATAGAAAATATTATACGGGTGAAAATATTATCTGACACCGGGCTGGATCAATACAGTTATTGTTTTACCGGGTTTGATCAATACAGTTGTTGTTTTACGTAAAGAAGACCAGGGTGACTTAATGCAAATTGTGTAAAATGATCATTAGTCAAGTCCTGCAACACATTGACATGATCTCTCAACAGTTGTTTCTCGACAGAAATGGGGAAGACGCTGCACTTTTTTTTTATGCTAAAATAATTTCCTTAACCAGACCTCCAGCACAGATAGTCCGACATAAGAATCTTTCATTGGCTTCATGTTCCGATAGAGAATTCCATGGGATGCAATTGTCTATACAAACCGAAAAAAAACAAGAAAAAATATTTTTCTTGCATACATTGTATAATTCCAAATTAATTCATTATCATCATTTTTCATTTTAATTTTTTTATTAAAATCACTTTTGAGGCATCAAATCATACAATTTACATCACATATGTTCGTGTCACAGCACAAAGAGGGTGGAAATGGAAAATTGAGGGGCTGTAGCCGGAAACTTCCTGGTAGACAAATTTGGAAATCAATATCTGGAGCGCAAGAAATGATCGACCTCCATATTATCTGCCTCCCATGTAGCTCCCCTAATGACTACAGATGAGACTTTATTTTCCCCTTGCAATATCATCTTAAGTGCCCTATTTAAAATCTGTTAAAATCATTTTGTTACAAAGATTTGTATATGATAGCTATCATTATAACACAGCTATTAGAAAACATATTTCCAGAGGTACATAAAATACAAATAAGTTCATAACATTTTTTTCTTTTTTTTTCTCTTCGTCATTTGGGCATTAATATGCAAGTCTGTGATAGCAACAAAGAAACAGTTGCCATAGACACCAAATACAAGTATTAAACACCTGACTACAATTTTTTTTATATTTTGTTTTTCTAAAATGAAGCTCCAACCTTACACAAAGTAACAAATCATTCCAATCGAATGCGGACAAACACGCAGCATTGTTACGAGGATGTCACACAATCACTGGTTACCAGGTGCACTATCCTACTTTGTAAAACATTCATTCCACATACTAACAGTCACATAACTTCAAATAGCAAATATTCTGTTTATTTTCATTAATGAATAGGCTAACAATCTAATCTTGACACACAAGTATAACACCATCATAAACACCATCTGATGTAGCAGCAACCCTGTGTCGCATGGGTATTCAGGCAACTTTAAAATCGCCATGGTAACAGCGGATTCCATTTTTTTTTTTCGAAGAAACGTTATGGTAATTATCACAACACTTTAGTCAAGATGAACTTTGACCCTCTCTGGTTCTGTAAAAATAAAGAATAACAAACATTTATAAAACGTTTTTAATCCAATCATTTCTAATAAATGACAAAACCCTTTTAATCCTCATCATAATGCACAGTGTTCTTGAGTCAGTAAGACTTTTTATCCATATATGCTTAGTACTGGTTCTACCCAGTAACACTTTGAGCTTTCCTAGTTGTAAGAACTGGTTTCACAATCAATGTAAAATAAAATAAGTTAAAAAAAATTCATCATAATTTGTTTATCACTTATAGCTAGATGATAACCTTTGCAGTAGACTATAATACAATATCGATCTCACACATTATTTCAAGAAATTCTGAAATGATATCTACCAGTAGTTTTTTTGTACAATAGCTGTGAAAAAATTTCATCATTTATTTGAAACTGCAAAAAAGTACCGGCTATTATTGTAACTGTGACATTTTCATGAGTTTTGAATCAATTACATTGTAGACATGATCCGTATTGCCAATATGTCCGCTGTGTACAGCGTTCAACTAAATTCACTATAATGTACACAATACTTTAAAATTGACAAAACCTATTTCAATATACAAATCAATTGTTACTACCGTGCTAAGACTACTTTCTTTATACGCAATGAGCAGACCAAAGTATGTTGTATGGTGTTAAGCTTTGCTTTCAACATATTTCAAATCTATCACGACGAAGTCTACCGGTATTTGAGACAGTTTTTTAAGCACTAACACACTAAAGTATTATACCCCAGACACATGGTATGATATCCGATCCAGTAACATTACTGACACAGGGTTTACCAAACCTAGAACATTCCTCCAAATGCTGAGTGCGAAGCAAAGAAGCTTCCAGTACATTTTTTTAAGTCTTTGGCATGACCCAGATGGGGACTGAACCTATGACCTATTGCATGCAAGGCGGACGCTCTACCATTAGACCATCGCTTCTTGTTTTCAAAGTATGTACATCATAGTGACTTATAAACAGGATAAGATAAGTCCTGCTATTCATGGATAGTTATATGAAGGAATGTGTAATAAATATGTAAACCTGAACAAAATGAAATGAAAAATGTGTATGATTATCATAATTATTAAATAATTATGTGTGTAACATATAAACTTATTAAAAGAGGTCTTGATTTGGGGGGTTGGGGACAGAGAAAGGGGATGAGGTGAGTTCTAACAACAATATAAAGCAATACATATTAACTATTTTGGCAACATTAAGTAATGAAAGTAATACATTTTCCACATGAAGGTAACCATGCTGTTACATGCTACAAGAGTTTGTGATAAAACACAAACAAATAACAGACACTTGAAAAATCCTACTAAACAGTAAACATTTACACAATAACATGTCACAAAGAATACATGAAAACATCCCCCCCCCCCCCCCCAGAAAAACAAATTAGTAACAGTAAATATATTTTACACACTAATAAAAGATAACAAACACCTATTAATACCAGTACATTAGCCCTGGCCTTGAATACCAACACAACAATATAAATGTAGAAGAAAAACAACCTTGTCCTTGATAAACACTTAATATTTACTACAAGTGTTGAACCATGTTGTAACATCTGTCTGTGGAGGCAGTTTGTAAGACACTTTTCTATATTTGTTCTCCCAAAAGTGACAATTGAACCCTGGATGAGTGTTGGGTGACTTGGAGGAAGCACCTTAGACACATGGATACTAGGACCCCTCCAAATAGGCTTACAAACCCCCATCAGTCCACAGTGTCAGCTGGGGGACAAATACTAGACAAGTAGAAAGAGGTGTCATAATACTGGACAAGTGGAAAGAGGTGTCGCAATACTGGACAAGTGGAAAGAGGAGTTATAATAGTGGAAAGAGGTGTCATAATACAGGATAAGTGGAAAGAGGTGTCATAACACTGGACAAGAGGGAAGAGGTGTCATAATAATAGACAAGTGGAAAGAGGTGTCATAATACTGGACAAGTGGAAAGAGGTGTCATAATACTGGACAAGTGGAAAGAGGTGTTATAATACTAGACAAGTGGAAAGAGGTATCATAATACTGGAAAAGTGGAAAGAGGTGTTATAAAACTAGACAAGTGGAAAGAGGTGTCATAATACTGGACAAGTGGAAAGAGGTGTCATAATACTAAACAAGTGGAAAGAGGTGTTATAATAATAGACAAGTGGAAAGAGGTGTCATAATACTGGACAAGTGGAAAGAGGTGTCATAATACTAGACAAGTGGAAAGAGGTGTCATAATACTGGACAAGTGGAAAGAGGTGTCATAACACTAGACAAGTGGAAAGAGGTGTTATAATACTAGACAAGTGGAAAGAGGTATCATAATACTGGATAAGTGGAAAGAGGTGTTATAAACTAGACAAGTGGAAAGAGGTGTCATAATACTGGACAAGTGGAAAGAGGTGTCATAATACTAAACAAGTGGAAAGAGGTGTTATAATACTAGACAAGTGGAAAGAGGTACCATAATACTGGATAAGTGGAAAGAGGTGTCATAATACTAGACAAGTGGAAAGAGGTGTCATAATACTGGACAAGTGGAAAGAGGTGCCATAATACTAGAAAAGTGGAAAGAGGTGTCATAATACTGGACAAGTGGAAAGAGGTGTCATAATACTGGACAAGTGGAAAGAGGTGCCATAATCCTGGAAAAGTTGAAAGAGGTGTAATAATACTGGACAAGTGGAAAAGAGGTGTCGTAATACTACACAAGTGGAAAGAGGTGCCATAATACTAGACAAGTGGAAAGAGGTGTCATAATTCTAGACAAGTGGAAAGAGGTGTCATAATACTAGACAAGTGGAAAGAGGTGTTATAATACTGGACAAGTGGAAAGAGGTGTCATAGTACTAGACAAGTGGAAAGAGGTGTTATAATACTAGACAAGTGGTAAGAGGTATCATAATAATGAACAAGTGGAAAGAGGTGTTGTAATACTGGTCAAGTGGAAAGAGGTGTCATAATAATGAACAAGTGGAAAGAGGTGTCATAATACTAGACAAGTGGAAAGAGGTGTCATAATACTGGACAAGTGGAAAGGGGTGTCATAATACTGGACAAGTGGAAAGAGGTATCATAATACTAGACAAGTGGAAAGAGGTGTCATAATAATGAACAAGTGGAAAGAGGTGTTGTAATACTGGTCAAGTGGAAAGAAGTGTTATAATACTGGGCAAGTGGAAAGAGGTGCCATAATACTAGACAAGTGGAAATAGGTGTTATAACACTGGACAAGCGAAAAGAGGTGTCATAATACTAGACACGTGGAAAGAGACAAGTGGAAAGAAGTGTTATAACACTGGACAAGAGGAAAGAGGTGTCATAATACTGAACAAGTGGAAAGAGGTGTTATAATACTAAACAAGTGGAAAGAGGTGTCATAATACTAGACAAGTGGAAAGAGGTGTTATAATACTAGACAAGTGGAAAGAGGTACCATAATACTGGATAAGTGGAAAGAGGTGTCATAATACTAGACAAGTGGAAAGAGGTGTCATAATACTGGACAAGTGGAAAGAGGTGCCATAATACTGGACAAGTGGAATGAGGTGCCATAATACTAGACAAGTGGAAAGAGGTGTCATAATACTGGACAAGTGGAAAGAGGTGTCATAATACTGGACAAGTGGAAAGAGGTGCCATAATACTGGACAAGTGGAATGAGGTGCCATAATACTAGACAAGTGGAAAGAGGTGTCATAATACTGGACAAGTGGAAAGAGGTGCCATAATACTGGAAAAGTTGAAAGAGGTGTCATAATACTGGACAAGTGGAAAAGAGGTGTCATAATACTGTCCAGTGGAAAGAGGTGCCATAATACTATACAAGTGGAAAGAGGTGTCATAATTCTAGACAAGTGGAAAGAGGTGTCATAATACTAGACAAGTGGAAAGAGGTGTTATAATACTGGACAAGTGGAAAGAGGTGTCATAGTACTAGACAAGTGGATAGAGGTGTTATAATACTAGACAAGTGGTAAGAGGTATCATAATAATGAACAAGTGGAAAGAGGTGTTGTAATACTGGTCAAGTGGAAAGAGGTGTCATAATAATGAACAAGTGGAAAGAGGTGTCATAATACTAGACAAGTGGAAAGAGGTGTCATAATACTGGACAAGTGGAAAGGGGTGTCATAATACTGGACAAGTGGAAAGAGGTATCATAATACTAGACAAGTGAAAAGAGGTGTCATAATACTAGACAAGGGGACAGAGGTGTTATAATACTGGACAAGTGGAAAGAGGTGTCATAATAATGAACAAGTGGAAAGAGGTGTTGTAATACTGGTCAAGTGGAAAGAGGTGTTATAATACTGGGCAAGTGGAAAGAGGTGCCATAATACTAGACAAGTGGAAAGAGGTGTTATAACATTGGACAAGCGAAAAGAGGTGTCATAATACTAGACACGTGGAAAGAGACAAGTGGAAAGAAGTGTTATAACACTGGACAAGCGGAAATAGGTGTCATAATACTGGACAAGTGGAAAGAGGTGTTATAATACTAGACAAGTGGAAAGAGGTGTTATAATACTGGACAAGTGGAAAGAGGTGTCATAATACTAGACAAGTGGAAAGAGGTGTAATAATACTAGACAAGTGAGAAGAGGTATTATAATAATGAACAAGTGGAAAGAGGTGTTATAATACTAGACAAGTGGAAAGAGTTGTCATAATACTAGACAAGTGGAAAGAGGTGTCATAATACTAGACAAGGGGACAGAGGTGTTATAATACTGGACAAGTGGAAAGAGGTGTCATAAGACTGGACAAGTGGAAAGAGGTATCATAATAATGAACAAGTGGAAAGAGGTGTTGTAATACTGGTCAAGTGGAAAAAGGTGTCATAATAATGAACAAGTGGAAAGAGGTGTCATAATACTGGACAAGTGGAAAGAGGTATCATAATAATGAACAAGTGGAAAGAGGTGTTGTAATACTGGTCAAGTGGAAAGAGGTGTCATAATAATGAACAAGTGGAAAGAGGTGTTGTAATACTGGTCAAGTGGAAAGAGGTGTCATAATACTAGACAAGTGGAAAGAGGTGTCGTAATACTGGACAAGTGGAAAGGGGTGTCATAATATTGGACAAGTGGAAAGAGGTGTCATAATACTAGACAAGTGGAAAGAGGTGTCATAATAATGAACAAGTCGAAAGAGGTGTTGTTATACTGGACAAGTGGAAAGAGGTTGCATAATACTAGACAAATGGAAAGAGGTGTCATAACACTGGACAAGCCAAAAGAGGTGTCATAATACTAGACACATGGAAAGAGACAAGGGGAAAGAAGTGTTATAACACTGGACAAGCGGAGAGAGGTGTCATAAACTAGACAAGTGGAAAGAGGTGTCATAATACTGGACAAGTGGAAAGGGGTGTCATAATACTGGACAAGTGGAAAGAGGTATCATAATACTAGACAAGTGAAAAGAGGTGTCATAATACTAGACAAGGGGACAGAGGTGTTATAATACTGGACAAGTGGAAAGAGGTGTCATAATAATGAACAAGTGGAAAGAGGTGTTGTAATACTGGTCAAGTGGAAAGAGGTGTTATAATACTGGGCAAGTGGAAAGAGGTGCCATAATACTAGACAAGTGGAAAGAGGTGTTATAACATTGGACAAGCGAAAAGAGGTGTCATAATACTAGACACGTGGAAAGAGACAAGTGGAAAGAAGTGTTATAACACTGGACAAGCGGAAATAGGTGTCATAATACTGGACAAGTGGAAAGAGGTGTTATAATACTAGACAAGTGGAAAGAGGTGTTATAATACTGGACAAGTGGAAAGAGGTGTCATAATACTAGACAAGTGGAAAGAGGTGTAATAATACTAGACAAGTGAGAAGAGGTATTATAATAATGAACAAGTGGAAAGAGGTGTTATAATACTAGACAAGTGGAAAGAGTTGTCATAATACTAGACAAGTGGAAAGAGGTGTCATAATACTAGACAAGGGGACAGAGGTGTTATAATACTGGACAAGTGGAAAGAGGTGTCATAAGACTGGACAAGTGGAAAGAGGTATCATAATAATGAACAAGTGGAAAGAGGTGTTGTAATACTGGTCAAGTGGAAAAAGGTGTCATAATAATGAACAAGTGGAAAGAGGTGTCATAATACTGGACAAGTGGAAAGAGGTATCATAATAATGAACAAGTGGAAAGAGGTGTTGTAATACTGGTCAAGTGGAAAGAGGTGTCATAATAATGAACAAGTGGAAAGAGGTGTTGTAATACTGGTCAAGTGGAAAGAGGTGTCATAATACTAGACAAGTGGAAAGAGGTGTCGTAATACTGGACAAGTGGAAAGGGGTGTCATAATATTGGACAAGTGGAAAGAGGTGTCATAATACTAGACAAGTGGAAAGAGGTGTCATAATAATGAACAAGTCGAAAGAGGTGTTGTTATACTGGACAAGTGGAAAGAGGTTGCATAATACTAGACAAATGGAAAGAGGTGTCATAACACTGGACAAGCCAAAAGAGGTGTCATAATACTAGACACATGGAAAGAGACAAGGGGAAAGAAGTGTTATAACACTGGACAAGCGGAGAGAGGTGTCATAAACTAGACAAGTGGAAAGAGGTGTTATAACACTGGACAAGTGGAAAGAGGTGTCATAATACTGGACAAGTGGAAAGAGGTGTCATAATACTGGACAAGTGGAAAGAGGTGTCATAATACTGGACATGGGAAAGAGGTGTCATTATACTAGACAAGTGGAAAGAGGTGTCATAATACTGGACAAGTGGAAAAAGGTACTAAAACATTGGACAAGCGGAAAGAGGTGTCATAATACTGGACAAGTGGAAAGAGGTGTCATAATACTAGCCAAGTGAAAAGAGGTGTCATAATATTGGACAAGTGGAAAGAGGTGTCATAATACTGGACAAGTGGAAAGAGGTGTCTTAATGCTGGACAAGTGGAAAGAGGTGTTATAATACTGATGTTTTATCAGTTATGATTATAGGAATATTAATGAAATAGAAAGAGCCTGAAACTCGATGTAACCTTCTGATGTAGCCTTTCATTATATATAAGGTTATAATTTACTTGCTGTTCAAACACAATGTAGCAGTTGGACAGTCCAGAAAGAGTAGGACGTTATCAGATCTGGTAGAACTACTCGTATTTGTGCAGTTTATAAAAACTACACCCCAACACAGCAACAGTGTAAACTGTATATAAGGTGATGCCATTCAAACTAATACATATCAACTGACAGATCCAGTGGCATATCCTGTATTATTGTATCATTTCATGCGACCAATAAAAATCTTGTGTGTGTTTTTTTTTTGGTCCAGGCTCAACACATTCATGTAATACATACATGACACCCAGTTAAAGACATCAGAATAAATCTGAGAACCACTGTCCTTGCATGAGTTATGGGTAACTTCACATATAATTGTTTGACCTAGCTGGGCTCAAACCCATGACCTCAGTGGTGAGAGGTGATCTTGACATAGTATGAGCCTGGACAACGGCAGGCAGGCTCAAGCCAACTATTTAACATATCATGCATTAATATCAACACAAAACACCAGAATTTAATTCATTTATTTAATCTTAAGCTGAAGTCAACACTAAAAAATTTTTTCAGAATAAAACTCCCAACAATCAATTTCAAATGACACATGTAAGTCTACCTAAATATAAAATCAGAACACTATATTCTGATATTGATTTTGCAACAGAGATGTAGTGTACATTGAGATTGAGTTTCAAACATCTCTGTCAATCTGTTGCTTCCATAGATTAACTAGATGTCATTTTGTACAAGGCTTCTTTCTGTGACAGAAGTGTTTTTCTTCACTAATGCAGACAGAAAGCAAGCAATAGACAGCAATCCATCAATTAATTAAAGGACAGGAGGGCAAAACTCACTCTATAACACCACTTGAAGTTTTACTAAAGGATTTATTTAAGAGCTGAGCAATAGTATCTGTTTAACAGGCCAACCAGACAGGCTACCAATATCACCAGGCTGCAAGGGTTTCCAATACAACAATTTAAAGACAACTATAATGCCTTGAAAGAAAAATAACCCTTAATATCATATATTTCATCCACACGACACATTTGCCAACAAGAAGAAGGTAAATCCTCGTTTCAGCATCTGTGTTCTTGAACAATAAAGCAGAAGCACATTATCAAAACTTCAGTTTCTTTTGGCTATTTACAGTACAGGTGGTCATTTTAAATTTAAGTCTTTACTCTTATAAAAAGCCTTAGATTCTTAAATTAATACCTAAAATCTATGGGTAGATTGATTGATTGATTGATTGATCGATTCCTCATCATCATTTTTATGCCATCGAGGGCTAACAGACGATCAGTTAACCTAACCACTGTTTCCTGGGATCCTGAAAGGCTAACCAATACTTCAGCACACCCCATCTCAACAAGTAACTGATAACTTTCCTACTTGAATCAGTGGTGAGAGATGAATGATAATGAGACAGGATGTTGAATATCAATCATCACGGAGACTGTTTCTGCACGAGGATTCAAACTCATGACCCTTGGATTGATTCTATGGGTAGAATCAACTTTTGAGTTACATAAACAATAACAGCAATGTTTTGTCCCAAGTATTTATGTACTATCACTGTTTCCCACTTTCAAAATGTAATTTATTCTTATGTAAAACTCAGTCCCCTATATACCCTGTCCCACTGACTCATAGGTAAAATTTTATAGCAATTACGAACAATTGATTGAATATTTAGTGTCATTTTTATGCTATCGAGGGCTAACAGATGATCAGTAAACCTAACCACTGTCTTCTGGAATCCTGAAAGGTTTACCAGTATTCGAGCACACCCAATCACTGAATGTAACTGACAGCTTTCCCACTTAAATCAGTGGTGGGAGACAAATGAAAATGAGACACAATGTTGTATATTAATCATCACGGAGATTGTTGCTGGGCGGGGATTCAAACTCACGACCCCTGGATTGATAATCAGACATGTAACTGACTGAGCTTATCGGGCCTGGCCAATTATGAACAAATTTGACTAAATGTTCAGAAAACATTTTTGAAAAAATCCCAATTTTAACATTTTGGGGCCACCCATGGCTCTTATGAAAATTTAATCCTCTTCATTTAAGCAAATCTTATTTGCTATTACAAGACAAGTCCTTAGATCTAAAAATGAACGTTATGGATGAGAAAATGACAATTTTCCAATCGTATATTCTCTGGAAATTTATTTCTCCTTATTGAACACAATCTTATAGCTATGACCAGATGATGCTTCAAATCTTAAACTAAGCAATATATTTTTGCGAAAATGGATGAAAAGTTTCCATTTTCCCCATAGTATCCCTATGTAAAACTCTAAGTCCACTTACTAGCCCTTTATATCAATTTAAATACTTACTCATAGATAATTGATACTAAACATGATCAAATTTGACAAACTGTTTCTTGGGAAAAAGATTTTCAAAACTTAAATTTTACCACTTTGGAGCCCTGAACCTGAACCCTCAAGATAGTGGAACCTTGGCAGTCATTTAACAAGTCTGGATCTACTTCACCCAACAAAGAAAACTGAGAACTGCCAAAATTTGGCAAAATCGGTTCCATTTAAAAAAAATTTTTATTATTATTACAATTACATGTGTCCCCTAATTGAGTCTCTTATGAGAGTGGGGTCATTTTTACCCCAGACACACCATTTGTATAAATCAGGAAGAACTATATTTGGTGATCATTTCTAATTAAATATTTTCAAAATCTGTTCAGCAGTGCATGATTTTTTTTTAAGTTTACAAAATAATTTTAGTAGTGGTGGCCATCTTGAATTTTAGATTGAAAAATAAAAATCTTATGTATAGCCTCGCATACATGAGAAATATCCATAAATCTGAAGTTTAAAAATATCAGCCGTAGATGGTTTCAGAGAAAACCCTGCTAAAAGATGACAAAGGAAGAAAACAGATGATGTACGACAGACAACACATCATCACATTAGCACTTACTAATAAAACCTTCCCGTTTATACCAAGAGACATCACTACAACTGAAAACATATATCAGACTGACATTCAAATACAAATACTGTGGCCACCTGTTCACAAGGTCACATGTATGTATCTGTGTGTGTATTAGCAGAAGTCTGTCTCTTTCTCCATGCTGGTTGGCAGGCTGACAATGAGTTCAGGTTGATCAATACAGATTCATATGAAGTAATCTTTCTCTTAGATTTCTCTTTGTCTAATCAATATTTCTGGTCATACTTACAAGAAACTCAAACCCAAACTGAGAGAAAACTTGCGAGTAATCTACAGAAGATTTATTATACTAGTAACCAAATACTTCATGCCTCAGATCAGTGTCTTCTACAAGATTCTCTCTGTGACAGGTCTGCCTTACACATTTGATACGTACAATCAACTCCAGTATTTCACCAATGTGTAATTACATGTTTTATGACATGGGATATTGGTCTCACTTAACAATTACCTCCCTTACATGACAGTAGCAAGATTCTTGCGGCTCAGAAATTAGAGCTGTGTAAATCAGTTGGGCATTATTTTTGTTGAAAATGCATAAAATTGGCATAATTTCTTTGTGCATAATGTAAGAACAATGGAACATTTTCATGAGTTCTGCCAAGTTTGGATGACAATGTGTACTGTTTGATGAAGCTATAACAGTTTACAGATGCATAGTTTTACACTGCAACAAATGGGCAGAATTGACTAATATACATGGGTGTCATCACACCATTAGGCTCTACTGTGACAAAAACAAAGCAGACTGTACTTTGACAAATACATTACTGTGACAAACACAAAGCCAGTTGTACTGAGACAAACACAAAGCTGGTTGTACTTTGACAACAAAACTGTGGCTGTATTCAAAGCAGACATTATTTTGACAAACACAAAGCAGGTTGTATGTGGCTGTATTCACAGCAAACATTACTATGACAAACACAAAGCAGGTTGTACAGAAACAAACACAAAGCAGACATTACTGTAACAAACACAAAGCAGGTTGTACTGTTACAAACACAAAGCAGACATTACTGTAACAAACACAAAGCAGGTTGTACTTTGACAACAAAGCTGTGGCTGTACTCAAAGCAGACATTACTGTGCCAAACACAAAGCAGACATTACTGTGCCAAACACAAAGCAGACATTACTGTGACAACAAAGCTGAGGCTGTATTCAAAGCAGACATTACTGTGACGAACACAAAGCTGGTTGTACTTTGACAACAAAGCTGTGGCTGCACTCAAAGCAGACATTTCTGTGACAAACACAAAGCAGGTTGTACTTTGACAACAAAGCTGTGGCTGTCCTCAAAGCAGACATTTCTGTGACAAACACAAAGCAGGTTGTACTGTGACAACAAAGCTGTCACTGTATTCAAAGCAAACATTACTGTGACAAACACAAAGCAGGTTGTACTTTGACAACAAAGCTGTGGCTGCACTCAAAGTTTACATTACTGTGACAAACACAAAGCAGGTTGTACTATGACAACAAAGCTGTGGCTGTACTGTACTCAAACCAGACATTACTGTGACAAACACAAAACAGGTTGTACTGTGACAAACACAAAGCAGACATTACTGTGACAAACACAAAGCAGGTTGTACTGTGACAAACACAAAGCAGACATTACTGTGACAAACACAAAACAGGTTGTACTGTGACAAACTCAAAGTAGACATTACTGTGACAAACACAAAACAGGTTGTACTGTGACAAACACAAAGCAGACATTACTGTGACAAACACAAAGCAGGTTGTACTGTGACGAACACAAAGCAGACATTACTGTGACAAACACAAAGCAGGTTTTACTTTGACAACAAAGCTGTGGCTGCACTCAGAGTTTACATTACTGTGACAAACACAAAGCAGGCTGTACTATGACAAGAAAACGGTGGCTGTATTCAACGCAGACATTACTGTGACAAACACAAAGCAGGTTGTACTATGACAAACACAAAGCAGACATTACTGTGACAATCAAAGCAGGTTGAACTTTGACAACAAAGCTGTGAATGCACTCAAAGCAGACATTACTGTGATAAAAACAAAGCAGACATTACTGTGACAAACACAAAGCAGGCTGTACTATGACAAGAAAACGGTGGCTGAATTCAAAGCAGACATTACTGTGACAAACACAAAGCAGGTTGTACTATGACAAACACAAAGCAGACATTACTGTGACAAAGCAGGTTGAACTTTGACAACAAAGCTGTGAATGCACTCAAAGCAGACATTACTGTGACAAACACAAAGCAGGTTGTACTATGACAACAAAGCTGTGGCTGTATTCAAAGCAGACATTACTTTGACAAACACAAAGCAAGTTGTATTCTGACAAACCCAAAACAGAATATTTACAACAGGACAAATGCAAAACATATTGCACTTAAGCACAGACTGACTCTGCTTTAAAACACATGTCAAAGCTAGGATTTTGCTTAATCAAACACAGAGTAGACCATGATTTAACAAACATGTCAAAAAAAATCAACTGCATAATTATACACAGAGCAGACTACTTTATAACACAAAGCGGGCTGTTTTAAAACAAACACCACATAACAGCTGGATATAGGAGGGTACCGATATATATATACCAGCACTATGAAACATGTCGTTCAGTCAAACCTGTGTATGTGGCCACCTCTATTAAGCAGTCACTTGTCTTAAGCAGCCACATTTGCCATTTGTATGCTTTAAGAATGAATTAACCTGTATTAAGCAACAACCTGCCTTAAAAGGTCACTTTAGCTCAATCCTTTGACTGTCTGCTTAAGACAGGTCTGACTGTATTTACAAATAATGATTATGATGATGATACTGTATGAGAAGCTATTTACCTCTGTCCTGCAACTGCACTGTTTCATCCCATTCTGAAAACAAACAAAATTGTAGTATTGTTATTATATATTTTTCTGAACAAATCTAAAATAAACACAAAAATAACCATCAAAAGAATATGTGATTAATATCACAGTGGAGAAGCATAAAACTTTGGAGAGGCGTACAATGGAATTGTATTGTACAGTATTGGTGTTTAGGAGGGGCGTACAAAGTGATTGTATTGTACAGTATTGGTGTTTAGGAGGGGCGTACAAAGTGATTGTATTGTACAGTATTGGTGTTTAGGAGGGGCGTACAAAGTGATTGTATTGTACAGTATTGGTGTTTAGGCGGGGCGTACAAAGTGATTGTATTGTACAGTATTGGTGTTTAGGAGGGGCGTACAAAGTGATAGTATAGTAAAGTATTGGTGTTTAGGAAGGGGTGTACAAAGTGATTGTATTTTACAGTATTGGTGTTTAGGAGGGGCGTACAAAGTGATAGTATAGTAAAGTATTGGTGTTTAGGAAGGGCGTACGAAGTGATTGTATTGTACAGTATTGGTGTTTAGGAGGGGCATACAAAGTGATAGTATAGTAAAGTATTGGTGTTTAGGAGGGGCGTACAAAGTGATTGTATTGTACAGTATTGGTGTTTAGGAGGGGCGTACAAAGTGATTGTATTGTACAGTATTGGTGTTTAGGAGGGGCGTACAAAGTGATAGTATAGTAAAGTATTGGTGTTTAGGAGGGGCGTACAAAGTGATTGTATTGTACAGTATTGGTGTTTAGGAGGGGCGTACAAAGTGATTATATTGTACAGTATTGGTGTTTAGGAGGGGCGTACAAAGTGATTGTATTGTACAGTATTGGTGTTTAGGAGGGGTATACAGCATGATTGTATTGTACGGTATTGGTGTTTAGGAGGAGTGTACAAAGTAATTTTATAGTACGGTATTAGTGTTTAGGAGAGGGCATATGAAGTGATTGTATTGTACAGTATTGATGTTTAGGAGAGTTGTATGAAGTGATTGTATTGTACAGTATTGGTGTTTAGGAGGAGTGTACAAAGTAATTTTATTGTACGGTATTAGTGTTTAGGAGAGGGTGTATGAAGTGATTGTTGTGTACAGTATTGGTGTTTACGAGGGGTGTATGAAGTGATTGTATTGTACAGTATTGGTGTTTAGGAGGAGTGTATGAAAAGATTGTTTTGTATGATTTTGGTGTTTAGAAGGGGCATACAAACGGATTTTATTGTACGGCATTGGTGTTTAGGAGGGGCGTACAAAGTGATTTTATTGTATAGCATTGGTGTTTAAGAGGGGCATACAAAGTGATTTTATTGTACGGCATTGGTGTTTAAGAGGGGCATACAAAGTGATTGTATTTTATGGTATTGGTGATAAGGAGGGGCATACAATGTGATTGTATTTTATGGTATTGGTGATAAGGAGGGGCATACAAAGTGATTGTGTTGTATAGTATTTGTGTTTATGAGGGGCATATGAAGTTATTGTATTGTACGGTATTGGTGTTTAGGAGGGGTGTATGAAGTGATTGTATTGTACGGTACTGGTGTTTAGGAGGGGTGTATGAAGTGATTGTATTGTACAGTATTGGTGTTTAGGAGTGTATGAAGTGATTGTACAGCAGAGTATGGGGTTCAGCTTTGCCATCCAGCAAAATATTTCAGTTATATATATTTGAGCAAATAATGGCAACCATTTTGTATTAGACATAAAGAAACCTACAGTGTTTTCTATCTCTATGACCCCTCTACTCACCTGTTCTGGGTTATATTCTACTACATGTGTGTGTGTGTGTGTGTGTGGAATGTGTCTGCTGCTGCATGTGCTATGTGGTACATACACACTCCTGTATATACATACATACTTTCTCTTACACCACCAGCATTGTTGAAATGATGCAAGCCTACATGTAACTGGAACAATGATAACATGATGGCTTTTATCATGTGATATTGAGGGCCACCCACAATTCATATATATGCAATTTTCACCATAGAATCAGTGAATGTTATAATTACTGTAAGTATAAGCCTACCCCTGAAAAAAAAAATTCTGATAATTTTGATCTTGAATTCTGTGTGTTAAAGCCAAATGGTCATGATAGATACTAAATCTGATATAGATATGACCATTGACCAACGACAGATGGTGCTCTCTTCTAAATGATATCAGCATGTGTTACATCCATCATTAACTTCTTAGTTGAAGGATAAAGATCAAATACTGCACAATAAAGAACTCTAGTACCGACCATGTGCAAAACAATTACAAATGGTTCCCTGGGAATGGTACAGAAGGTCAAATGAAAAACATTCTGGTTTCCTTTGGCCTGTGAGTCAATATTTTAACTCCCAAGTCAAAATTTTTATACTGATTTTTTCTTCTTCGTCATTTCCACCCATGGAGAAAAAAAAGAAGAGATTACTATCAACTAACCCAACTTTCTTCATGCATGTCAAAGGAAACAAAAATATTTTTTCATTTGGCCTAATGCTGCATCAACTCATTTAGTACCAATGTGTCTATGGATGGTACCATAGTTTATACATACACTGTACGCACTCATCTATGGATGGTGCCATGAGTAGAACTTACACTGTACCCACTCATCTATGGATGGTGCCATGAGTGGTACTTACAACGTACCTGCTCATCTATGGATGGTGCCATGAAAGGTACTTACACTGTACCCGCTCATATATGGATGGTGCCACAAGAAGTACTTACACCGTACCCACTCATCTATGGATGATGCCATGAGTGGTATTTACACTGTACCCACACATCTATGGATGGTGCCATGAGTGGTACTTACACCGTACCCATTTATCTATGGATGGTGCCATGAGTGGTATTTACACTGTACCCACACATCTATGGATGGTGCCATGAGTGGTACTTACACCGTACCCATTTACCTATGGATGGTGCCATGAGTGGTATTTACACTGTACCCACTATTCTATGGATGGTGCCATTAGTGGTATTTACACTGTACCCACACATCTATGGATGGTGCCATGAGTGGTATTTACACTGTAACCACACATCTATGGATGGTGCCATGAGTGGTACTTACACCGTACCCATTTATCTATGGATAGTGCCAAGAGAAGTACTTACACCCTACCCACTCATCTATATATGATGCCATGAGTACTACTTACACCGTACCCACACATCTATGGATGGTGCCATGAGGGGTACTTACACCGTACCTGTTTATCTATGGATGGTGCCATGAGTGGTACTTACACTGTACCCATTTATCTATGGATGGTGCCAAGAGAAGTACTTACACCGTACCCACACATCTATGGATGATGCCATGAGTAGTACTTACACCGTACCCGTTTATCTATAGATGGTGCCATGAGTAGTACTTACACCGTACCAACTCATCTATGGATGATGCCATGAATGGTACTTACACCGTACTCACACATCTATGGATGGTGCCATGAGTGCTACTTACATGGTACCCATTTATCTATGGATGGTGTCATGAGTGGTATTTACACCGTACCCACTCATCTATGGATGGTGCCACAAGTGGTACTTACACCCCACCCACTCATCAATGGATGATGCCATGAGTAGTACTTACACCGTACCCACTCATCTATGGATGATGCCATGACTGGTACTTACACCGTACCCACACATCTATGGATAATGCCATGAGTGCTACTTACACCGTACCCATTTATCTATGGATGGTGCCATGAGAAGTACTTACAATGTACCTACTCATCTATAGATGGTGCCATGAGCGGTACTTACACTGTACCACCTTATCTATGGATGGTGCCATGAGAAATACTTACAACGTACCTACTCATCAATGGATGATGCCATGAGTGGTATTTACACCATACGCGCTCATCTATGAATGTTGCCATGAGTGGTACTTACACCATACCCGATCATCTATGGATGGTGCCATGAGTGGTACTTACACTATACCAGTTCATCTATGGATGATGTCATGAGTGGTACTTACACCGTACCCACTCATCTATGGATGGTGCCATGAGTGGTACTTACACCCTACCCACTCATCAATGAATGGTGCCATGAGTGGTACTTACACTTTACCAGTTCATCTATGGATGATGCCATGAGGGGTACTTACACTTTACCCACTCATCTATGGATGGTGCCATGAGTGGTACTTACACCGTACCCACTCATCTATGGATGGTGCCATGAGTGGTACTTACACCCTACCTGCTCATCTATGGATGATGCCATGAATGGTATTTACACCATACACGCTCATCTATGGATGGTGCCATGGATGAAACTTACACCATACCCGCTCATATATGGATGGTGCCATGAGTGGTACTTACACTAAACCCTTTCATCTATGGATGGTGCCACAAGTAGTACTTACACTGTACCCGCTCATCTATGGATGGTGCCACGAGTGGTATTTACAATGTACCTGCTCATCTCTGGATGGTGCCATAAGAAGTACTTACACTATTACAGCTCATCTATGGATGGTGCCATGAGCGGTACTTACACTGTACCACCTTATCTATGGATATTGCCACGAGTAGTACTTATACCATTATCACTTATCTATGGATGGTGCCACCAGTGGTATTTACAATATACCACCTCATCTATGGATGATGCAACGAGTAGAACTTACACTGTACCCACTCATCTATGGATGGTGCCACAAGTGGTACTTACACCATACCCGCTCATCTTTGGATGGTGTCATGAGTGGTATTTACACCGTACCCACTCATCTATGGATGGTGCCACGAGTGGTACTTACACCATACCCGCTCATCTATGGATGGTGCCATGAGTGGTATTTACACTGTACCCACTCATCTATGGATGGCGCCACGAGTGGTACTTACACCATACCCGCTCATCTATGGATGGTTCCATGAGTGGTATTTACACCGTACCCACTCATCTATGGATGGTGCCACGAGTAGTACTTACACCATTACTGCTCATCTATGGATGGTACCACGAGAGGTACTTACACAATACCGCTCATCTATGGATGGTGCCATGAGTGGTGCTTACACTGTACCCGTTCATCTATGGATGGTGCCCAAGTGGTGCTTACGCCGTACCCGCTCATCTGTGGATGGTGCCACAAGTGGTGCTTATACCGTACCTGCTCATCTATGGATGGTGCCATGAGTGGTGCTTACACCATACCCTCTCATCTATGGATGGTGCCTTGAGTGGTGCTTACACCGTACCCGCTCATCTGTGGATGGTGCCACGAGTGGTGCTTACACCATACCCGCTCATCTATGGATGGTGTCATCAGTGGTGCTTACACCGTACCCGCTCACCTATGGATGGTGTGATGATTGGTGCTTACACACTACCTGCTCATCTATGGATGGTGCCATGAGTGGTGCTTACACCCTACCCACTCATCTATGGATGGTGCCATGAGTGGTACTTACACCGTGTCCGCTCATCTATGGATGATGCCATGAGTGGTGCTTACACACTACCCACTCATCTATGGATGGTGCCATGACTGGTGCTTACACCCTACCCACTCATCTATGGATGGTGCCATGAGTGGTACATACACCGTGTCCGCTCATCTATGGATGGTGCCATGAGTGGTGCTTATACCCTACCCACTCATCTATGGATGGTGCCATGAGTGGTACTTACACCGTTTCTGCTCATCTATGGATGGTGCCATGAGTGGTACATACACTCTACCCACTCATGTATAGATGGAGCCACCAGAGTACCCACTGACAATGGATAACAGGTGATGAGAATAGCTCACCTTGAGCATTGCTCTGGTGAGCTAAAAAACTGATATTAATTCTTAGTTTAGGAGTGTCCACAAGGACGCTGTAACAAATTGGTATTTAAGTTGCTATGTGCCCAGACGATTATTATTATTATTTGATTACAAAACAGATATTTTAGCTGTATAAAAGCATTTTTTTAGCCATATAATTTTTTCCAACTATCAAAAAAAAAACTACTTACCCTAAACCCTAGACACTTAAATAGCCATTTGTATAAACATAATACATATGTGCATCTGAGTTCATCATTTATCTTACAATATGTAACAGTATATGCATTTGTTAGTTTCATGTCGAGTATAAGCTCAGGGTTTTACAACCTTGAGTCAAAAATCAGCAAAAGTCACGTATAGAGCTATAAAACCCACCTCTTGTTAAAATGGCTGCTACTTCCGCTACATTAAAGTTGCTCCTCACTTCAGACTCTTGGACAAATCCAAGAAGTCCACAGAACCGTGTTGGCCCATTGGTGGGGCTTGATGCAATCACATCCTTCTTTAATGTTGCCACACTCTCTCCATAATACACTATCACTTGATTATTTACCTGCACTATTGGACTCACAAAGTGTGCACCATGATTAGGAGGAGTGCTTGTTAGTGACTTAATCTCACTCTGTTTGTCCTCACTTACTTCATTCGAAACTTTTACATTATTTTTTGTTTGACCCTGAGCTGGTGAGACCACCACACCATTGAGGCGACCTAGTTCGGAGGAAACTTTCTTAGTGAAAGGGTTGCTTACTGTGTTATCAGGTGAACTAGAGGATGGCTCTGCCTCGGTGTTGCTATCATTTGATATCACACTTGTATTGGAAGATTTTTTACTAGGTTTAATATCCACATTTGAAACTGGTGAACCTACTGGTTCAGAAAGAAAACTAACATTTGAATCATTTTCAGAGTAGATTGGAGCAGAACTGATCTCCTTTGTATCTATATTTCCAAATGTGGGTATTTCTGCAATAGGTTCAGACTGATCTAGATTAGTATTTTTATATGTATCTTGAGGTTTGCTTACTTTGTCAACCGATGGTTCAATTTCAAAACCGAAAGATATTCCTAAATTTTCTGGCGTTTCTCCTACGCGTTTATCTAAAAAGATCACAGATTTCTGTTTTTTGTTGTTATTTGTTGTAATTGGTTTAGGTTTTTGTATTTCTTGTTTATGTACATTAGGACACAAAATATTACTTTTACTATTTGAAGATTTTCCATTCACTGAACTACTGGAATTCACTTTTGGTTCAATTTCAGCACAAATTGTTTTTATCGGCATCTCAGCCATTAGCTGTCTCGTATTAGATGAACTAGATGTGTGTGCGCCATCCTGACACTTAGTTTGTAATGAAACTGATGATGAAGCCTTTACTGACTGAACAGGCGTAGTAGCTAAACACACTTTGGCATTTCTACTTGATTCACTTGATAATCCACTCGTCCCTTGCACAATATCCTCGTTAATATTAATTGTATCCCCAACATTCACCATTCCAAAAACTTTACTTGTTTTCACATTCACATTAGAATCAAGTTTACTTTTTATTTCCCCTTTAATGTTTTCCTGGCTACCGGCCTTTAATGATGTGGCAGCTGAGTGGTTTGGAGAACCAGCAGTTTTGCTGCCTATGTTAACTCCTTCTGGACTAGAACCTATTGAATGTCTGCGCTCAGTGGGACTACCTTTCCACACAGCATTCTTGTGATCATGCCCTTCAGACTCTCCTCCATCCAAGGAACATTGGTCATCCCCAGGGCTCATTGACCCTATTTGTTTTGCTGATGCAGCCATTTTAGCATAAGATATTAAACGCGGCGAGAGAACAGTGTCTGCAACATAACACCCTTGTGTTGCTGGGAGGGATTTCACAGATTCTATATCACTGTCATCTTGCACTTTAAGTGTCTCCGAAAGGATGGGAACATCTCCAGTTGAATTACGTCTTCCATCCTGAAGTGATTGTCGCCCTTTTGAATTACCCAGGGCTGGAAAAGCGGATGGACTAAGGTCTCTTGCACGTGTATCAGAGTCAATAAAGGAGGTCTGTATAGTACTAGGGGCAGGTATTTTGCTGGTAAGGTTTGAATTGACTGAACGCTTATCTTCATGACGACGGGTAGGTTTATTACTATTCCAACTATTACTGATATAGTTATTGTGCTGAATGGTATCTTTTACTGCTTTTTTCTTCTTCTTTCCAACCACCTGAAACTCGTCTTCCTTTGGAACACTTGGAACATCTAAGTCAGTGAATATAAAGTTATTGTCCACCATGTCATCAGATACACCTGATAATGGGTGATGGTTAATCTGCAGCTCAGGACTTGACAGTTCATGTTCAACTTTTATAGTTGGACTTTGAGGCTTTGATTTTTTATTTTTAGCATTTTTCTGCTTAATTGTTACACTGTTACCAACAGTGGTTTCATATTTCATTGTGTCTTCAGATTTGGAAGATGACATTTCCAATTTTTCAACTTTAACAGTTTTAACCGATTTATCTACCTTTTTTTTATTCTCTACAATAGTTTCCCTTCCAGTGTCTTTTTTATCAATAGTCTTTGTACTTTCCTTTTCCATAAGTTCTTTACAATTAACATGTTCTTTTAAATTAATATGGTTAATAACAGGTATTTCTAACTTTCTATCATTCTCTTTGAGCAAAGCCTTTGTTAATTTTTCTTTTCTGGAATATAAACCATCAGTATCACCATTTTCCACAATTTCAGCATCAGTCTTTCCACTTGAATTTCCCATATTGTTCAAGCCAACTTGTTTATTAAGATTGGCTGTTTGAGCAGAAAAATCCCCCCTGGAATCAACCTCCTCTATGGAGTTAGGTGTGGGAGACTTTTGTTTCTTGTCTTTATTTTTCTTATTTGCTTTTTGTGCTTTAACTGGAATGTCTTCAGTAATGGGGGTCGGTAGTTTTTTCGCTTTTTTATTTGACACATGTTGGCCACCAATAAAATCAATCAATTCATCAATTGGTTTGTCGCCAACATAATTCTTAATATCTTCAGCCCGAATCACTTCCTCTTTGTCTTTTTTATTTTTCTTACGTTTAGTCTTTTGGTCTGACTTACTAGATGCATCTTCTATACTATCCCTATGATTTGGGAAACTGGAGTGTAAATCCAGACTAGAGAATGTTCCATAACTCGAGTCATAATGTTGTCGGTTGTTGCTAGTGGGTCCTGCCACATTGGAAGGTGGCTCTCTCATTTGTCTGTAGCAGGACGGCTTCAATCCCAACTCAATTGGATTTCCGTTCTCATCAGTTGTAGCCACATCATCTGTCAAGTAAAAGACACAAGTGTAATGATTAATACAGACAGTAGTAAATATACAACACACAAGTAGGAACATTCATTACACAATCATTATGTTATGTTTGTATAACAAATTATATTATGTTTGTATAACAAATTATATTTTCCATATTGTTCAGTGACAATAGTCTCCAAGCTTGAGAGAGACCGTAAATAGCAGACTGAATGAACTTATTCAATCTTAAGTCACATTTTCAAGATCTGGTGAAAACCATCAATTTGAGAAAGTTTTAGAGAAGATAAAGATATCAAGGACAAACAAACAAAACACCACTTCTGCATATCAAAGATAAAATAATTTTCTCTTTCATTCCCTCAATGTAAAAAATGTGCCAAAAGTATATGAAATAGGATGCCTTTAAGCACTTTCTTGCACTATTAAACGGGCCTATATAATGAAATAGTGAAGTAAATGCCATGATAGTGCTGTTCTCACTCAGTTTTAAGTTTGTCTATATCACTACACTTGTTCCCTCGGAAGTTAGAGTGCATATTGAGAGCATTCAAAAGAATGACAAAAAGAGGATCTTACATTGGTGTTTATTTATTATTGAATTCATTAAACGAGTTGAAAAAATATATTATGCAAGACTCCGTCGAGCATTATATCATTTTTTCCAATGAGTTTAATAAATGAACATGAATGTAAGATTTGTTTTATCACATTTATCATTTATTTAACAGTTCACCTCTATAAGGAACGAGTAAAAATCAGGCATAGGTTTTGTTTCCGTGAGTCATATGATGTAACGTCTCAAAATAATTCATTTAACCATGACAAATCAATGTCACTGATATATTCAGGCAAGTCGGAAAGTTCTTCGACAATTTACACTGTGCGATGAATTGAAAGTGATAATACACCAGGCTCCTGTTTCACCAACATATACTTAAATACTTAAAAACTTAAATCTAAGAAAAGCAGCCAGGTGATCATGATTTTAGACTGGTACCAGTTAAACTGCATATTGTGTCAATGATATTGATTATATAATAGATAAATAACCAGTCAAAACTTAGTTAAGTTTTTAAGTAATTAAGTAAAATGTTGGTGAAACAGAAGCCTGGTTAATATAAACAATGATGTCATGGGTTTGTTACACGCCTACACTGTAAACTATGTGACATTTTTATGTATTATACACCATCATACTGCCATCATTAACCAATGTTCTCTCAAAATAACTTTTTCCTGTGTTCAGGTGTTAAATGATTTACCAAAAAAATCATTGGATAAGAGAAGAGACTGGAGAGATATTGGACAGGAATAGTTAAGTTTGAGAGATACTGGTAGATATTTTACAACTTAATACCTAGTTGTTTTTATCACCCACTATACTATAATTTGGTTGCTTGTCAATCAATTGTTTGTCTTAAAGTTATCTATGTGGTGCACATTTCACAAGCTAGTCTAAATCCTTTTTAATATATTAAAATCTCATTTCTTCAATGGCACTGACAATGGATTCTACTTGTTTTTTTATGATGAAAAAACTACGCCATAAGCCATAAGCGAGAAAAATGTGTAAATTTATTGTTTACATATTTTAGACTGGTTACCAGGTAACAATTAGATGTATTCTGACACATCAAATATATCAGTGACAGTCTATGTCTGCTATACCTGTGGTATTTGAGATGTGCAGGAATACAGACAAGTTAATTACTGGTAAACACTAGCCCACGATCTAACAGTAACTTGTAATGGATTATTTTAGATGAAATATGATAACAATTATAATGTTTATTAATATTTGATGTTGTGTAATTACACACCATTTGTTAATTTGGTTAAATTACTGAGACACAGGGAGCCAATCTTCTGGTAATGGCAATTTCTACATTACTTAGTAGCTAGAAATATTTACAAAAGGTTATTATAAATAGAGAAACAAGAAATGTCACTGGTAAGTGTCGCATGCCCCCCAAATGGTCTGTAAAAATAACAATATATGTTATAATAGGTAGCGATGTATCTATGAATATCAAGAGTAATGGACTGACTTTTCAGACTAGACATGCAATTTCATGTTTTTTTACAATAAAGCGTGATGTTGACCTCTGTGTAACCATGACCTTGACATTTGATGTAAAGGTTTGGGTATTTCTACAGGTAAATGCTGGTGACACATCATAATGACATTCTGAGTGATCACTTGTGTCAAGCTATTTTCAATTTCCTCCATGTAAGACAAAGTTACAGAACAGACATGAAGTATCAAACAAACTGAAAGTGTGACCTGAGGTAAGGTTCTGAGTCTTTATGTGACACATCATCATGTTGTGTTGATCAATTGATAAACTGAGCCAAGTGTTTTTGAAATCCATCCATGAATGATAAAGTTACAGGACCAACTTGAAATCTCAAAAAGACTCAAAGTGTTGTCATACAAACTTAAAGTGTGACCTTGACCTTTGAGGTATGGGTCTGGGTCTTACGCGTGACACATTGTCATGTCATCTTGATCAATTTGAGTGAAGTTAAAGACAAAGTTACAGACCAGACACGAAATATCAAACAAACTGAAAGTGTGACCTTGACCTATGACTACGTCGTCATGTCATGCTGATGAATTGAGCCAAGTTTTTTAAAAATTTATCCATAGGTGACAAAGTTACAGACTGGACACAAAATCTCAATCAGACTGAAAGTGTCATCAAACAAAGTTAAATTGTGACCTTGACCTTTGAAGTAGGACTCTGGGTTTAATTTTTTTTTTTTTTTTTTTTTTTGAATGGGGTTTAACGCCATTTTTAACACATTTCAGGTTATATATGGCATATCCAGTTTTACTGGTGGAGGAAGACCTCAGACTGAGTAGAACCACCGTCCTTCCGCAAGTAACTGGAAACTTTCTCACATAAAGTTTTTGGAGCGAGCGGGACTCGAACCTACGACCATAGCGGTGAGAGGTAAGTGATCTTGAGACGGCGCCTTAGACCACTCGGCCACGGAGGACCCCTCTCTGGGTTTAAGCACGACACATCATTATGTTATGTTGTTCATCCGAAGCAAGTATTAGCAAAATCCATCTATGCATGACCAAGTTACAGGCTGGACACGAAATCTCACACAGACTCAAAGTGTGACTTTGACCTTTGAGTTAAGGCCTAAAAAAATAAATGTTGTGTTTACAGTTTCCCGACCAACACATAGTAAAAGGTCCCAACCGTATATATTTTTTTTCCAAAAAAAAAAAACAAATTAAAATATCTCGCCGACTGTCTTGTTAGGGATGGTTCAGATGCTCCAAGTATCGGGCGAAAACCAATATATAAAACTGTATACCAAAGACGAAACTTTAAGAAAAAGTGTGACTTGAAATTCGAAGCACAACTGTGCCCGAAGACCAAAAATAAACAATCTGAGAAACTGTGAAAAAGAAATGACACAAAATCGTTTCTGAAATTGTTACAGCATAAATTCTTTCTACATTTCAACGCAATTATAATTATTAAATCATTTGCAAACTAGACATTGAACGATCCTCGGCAATAAGTTATAACATGAGGAAATTCTTGTTGAATCTCTAAGGAATCTATTCATCACAAATCGTTCGCCATTTTTTGTATAAGGTATCGAGGTGCGCATGCGCAACTTCCTTTTTTTTCGCAACGGTATTTGCCATGTAAAAAAAAAAAAGGTTTCCCTCATTGCTTTCCAAAAAGGTTCACATGTATGAACATACCGCCGGCAAAAAGGTTATTTAGTCAATCAACCATTCATTCACCGTGGAACAGGTCTTCACTCTTTCTGGTCAGTTTGTATCATTCTCTTACTGGTCAGTATGTATCACACTCTTACTGGTCAGTATGTATAACACTCTTACTGGTCAGAATATATCACTCTTACTGGTCAGTATGTTTCACACTCTTTTGAGTCAGTTTGTGTCAAACTCTTAGTAGTCAGTATGTATCACACTCTTAGTGGTCATTATGTATCAAACTCTTACAGGTCAGTATGTATCACACTCATACTGATCAGTATGTGTCACACTCTTACTGGTCAGTATGTGTCATACTCTTACTGGTCAGTATGTGTTGCACTCTTACTGGTCAGTATGTATCATACTCTTACTGGTCAGTATGTATCACACTCTGGTCAGTATATATCACATGCTTACTGGTCAGTATGTGTCACACTCTTACTGGTCAGTATGTGTCACACTCTTAGTGGTCAGTATGTATCACACTCTTACTGGTCAGTATGTATCGCACTCTTACTGGTCAGTATGTATCACACTCTTAGTGGTCAGTATGTATCACACTCTAACTGGTCAGTATGTGTCGCACTCTTACTAGTCAGTATGTATCATACACTTACTGGTCAGTATGTATCACACTCTTACTGGTCAGTATGTATCACTCATAGTGGTTAGTATGTGTCACACTTTTACTGGTCAGTATGAATCACACTCTTACTGGTCAATATGTATCACTCTTAGTGGTTAGTATGTGTCACACTTTTACTGGTCAGTATGTATCACACTCTTACTGGTCAGTATGTATTATACTCTTACTGGTCAGTATGTATCATACTCTTACTGGTCAGTATAAAACACACTCTTAGTGGTCAGTATGTATCACACTTTTAGTGGTCAGTGTGTATCACACTCTTACTGGTCAGTATGTCTCACACTTTTACTGGTCAGTATGTATCCCACTCTTACTGGTCAGTATATATCCCACTCTTACTGGTCAGTATATATTGCACTCTTTGTGGTCAGTATATACCACATGCTTACTGGTCAGTATGTATCACTCTTACTGGTCAGTATGCATCATACTTTTATGGGTCAGTACATTACATATCACACTCTTACTGGTCAGGTTATGTCACACACTGGTCAATTTGTATAACACTCAGTACATTACATATAACACTTACGGGTTAGTTCATTACACATCACACTCTTACTGGTCATTACATTACATATCACACTTACTGGTCAGTACTCCACATGCCACACTTACTGGTCATTACATTACACATCACACTCTTACTGGTCGTTACATTACACATCACACTTACTGGTCAGTACTCCACATGCCACACTTACTGGTCGTTACATTACACATCACACTTACTAGTCAGTAGTCCACATGCCACACTTACTGGTCGTTACATTACATATCACATTTACTGGTCAGTACTCCACATGCCACACTTACTGGTCGTTACATTACATATCACACTCTTACTGTTCATTACATTACACATCACACTTACTAGTCAGTACTCCACATGCCACACTTACTGGTCGTTACATTACATATCACATTTACTGGTCAGTACTCCACATGCCACACTTACTGGTCGTTACATCACATATCACACTTACTGGTCAGTACTCCACATGCCACACTTACTGGTCGTTACATCACATATCACACTTACTGGTCAGTACTCCACATGCCACACTTACTGGTCGTTACATTACATATAACACTTACTGGTCAGTACTCCACATGCCACACTTACTGGTCGTTACATTACATATCACACTTACTAGTCAGTACTCCACATGCCACACTTACTGGTCGTTACATTACATATCACACCTACCTGTCAGTACATTACATATCACACTCTTACTGGTCAGTATGTATCACACTCTTACATAATTTCCCAATAATTTTGCCCCTTCTCTTATAAATATATTGCATTGCCAAAAAAATCATTATCTTATTGTTTGTAATTGCCAAAATTTTGGATAATGTTATTTTTTTCCTACAATAATCCATGAACTGTTTCTAATATGCATAAAATCGTTTAAAGAAGAAAATTGTCCATATATGCATAATTTATATCTTTGCACATACTGTACAATAGTTTTAACAACAATGGAGGACAGAATTGGCTGAGCAGATATGATTTAATAGAAATTTTACGATAGTTTCCATGAACGAAGCAGCTAATTTGCATATAAGAACTAACTGATCAGTAAATATAAATTTAAAATATGATATATTCACGCGTAAGAGAAGTATTATCGACTGTTATATATCTAAGTTGATGTTTGTAATTCATAAATATGTTGTTCATTTCTTTATAAAATAATCCTTTTTAGTTACCGGTTATGCTGCTTTAAAGAGAAAATGTGCAAGGCAAAGGTAATAATTAGCCTTTATGTCCAACAAAACTGCCTTGCCTTGCCTGCCTGCTTATCTGTCTGTATGTCTGAATGCCGCCTGTCTGTCTGTCTGTCTGTCTGACACACTTTCCATGTTGTTAATATTCTACCATGCTGAATCATCCCATGTCAAACAAGTACAAGCACCATGCAGGTAAAGTATGTATTTATATACTAACCAAATTAAATACCAATAATAACAAAATATATGTACAGGAATCATTTCTACTTGCACCTGATCACACATGTACCATAATTGTCACTCTTCATCTTCAACCTTACATCAACAACAGCCACCTACAATCACATCAACAACAAACTTGCACATATTACACACATTGATAAACAAGTGAAAACTAACAAATACCTGTGTCCTAGATTCCACTACAATTTATACATGCACAATCAACCAGATAATAACACTTGTATATGCTGATGTGTAAAATTGTGCGTACATGACTGATATATATATAGGTATTGTGTGGGAGAAGTGATACATTTATCAATAGCCAGCCATATACCACCGGCTGACAACACCCATCAGTGTGTGTACACACTCTCTACACATATAAACCTGGCAGTGGAAAGGTAATCCATATGTATACACACGTACCTGTCAATCTACGCTGTATGTCACAATGCCAGCATTTTACAAGGGCAGGACAGCACTACTGGGTGAAAACAGTCAAAACATAACCAAACTTAAATCCAACAAAGCTCACACTTCTGTTAAACACACTGCCTTCAAGAACCTAAATATGGATTCCCCTCTATCAAATCATGTGACTGGATGTCACACTGCATACACAATCTGGAGGCCACACATGGGGATACAGAAAAGAAAAGGCAATAACTTTTTTCTCATTTAAAAAAAACTATCAACATATGCTAAACAAAGAATAAAGATATTAAAATAGAAATTATTATCAACTGCACACTTTCCAATAGTGTACAAGAGGCAGCAAGTATATAAACTGCTGTGTGAATATTGACTAAAGTAGGAGGAGGTACCAGATGGGGGTTATCTTTGCATCCATTATCAGCATTTTGCCAACAAATCAAGATTTTGTGTGCATAAGATAATAATAACTTTAAAAATAAGCTGCTTCAAACCATAAAACAAAATGTCAGAGAAAGAAATTAAACAGCAAACAAATAATATCTAGACAAATTACATTGTCCTCTAATTGCTATTTAACTTTCAATGTTGCTTTTGTTGTCAATGCTGGGGTTGGGGTGAGAGTTGGAGTTGGGGTGATAGTGGGATTGCAGTAAGAGTGGGGATTGGGTGAGAGTGGGGTTGGGGTGAGTGGGGGTTGGGGTGAGAGTGGGGGTTGGAGTGAGAGTGGGGCTTTGGTGAGAATGGGGGTTGGGGTGAGAGTGAGGTTGGGGGTGAGAGTGGGGTTGGTGTGAGAGTGGGGGTTGTGTTGAGTGGGGGTTGTTGTGAGAGTGGGGGTTGGGGTGAGAGTGAGGTTGGGGGGTGAGAGTGGCAGTTGGGTGAGAGAGGGGTTGGTGTGAGAGTGGGGGTTGTTGTGAGATTGGGGGTTGGGGTGAGAGTGAGGTTGGGAGGTGAGAGTGGGGGTTAGGTGAGAGTGGGGGGAGAGTGGGGATTAGGTGAGAGTGAGGTTGTGTTGAGAGTGGGGGGTTGGGGTGAGAGTGGGGTTGGGGTGAGAGTGAGGTTGGGGTGAGAGTGGGGATTGGAGTGAGAGTGAGGTTGGGGTGAGAGTGGGGATTGGGGTGAGAGTGAGGTTGGGGTGAGAGTGGGGTTAGGGTGAGAATTGTGGGGGGGGGGGGGGGGGGGGGGTGAGAGTGGCAGTTGGGTGAGAGTGGGGTTGGGTGAAAGTGGGGTTGGGATGAGAGTGGGGGTTGGGGGTGAGATTGGGGGGGGGGGGGGGGGGGGGGGGGGGGGGGGGCTAAGCAATGGGGGTTGGGTGAGAGTGAGGTTGGGGTGAGAGCGGGGGTTTGGGGTGAGAGTGGGGGTTGGTGAGAGTGGGGTTGGTGAAAGTAGGGTTGGGATGAGAGTGGGGGATGGGGTGATAGTGGGGGTTGGGTAAGAAGGGGGGTTGGGTGAGAGTGAGGTTGGGGTGAGAGCGGGGGTTGGGGTGAGAGTGGGGTTTGGTGAGAGGTGGGGTTGGGTGAAAGTAGGGTTGGGATGAGAGTGGGGGATGGGGTGATAGTGGGGGTTGGGTGAGAGTGGGGGTTGGGTGAAAGTGGGGTTGGATGAGAGTGGGGGTTGGAGTGAGATTGGGTGGGGGGGTAAGAATGGGAGTTGGATGAGAGTGAGGTTGGGGTGAGAGTGGGGTTGGGTAAGAGTGGTGTTGGGTGAAAGTGGAGTTGGGATGAGAGTGAGGGTTGGGGTGAGAGTGGGGGGTTGGGTGGTAAGAATGGGGGTTGGGTGAGAGTGGGGGTTGTGGTGAGAGTGGGGGTTGGGGTGATAGTGGGGGTTGGTGTGAGAGTGGGGGTTGGGTGGTGATAGTGGGGTTGGTGTGAGATGTGGGGGATTGGAGTGAGAGTGAGGTTGGGTGAGAGTGGGGATTGGGGTGAGAGTGAGGTTGGGGTGAGAGTGGGGGTTGGGGTGAGAATGGGGGGGGGGGGGGGGGGGGGTGAGAGTGGCAGTTGGGTGAGAGTGGGGTTGGGTGAAAGTGGGGTTGGGATGAGAGTGGGGGTTGGGGTGAGATTGGGGGGGTAAGAATGGGGGTTGGGTGAGAGTGAGGTTGGGGTGAGAGCGGTGGTTGGGGTGAGAGTGGGGGTTTGGTGAGAGTGGGGTTGGGTGAAAGTAGGGTTGGGATGAGAGTGGGGGATGGTGGGGTGATAGTGGGGGTTGGGTGAGAGTGGGGGTTGGGTGAAAGTGGGGTTGGGATGAGAGTGGGGGTTGGGGTGAGATTGGGGGGGGGGGGGGGGGGGGGGGGGGTAAGAATGGGAGTTGGGTGAGAGTGAGGTTGGGGTGAGAGTTGGGGTTGGGTGAGAGTGGTGTGGGTGAAAGTGGAGTTGGGATGAGAGTGAGGGTTGGGGTTAGAGTGGGGGGTTGGGGTAAGAATGGGGGTTGGGTGAGAGTGGGGGTTGTGGTGAGAGTGGGGGTTGGGGTGATAGTGGGGGTTGGTGTGAGAGTGGGGGTTGGGGTGATAGTGGGGGTTGTGTGAGAGTGGGGGTTGGGGTGAGAGTGAGGTTTGGGTGAGAGTGGGGTTGGGTGAGAGTGGGGGTTGGGGTGAGAGTTGGGCTTGGGGTGATAGTGGGGGTTTGGATTTGGTAAGAGTGGGGATTGGGGTGAGAGTGGGGTTGGGGTAAGAATGGGGGTTGGGTGAGAATGAGGTTGGGGTGAGAGTTGGGTTGGGTGAGAGTGGGAGTTGGGATGAGAGCGAGGGTTGGGGTGAGAGTGGGGTGTTGGGGTAAGAATGGGGGTTGGGTGAGAGTGGGGTTGGGGTAAGAATGGGGGTTGGGTGAGAGTGGGGTTGGTGTGAGAGTGGGGGTTGGGGGTGAGAGTAAGGTTGGGGTGAGAGTTGGTGTTGGGTGAGAGTGGTGGTTGGGGTGAGAGTTGGTGTTGGGTGAGAGTGGGGTTGGGGTGAGAGTTGGTGTTGGGGTGAGAGTTTGGGCTTGGGGTGATAGTGGGGGTTGGGGTGAGAGTTGGTGTTGGGTGAGAGTGGGGGTTGGGGTGAGAGTTGGGCTTGGGTGATAGTGGGGGTTGGGGTGAGAGTTGGTGTTGGGTGAGAGTTGGTGTTGGGTTGAGAGTGGGGGTGTTGGGTGAGAGTTGGTGTTGGGGTGAGAGTTGGGCTTGGGGTGATAGTGGGGGTTGGGGTGAGAGTTGGTGTTGGGTGAGAGTAAGGGTTGGGGTGAAAGTGAGTGTTGGTGTAGATATCAATGAAGCCAAATATCAAGTTTCATCAAAATTGGTCCATCAATTAAGATTTTAGAGGTCGGAAACCTTCAGCCAATCAGAGTCCAGATCACCTAATAAATATGTGCCAATTCAATCCATTGTCGAACTTGACCTGGGGGTTGTTGATATAAAGCCAAATATAATTTTTTGTCAAAATTGGTCCATAAATAAAGACTTTAGAGGTCGGAAACTATCAGCAAATCAGAGCACAGAACACCTAATTTAAATACAGGGATTTTGACAAAAAGGCCTAAAAAAATAAATGTTGTGTTTAAAGTTTCATGCTGAAAAAAAAATGGGTCGATAGGTAGGACTATTTTTTCTCTTGGCTGATTTTTTTAGATGCAAAATCAAACGGTTGGATTTTTTTTTTTTTTTCTTCATTTTCTCTCGTATGTACTCAATTTTGCATGCAAAGTCATTACACCTTTTTCAAAAGTATTTGGTGACAACATATTGTATACTTTTGTAGTTTATCTGCTTTTGTAGATTGAATGTTTTCCTTCCCACTTTCAATCTATTCTCATTTGTTCTGCACCATGTGCACCATATTGCAATAAGTTTGAGATTGGGTATTCAACAGAATCTGTTAAAAAAAGTTATTATTAAATAATTTTTTATATAAAAGGAATTTCATTTTATATATTTAATATACCTGTGAAAATATTTCAAAACTACCAACCAATTTCGACACTTGGACATAATCCTGCATTTCAAAGTTTGTGCCAGAGTTTGTGTTCATTTCACATGTAAAAATGCTTCCTTTTTGGCCTCAGGTGCAGGGTGGAACAGAAAAAAGACCTGTTCCACGGTGAATGAATGGTTGATTGGCTGAATAACCTTTTTGCAGGCAGTATGTTCATACATGTGAACCTTTTTGGAAAGCAATGAGGGAAACCTTTTTTTTTACACCTAGCATTCGAACTTCCTAATAAGTCTTAACAAGTGTCTATGTAGATAAATATCCGCTGTGATCCCGCGATTTTCCCGTCCAATAAAAAAAAAACCCGGCAAATACTGGAAAATAGCCCAATGTTTAAACCAAGATTAGAAAGTTGCGCATGCGCACCTCGATACCTTATACAAAAAAAAATGGCAAACGATTCGTGATGAATAGATTCCCTAACAAGACAGTCAGCAAAATTTTTAATTTTTTTTTTTTTTGGAAAAAAAAAAATATACGGACCTTTTACTATGGGTCGGTCAGGAAACCGTAAATACAACATTTATTTTTTTAGGCCAAATCAAACTTGAGCTGCAGTTTATCACCATACATCTTTCTACCAAATATGAATCAATTCCATCCAATTTTTCAAGAGATATTGAGCGAAAAACCAATTTCTTGACATTTGTCAATAATGTAAGTCCAAAAAGGAGCATTACTCCATCAAAAGTCATCAGACCAGAACAAAACGGAACTTGACATGTATTGCCTGAATGTGAAGTTGCACACCAAATTTGGTGTAAATATGTTCATTGTTTTAAAACTAAAGATATAAGTCGGAAACCATCCCATTTTCCCCTCAATCGTGCTGTTTTTTTCCCAATCTCAGAGGCTTGGGTCTCTTCCCAATTTCCAGAAAAAAGGCTCTGTATTGAGTACTACAATTGGCAAGGGAAGTAACTGAAAAAGGTTGTTTTCTTTACCTCACTGAGTACTGCAACTGGGAAGGGAAGTAAATGAAATAGGTAAATGTTTTCTTTACCTCACTGAGTACTGCAACTGGGAAGGGAAGTAACTGAAATAAATTGTTTCCTCTATCTGTAAGTACTGAAATAGGGAACGGAGGGGTAATAACTTATGTATACAGGTTAAATCTATATTGTATGTGACTGGGGTAAACCTTTACAAAAGCACATTTTAATATTCCTTTTCTATTGGGTTTATCTGGACATTCAATGGCTCTCAGATTTCCAAACACTTTAAAGGGAATATACCAGAATTTTTCAAAAAATTTGAATTGGCTAAATATGTTTATTTTCAATATAGCATCCCTATAATATATACTCACTGATCCCACATGCCAAAATGATATCTATTCAAACATACCAAAGTATTATATTGAAAAGGGATTGCCTAACTTGGGCTAAGCGCCCAGGTTGAACTAAAATAGATTTTCCGCTTAAAATTGCAACATATTCTGTGACGTATTAAATGAGTCACACGATTATATTTTGATTTCAATATGGTCCGTTATACAGGTTTACACGTAATACAATTTATTATGTCTTAGAAAGTGTCCGAATGACGATATTAAGGTAATTAAGTGCTGTCTGTTTTTAGAATGGGGATTTCGTTTCAAGCTTTGCACTCAAATGTAAATATTTATTATGTCTCGTTTTGGTGTATTTGACAAACCAGACCATTTGGATTTTATTTATAAGGATAATGAGATGCTCTTGATTTATTTTTGAAATAATTTATTTTTTGAGACATTTATAGTGCTTTTTCCTGATATAATCCTTTTAAAGACAGTTAATAGCATTTACCCTAATACTAAGTTTTGTTTTCTTTTCTAAAAAATGTTCATTTTTAAAGTTCTAACAAAATCATTTTTAAAATGCAAAATGAATTTCAAAACATCAAACCTTACATTTAAGAACTTCATAATAAAGTGAAATGGGACCACCAAGATAATTTCCTAGATTTGTTGGCCCCCAAGATAACTTCCTGTATTTCTGTTTGTGTTGTTCGGGTGTGATGTTTTATGAATCATTGATTGGTGTAGGCAGTTAAGTGTTGTAAGATGCACAAATGAGATTGTTGATAGGCAGCATGCATGATCTGGCAGTATTGATCCAGGTATGGCACTGCATCAACACAAATATTGTCATTATTTGATGGCCGGGTCATTGTGGCTCAGCTATTATGTGTATGCCCTGCCTTCAATGTGCTTCTGGCTAAGTGAATTTTGGCTACTTCCTCAATCACAATTCATGTTTTTTCCCTGCGACCAAAAAATTTCCAAAAAGTCAACAGTGTTACGTTTCATTTTCCAGTTTTTGTCATGTTCGTTATTGTGGTTAATCTGCTTCCAACACATGTAGGGTTCAGGGTGCTAAATGAGAGATGGCAAGAATAGAAACACTGTAGCTCATGCATGTCATAAGAATGACAAACTGAGTAGTGGATAGATCTTTCTATCTCTCAAGGTATCAAGGTTCTAGGTCCATTCTACATATTCAGTAGTTGATGTCGGGTCTTTTTTTTTTTAAATCTTTATGTTAAAACCAATGTTTTTGTACAAGACAACGAGTCTGTATTCTTCTTTCTTGTTGGCTTCATAGTTACATATTTATGTGTCAGTACTCCAAAAATCTCAATTCATTCATTGGACTCCATTCCAGATAACATTTCACAATGCTGAGGTCAGTTTTGAGAACTGAATTACTACCATGAACAACTGTGTCTACAGTGACTGCATATATATGAGATGATAACTTGGCTAACCTGTAATAGGTAATTCATGGGCACATCTTAAAACCTTTATGAACATACTTTTATCTAATCATTCAGAGATGCAAAAGTATACTTATAAAAAAATGCACCATAGATTGTGTTTGCTAAACACTGATGCCCTCTCTGAGACATTTGACAACATTGTTTTGCATAATAAGTTTATATCAAAATGCTATAACTTCAACCTGTTAATTTTTCATAAACTGAAAGACTATAAGACTGAGTAATACAACAATAACTGATAGGGTATAAGACTGAGTAATACAACAATAACTGATAGGCTATAAGATTGAGTAATACAACAATAACTGATAGGCTATAAGACTGAGTAATACAACAATAACTGATAGGCTATAAGACTGAGTAATACAACAATAACTGATAGGCTATAAGACTGAGTAATACAACAATAACTGATAGACTATAAGACTGAGTAATACAACAATAACTGATAGACTATAAACTGAGTAATACAACAATAACTGATAGGCTATAAGACTGAGTAATACAACAATAACTGATAGGGTATAAGACTGAGTAATACAACAATAACTGAAAGGCTATAAGACTGAGTAATACAACAATAACTGAAAAGCTATAAGACTGAGTAATACAACAATAACTGATAGACTATAAGACTGAGTAATACAACAATAACTGACAGGGTATAAGACTGAGTAATACAACAATAACTGAAAGGCTATAAGACTGAGTAATACAACAATAACTGAAAGGCTATAAGACTGAGTAATACAACAATAACTGATAGGGTATAAGACTGAGTAATACAACAATAACTGATAGGGTATAATCAGTATTTTACATAAAAATACTCTTATTAATGTGATTTGGGATAAAAAAAAAATGATATACAAAGTGCGTTCAACTATAGTGTAATATTTTAGTAAAACTCAATTACAACGATACAATACACAGGACTTTTTAAGTAATTTAAATATACAGTCTTTTTTCTTTTTATTCTTTTTTTTGTTGTTGAGGGACTGAGGACTACTCACATGTATTTTTACATCAAGTTGGATAACACAATAATTACATATATGTACTTTCGTTGAAAAAAATCTGATCGACACTGTCGCCCATTAATGCTGAGAGTACTTCCATTTACTTCAAATAAAAATGTCATTCCTTACTGTTGAATGCAATCTACTGGCATGCATTTGGAAAAAGATGTTTTCACATTTTTTTAATGCAACTGTTTAAACACCTAGCTGTTTTTTTTAGAACACAAAAATCGCAATGACGTACAGCTGAGAAAACCTGATAAATAATTAGTACTATCACATATATATTATTTGCTCAAATCACTTTGCTCATAACTATACAAATTTCTGATATATTACAATGTAATGTCGTTTGGAGCGTCTACGTCCATATTTTTGGTTAAGAAATAAATGTGTAAGCTGACCTTTTATGCCTAACTGGGCCTGTAGCTTAGACTTCAGGACGGCACTCTGGCGAGATGCTGCATCAACAAAAAAATGATGTGGTGATATCCGAACAGCGGCAGGAGAGGAAGGATACAGAAACATAATCGTGTACAACTCCCAAGATGCAACAGGTGGCACTTTATTATCATCAAACTTACATTAACACAATCCATTACATGAAACTAAATTAATTCAAATTAACACTTCCCAATATATATGATATCTAATCTGCTTTCTTACTTCACACGGATTTACTGTGTATTGAAAAGCGTCACAAACTCAAATCACTCAATGAACCATTTGTCCTATCTTTGACTTCTACATTATGTGACCAGTTTGAGTGAATCAACCCACCAATGACAAGATAACTAATGGTTAAACCGATTAGAATAAGCTACTACCACTTAAACCTACTATCTACAATGGCTGTGTTACGCTGTCCACATATATATGTCATACAATATAGAGGTACACCAAGTATTGTGTCAATAAACTAGCCTGTAATGTCTCTTCTCAATTTATACACATTATTATTATGCATCCGTATATATCAAAAATCAAAGAAAAAAAGTCTTTGACTAAACTGAAAAAGAGGAATAACTAGCACCAAATGATGTCTTGGTCATTCTCAGGGAGGGAATACAATAACATTAGTCTGATATTGATTCAAAGGCTAGTGACGCTGTTTTCTGGTTTTACAAAAATGGGAATACAAAATTCATTGTTGGTACTCATGTTAACATAATTATTAACAAGCTCTTCAAGAGTGGCAGAATATTGATGTTTTATGTCATTTGACCAAGATGTGACAGAATATTGATGTTTTATTCTGTCATTTGACCAAGGGTGGTAGAATATTGATGTTTTATGTCGTTTGACCAAAGAGTGGCAGAATATTGATGCTTTATGTCATTTGACAAGGGGTGGCAGAATATTGATGTTTTATGTTGTTTGACCAAGTGTGGCAGAATATTGATGTTTTATGCTTTTGAGCAAGTTGAGACCTGAATATTTCTCCACCAACAACAGACTGGTTTTGTGACCTTCATCTTTGTACATTATTGACTGACTGACTGTAACTGACCGTGGTATTAAGCATTTACCTATATGCTGATTCATATTTTAAAGGCACTTTGTCAGGGTTTTTTTTTTTTTTTTTTGAATTGGCAAAAAATGTTTTTCTCCCAATATATCATGCCAATGTATATGATTAGCGCTTTTCACCAAAAGGATATCTATTTAAAAATAATAAAATAATATACTTGGCTAAGGCTAAATTAATATTCTCACTTAAAACTGCAGTGCATTATGGGACATATCAAATGACGTCAAGTGACGGTCATTTTTATATTGAAGAATTTGGTTCAACTGAGAGTTTCAATGACAATGTGAAGGTCGTGTTGTGGTAGATTTGAAATTACAAACTATTTTCGTTTGTAATTTAGTTATAAATGCTAATTTGTAATTGTTTGTAATATAGTTATCAATGAATATTTGTAATTGTTTGTAATATAGTTATAAATGAATATTTAACATCGTGGGCTAACAGACGGGTAACCTGACCACCTTTTCCTGAGATTTGAATCAGGAGTGAGAGACGAATGTTGTTTCCTGGGTGGAACCAGCACTGAGTGTTGTTTCCTGGGTAGAATCAGCACAGAGCGTTGTTTCCTGTAGAATCAGCACCGAGTGTAGTTCCTGGGTAGAATCAGCACAGAGCGTTGTTTCCTGTAGAATCAGCACCGAGTGTAGTTCCTGGGTAGAATCAGCACAGAGCGTTGTTTCCTGGGTAGAATCAGCACAGAGCGTTGTTTCCTGTAGAATCAGCACCGAGTGTAGTTCCTGGGTAGAATCAGCACAGAGCGTTGTTTCCTGGGTAGAATCAGCACAGAGCGTTGTTTCCTGGGTAGAATCAGCACCGAGTGTAGTTCCTGGGTAGAATCAGCACAGAGCGTTGTTTCCTGGGTAGAATCAGCACAGAGTGTTGTTTCCTGTAGAATCAGCACCGAGTGTAGTTCCTGGGTAGAATCAGCACAGAGCGTTGTTTCCTGGGTAGAATCAGCACAGAGCGTTGTTTCCTGGGTAGAATCAGCACCGAGTGTAGTTCCTGGGTAGAATCAGCACAGAGCGTTGTTTCCTGGGTAGAATCAGCACAGAGCGTTGTTTCCTGTAGAATCAGCACCAAGTGTAGTTCCTGGGTAGAATCAGCACAGAGCGTTGTTTCCTGTAGAATCAGCACCGAGTGTAGTTCCTGGGTAGAATCAGCACAGAGCGTTGTTTCCTGGGTAGAATCAGCACAGAGTGTAGTTCCTGGGTAGAATCAGCACAGAGCGTTGTTTCCTGGGTAGAATCAGCACAGAGCGTTGTTTCCTGTAGAATCAGCACCGAGTGTAGTTCCTGGGTAGAATCAGCACAGAGCGTTGTTTCCTGGGTAGAATCAGCACAGAGCGTTGTTTCCTGGGTAGAATCAGCACCGAGTGTAGTTCCTGGGTAGAATCAGCACAGAGCGTTGTTTCCTGGGTAGAATCAGCACAGAGCGTTGTTTCCTGTAGAATCAGCACCAAGTGTAGTTCCTGGGTAGAATCAGCACAGAGCGTTGTTTCCTGTTGAATCAGCACCGAGTGTAGTTCCTGGGTAGAATCAGCACAGAGTGTTGTTTCCTGGGTGGAATCAGCACAGTGCTGTTTCCTGGGTAGAATCAGCACCGAGTGTCGCTTCCTAGGTGGAATCAGAATGGTTAACACTCTTTCCACTGCACTACTACTTTGCTTTCTTTAACTTAATAAGTAAATTATTTTCTTACTTCTCTTGTCAAAGCTGAAGAATTAAATTAATGTATGTATTGACTTCCAGAAGTACATGAACTACAGGATCATTTAATACCATATAAATACTGAGAGGCCCCAGACACTAACAAGAGAGCCAAGATGGCTCTTTGTTGCTCACCTGACTGACCTTGAGTCACAAAACTTAAGTAGATTATATAATACATGTACACTCAAAATTCCAGAAATTTGTTTTGAAGATGTGTAGAAGAGTTCAAACTTGGTAGAGGTTCACCCATGGTAAATGTCAGTGAAATTACATCGAAATCAGGTCAGTAGATTCTGACAAGAAGGCTTTTGAAGTATTTACTATAGCTGCCTATATATAGTAAATAAGTACTTCACTGTGGCAGTCATGTTTTTTAACAAATCACAACGGCTTGAACAAACTTAGTATAGGGTCACCAAAGGAACATTTCCGCAAAATTGTTTTAAAATTGATCCGTTGGTTTCTGACAAGAAGATTTTTTAAGTTTTTACTATAGCTTATATAGTAAACAAATCCCACACCCTGGCCGCCATGTTTTTTTACGAATCACTACGGTTTGAACAAACTTGGTGAAAAATCCTCCTATGAACATTTCTGTGAAATTATTTTAAAATCGAGCTAGTAGTTTCTGACAAGAAGATTTTTAGGTTTTTACTAATTAAACTTGCCCCACCCCCTGGTGGTCATGTTTTTTGACAAATCAAGATGGCTTGAACAAACTTGGTAGAGGGTTGCCCAAGGAACATTTCTGTGAAGTTATATCGAAAATGGCCAAGTGGTTTCTGACAAGAAGATTTTTTAAGTATTTACTATAGCCTATATAGTAAATTAACCCCACCCCCTAGCCGCCATGTTTTTTGACGAATCAAAATGGCTTGAACAAACTTGGTAGAGGGTCAGCCAAGGAACATTTCTGTGAAATTATTTTAAAATCGAACCAGTAAGTTTCTGACAAGAAGGTTTTACTTATCAAACTTGCCCCACCCCCTGGCGGCCATGTTTTTTGACAAATCAAGATGGCTTGAACAAACTTGGTAGAGGGTCACCCAAGGAACATTTCTGTGAAATTATTTTAGAATCAAACCAGTAGTTTCTGACAAGAAGTTTTTACAAATTAAACTTGACCCGCCCCCTGGCGGCCATGTTTTTCAACAAATCAAAATGGCTTAAACAAACTTGGTAGAGGGTCACACAAGGAACATTTCTGTTAAATTATTTTAAAATTGAGCCAGTAGTTTCTGACAAGAAGATTTTTAAAGTTTTGACTAGAGCATATATAGTAAATTAACCCCACCCCCTGGCCGCCATGTTTTTTGCGAATCAAGATGGCTTGAACAAACTTGGTAGAGGATCACCCAAGGAACATTTCTGTGAAATTATTTTAAAATCGAACTAGTAGTTTCTGACAAAAAGTTTATACTTATTAAACTTGCCCCGCCCCCTGGCGCTCCTGTTTTTTAACAAATCAAGATGGCTTGAACAAACTTGGTAGAGTTATATCAAAATTGGCCCAGTGGTTTCAGAGAAGAAGTTGTTAGAAGCTAAAAGTTAACGACGGACGACAGACGACAGACAACGGACACCAGGCGATCACAAAAGCTTACCTGTGAGCCTTCCGCTCAGGTGAGCTAATAAAACAGCAGCTTTCTGGTGGTATTGATTTGTAAGTTCATGTTTGTAGTCCCAAATGTTAGGGTAAACACTGAGTAATTATACGGAACAAAGACGGTCAATAGTGGGCAGCCTACAGTCAAATATAAGTTAAACAATACGTCAAGACATTGCTGTGCTTGTAATGTCAGATATGACCATCAGACGTGTAAACACTTAATGTAAACTGCACACACTATATATGTATATAACAACAAAATTAATGATCCAAAGTCATACAACGCCTGGTATGTAGTTATTGTACTAATATACTACATTGCACAAAACAATTATTCACAATGGTGCTTCAGTGGCACTACTTCAGAATAACAAGAGGGCCAAGATAGCCCTATATCGCTCATCTGACTGACCTTGAGTCACCCAACTAAAGTAGATTATATAATACATGTACACTAAAATTCCAGAAAAAACGAGATGGGCGAGTAGTTAGAATTTCGATTTGTTTTGAAGATGTAACAGATGCGTAGAATAGTTCAAACTTGGTAGAGGTTCACCTTTGGTAAATGTCAGTGAAACTACATCGAAATCAGGTCAGAAGATTCTGACAAGAAGGCTTTTGAAGTTTTTACTATAGCTGCCTATATAGTAAACTAGCACCTCACTATGGCGGTCATGTTTTTTAACAAATCACAACGGCTTGAACAAACTTGGTTAAGGGTCACCCAAGGAACATTTCTGTGAAATTGTTTTAAAATCGATCCAGTGGTTTCTGACAAGAAGATTTTTTAAGTTTTAATTACAGCTTATAAAGTAAACTTACCCCGACCCCTGGCCGCCATGTTTTTTGACAAATCACAGCGGCTTGAACAAACTTGGTTAAGGGTCACCCAAGGAACATTTCTGTGAAATTATTTTAAATTCAAGCCAGTAGTTTCTGACAATAAGATTTTTTAAGTTTTTACTAATTAAACTTGCCCCACCCCCTGGCGGTCAGGTTTTTTGACAAATCAAGATGGTTTGACAAAACTTTATAGAAAATCACTCAAGGAACATTGCTGTGAAGTTATATCGAAATTGGCCAAGTGGTTTCTGACAAGAAGATTTATAAGTTTTTACTATAGCTTATTTAGTAAATTAACCCCACCCCCTGGCCGCCATGTTTTTTGACAAATCACTACGGTTTGAACAAACTTGGTAGAGGGTCACCCAAGGAACATTTCTGTGAAACTATTTTAAAATCGAGCCAGTAATTTCTGAGAAGAAGATTTTTTAAAGTTTTTACTTATTAAACTTGCCCCGCCCCTTGACGGCCATGTTTTTTGATGAATAAAGATGGCTTGAACAAACTCGGTAGAGGGTCTCCAAGGATCATTTCTGTGAAATTATTTTAAAATCGAGCCAGTAGTTTCTGACAAGAAGATTTTTTAAGTTTTTACTATAGCTTATATAGTAAACTAACCCCACCCCCTGGCCGCCATGTTTTTTTGAAGAATCACTACAGTTTGAACAAACTTGGTGAAGGGTCCTCCAAGGTTCATTTCTGTCAAATTATTTTAAAATCGAGCCTGTAGTTTCTGACAAGAAGATTTTTTAAGTTTTTTCTAATTAAACTAGCCCTGCCCTCTGGTGTCCATGTTTTTTGACGAATAAAAAAAAACATTAATAGTAAGTTGGTCACAGATAATACTGCTAATACACCTGATGGAAACCCTTGTTGTAACACTGCACCAGACTATGCTCCAATTTACCTCCAAACCACTCTCACACTTCCTTTATAAATATACCATACATACACAGCCGTCTTTATTATAACATTGTCCCCTGAAGACAAAGAACTGGACCACTATACTAAGAAAGATCTGCATGATAAACATGACGCTTGTGTAACATCATCTGTGGAAATTAATGCAATCTTTTGTTTTGGGTTTCCTTCAGTATATTTTTATATATAAGACCATCAGTACTAACATTCTTTATTTTTCAATTCTGGTATTATATTTTGTATATGTTGATACTTTGTAGAAAAAAATCAGCTGAAATATTGACATTTTGTTTCCATCATATTTATGCACACTTTACATCACGTGAGTGCCATGTGATTTATTTCTGAAAATCTATATATAGAGTTGTTCAGTCGCACATTGGCAATACTGAAAGTATACTGTAAAATCACAAACGCATGACAATAAATAGAGCTAAGTTTATGCGTGTTTAACAAGACAAAGGATTGATGTCGTTGTAAAAAAATTAAAAGAAATGCTGGTTATAACCATAAGTAGATATCATTATGTCAGTCTGTTTTGTTTAAGTGTAATTGATGCACAAAAACAAGAGGCCCAAGAGGGCCTGAGGACGCTCTACTGACTCATAGTGGCCATAGCACTTTTTGAAATTCTACTATGCAATAGAAACATCGGGGCGGGGTCATTTTTAACTCTAGGGACACCATTTGAACAAATCTAACAAAACTATAGTTGGTCATCATTATTACATAAACATTTTGAAAATCTGTTGGACCGTTCATGTGAAGAAGATTTTTTAAGTTTTGGACTATTTTTAGTTATGGTGGCCATCTTGAATTTTAGATAGAAAAAATAAATCTTTTGTATAGTTTCCTATGCAATAGAAACATTCATGTGAAGTTTCAGTTTAACTGGCCTTGTGGTTTCAGAATAAATGAAAAAAAAGAAGAGAATTTTCTGTTTTCCCATAGTATCCTAAGTCCCCTTACAGGGCCCCTATATATTTTAGCCCCTAAATACTTATCTGCAATCAAACCCCTACACTTAGGGATAATTTATATCATATATGTACAAATATGACATACCGGTTCTTAAGAAAACAATTTTACTAATTCCCAATTTGTACCCTTTTGGGGCCCCTCCTGACTCCTTAAGACATAGGAACCCAGTCATTTTCACAAATCTTAACCTCCTTTACCTAACAATGCTTTAGTGAAGATATAGGCAAAATTATTTCCATTTAAAAAAAAAAAATAATAAAAAAATATTATATTGACATGTGTCCCCTAATTGAACCCTCAGGGCAAGGTCATTTTTAACCCCAGGGACACCATTTGAACAAATCTAACAGAACTATAGTTGGTCATCATTGCTACATAAACATTTCGAAAATCTGTTGGGCCGTTCATGAGAAGAAGATTTTTTAAGTTTTGGACTATATTTAGTAACGGTGGCCATCTTTAATTTCAGATCGAAAATAAAAATCTTCTGTATAGTCTCCTATGCAATAGTAACACTCATGTAAAGTTTCAGTTTAATTGGCCTAGTGGTTTAAGAACAGATGAAAGAAAAAGAGAATTTTCTGTTTTCCCATAGTATCCCTATGTAAAATTCTAAGTCCCCTTACAGGGCCCCTATAAATTTTAACCCCTAAATTCTTATCTACAATCAAAGCCCTACACATAGGGATGATTGATGCAAAATATGAACAAATCTGACATACCGGTTCTTAAGAAAACGAATTTAGTAATTTACAATTTTTACCCTTTTGGGGCCCCTCCTGACCCCTTAAGACAGTGGAACCCAGTCATTTTTGCAAATCTGAACCTCCTTCACAACAATGCTTCTGTGAAATTATAGGCAAAATCATTTCCATTTCAAAAAAAAAAAAAATAATAAAAAAAATATTATAATGACATGTGTCCCCTAATTGAACCCTCGGGGCGGGATCATATTTAACCCTACGGACACCATTTGAACAAATCTAACAAAACTATAGTTGGTCATCATTACTACATAAACATTTTGAAAATCTGTTAGGCCGTTCATGAGAAGAAGATTTTTTAAGTTTTGGACTATTTTTAGTAACGGTGGCCATCTTGAATTTCAGATCGAAAAAAAAAAATCTTCTGTATAGTCTCCTATGCAATAGAAACACCCATGTGAAGTTTCAGTTTAATTGGCCTAGTGGTTTCAGAGAAAGTGCTGCTAACAGACGACAGACGTCAAACGACAGACGACAGACAACGGACGACAGACAACGGGTCATCGCATAAGCACTTCTGGCATTTGGCCAGTAGAGCTAATGAGGACTCTTATACAAGACCAAGTGTATATAAATCCTCACTTGTCCCCAGGACACTAGTTAAAACAAGAGACAAAAATTTCTCTGAAAACCATGTTTTTCAAACATTTTAGCTATTCTGTAACTATAACTCTATTTCAGGCCAGAATTTTATGTACATTGAAGCAGAAAAAATAAAAAAGCATACAATTCAAATTCTGTTGTTTTTTTGTATAACATTGATGCAATTGTCTTGTTAAAAAAGCATGAAATAAAGTTTTTCTCGTTTCTGTGCTGTTCACTGGTTGTTTGGCTAAAATATTACTTCTGTAATTCACATTATGAAAGATGTAATGTGTTTATACTCGGAAACAAACATGCATATTCATAAAATAATACATCAATATTTTCACATTTTGCATTGAGGCTTAAGTGGTGGTATTGTTTCCCGTGCCCACCGATAAGAGGTAAGTCACACATGCTCAACTGATAGCAACAATTTCTTAAACACAATGTTTGATTCTACAAATACATTACAAAATGCATAAAACATTATGAAAAATTTAGCTGTGTTGTAAAAAATTTAAATGGACCTGTACATTTCTCTAATAAATCATTTGTATTTTTTATAATATTTTTTGCCTCATGGCTATCAACTGAGCAAGGGCACTGCAAACCATTTTCAAGATAAAAATGTGCATGTTAATGGAGTTTCATTGTAATATATATCAATACATCAATTCAAACTTTTTTAATATATTCATCAAAATAACAAAAGAAAAAGATTAATTTTACTTTACTGCTAGAAAAACTGTATAAGTTTGGTTGCAGAAACAATCAATTTTAGCATGTTTGACTAATTAAAGGGCCATAACTCTAAAGATAATAGTCTGAATTGGCTGGTTATTGAACTTGGCCTAGATTTTATAGAGATACACACTTTGTGTAAGTTTGCTTCAGTTCTGGTAAAGAATACTCTAGTTATTGAGCGGAAACGGCAATTTTAGCATTTTTGACTAATTAAAGGGCCATAACTCTGAAGATAATGGTCCGTATTGGCTGGTTATCAAACTTGGCCTAGATGTTATAGATGTACACACTTTGTTAAGTTTGGTTCAGTTCCGATGAAAAATACTCTAGTTATTGAATGGAAACAAAAAAATTCACTCGCCCATCTGAAGCTGACTTTGCCATTGATCTAATTACCATCAACTTTGAAAAACCCGGTTAATTACTGCTGCACCCAACCTCCTCCCCCACAACTTTTATAAACGCTGTCTAAGGAAGAGCATTCTAATGAAGCTGTGAAATTGAAATATCATACAATATTTTCATACATGTTTTCTTTTTCGCAATAGTGCAGCATCGCAGCATTATCCCACTGCAAGGAGAGTTTACATAGATGTACTTCTGTAACAACCACCAGCACTGTTAGTCATGATAATGGGTACATGATTGTGACGTCTCCTCCCATGTGCATCTCCAGCATGAAGTGGCAGAACAAGTGATATCAGCTAATGTCAGCATACCAATCATTGTTCAAGGCAAATTGTTAGTGCTGCAAACTTGTTACTGCCCATGCACCACTAATGTTAACACTAGAAAAATGTGTAGGTCTATATTGGACCATATTTTCATTACCAGGGTCCAATTCCACAAACATGCACTTACCTTATTATATAATTAAAGAAACGCATATGACAAGAAAAACATAGTACTTAAAAACCTATATAATTTTGACTTACTACAGAACTTTGTTTTCATTTACCTACGATCATTTTTAATCAGGACTGCATTCACTAAGGTCAGAAATGTAAATGTGTCACTTGTAATGTGAAATAACATGAATCTCAAATTATTGATATGAATGAAAAACAGCATGGTTTAAATACCAATATACCCCTTTTCAAGTAATGCTTATTTAACTGACTTGGTCAACATTTTCCTCATACTGTATATTCCCTTTTTTAACGCCCCCACTCTAATAAACGCCCCCCCCCCCCATTTTTCTGGAAAATTAAAAAATAAAACGTATATCCGAGTTGAGTGCGTATTCGCCTATCTTTCCCTGATTGATTATTTTGTTACACAGACAACAATTAGCGGAGAGTTTATTACCTTTGAATTCTTTAACCCATTGTTTATATCTTGGGTGACTTCTTAACAACTTTTGGTTAAATAAACACTTCCCCATATTTGCCGTTTAAAACTAGTAAAAATGCCGTCTGTCGATTAAAACATTACAAAACATCGAAAAATGCGGTTAGTCTGTGTACGCTGAAAGTTCATTGTTCCACATTGATAAGAGCAAGTGTTCAAGTGATTTAAAGTGAAGAGTACCCTGACCATAAATTCGGATATTCCAGTACGCAAACTAGTAATTTCATACAGATTTTCAGCTTTTTTTCATCCTATGTCGATTATTTCATTCACTCTCAAATAATTCTGAACCACTTTTTTCCAGGACTTTATTGGTTTTATTGTATTTTTAACTGTTGTTAAATTTGCTTTTTTTTTTATCTTTTATAAACGCCCCCACCTTGTAAAATGTAACACCCCGGGGGGCATTAATAAGGGAATATATGGTATATTAGTAATAAGGTCTGCCCATAGCTGACTTTGACCATGGAAAGCCAGTGTTTTAGTATGGCCTAGTATGTCTCAATCCTGTATTCATCTGGTTAACAGAGCCGCCTCCATACACTGAAAGGAACTTTTTCACTTATGTATCATGTATTGAATTTTGGTGAATTTTGTCCTATTTTCACTTATTTTTTAGACCAGCACCCCGCATCAAATATAGGGTATACATATTATGGACCAAGCTTTTATGTACATTCCTCTTTGCTGGAACAATGATATTAAACGGAATTTAAAAGAATGGACGTACAATACATCTAGTTGCCAACGAACACAGTAAATGGACTTTTTACTAATGGCAGCTATATACCGGTAACAAACTAAGGTCTGCAGGATTCCTCTTTAATAAAACCTGAACAAAGAGCTGAAATGACTTCATGTCAAGTCATAATGGTACAAAACATATATTACAAGTAGAACATTCAGAGGCTGACAAAGTGATGTTTTAAGCATAGATTTTCACATGAATACAGCTGCATGATAACCACAATAACCTACCTGACATTAAAAACAGAAAGTAAGAACTGAAATAACATTATAACAGGAACATCTGCATTGCCACACTGCAACATAAGCTACACTGTGAAGCAAGCACCCCTAACCAAACTAACCAATGATAGAAAAAGAAATGGGATTCAACATTCACAGAGTGATGTGAAACAATATTTTAGAATTACATAATTGATTGATTAGTTTATACTAATTTATTTTATGAAAGCTCAGAGCTGATATGAACCGCTCTTGAGTCCTTTTCTTGGGTAAAACTGAGTGTTGTTTTATGAGAGGCATCGGGTCAAGCTGGGGATGGAACCCGCAACCTCTGGCATGAGCAGTCAATTGATCAATCATTGATCTTCTGTATACCAAGGTTAAACAAAGATCAAGGGTCATGCTTTCTAAGTCAAGCCAACACAAACTAATACCAAACTCAGTTTTTTTTAAAACACTGTTTAATATTTTTATAATGTTATATATGCAACAAGCAATGAAACTCAATCTAAGTGACCTTAACATTTGAAATAGGAACCTGATTCTTGAATGTACAAGACAAACCTTCTCATCATATTGAGCTTCTGCAAGCCTGTAGATTTGGGCATTTTCTACCAATTTTTACCAATTCTAAGAAAATATGTGACTTTGAATTTAGAAAATGATTCTGAATTTAACAACATGAAAAAGCATATTATTATATTATTCAGAGATAACAGAAAACAAAACATGAAATAACAATTTTGTGAATCCATTTCGCTATTCAATTTACATTTCGCTGGTTTCATTTTACACTTTAGTTTCCATTTTGGTAAATTGGTCTAAAATTATACGATTCATTTAGCTGCTTCATATGCTATGAACTAATCAATATGCATTTGGCTTTAATTTCTTTTTCCATTATTTAGATTTGTTTCAAAACCTTACAAGCAGTTTTTTAACTAATAAATATTGTAAATAGATTTTCAGGCTGACTAATCTTACATTCTATAATGATGATTTAATATGTAGTTGGGCTGTTCATCAAATATCAGAGGCCTTTGGCCACTGAACAGGCTTTGCGCATAATAACCAAGACATTATTTTTAACATCAAATCATAGTCTTGTTTTAAACAAAGCCATAAAACCAAGTCTGGCATTCTAGTAAGAAGTCTGGACAGGTACAAAGTACACATTAGGAGCTTACAAGCAGAATTTCTCAGTTGACTTATTTGAGATCAAGACAGTGAATTATATGATTCCCATCCCTGAATGTGCCCATCACCGGCAGTATAATGTATAACTGGATATATGAATGTATATCTCAAATTGGTATGGGGTGCTGTAAATAGTACCATCAGTGGCACTAGATTATACCCATAGCAGCATTATGTCTAAATCCAGAAAAGCTGGGTTAATAGTTAACTTCCCACTGATTACTATTTCAACAGATCTTGTACAATACCAAGTCACGAGGCAAACGGTATAATATATGGAACAAAATGCTTCATAAAATAGCCAACAGCAACCGATGATTATGTAACAACAAAGTTTCAAATTAAAGACGAGAATCTGCCTTCCATTGAGTTACTTCAAGTGTGTTATGTATCACATCCCTCGGCTGAGCTGCTATAAAATCCATAATTGTCTGACATTTATACAGTGACATTTTTACTTCATCTGTAACACAACATTGCAATTTTTTTCTAACAAACAAGTTTTACCAGCAGACAAATAAAGTAAATTGCAATACGATGTGACATTGTATCTAGCCGCGTGTACAACATTACCATATGTTTGCAACAATCTTTTTACTAAATCAATCCAATCCAAATATGGTGTCAGTGGAACTACAAACCTGTGTTTCTATGTATTCCCGAGATGAAACATGTTCTATCCAAAACGAACACTAAACGACCTAAACAATTATGTCCTGCCAGATTTAGGTAAATATACCTTATCTATTACAGGCAGTGTGACTCTCCCGTTTATGGTAATGCAAAATCAATGGTATTTCCAATTCCATCACTGGTGGATAGCCTGAGTAACTAGGCGGTTTTATCGTCTACTCAATTGACTATTGTATAGCACGGACTTATACAGTGGAAGACATTGTGATGCTGTGTCAGATCGCTGGTAAAGGCATGCCTCACACTACGCAATCAATACCGGCATTGGTACATATTGCGGCTGGTGACATTAAACAAGTGATTAATCCCCAAGTAACATACACCTCACAATCTGTTACTTGTCCAGTGTTGGTCACATTGCAAACTGTTATGTTGTTCTGATTGCAGGTCTTCATGAGAAAAACTTGGCTCTCTTCTTATAACAAATACTTCCAGAAATCAATATTATCTGCTTTAATATTGTTCGCCCACACAGTAGGACGTTTCTTCTCCCTTTAGAAATCTGCAAGTTATCACTGACAGTCCAGATTCAAGCATTCACATTATGAAACGTGCACATTTCAATGCCAAATTCTCCTACACCTCACCAAACTAAATGTCCACCACTCTGCTTTACATTACTAGATATCAACCACTGTAATACTTCAGTATGCCAGCACTGTAATACTTCAGCATGCCAGCACTGTAATACTTCAGCATGCCAGCAATGTAACATTTCAGCATGTCAGCACTGTAATATTTCAGTATGCCAGCATAGTAATACTTCAGCATGTCAGCAATGTAATACTTCAGTATGCCAGCACAGTGATACTTCAGTATGCCAGCACTGCAATACTTCAGTATGCCAGCACAGTAATACTTCAGTATGCCAGCACTGTACTACTTCAGCATGCCAGCACTGTAATATTTCAGCATGCCAGCACTGTACTACTTCAGCATGTCAGCAATGTAATACTTCAGCATGCCAGCACAGTGATACTTCAGTATGCTCGCACAGTAATACTTCAGTATGCCAGCACTGTACTACTTCAGCATGCCAGCACTGTAGCACTTCAGTATGCCAACACAGTAGCACTTCAGTATGCCAGCACTGTACTACTTCAGTGTGCCAGCACAGTAATACTTCAGCATGCCAGCACTGTAATACTTCAGCATGCCAGCACTGTAATACTTCAGCATGCCAGCACTGTACTACTTCAGCATGCCAGCAATGTAACATTTCAGCATGTCAGCACTGTAATATTTCAGTATGCCAGCATAGTAATACTTCAGCATGTCAGCAATGTAATACTTCAGTATGCCAGCACAGTGATACTTCAGTATGCCAGCACTGCAATAATTCAGTATGCCAGCACAGTAATACTTCAGCATGCCAGCACTGTAATATTTCAGCATGCCAGCACTGTACTACTTCAGCATGTCAGCAATGTAATACTTCAGCATGCCAGCACAGTGATACTTCAGTATGCTAGCACAGTAATACTTCAGTATGCCAGCACTGTACTACTTCAGCATGCCAGCACTGTAGCACTTCAGTATGCCAACACAGTAGCACTTCAGTATGCCAGCACAGTAATACTTCAGCATGCCAGCACTGTAATATTTCAGTATGCTAGCATAATAATACTTCAGTATGCTAGCACAGTAATACTTCAGTATGCCAGCATGCCAGCACTGTAGCACTTCAGTATGCCAACACAGTAGCACTTCAGTATTCCAAGTACAGTAATACTTCAGTATGCCAGCACTGTACTATTTCAGTATGCCAGCATAGTAATACTTCAGCATGTCAGCACTTTACTACTTCAGTATGCCAGCACAGTATGCCAGTAATACTTCAGCATGCCAGCACTGTACTACTTATGCATGTCAGCACTGTGATACTTCAGTATGCCAGCACAGTAATACTTCAGTATGTCAGCACTGTACTACTTCAGCATGCCAGCACTGTACTACTTCAGCATGCCAGCACAGTAATACTTCAGTATGCCAGCACAGTAATACTTCAGAATGCCAACACAGTTAATACTTCAGCATGCCAGCACAGTAATACTCCAGCATGCCAGTACAGTAATACTTCAGCATGCCAGCACCGTAATACTTCAGCATGCCAGCACAATAATACTTCAGCATGCCAGCACTGTGATACTTCAGCATGCCAGTACAGTAATACTTCAGCATATCAGCACTTTGATACTTCAGAATGCCAGCAGTAATACTTCAGTATGCCAGCACAGTAATACTTCAGCATGTCAGCACTGTGATACTTCAGCACGCCAGCACTATAATACTTCAGCATGCTAGCACTTTAATACTTCAGTAAGCCACCACTATAACACTTCAGCATGCAATCACTGTAATACCCAAGTATGTCAGCACTGTGATATTTCAGCATGTCAGCACTGTAATACTTCAGTATGCCAGCATTGTAATACTTCAGCATGTCAGCACTATTATACTTCAGCATGCCAGCACTGTAATACTTCAGCATGCCAACACTGTAATACCTCAGCATGCAAGCACTGTAATACTCAAGTATGTCAGCACTGCAATACTTCAGCATGTCAGCACTGTAATATTTCAGCATGCCATCACTGTAATACTTCAGCATGTTAGCACTGTAATACTAAGCACGCCATCATTGTAATACTGAAGTATGCCAGAACTGTAATATTTCAGTATGTCAGCACTGTAATACTTCAACATGGAAGACTGTAATACCTTAGGATGCCAGCACTGTAGTACTTCAGCATGCCAGTACTGTAGCACTTCAGCATGCCAGCAGAGTAATACTTCAGTATGCCAGCACTGTACTACTTAAGTATGCCAGCACTGTACTACTTCAGTATGCCAGCACAGTAATACTTCAGCATGCCAGCACAGTAATACTTCAGCATGCCAGCACAGTAATACTTCAGTATGCCAGCACACTTCAGTATGCCAGCACTGTACTACTTCAGCATGCCAGCACAGTAATACTTCAGTATGCCAGCACAGTAATACTTCAGCATGCCAGCAGTGATAATTCAGCATGCCAGCACAGTAATACTTCAGCATGCCAGCACAGTAATACTTCAGCATGCCAGCACAGCAATACTTCAGCATGCCAGCACAGTGATACTTCAGCATGTCAGCACTGTGATACATCAGTATGCCAGCACAGTGATACTTCAGTATGCCAGCACAGTGATACTTCAGCATGCCAGCACAGTAATACTTCAGTATGCCAGCACAGTAATACTTCAGCATGTCAGCACTGTGATACTTCAGTATGCCAGCACAGTAATACTTCACTATGCCAGCACTGTACTATTTCAGTATGCCAGCACAGTAATACTTCAGCATGCCAGCACAGTAATACTTCAGCATGCCAGCACAGCAATACTTCAGCATGCCAGCACAGTGATACTTCAGCATGTCAGCACTGTGATACATCAGTATGCCAGCACAGTGATACTTCAGTATGCCAGCACAGTGATACTTCAGCATGCCAGCACAGTAATACTTCAGTATGCCAGCACAGTAATACTTCAGCATGTCAGCACTGTGATACTTCAGTATGCCAGCACAGTAATACTTCACTATGCCAGCACTGTACTATTTCAGTATGCCAGCACAGTAATACTTCAGCATGCCAGCACAGTAATACATCAGCATGCCAGCACAGTAATACTTCAGCATGCCAGCACAGTGATACTTCAGCATGCCAGCACAGTGATACTTCAGCATGCCAGCACAGTGATACTTCAGCATGCCAGCAGTGATACTTCAGCATGCCAGCACAGTAAAACATCAGCATGCCAGCACAGTAATATATCAGCATGCCAGCACAGTAATACTTCAGCATGCCAGCACAGTGATACTTCAGCATGCCAGCACAGTGATACTTCAGCATGCCAGCACAGTGATACTTCAGCATGTCAGCACTGTGATACTTCAGCATGCCAGCACAGTGATACTTCAGCATGCCAGCACAGTGATACTTCAGCATGCCAGCACAGTGATACTTCAGCATGCCAGCACAGTGATACTTCAGCATGCCAGCACAGTAAAACTTCAGCATGCCAGCACAGTAATACTTCAGCATGCCAGCACTTATACTCAAGTATGTCAGCACTGTGATACTTCAGCATGCCAGCACTGTAATACTTCAGCATGCCAGCACTGTAATATCTCAGCAGGCCAGCACTGTAATATCTCAGCAGGCCAGCACTGTAATACTCAAGTATGTCAGCTCTGTAATACTTCACCATGCCAGCACTGTAAAACTTTAGCATGCCAGCACTTTTATACCTCAGCATGCTGTCAATCATTGTGGACAGCAATATATTTACTATTAAAAAAAAAAAAAAATTATACTTTTATTTCAAATTGGCAACTGAAAACCGCATAATCGTAATTTTTTGGAGCAGCAAACTATTAATTATTGAAATAAAATTTACATATGTTTTTTTTTATAAAGAGACAAACAACTTGTTTTTTTAAATATATTCCTACTGATTAGTAGTTCTTACATGAAAATCAGATGCTACGCTGACCGAAATTATCATGAAATTTCAGATGATATTCTTCCATAAGTCTGTTGTAATTGCACTTGAATACTCAGCCTAGTCTGCCATAGTAAAAAAATACACCAAAATGGAAATGTTTGTGTTTTAATCCCATCGTTATGTGTTTTTGCTCAAATACATCATTGTGGCACGTTGATTAATTTGAAATTATAAATATCAATATGTATATAACAAGGTGATTTTTTGTTTACGTGGCATATAACATTACAGATAACAAAGAACAATTGCTAGATATGTGCAAAAATATAATGCATTGATGGATATTTTTTTGTTTTGTTAGAAACCTTTTTTTTTGTCACTAGATTCAAACTCAGATCGTCCAAGCGACAGTCTGCAGCACTGTCCACTATGCTAGGTAGAAATATTACAATTGAAAAGGTATAACCTTTTTTCCACCTTGAATTTGAATTGATAATGCCTGGAAATTGCCACATGTTTATAGATATATCCGAGATTGGACAACCCAAGCCATCGGATATCTGCGATGATAGTTTAAATGCGATACACAAGGGTATTTTGCACCAGATAATTATGATCCAGCCATAGTTTATTCTAAATATTCTCATTATACCACTTCTTTTATTGCATTAAAAGGATATAACTTACTGGTTATGTCACTTTAAATAACAGTTACCTTCAACTGTATTTGATTGTATCCTTTCAAGTTGTACGATAGCTCTGCCAAGGATAATTTATTATTTCATCCTTTGTAAATATAAAACTGAAACTGACATTTTTGAAAATTTTGTCCTTGATATAAAAATAAACAAGAGTTGTCAGAAGAAGCTCGCTGATGGGATAAAATTCACCACCCATGCAAAGATTGAGATTGGTGGCAAACACCAAAACTTAAACACAACTAAACGCAAAAGTTAAACCTGGGTGTCTACAGACAAAAAACTCTTACCTGATAAAAAACTTTAACCTGAAAAATTAATTCGAAAAAGGGCCATAATTCTGCCAAAATGCAATCCAGAGTTATGGTTCTTGTCTTTGTGAGTTCCATTGATGATGGTGAACACACATGCGATGTTTCATTCATATCCAATGAGTTGTTGCATAGATATCTTAAACTTAAACGCAACTAAACGCAAAAGTTTAACCTGGGTGTCTAAGTAAAAAAAGGGCCATAATTCAGCCAAAATGCAATCCAGAGTTATGGTTCTTGTCTCTGTGTGTTCCATTGATGGTGAACACACATTTGAAGTTTCATTTGCATCCATTGAATGGTTGCATAGATATCTTAAACTTAAACGCAAAAGTTTAACCTGGGTTAGGGCTGACGACGCCCACAACGCAGGGGTCATGGCAATAGCTCTCCTTGGATTTCGTCTTGGTGAGCTAAAAAAGTATAAAACCTGTATATTGATTTGTTTTAAAAATTGGACATACAGTAAACTACAATTGTTGTTACAAAAAATATAACAACAAGGAAACAAATACAAATGGGCAGTTTTATTAGAGAATAAACTTTCTGACAGCTATTATCCTTCGAATAGTTAAGCTAAAAATCCAGGTCATAAAAGTAACTTTTCATCAAGAAAAGAGAATTCTGATATGTGTGTGATTCTAAAATTGTTTAGTCCCATGGCAAAGCAGACACGAGGTTACCCGATGTAACCCCCAGAGAAGTCTGATTCAGGGCAAGCGCATATTTAAAAGCTACTTGCCCTGGACCTGTCTGTCATTCAAATTTTCTTGGAGTCCTGAGGTCTGGTAAACCATCAGCGGTGAGCTTCTTCATAACCAACAAATCTGTTAACAGTTGTAGACAGCAGCAAATACTGTCTAAGTCAACAATGGAGCCTCACAGATATTGATGAGTATTGTATTTATAGACATGCAAAAGCAGTCAGTATTGATTAAGGCTCTGATTAAACCATCTAAAAGCCGGCTATCAGACATTGCCGCTGCGAGCACAAGTTTAAACAAAATACTTGGAGCTTGTGTTCAGCCCTCTTGCTCTGTGGCAGAATTACTTTGGAAGCTGAAAATAATGCACAATGTTGTCTATAATATTCCCCACCATCATATAAACGCTCATGGGGCAATCTATTTCTAAAGGGTGGGCATTTATTTAGGTACCAAAAAATTTAAAATAAATAATTAAGTGTTATACTAACAATATTGTGTTCAATGATAATTATTTCCAAAGCAAATACTTAACAATTAAGTTTTCTTTACTGAACACACTTCAAAATAATTTTAAAAAAATCAAATAAAAACATTTTTTTCTTAAAAATTTCAGACCAAAATTGGTGGCGGTTAGAGGGAGAGGGTTGAGGTATATAGAGGAACATTTATATAATAACATATCTAACTAAACATAATATTTTGGGCTGCTATATTTTTGTACTTTTTTTTTAAATAACTAGAGCATTGTTTTTGTTTTTAAATTACCACACAACTGTGTAAGCTGTCTCCATTATCAATTGCCAGGAATATTTTACTAAACAAGAATTGCAGTACCATAAATACAGCAAATTACTCAGTGTAAGGGAAATAACAGAAATTTTATGTCACAAAATTTGTGTCGCACACATCTAAACTTGATGTTGATCATGTATGCATAGTTTTGAGTAAATTGCCTGAAAACATTGGATGTAGTTGGCTACACAAAAATTGCAATAGGATAACTACAGCAATTTAAGAGCAAGGGAAACAACTCTGCATGGAAGAACATCAGCGTCTCAAAACCAACCTACAATCAGGTAGTTTTTAGCTCTATAAGAGTAAAATAATTGTTAGGTGTAAGAAGTTCTACTTATGGCACCATTACTGGTAATAACAATATAGTAGTATTCTCAACCTAACACCAGAAAGTATAAATAGACAACTTTAAGAAGATTTCAAAAGAGGAATATGTGTAAATGATATATTGGCATTGCTGTACCATGTAAATTTACATTTTACTAATGTCAGACGCAGTCTCGTCCAATATATATTCTGTTTTGTTGACAAATAATCAATATGTCCATTGGCCAAACTGAATATTTTCTCCCGCACTGTAAGAACGGCAGGAACTTGCATTTAATATTGACTTCACTCGGGAAAATACTTGCTAAGCTCATTAATGACTGACAAATGTAAACATCTATCTGTTTTGCATTAAAATAATATCTACTTAGAAATATGGCAAAATTGAGATATTTGAATGATTGAATGTAAGAGGCTGACAAATGACAGTAAAAAGAAACATAATGAATTATGTAAATAGTGTTGTTGTGTAGTTTGTGTAAATTTTATTTGAGGGTGATTTCTTAAAAAATACATATTTGTTTTATGTTCCTACCTACTCACCTAAAATCGCAGCAACCTTAACATTTTATTGACTTTCCAAGTGATGATTTTTTTCATGATTTCTGTCCATTTTTATCAAAATGACAATATAAAACAAGAGGCCCAAGAGGGCCTGAGGACGCTCTACTGACTCATAGTGGCCATAGCACTTTTTGAAATTCTACTATGCAATACAAACATCGGGTCGGGGTCATTTTTAACTCTAGGGACACCATTTGAACAAATCTAACAAAACTATAGTTGGTCATCATTACTACATAAACATTTTGAAAATCTGTTGGACCGTTCATGAGAAGAAGACTTTTTAAGTTTTGGACTATTTTTAGTAACGGTGGCCATCCTGAATTTTAGATAGAAAAAATAAATCTTTTGTACAGTCTCCTATGCAATAGAAACATCCATGTGAAGTTTCAGTTTAATTGGCCTAGTGGTTTCAGAATAAATGAAAAAAAAGAGAGAATTTCCTGTTTTCCCATTGTATACCTATGTAAAATTCTAAGTCCCCTTACAGGGCCCCTATATATCTTAACCCCTAAATTCTTATCTGCAATCAAACCCCTACACTTAGGGATAATTTATATCAAATATGTACAAATCTGACATACCGGTTCTTAAGAAAACAATTTTACTAATTCCCAATTTGTACTCTTTTGGGGTCCCTCCTGACCCCTTAAGACATAGGAACCCAGTCATTTTTACAAATCTTAACCGCCTTTACCTAACAATGCTTTAGTGAATACATAGGCAAAATTATTTCCATTTAAAAAAAAATTTAAAAAAATATTATATTGACATGTGTCCCCTTATTGAACTCTCGGGGCAGGGTCATTTTTTACCCTAGGGACACCATTTGAACAAACTAACAGAACTATCGTTGGTCATCATTACTACATAAACATTTTGAAAATCTGTTGGGCCGTTCATGAGAAGAAGATTTTTTAAGTTCTGGACTGTTTTTAGTAATGACGGCCATCTTGAAATTCAGATCGAAAAAAAAAATCTTCTGTATAGTCTCCTATGCAATAGAAACACCCATGTGAAGTTTCAGTCTAATTGGCCTAGTAGTTTAAGAACAGATGAAAGAAAAAGAGAATTTTCTGTTTTCCCATAGTATCCCTATGTAAAATTTTAAGTCCCCTTACAGGGCTCCTATAAATTTTAGCCCCTAAATTCTTATCTGCAATCAAACCCCTACACATAGGGATAATTTATGCAAAATATGAACAAATGTGACATACCGGTTCTTAAGAAAACGAATTTAGCAATTCACAATTTTTACCCTTTTGGGGCCCCTCCTGACACCTTAAGACAGTGGAACCTAGTCATTTTTACAAATCTGAACCTCCTTCACTTAACAATGCTTCTGTGAACATATAGGCAAAATCATTTCCATTTAAAAAAAATAAAAAAAAAATATTATAATGACATGTGTCCCCTAATTGAACCCTCGGTGCGGGGTCATATTTTACCCTAGGGACACCATTTGAACAAATCTAACAAAACTATAGTTGGTCATCATTACTACATACACATTTTGAAAATCTGTTGGACCGTTCATGAGAAGAAGATTTTTTAAGTTTTGGACTATTTTTAGTAACAGCGGCCATCTTGAATTTCAGATCGAAAAAAAAAAAAATCTTCTGTATAGTCTCCTATGCAACAGAAACACCCATGTGAAGTTTCAGTTTAATTGGCCCAGTGGTTTCAGAGAAAGTGCTGCTAACAGACGACAGACGTCAGACGACAGACAACGCGTCATCGCATCAATATATAATATAAGCACTTCTGGCCTTTGGCCAGTAGAGCTAAAAATAATCTGGCATTTTTTAGCTAGGCCTAAACCAAAATATTGATTGTTTCCCGCTTTCATCCAACCCACAACAATCCTGCGGGTCAGAAAAAAAGTTTTGGGATTTCATTTTTTTTGGGGATGTTCATTAATAATATTCTCATTAAAACAGATTCTCCAACTGATTACAAAATCAAAGGCCAGACAACCTGAGGGAAGGCTCATTCATTCACAGTTTTGCCAATCACGTCATCTTTCTTTAATTTCTTGTCAGACTTTAATATAAGGATTTATCAATGAGCTTATACAGATCTAAAGACAGACAAAAAACATTTTGTTATAATAAGTCAAATATATGAATATTTTCTAATTTTGAGTTGATGACGACATAACTGTATACAGTTTTGATTTTTTTTATTGTATGCCTTTTTGATAAAATAAACCAACACATTCATGAATGACCTATCAAAAACATGATCATAGTTGAGCTGACTTAATTTAGAAAATGATGCAATGAAACTTCAAAATCAATACCTTACCCCACCCACTTTTTCACCATATACTCGATCATACACACAGTAAATATGATCAATATTTGCACTTTACAGAAAAATATTTACATACATTCAGTTCCAAATATTGTAAATGTATGAAATATTTATAAAATTACCAAAAACAAGCACTGACATTATACATAAATCTATCTACCGGTATCTTGAATTCTTTACATAAATATGTTTGTTCTTAATCGGCTCCATTATGACCAAAGGGAGATAACAATATTACTTCCTTTAAGGGGTAGAGTACTAGACTATTTCCTAAATTGTTTATTTTTAAACATTTAGGGAACCAGTTATTTTTAGATGCTGTTTTGACCCATGGGAAAGTTGCACAGCTTGGATGCCAACTACATAGAAAGAAATGAAAAGGTCAAAATACTATACAATACCCGCTTTTTTTTTTCATTCCTAGGTATCAAAGCTGCATACAACATTTTATTACAATTGAGCTTACGGTTTTTGAGAAGAAGTTGAAAATGTCAATTGTTTACAGATGCACTATGCAGGACAAAAGGTCCCTTGAGACAAAGTTTCAGGTGACCTAAAAACAGTCAGTAAATAAAGTCAGTCCAAGGAATATGAAAATAACATTGGATAAAAAAAGAAGAATTTTAATAGAATATCTTTGCACTACTTTCATTATTTATGTCAGGGGCCAACCTGGATTCCTATGTATATATTTTCAAACTTTTCATCACAAACTCTCATAGAGAAATTGTCCTGAAATTAATAACTGAGCATACCGGTCTGGGTGTCTCCAGTGAGTGCTAGTGCCAACCACGGTAAAAAAATGCAAGTTTTGATTCAAGGGCCGCAACTCCAACATTAATCACCCTTTTGACCAGTTAAAGGACTTACCAGAGATATTATGGTTTTCAAACTACTGTGTAAGTATAGTCAAGATCAAATGTAGGTAATAAAGTGCACACAAGGTCAATTTACACAATTTTTTGACAATTAAAGGGCCATAACTATGACAGACAGATGGCATAGGGCAATCTGAATAGCTCACCTTGAGCTTTCAAAAGGAGAGCTAAAACGATTAGTTAGATTGATTGATTTATTGAATATTTAGCAACATTTTTTTGCCATCAAGGGCTAACAGACCATCAGTTAATCTAACCACTGTTTCCTGAGACCCTGAAAGGTTAACCAGTACTCGAGCACACCCAATCTCTGCAAGTTACTGATAACTAGAATTCCGCAGAATGATATGTCTCGCTGTGTCTGCTTTGACCGATAATACACACATTGGAGAGAAAAAAATTAAAATAATAGATAAAAATAAACAAGAAATGTCACTGGTAAGTGTTGCATGCCCCCAAAAGGGTCGTTGAAAAATAACAATATGATTATGTTATAATAGGTAGCGATGTATCCATGAATATAAAGAGTAATGGACTGATGTTTCAGACTAGACATGCAATTTCATGTTTTTTACATTATAGTGTGACCTTGACCTTTGTGTAACCTTGACCTTGACATCTGATGTAATGGTCTGGGTATTTCAACAGTTAAATGCTTCTGAAACATCATCATGACATGCTGATCACTTGTGTAAAGCTATTTTAAAATCCCTAAATGTAAGACAAAGTTACAGATCAGTTGTTGATAAAATTGAGTCAAGTGTTTTTGAAATCCATCCATGTATGATAAAGTTTAAGGACAGACTTGAAATCTCAAACAGATTCAAAGTGTTGTCATACATACTAAAAGTGTGACCTTGACCTCTGAGGTATGGGTCTAGGTCTTACTTATGACACGTCATCATGTCATCTTGGTAAATTGAGATAAGTTAAAGGCAAAGTCACAGACCAGACACACAATATCAAACAAATTGAAAGTGTGACCTTAATCTTTGAGGAAAGGTTCTGGGTCTTTCATGCGACACTTAATTATGTCATGTTGATCAATTGACCCAAGCGTTTTTAAAATTTATCCATAGATGACAGACCGGACAAGAAATGTCAAAATGACTGAAAGTGTTGTCAAACAAAGTTAAATTATGACCTTGATCTTTGTAGTGGGAGTTTGGGTATTAAGTGCAACACGTCGTCATGTTAAGCTGATCATTTATAACAAGTATTTATAAAAATCCATCTATGCATGACAAAGTTACAGGCCGGACACGAAATCTCACACAGACTCAAAGTGTTGTCAAACTCAAATTGTGACCTTGACCTTTGAGGTACGGGTGTTGGTCTTACTCGCGACATGTCGTCATGTTATGTTGATCATTTGTAGCAAGTATCAATAAAATCCATCTATGCATGACAAAGTTACAGGCCAGACACGAAATCTCACACAAACTCAAGTGTTGTCAAACAAACTCAAATTGTGACTTTGACCTTTGAGGTACGGGTGTGGGTCTTACTCGCGACACGGCATCATGTTATGTTGATCATTTGGAGCAAGTATCAACAAAATCCATCTATGCATGACAAAATTGCAGACCGGAAACGAAATCTCACACAAACTCAAAGTGTTGTCAAACAAACTCAAATTGTGACCTTGACCTTTGAGGTACGGGTGTGGGTCTTACTCGCGACATATTGTCATGTTATGTTGATCATTTGTTGCAAGTATAAACAAAATCCATCTATGCATGACAAAGTTACAGGCCGGACACTAAATCTCACACAAACTCAAAGTGTTGTCAAACAAACTCAAATTGTGACTTTGACCTTTGAGGTACGGGTGTGGGTCTTACTCGCAACACATTGTTATACTATGTTGATCATTTATAGCAAGTATCAACAAAATCCATCTATGCATGACAAAGTTACAGGCCGGACACGAAATACCGGACGGAAGGATGGAGTTCATCATCTGCATTATATTATGTAATGCAGGGTCTTAGTTGTAACTCTGATCCAAGCACGAGTGTCCTTGCACTAGTACCTATTGAGAAAAAGTGTTAAAATGAAAACTTAACGTTGGAGGTAAATGCAAAATTTAGCATCAATCAATGTCAATGGACCATAACATGTAGGTCACACTCAGCATCTGCAGTATATAATGTGATGCAGGGTGTTAGTTGTAATCATGATCCAAGTATGAGTGTCCTAGCACTTGTACTTGTTGAGAAATAGTGTAAAAACGAAAACTTAACGTTGGAGGTAAATGCAAAATTCAGCATCAAACAAATTCAATGGACCATGCAATGTAGGTCGTACTCAGCATCTGCAGTGTATAATGTAATGTAGGGTGTTAGTTGTAACTATGATCCAAGTATGAGTGTCCTAGCACTTGTTCTTGTAACGAAATGGAGCTAAATATAAATGTTTGACACTGCCGCCGTTGACAGAAAAGCAACACCTTAATCTCGCTTTCGCTCCTTCGTCGTAGCGAGACAATTACAAACACCTTTCATGTCAGATCATCGGGGCTTTCCCCAGGATGTTTATTTTGAAGTCCTGCAATAGTTTAATGGTCCAAAACCAATTTTGATAGTCTAGAGTTTAAAAAGCTTATTTCTTAAAATGCAGATTTATTAAATGTACTTTTAAGAAAGGAATCAAGAATGGTTTACTTAACTCAGGTATTAAGTAAGATTATCATTAAATAAAATTCCTTATTTGTTACAATAAACCTTACTGAAGACAGACGCAGTTCTTTTGGAGAAATTTAATTACATTTCATTTTGATTTCATTCAGGATTTAAATTTTAATTATACAGACCCTTTCAGAAGTTATTCAGCAGAAACCAGATTGGGAGACAAAACTAAATGCCCGTTCCCCATTTTCCAATGATGAAGACTTACATGTAGCCAGTACTTTTTTTTTAAGAAACCCTACATTTCAATTAACACAATTTCACCTGCCCTTTTAACCTACACCCTCATCTCAAATCTTTCATATTTTGCTTTAAAATCAATATTATCATTCTCAGCTAAATAATCGCTATACACAATTGTTACAATGCCTCCAGCAACACAAACTGTTTAGCAAGCTGCACATTATTTACTTCAGTACATCACTAACATAAAAATCAATAAATTTCAATTCCTTTACCTATGCAGGAAAGTGACATCATCATATATTACAAACATTTACTACTTCATAAAGTACCGTTATTTCTGACACTGATGTTATTTCATCAATGAATTTAGATGTATATGAACAGTAACTTGCATTTCGGTAGCAATCATAACAACCAATGGTCCAAGAATGAAATAACCTCATGAAACGCAAATCAAGTTTCACATCTCTGTCTAACCAGTAAAATGTTCAATATGATACGAAGGGAGGTAACTCAGGTTTAACAATGTGCTGTCAATACACTTACAAAATCCATTTCTGATTTCCTTCCACATACACATGTATTTATAAATGAAGATGTCCATGGCCTTAAATGCCCTTATAACCGTAGTAGCAGACAATGGTATTCAGCAATTATTAATTTTTAACACTGAATTAACCTTAAACATTTCCAATACCTCCAAAAAGTTAGAAAAGCATGCCTTTTCATAAAAAATATGTTTGAAAGTGCCCCCCTCCCACCCCCACCTCTTTATAAAGCTTAAATGGTTTTCTCAAATGTAATATTATACTAAAGCTGTTGTATACAATTTTAAAAATCTAAAAATTTCTAAACAGAAAATCAATCAGGTTTTATTGTGTACAAATCTACCTTATATAACATATTTATACTATAAATAATTATATAGCCTTAAGGTCATAACTATGATTAACTACAATGTATGACCCAGTTAACCTGTCACAATTGTTTAACTTTCAATTATTGGTTATACGGCCTGTGTATTAAATGCATATCTATCTACATTTGGTTAATTAAATTCTTGTTTAAATATCCAAATGTGAATTAACAAATTATACAATAAAGTTGTATAAACTTATAGAACTTGCAATGGCTTCTTTGTCAAATATAGACTTGACAGATTTTTTTCCAGAGTATTTCTTTTACAAATATCAGCTTTACAGCAGAGACATATAAATATAGAGAAAGTTACTGCAGTTGAGTGTCTAACTTCGGGTGGCATATTTGGAGTTTTCCTAATCTTGACCAATCAACATATATATTTGTAAATTTGGTATCATAAGAAAGGGCTTGATATATAATTATATGCATATATTGAATTGATATTGGCCTTGCTAGTTTCTGTAATTAAGTCACTGTTTACAGATATGGCGATAAGTTCTTTTCCATATATCAACAATACAGATCTGACCATTTTTGTTCTTCCAAATATACACAAATTTTGAAATTATTTCCTTTCTGAATATTTAAACACTATAACATTATCAAATGAAAAAATAAAATTTGTTTCACAAGTTGATTTAAGCTACTAACCTTTGGAGACTCTTTTCTTCTTTTTCTTTTTCTTTGGATCTTCCGGTGTGAGCACCTCCAGTTTTCTCCCTTCTGGCATATTCTTTACTTCATGTGCGGGAATGGAACTAGAAATCAGTGTGTCTAAAGAGTTTGCCACTTTATCAAGTTGTTCAGCACCCTTTCCGAATGGCGGATCCTTTTTATATGTCTTCTTCTCTATTTTTACCTTTTCACTACTTGCACTACTGCCAAAGTGGGAAGCATAAGAGGAATAACGACTATATGGCGACTGGCCTTCCTTTAGGCTGGAAAAATTAATCCCTCTGTCCACATCACTGGTGCGTAAGGAGGACGTGGACATACTTCCCCACTCTGCTCTACTTGAGTCAAATTTTAAGCTATAATCACTTTCTTTCGGTAAAGGTCTGTACCCTTGTTTGTAATATTTATGACGATAACTGTTTTGATCTTCGTCACTGTCTTCCTCAGTATTGAAGTCATCTTGATCATTTGATGTACGATTGAAAGAGAAATCATCATCATCATCATCAACCCTGCGACGAGATGAAGACATTGTGACCATTTCAATACCATCTGAGAAATCACTTCTCGGCGAGTTGACATCTTGTGAGGAATGATTAGATTTAACCTCATGCGCTTCATCATAATCCAAGTTCAACCCGCAGCCAGACCGAATTTTAACCTGTGGTGGAAAGTAGTCGAAATGTCTGCGACTCTCGTAGTCACTTCCATCATGATCATCACTCAAACTGTCGATACTGTTTGTAGCCTTGCTTGAATTACAGACACCAGAGTCGTCATCAAACCTTCGTGGGTCAGATTCCAATGATCTGACAATTTTCGTTGTGTTTATCGAGTACAGACTGGAGGTGTCGGATTTGCTGCCGGTATAAACTGCAGAACCAACACCTTCATCCTCGCTATCGTCTGCTGCAGGGGGGCTCCATTTCTTGCTGTGGGAACCGTGGTAGGACATCGTAGGACCTGAAACACAATGAGATCATTTATTGTGTTTACACAGCATATTTCTCATTCAATCAAAGACACAAATGGTGGCACAATTGTTCACAAATGAAATGGACATAGATGACCCCGACAATATGGCATACTGATATATGCATTGACTTATCTCGCTTCAATTATTTCTTCAGCTTCTGATGACAACTTGTATGCCACATATTGACTTATATACACAAAACATTGATGCCAAATATTTTTGAAATTAAACAATACACCATATTGATATATATATGCTCTCTGCAGAAAGTGCCAGTCTTAAGGAAAATATATATAAGTTATCAAAATTAACAGCATCAAGTAAGCTCAAAGGCATATTTCCTGTTTCAGAATCTAGTTATCTAGAAATGTGTCCATGGATAACAAATGCCCCATCTTTTTATTTTGCCTTTGAAACGAAGTTGATCAATTTAATTTTAGTAACAGCAACTATTGCTCAATTCAAGTTTAGTTTTTACTATTAAAGGGTTTCGAGAAAATGGTACAATTGAACAGAATGAAAGTCACTACCAATTCAATTTTGTATTATATACTGTTAAGGGACCACATTACATAAAGTTATGTTCATGTAAATAAACTCTTTGAGCTTAAGAATGAGAAAGTTTACCAGCTGGTGCGAGACTAAAGGTGCGTGCCCTGAACACCAAGTCGTTAAAGCGACCCTCTGGAAGATCTGCTATAGCTCTAGCCTTGTCTTTGATTTCTTCCAACTACAAAAGAAGGAGTCATAGTTTCAGTTTCATAGATGAATCTTAAAGCCACTTTGATTGTTATATCAGATCAATTATCATAGACAACATGACACAAATACTGTCTACATCAAATTCTTCAGAACATGATAATAAAATCAAAATGTTATCAGAACTTCTTGATAGAAAATAATTTCCCAACAGCATTGATGAAGAATGTCTAAAGCCGAATCCTAGATATTTGGTCAGGTGGAATCCATCATTTTGGTACAAAATAAATTTTTTTTATTGAAAGTGGTATTTCAAGAATCCTCTAAGTATTTTTAATTCCAAAGTTCATCTAGAATGCAAAGAAAGGGGCACTACAACTCAAAAGTTAATCTGAAATACAGAAACTTTGGGACAAGTTTTTCTTATTTCTAATGGGGTTTCATACCATTTCAGGTATCATATTCAGACAAGCTAACTGGCATTTTGGCAATTAATTTCTCATAATGCCAGTTCATATGTTCAGCACTAGCAATTTTGGGCAAGTTTCGGACATGAAGAATACCCAACATAATTGAAAAGTACAAAGGTATTATACAAACATATATAAATAGCAGTCAATATAATTTAAAATAAAGAGTTTGTTACTAAGAGAACATCTTAGTCTGGTTATTTTTCTGAAGAAAAAAAAGCAAAACTTTGCGACTTTTTTTTGGCCAGTAATAATTAATTTTGCCAATTATAAAAAATGGCACTAAATTTGAACCCTACATTTTCATTAGATACATGGCATACATCCAGTTTTATTGATGTCAGAATGAATCTGAGTAGACCAGCCGTTCTTCTGCAATTTACTGACAAATTTTCTCATAGAAAGTTTTTGGATTACCATAAAATGATTTTGAATCCTGCACCTCAGCAGTGAGAGGTGAATCATCTTGACACAGCGCTTAAAACTTTTGGCAAAGGAGAACCTTGTACAAGTTTTGTAACATTCTAGAACCATTAACCAATTCTTTTCTTGCATATTTATTGTACATAACAATTCAGTTTACAGCATCACAATGAATGAATGCATTTGGGGTTTACGACACACCAACACAAGAAAGTTATGTGATGCAATCAGGAAGTACAATTTCAGACCAATAAATTGAAAGAAAAAAAAATTAATGGCAAATTAATATGCAACGAAACCTTGATACCTGCAGAATTTCAGCAAATTCTATCTAATACATGTACTCAACTTGTTGCGTCTTATAACATACATGAGCTATACATACATTTCTTGCCATCACTCATGATGCACAGGGGTTGATAACTTAACCACAATTTAATGAACATGACCAACAATGAACATGACTTGACACTCATTTGGAGGTGTCCAATCTTTCTGCAGAAATTGACAATGATCCAGTAAGCGTTCTTACCCAGCAAGCATCAGTCTGAGACCACCTTTGTTTTTGATGATCTAAATCTAACTAGCATCCAACATGCCTTTCAGTGTATTATAAAGTTTCTTTTTCATGCATTATGAACTTTGTTACCCCTGTAATGCAGTGATCACAATTGCAGCTCTATTTTACCGGTAATTCACAAACAACAAAGTACACATAAAAAGGTTACGCATGATCAACTACTTTTAATTATCTCATCTGTTCATTCAAAATACAAAGTACAAATGGTCTCTTTTGCCATGTTGGACTGTTTTAACATTGTGTAAATAAAACTTAAGTAATTTCAGTTAAAATGATCCCTACAAAAATATACTAGATAGACATTTAGAAATTGGCACAGACATTACAAGACATTTGGTTAGGAAAACTCTTGATTTCTACATATTTCATAGAACCATAATATATTACGGACACAACACACAAAAGTATGGCGAATCAACTATTTTTGTTAAGCAGATTATCTGGTCTTAAAGTAGTCTGCAGCCCAGCCATGGCACTAAAGGCTCATTAAACTTTTGTTTTAATTTAAGTCAGTTTTACTCTTCCAGACGATAGAGTACATGTTTATTTGATCACTGAGAGATTTTGCAAACCAAAAAATAAATATAAAGCACATTGTAAGTACATAATTAAGAACAGGTATTGTTTACAAATCAATGTTCATCTCTCTCCAATAAACACCTTCGGCAGAAAACGGGAGTTACGAAGCTTGTTCGGAAACGTGTCGGTCGGTAATATACGATCAATTCACTTCAAAGAGAAACATAGTATAGGGAAATGTAGGGTATGCGGTTAAAAATGAAATAAAGGCTTGTGGTTAGATAGTTTTTAAGAACATCCCCTTTATTTCCCTCTGTGTATTAAAAAAACTGGAACCACAAGCTAATTTATTGCATGTAAGCGACGAATCGTTCATATAAAATTAAAAATAAAATTATTTTTTTAATAACTGTACTAAACAAACCACCCTTGGTAGCCTCTCAATATTGACTGCGATAAAGTGATTTGTGATGTAATAGCATGTGCGATAGTATCACGCCTATGTGCAAGGGAGGATCCAGAGCAAGAGGTACTAGACCAAACTAGTATTCCGTACTCATTGTTTTTCAGTGCGTATAAATATGATACATATTATTAGTGAAGCCATAACTTTTCTAATCTTGTTAATGAACCCCTTATCTAACGGTCTTAATCCGCACACTAACACTGCAGTATTTATTTGTGTACTTCCAAACACTGGCGGAGGTACAGTCGGAAAGCAATCAAGTCATTACGGAATTACAAAAATGTAAACAAAAGTCAAAAGCTTGGTCCGCTTGTCTATGAAATACACATTTGATCAAAGTTTATTTTCTCGCTTTTTTAAGAACAGTCACTAAGGGGTCTACAGGAATAGTTTTAGCAATATTATAAACACATTTAATTACAATCATTTTTGTTATTATCAAAAAGTGTGCATTTCAGAAGTTTAATGAGGCTTTAATGGTTATTTTACAGGTTCTAATTAGTGGCAGAAATTAGAAGAACCTGTTATGATGGTGCTGCGGCTCTTCAAAAACATAAATTATTCAGAGATGATAGATGTTATTTTATCTCTAAGGGTAGAAAATTAGCTATGTCTGGTTTCAAGATCTATTTTAAAAGTCTTGTTTTGGCCTCTTATTATTTTGAATTGTAAGTCAGTCCTTGTGGGCTCTTTTTTTCAAGTAACAAGTCGGGTACACCACGTAAAAGTGTGTTAAACCATTTATTTGTGATGTTCTGTTGCTTTCCTTACCCTTATTATTTCACTTCAATTGTCTGAACACGTAAATAAACAAAAGGTAAGTAAATGACCTTTAACCAGTGTGATAGCGCTTAATTTCTCAGTTTAGCTCAGTTGATAACACATCTGACTATTAATCCAGGAATTGTGAGTTTGAATCCCCCTTCGCCAAGACTCTGTGAGACTCTGTGATGAGCGATATACGACATCATGTCTCATTGTCATTCGTCTCAAACTGCTGAATCAAGTGGGAAAGTTATTGATCAGTAACTTGCTGAGATGAGCATGCTCAAGTACTGGTTAACCTTCCAGATCCCAGGAAAGATTGATTTCAACATCACCCAGACCTCAAATTTTGAAAATATTAATGTGTACAAATATAATTTTTAATAATTTTTAATTGGCCAGATAAATATTAATTTTCCTTCTTCAAGATTTTTGGAGCAATATATCTTGCATATAGTTCCTTCAAATTTAATTAACTAATGCCATAAACAGGTCACTTTTCACTTTTGAGCCTAATGACCAATATTTATTGAACCAATTTCACTTCTAACCAGACTTCTAACCTCGGTTCAATAGAATAATACTGGGGAATATTGGACACTAGGTTATGGGATTTCCGGTTGATTTGAAAATGCATTATTTATAGCGTTCGATGTGTACTACACTTATTTTCAGACCCTATCAAAGCAGACTAAACAATAACATTTCCCAAAAACCATACATGTGTTTAAGTACCATGATGATAGCCAACGGCAATTTTGATTGAAAGAGAGACATTTTGCATATTAAAACAAATTTCTTCTCACATTTTCTCCAAAATCGTACAGGCGCTAAATGTTTAAAAAAAGAGCTTTATTTTATAATAAACAACAATTTAACGGAAAATGTAAATGTCCAATAAAACACCTGGTAAACAATTCAATGGAGATTTTCATGTTCGGAAAACCCGACAAAACATCCATGCAGTGAACACAGAAAAGTGGTTTCGGAAATGCAATAGCGGACTCAAATTACGTAACGCTTAGAACACTTAAGTCAAACAAGACAGAAAGAATTTCTAGGGTGTCCGATATAACTCCATATGGAGGAAATTAAAAAATAGTCACCTGATTCGTGAAACACTAATTTATATAATACTAGAATAGATAGAGGTTGCTAAACTATTCTTTATGTCTGTTGCAAGTAAAAATATATGAATAAACAGATGCATGATAAAATCATTTACATGTTTATGTTGTTCAAGTTGCATTAAAAATGTACATGTCTCTCCTTAACTTATCTAATAAATCATACATAAAAAGTACAAACATTATGCGACAAAATGAAAGTATAGATTTGTATTCAGGAAACAGTTGTTGCGACCACACATGCAAAGAATGTTCAGTTACAGAAAGTAATTTGCATTAAGCAATCATAAACGGACTTACAAAATTGAGATAAAGCAAGTCCTTAATTTATCAATCGTTCTAAATGATGTATAAAAGGAACACGTCCGCCTCAAAAGCGGCGTGTGTCCGTAGGAATTTGCAGAGGGGTGGTGTTTTGAAGCAGAGTTCTACCTGTTTGTCAGGAAGGTCTTTGGGCAAAATGGAGTCGTAAATGCTAAAGAATTGTTCCGTATCTTCGTTCTTTATAGCAGAACCTAACAAAAATGCATATTTCTCGATTTCAGCGACATTATCGCAGTCAATTTCCATTTTGCAATCCAGCCATTTTGAATATTTCTATCAAGAATCTCCTCTGTCGCCAAGCAAAAGTATCGCGGTTTACGCGAAAACACGAGAATACATGAATTTTTGTTAGACGGTGTCCTTTTTTGTTTTAAATCATTGCAAACCAGACGATTGTTTTTCAGCGCACCTGTAATTCATGGTTCTCGGCTTTTCCGTGGCTGGTACTCAGTCTGGATACTCAAACTTTAATGAATGAATGAATGGTGTTTTACGGCACGTCGACACACTCAAACTTTAAACCAAAAAACGAATGCAGTGTGGATAAAATATACTAGTCTAAACAACCAATCATCCTTGATGAAATATTGGTTCGCTACAATAATTTCAAATAAAAAAAACTATCTTCATTTGATTATTTTTATTTTTAATAGATTTATATCTATGTCAATTTTATTATTTTGATATGTTATAATAAAAAATGACAATTTTAATTTTTCATCGACATTGCGCTCAAGGACTCGTCATTGCGCCGTTGGTTGAAATATGAACATCTATAAAAAAAAAAAATAAAAAAATATATTTTTTAAACTCATTTATTTGAATAATAAACTGTAATTATAAATGTAATAAGTATTTTCCGACCATAAATTTGATATGTTATAATTAAAAATGACAATTTCATCGACATTGCGCACAATGAATCGTCATGATTAATCTCATTAACGCTGGCTTTTAATCAAAGATGAAACAATTAAAACTCCGCCATAACTGTAAGTGTTGGTAAGTTTATATATCTTAAAATTTTAAGTGACAATCATTCATTCATTTTTCAAAATGACTAAATACCCGTGTTATGTGTGTTCGGATAAAATGAAACATAATTGAACTTACTCAACTACTACTACTAATAATAATAATAATGGGGATGCTGATAATGATGATGATGATAATAATAAATAAATTAAAAATGAGGATAATAAAAATGAAATCAGCGATTCAACAAGCTTGTCTGATACCAAGGATGAAGAATGCGAAACCAACGGCGCAATGGCGATTCCTTGTGCGCAGTGTCGATGAAATTGTCATTTTTAATCATAACATATCAAATTTATGGTCGGAAAATAATGATACCATTTAAAATTACAGTTTATCATTCAAATAAATGAGTTTAAAAAAAAACATATATATATTTTTTTTAATTTTTCATATTTCAATCAACGGCGCAATGACGATTGCTTGTGCGCAATGTCGATGAAAAAATAAAATTATCATTTTTAATGATAACATATCACATTTATGGTCGGAAAATACATATTTCATTAATGATTATACTTGATTGTTCAAATAAATGATTTTACAAAATAAAATTTTTAAGTTATCATATTTTTTTTATATTTATAACCAACGGCGCAATGGCGATTCGTTGAGCGCAATGTCGATGAAAAATTAAAATTGTTTAAAGATTACAAATTTAATTCGATTAAAAGCAAAGTATGATCAGAAAATACTTATTTTATTAATATTGATAGTTTTTAATTAAAACAAATAATTTTAAATCATAACTTTTCACATTATTTTGATTTTTAATCGACATTGCGCCCATTGCGCCGAAAAATCGACATTGCGTGTTTTAGTCATACCCTTTTAAGGCGTTTTGGGTCATTTCACGGACTGGTTTTAAAACTGTTTGTTGTTTGCGGAAGTGTATTTTGATCCCTGATTTTGATCCTGCGGATGCATAGCTTATTTTGGAAATAAGTAAATCCACGTTGTTGTATCTGACAACTCATAATAACCATCTTTTTTCAGAATGGCAGAAAATGTTTTCCTGTTTATTCCAAACATAGTTGGTAAGGCATTTTGATAATAGTATAGCTGTCACCAAAAAATAGCAATGATATCGTAATTTATGCTTCCAACCAGTTTCTTTAAATTTTAACGACAACATTCCCGTCAAATGGGTTTAAAATTGTTGAAGTAGAGCAGGTTATTTTATTTCCGGATACTTCATGACAAAATATCAATATCGCTTTAAGTATTTGAAAAACACGATTTTATCTCTATCAGTTGCAAGTGAAATTTTGTGCCCGGCACTTTTGTCTATATATCCATGATTTAAACACTATAATAACTGAAATATGCCGGGAACCATCAGGGGACCATAATGACGGGTCATTCGGACACTGGAGGGTAAGTCCGGAGACCTGATTTGTTTTTTTTAAAACGGACATTATGCACAGAAAATACTGTTTTACATATTCTGGTTAATTCACACTATTGAAATAAATGGTAACATTCAACAAAAACTGTGAACAACATTTGACCTCATTTACTTTCCACTTAACAGTTAAATGTATCCTTGTATCTCATTACATGTCAATGTATAATCCCTCAATGGAGAAGAGCGTCCGCCTCACATGTGGAAGGTCATGTGTTCGATCCTCGTCGGGTCATACTAAAGATTTGAAAATGGTACTAGAACCTTCCTTGCTTGGCATTCAGCATTTAGAGGATAGTTCTAGGTCTGGTTGACCTGGTGTTAGCATAACTGGACTGGTTAGGATATCATACCATGTGTCTGCAGCATGATGCTCCAGATACTAATCATGATACAGTTTGGCAGCGCTTAGAATACTGTCTCCAGTAGGCACCATTGCGATATACAGTCTAACCTGTATTAAGCAGCCACCCAAGGGAAATGGTCAAACTGGCTGCTTAACACAGGTGGCTGCTTAATAGAGGGTTCATATTTTTACCGAGAAAGCTGAAGTCATGATGATTATTGAGACAGGTAAAAAGTGATCACTCATGATGGTACATGTACCATGCCTGTAAGTTGTACTGGGGGTAAATGAGAAAAATCGGCAAGAAGAAAATTTCTGAACTGACACTATTTTATATAGAAGTTCATTTAAATAAATAAATAATTTATGTTATAAAATTAAAAATGATTATGTTTCAATTTAGCATAAAATAAATCCATATGTATTTTTCATTTAGCAGACGCCGTACAATCCAGCAAAAAAGTGTAGCTCGTATTCTTCCATTATCTTGCAGTTACGTTTGGACACATTCTGATTCTGAGTTTTATCGATACCTTTTCCGAAAATTCAGACGTTAAATTCATCCAAAGTCAAAACTTACTTTTCGCAGCAGATATTGTGTACGATATGCATCGGGTCAATCGTATTATGATATGAAAAGATAATGTTTTTTCCATTGCATTCGCACCCGCTTTCATAGCCGATAAAATTTAATTCAATTATAATTTAAACAAACTGACTAATTGCAATTATCTTTTTGATCTTACCCAGTTCTATAAACACCTCAGTGAAATTTGCTTCCAATGTGTTTACACGCGACAATAAACCTAAATAAAACTACCGGAAATACTCACGCTTAAACAGCCATGTACACAGCCTAGGTAACAGTTTTGCTAACGTCATTAATCTCGCTATTCTATTTGCTTATTAGACCTTATATACATACTCTCACTCTGGGTAAAGTGGTGTGTTTTCATAACAGAAGCAGAAGCGTTAATTGATCATGGGATTATACAATATGATCGGAATAGTGGCCAGCCAAAGTGATAAGGGTCGGCCGCTACATCTGACCGCTTACACCTGGCCGCTGACTGCTTATGGGCATTGTTTGGGATGAAATAGACTGGCCGCGTTAAAGAGGTGACCGTTTAATACATGTACTTTATATAGGCAATTTACACAGGGGATTTTGAAGTGGCCGCTTAACACAGGTGACCGCTTACAAGAGGTGGCCGCAAGGACAGGTTAGACTGTAACTAAAACATTGTTGAAAGCGCCGCTAAACACCATACAACAACAATAACATGTATTATAATATGCTAACACATTTTAATACATACTGGTTATATTAGTGACTTAAGTACAGATATATCACTGGTTATATAAACTTTTGAAATAATAATTGCACAGTGTATACCTTATGCCTTATGCAAACTAACTGGAGTGTCACAACACTCAAATTAAAAAAAACAGTGAGCAACATTTTACACAGGCCCATTTCTTTTTCGATAAGTAGTCCAGTATGTTAATTTTTTAACAAAACATACACTCATATGGGTATTCTAAGCTTGTATCTTCTCATCTGTCATTGCGTTAAAATCATTATTGTTGATCTCAGCACATTGTAAACCTAATTATATCCCATTGATTTTGAAGTCAGAGCCTTAACTGCATTTTGGAAATCTACCTGGTTGTAATGAAGTTGCCAACCATAAAACATAGGAAATTAGTGTAAATCAATTTTATACCACTCCTGATGCAATAATTAGTAGTATTAATGAAAAACAGTATATAAAAAACAAGTATTCGAATAACACAACCAGTGAAAAATATTGCCGGGTCATTCGGATACCACGCACCTTAATACTAAAATTCATGCTGAGGTCATCTAAGCATGCACAAACTGACAGTTAAGAGTTTGTTTTTACTAAAAATGTGTGTATAGTTACGAGAATTCGACATTTACTAGTTGACTTTTAAAAATCAATATTGCATCTTTCTTAGCTAACCCCATAAGAACGTGATGAAAAAAGAGTTAACTGAATAAACGCTAAATTTTTCATGAAAGTTTTGAAAACTGCTGCTCTTGAACTTCACAAATCAGAAGAGCATTTGATCCTGTGTTTCGCTCATGTGCAATGTACATCTATGACATCATTTATTATGAAAATATCATTGAAAATAAAAAGGTATCCAGATAAACACGATATCCGGAAATAGACACGCCTGCTCTACTAATGATTACCAAATTTGTATACTGAAATGAAAAATCAGGGAAAGTACTTGAAATTTTACTCCAAGCTGCAATATTTTGAATTCAAGATCATTTTGTGGGAAATAATTTTATGAAATACATGTAATTACAATATTTTCTTTAGTGTGATGAAGTTAATTTTTCTCTTTAATATCAAAGAAAAGAGAGAAGCTCTTGGCATCAAAAACCATAGAATTGTCCTGTAACACATAAATAGTAAATGTTGAGTTTTTACCCTAAAATAAGAAAAGGCAGATAAAATTATGGAACTGTTCAGAAACATATAATTATGTTATCTAACCTGAGCTATTTATTGACATAGTTAAATCAATTGTACAACAAGTATATATGGCTAGAAAAAATAATACCAGTACCTGTGTTTAGGATTACTTGACCTAAAAAAATAGAGTAGGTATGTAGGCAATTTTTTTGTTTTCTGTTTTTTTCTCCTCTAATATTCATTGCATAATAATGAACTATTATAGGCAAATTAATTTTTTCTTTTCTATAAAAAAAACTAATGATAGTACATCAATAAGGATCAATAAAAATATATGTTTTTGACATAATGTTGTTCATACTATTATAAAAAAAATGTAAAAAACACACATTAAGGTCGGGTCTCAATTTTAGGGTTGGTTGGGTTACCCTAAACACGGATATGTTTTTATGCTCCCCCAAAGGGGGAAGCATATAGTCGCCGCTTCGTCCGTGCGTCAGTCCGTGCGTCCCCAAGTTTTTGTCTGCACTATTTCTCCACAACCTCTGGTTGGAGTTTTATGAAACTTGCTAGGATGCATCATTACCAAGTGGAGATGCACATATTGACTTTGTGTTCCGGTTCGATGATTTTTCATGGAGTTATGGCCCTTTAATTGAGTCTGTGACCAAATTCTTGTCCGTGCTATTTCTCTTCAACCTCAGGTTAGAATTTTTTGAAACTTGCTAGGATGCATCACTACCAAGTGGAGATGCGTATATTGTCCTTGTGTTCCGGTTTGATGATTTTTCATGGAGTTATGGCCCTTTAATTGAGTCTGTGACCAAATTCTTGTCCGCGCTATTTCTCTACCTCAGGTTGGAATTTTATGAAACTTGCTAAGATGCATCATTACCAAGTGCAGATGCGCATATTGTCTTTGTGTTCTGGTTCGATGATTTTTCATGGAGTTATGGCCCTTTGATTCTGTCTGTGACCAAATTCTTGTCCGTGCTATTTCTCTTCAACCTCAGGTTAGAATTTTTTGAAACTTGCTAGGATGCATCACTACCAAGTGGAGATGCGTATATTGTCCTTGTGTTCCGGTTTGATGATTTTTCATGGAGTTATGGCCCATTTATTGAGTCTGTGACCAAATTCTTGTCCGCGCTATTTCTCTACAACCCCATGTTGGAATTTTATGAAACTTGCTAGGATTCATCATAATTACCTATTTCAAAGTATGTTGTACAATGTATCATATCACAAAATAAAAAATAGTGTATTGACTTCTCTTCAGAACTCTCAGTTACTTCCCCCGTTCAATATCATTACCATATGGTATAGAGTCAAACACTCACTTTGGGGAGCATCCATCGGTTCCACCGATATTTTCTTGTTTTTTTTCTGGTCTAAACACAAAGTCATTCAGTCATAGATGTATTTGTTGATTTCATCCAATATGGTATATATTTAACATATAAATAGAAATAAATGCCATAACTTACTAACTGCAGGTAAAGTCTAAATTTCAGGTAGCATGTGGTGTTTTTCAACTATGGATACTATGAAAAAATAGTAAATTCTTTGGAATTATTTTAATTAGATCTAGAGTATTATTTAGGTATAACATTTGCATTGGGTCCTCTGAAGGTGACTTAATATCCATAAGGGAGCAACGGATACCTAAATAAGGATCAAATTGTGAATTATTGACCCCTTTCGACTGTAGTATTTGAGATGTAGCTGATAAGACATTAGAACCATATTAAAAGAAGAATACTTCCATTTCAGATTACCTGAGGGTGGTGTTTGCATTTGCATCATTCTACTTTATGCAAACTGATCCCTGGCTCGCAGCCACCCTGTACATCATCAGTGGACTTCTTGATGCCATAGATGGCCACCTTGCTAGAACACTTAACCAAGGTATTATCATTGATCAAGAGAGAAGCAGAGAGTCTGGGTGGGGGCTATAGAGGGGCATCCCTAAAAGAGATTCTGACCTGCTTAAAAGCTCAATGCATTTAAAGGGAATTTATCAGGATTTTTCAAACTTAAAAGTAGAGCTAAAGACGTTGTTTTCCAATATATCATGCCTATATCTACTCACTGACACCGTATTGCCAAAATGATATCTATATAAACATGCCAAAATAATATTTCGAAAAGGGAACTCCTAACTTGGGCTATGGGCCTAGGTTAGACTAAAATAGATTTCCCGCTTAAAACATATTTTGTTACATTATATGAGTCGCATGATTTCATTTTAATTTCAGTTTGATTCGTTATACAGCTATTAAAATGTAGTAAAAATTGTTTCATCTTAGAAAGAGTCCGAATGACGATGCAAAGGTCGTCGACCAGTATTTAAGTTCTGTCTAATTTAGAATGGGGACTTTGTTTCAAGTTACCATTCCAATTTAGATATCAATTTTGTCACGTTTTGGTAGATATAACATACCAAACCATTCAGATTTTATTTATTAATGATAATAAGATGTTTTTATCTGTTTCAATAATTATTTTATTTTTTAAGGCATTTTATAGTGACTTTTCCTGATACGTTCCCTTAAATGAATAATCCTGCAGCTTCTTCACAATGTATCTTCTCTGAGTTCAGCATCCGATTTAATGTTTCTTAAGTTTATGCTAGATATTGTAACGAATTCTATTAAACGAGAACTTTTCATCATAATTGCTTCCTTGATGAGCACTATACCAGTACCTGAATGTCTAATGTTTATGTGTAATTTCAAAATTGATACAAGGAGTCACGGTGGTCTAGTGGTTAGCATGCTTGCTCCAAGACCCAGAGGTCCCAGGATCGATTCCTGGTGGGGTTTCTTCTGAGGGATATTCGAATGCACTCCCACAGTGCCTTATTCAGGCAAGGTGCTGTGAAAGCATGCAGTCTTTCAGAGAGGATTTAAAGCAGTTGGCCTGTGTACAGGGAAAGTCGTACCCAGTGCACATAAAATATCTCACTGAACTTCTATGCTAATCAGTGATGCAAATGCCCGTTAACCTCCCACGGAAACGCGGCTTCCTATAATAGTCATAATTTGATTGCTGGAAGTAACGGAAGAAAGAAAAAGAAAAAATACCAGTCGTTATACAGCATTATTTCAACTACAATATCAGTGAAAGAGCTCTACTAATTGTAATAAGGTTCCATCCAGTGACCAACTTTTATTATTCTTAGTTTATCTACTTTATTAGCTCGCCGGGACGAAGTCCAAGGAGAGCTATTGCCATGACCCAGGCGTCGTCGTCAGCGTCTGTAGACACTCAGGTTAAACTTTTGTGTTTAAGTTTAAGATATCTATGCAACCACTCATTGGATGTGAATGAAACTTCGCATGTGTGTTCACCATCATCAATGGATCACACAGAGACAAGAACCATAACTCTGGATTGCATTTTGGCACAGTTATGGCCCGTTTTGGACTTTGAACCCAGGGGCGAGCTTTGTTGTCTTCTGACAACTCTTGTTAGAATGTGCAATACTAGTATCTCAATAAATAGTAAATGGTGGAAATTTACAAAGGGAGATAGTCAATCTGTACTCTAAATGAAGTGTACAATCTAAAATAGGGTTAGTCTTGTGCTTATTTATTTTAGCTCAATTTGCGGAGAAAGCTAAGAGCTTATATGAATCACTCTAAAGGAATCAGCGACCCAAAGTAACGAATATGTTGAACCATACAAACACTGCTCCAAATGACACGGTGGTGGTGGTATGGATGGTGGTTAGCGTAAAACAAAGAAGTCAGTTGAAATGGTACTGATTCCTTTACTGCTGCTGTAAAACTGACACGCAAATTCAGAACGAGGCTCGAAAAGCCGTTAGCTGATAGGCCACATCCGAAAAACAGTAAGCCCCTGATATTGTGAGGTACACCCTGATTAGAGGTTCTGCAAGTGTTCCGCAAATGTTGAACCCTTCAAAACACAGCTAAACTAAATTTAACCTACAATTAAGGGGAACTTTCCAAAAATATTGCTCTAATAGCAATTTGTTTTAAGTAGAGCAATTCAGAACCTCTTGGGCCTCTTGTGTTTGAAAGGCCATTAAAATCAGTGTGGAATCAAACCTGTGATCTCTGGCTTGACAGTCAACATTCTATCGACTGCACTACTGCCCTGCTTTAATATGGGTTTCAATAACAAAGAGAACAATGTAATTCTGTGAAAAGTTACTTTCTGGATGTGAAAAATACAATTTTTAAAACAAAGAGAAGTACTATTATATTTGTGATAAACAGGTAGTAAGCTGGGAGGAATGCTGGATCAGCTGATAGATCGTATGACGACCATGTGTTTGTGTGCGGCTCTGTGTCATTTCTACCCCAAGTATATGTTGTTCTTCCAGTTCTGTATGGCTGTAGACATTGTCAGCCATTGGTTCCACCTACAAAGGTACTCTTGTTATATTTTACTATGCACTGCCTGTATTTGTTTTCAGGGCAGTGACTTCATTTCACAACAGGTAAATTTTTAAACAGAAGTAAACAGTTCTCAAAAACACATTCACTGGCACATTTTTCAGTTGACTTGCATAAGCCAATATCAACCAACACATGTCAATCAAATCCAATGTTACTGAATGCAGCCTACATGAACACTTTTGTTTACGCTTGAGAGACTCATGTAAAGACATTAGTGTTGTGCCACTGGAGGTTATTGACTAGTATGTCCAGATGATAGTCTAATATGTAAAAGAATTTTTACCTTTCTAGCTTGTCTTTTTGATAAAAAAATGAAGAGGTATTGTCATGACCCTGGTGGTGGTGTTGTTGTCGTCTGGTTGAAGTTTTATGTTTAGCCCAGCTTTTTCTCTATTTCAGAAGAAACTGCTCATGTTATAGTGACTAAACTTCATATATACGCATTCATAATATGTTGTTCAATATAAATAGAACTAAGTTTCCATACTTCTAAAACTTTAGGTTCAAGTTAAGCTCGGGTTTATTTATTCTATTTTGTTTTTCAGTAATAGGTATTGATTTTGTAAACTGATCACATAATGTTAAAAAAAATCAACATCACTGACCTTGACCTACTTAATGGACTCTTAGTCAAGTTATTAACTGCTTATGTTTTAGTGACTAAACATCATAAAATCATTTATGTGATACAAACAATATATAACTAAGTTACCTAAGTTTCTATACTTTAGGCTCTAAATTTTCTGTTTAGCTTTGGTTAGAACTTTTTGTCAATCTGTTTTGTTTTGATTCTGTAAACTGATCACCATCTCATTTTAAAAAAGTTTACATCACTAACCTTGACCTACTTTATGGATTCAGATGAGCATCTGCATCCACTTGCAATGCAGTGTTATACAAAGGTTAAAGTTGGGTAGACATTATGGCAGAATGAAAACATGGAATACTAATCTTTATACTACAGTTCACTGATGACTGGCTCTTCTAGCCACAAAGTTGGGTAGGTATTACGGTAAAATAAATATGTGGAATACTAATCTTTATACTACAGTTCACTGATGACTGTCTCTTCTAGCCACAAAGTTGGGTAGGTATTACGGTAAAATGAATATGTTGAATACTAACCTTTATACTACAGTTCACTGATGACTGTCTCTTCTAGCCACAAAGTTGGGTAGGTATTACGGTAAAATGAATATGTTGAATACTAACCTTTATACTACAGTTCACTGATGAATGGCTCTTCTAGCCACCAAGTTGGGTAGGTATTATGGTAAAATGAATATATGGAATATTAATCTTTATGTTACAGTTCACTGATGACTGGCTCTTCCAGCCACAAAGTTTTGGACTTGGCAGCAAATCCTATCCTTCGACATTACTATCACAATAGGGTAAGTTGTACAAGTCCATTCACCATGATCTCTACCACTCTGATACCACAGGACATACAGTAATACTAGGAATGAAATGATATACATTTTTCTATATTTACACTGCATAACTATGATAAAACAGTGCCCAAAAAGAAAGTCTGGTTTGAAAATTTTTTTGTTGTATACTAACTGCATAAATATATACTATTCATTTCAAGCATTTCAATAATAGTGTGAATCGTTTATCTTCCTGTATTCATCATGGTGACTGTAGTATTAGTTGCAACTGTTGGTCATTATGTATGTAATTTTTTGCACTTTATATTATGTACTCCTGGACATTGATTGTGTATATCAATGTATATTTGATGTTTCTACATGATGGTTTCACAAGGAATACTTCAGAATTTTATGTGTCCAGAGTTTTTTCTCCATAAAAAAAGTTTATTTTTCTGGATGCATTCAGGTAATATACAGGTTTGGTATTGCTTACAAATGTGTTGAAGTTTCAGTATTGTGTAGTAATAACTGTACACACAATAGATACAAACATCAAAAATTTGTGTTAAGTACATTTCTAAAATGCTTTACTATGATATAAGGTAATTAATTGTAATAATAAGAAAAACTGTACCCTGTATGTACAAGAACTAAGACTATCACAGTATCTATTTCCAATCATGTTTGCCCATTGATCATGTAATGGGTAGATATTAAACATTTACCTCTGATATCAAAAGTACAATAATCTGATATTTTTCGACCACCAAATCAAGGTAATAAATTACGTATTCAGAAAATAATTATACAATCATATTGACAGGAATGATATATAATTGTATAAGATGGAGATGTATTTTTTCACAAATTATTTATGAAAGAGTTGTTTATTTTTATATGGATTTACCTGTATGTAGAACCAGCACATATGTATATGAAAGCAACTGAACAAAAGTGTTTGTCTTTATTGAATTTCATTATTACATTGGTTTTCCAGCTAATTATCAGGATAGGATGAGTATGACCAGCATGCCACAGCAGACAATAATATCAAGCAATATTTAAATTATGTAAATGTCCTATCAATTCTCCTTACAGATAGTGTTGTTTACGATGTGCTCGGCCAATGAGCTGTTCTTCTGTATGCTTTACCTCTGCTACTTCTCGGATGGACCTACCTGTAAGTTTTCTAGCTGACATAGTAATGATTCATTTGTAAGCTTTGCAAACTCACCGACTTTGTTAATGCAAATAAAAATCTTCTGTTGTTTTTAGCTCTACTGGCCAAAGGCCAGAAGTGCTTATGCGATGGCGTGTTGTTTGTCGTCTGTTAGCAGTACTTTCTCTGAAACCACTAGGCCAATTAAACTGAAACTTCACATGGATGTTTCTATTGCATATGAGACTATACAGACTATACAGACTATACTATTTTTTTATCTGAGATTCAAGATTGCCGCCATTACTAAAAATAGTCCAAAACTTAAAAAATCTTCTTCTCATGAATGGCCCAACAGATTTTCAGAATGTTTATGTAGTAATGATAACCAACTATAGTTTTGTTAGATTTGTTCAAATGGTGTCCCAAGGGTTAAAAATGACCCTGCCCCGAGGGTTCAATTAGGGGACACATGTCATTATAATAAATATTAATTTTATTTTTTTTTAAATGAAAATGATTTTGCCCATATCTTCACAGAAGCATTGTTTGGTGAAGGAGGTTCAGATTTGTAAAAATGACTGGGTTCTTCTGTCTTAAGGGGTCAGCAGGGGCCCCAAAAGGGTAAAAATTGGGAATTACAAAAACTGTTTTCTTAAGAACTGATATGTCAAATTTGTTCAAGTTAGCATAAATTATCCCTATGTATAGGGGTTTGATTACAGATAAGAATTTAGGGGCTTAAATTTATAGGGGCCCTGTAAGAGGACATAGAATTTTACATAGGAATACTATGGGAAAACAGAAAATTCTCTTTATTTTTCATCTATTTAGGCAAAATTATTATTCAGTTTGAGTTCTGAAGTATCATCTAGTCAAAGGAAATAAGATTTGACTCAATAAGGAGAATTGACTTTCCATAAGGGGCCAGGGTGGGTCAAAAAAGGGTTAAAATAGAAAATTTTCAAAAATCTTTTTCTCAACAACTGGTCAGTCAAATTTGTTCATATTTGATATGGATTATCCCAATGAGTATGGGTTTAAAGTTTGTACAAATCAAGGGTCTTGTATTTATAGGGCCCTGTAAGGGGACTTTGAGTTTTATTTAGGAATACTATTGGAAAATGGAAAATTCTCTTTTTTATCATTCATTTATGATTTTTTTATTCAGTTTGAGTTTTAAAGCAGCTTCTAGTCATAACAAATATGATTTTGTTCAGTCAAATTTGTTCATATTTGATAAAAATTATCCCTGTGACTAAAAAATCTTAGTTTGTACAAATCAAGGGACACTGGGATGTATAGAGGCCCTGTAAGGGGTCTTTGAGTTTTACATAGGAATACTATGAGAAAATAGAAAATTCTCATTATTTTGTCCATTTCGGTAAATACGTTGTTCAATTTGAGATGTAAAGCATTGTCTAGTAACAATAAATTTGATTTTGTCCAATAAAGATGATTGAATTTCCATTAGAGGCCAGGGGGTGGATGGGGCAATAAGGTTAAAATTGGAAATTTTCACAAATTTCCTCTCGATAACCTTTCAGTCAAACTAGTTCATATTTGATATAAATTATCCTTACATTAGCAAGGATTGAATATTCTGCATATCAAGGGGCTGGGATATATTGGGGCCCTGTAATGTGACATTATCGTAGGAATATTATAGGAAAACTGATTTTTTTTTATTTTGCATCCATGTGTACAAAAAAACTTCTTTTTGAAATTTGAATCATTTCTGCTTATAATAAATCACTAAGAGTGGGTGATTGAAGTTCTGGCAAAGTAAGGGGCTGGGTTGTGTAAGGGTTCTGTACAGGGGACTATATTTTTTTTTTACAGATGAATAGTATGGGAATACTTTTCTCTTTTCATAGCAACTAAGGTTTTGTTCAGTATGGATGTGGTGGGGGTATTTATCCGTAAGTTGTTAAGACGACCCCTCAAAGAGGGTAAATATTGTGGAATTTCAAAAAGTGCTATGGCCACTATGAGTCAGTAGAGCATCCTTAGGCCCTCTTGGGCCTCTTGTTTTTTCATCTTAGCAGTTTCTAATACATTTACACGTATAAAGCGGGCATACAATTCAATCAACCATTTATTTTTTTAACAAGTAAGAAAAAAAATGGTTATTTCTCTAATTATATATAGGTTTAATAATACTCCTACTATATTTGTACCATACATTGTATGTAGGTTTAATACTAACTGCAATACTATTGTACTTGTATCATACTTGGGTACAGTACTTAACTTTAATACTATTGTTGTGTACTTGTATCATACTTGGGTACAATACTTAATTGTAATACTATTGTTGTGTACTTGTATCATACTTGGGTACAATACTTAACTGTAATACAAACTGCAAGTAGTTTTACTGTTTTCACATACTTGTACCATTCTTGCATATGATAATACAGCAAGTAATTGTACTATTTGAATGTACTTTTATCATGCTTGCATCAATATATTCTGTGAGTAGTAATTGTACTATTTTCATGTACCATACATGCGTGAAAGATATACTACAATTAATTCTACTGTTTGCTTGTACTTGTACCATACTCAAGTATAATATTAACTGTAAGTAATACTATTGTTTACATCTTGTATAAAGTATATTTAGTGTAATACTACTGGTTGTATATTTGTATCATACACTGGTATAATATTTACTGCGAGTAATATGTTTGCTTATACTTGTTCCTTATTTTACTATTTACCTGGACTGAACAGTACTACTGGTTGTGTATGCTTGTTAACTTGTAGATAGGTTACACTTCTTATAAATGTCTGGTCATGTATTGTTTCAGTTCTTGGCCTCGGGCTCTGGAAAGTGATTCTGTACTTGAGTGCCCCACTCTCGTTTGCCAAAACTGGAATAAGCTTGTTACAGCTGGGAGCAGCAATGTCTAATATTGCCAACATTGATGTGGCAGATAGAGAAAAGTTGAAGGCAAAGTAAACACAGCTCTGTTAGTATGGATATAGACAGTAGATGTGATGGAGCTATAATGTGAAATCTTTTTTTTGTTTTATAAAATTTTAATACTGTTTTTGTTTAAAAACTGCCATTTTCATTTTGTATACATTTGTTTTTACTGCTGGACTATTTACACAAATGTTCCTTGTATTTATACCACACAGATGGGAGTAGCAGACTGGCTGTTGTGAAATATGAAACAGTTGATTGGATTTAAACACTAAGGATGATTTATTAAAATATTACATTAAATAATATGTATTAGATGTATTTTCGCTCCAACAAGAAAATGTGGGATTGTATTTGAAGATAATCATACTGACATGAAATCATCAGGACCAACCTTAACAGAAAATAATGGCATGACATTGTGTACTCTTGTACTTCAAAATTAGAATCAGATCAACCACAACAGAAAAAAATGGCGTGTGTACTCTTGTACTTCATATACATTCATGAGATCAGTACGTCTGCGGCTGGGTCAGGTCATATTGCTGTACGTCACATGTAGATGATAGTTAAGTAAGCTCTTCTTGTCATGTGACCTGGCAACTCCCTCTCTCTCAATGCTGATTTCCATCTACAGTTAATAATAGATGGCTTATAAGAATCTTTCATTGGTTTAAAGTTTGGATAGGAAATTCTTTCCCCGAGGGATAATTATTTGGGAGTTGCGTTCCAGCGAAAAAAAGTTATCCTTCGGAACGGATTTTTTCTATCTGAACCAAAAATGCCATGAATGCCATCTTTTTCTTGCCTACCAAACACATTGTATTATTGTTATAACTTATTTCATCATTTGATATTTTTATATTTTTTTTATTACCGCTTTTAAGACATTAAACTATATGATTTATGTCATATATTGTATACATTATGTCATAGATGGTTCCCAACGTCACAGCACGAGAATTTTATCTCAGCCCTGGGATGAGATAGAGATGTCTAACCACGATAAAAATGGAGATATCGGGTATGCAAGAAAACAGTATTTATCCACATTATGTTTCATTTACTTATTTTTTTCACTTGGTTATTTTATATACATGTGTAAGTAGGAACAAAACTTAATCATCAGTTTTATGTATATATATTGAAATTATTATTTATTTTGATTAAGAATGTGGTTTTGAATGGAAGTGATTCTTTTCAGTGTGAGCTATATATTACAGAGGTTGTACTTGTATATGTGATGTAGTTGTAAATGATACAGAGATAAAATTGAGAGCAGAACTTTTGTCTTTAGATTCATTTTCAAGTTCCATGCAATTAAATTCTAATAAACCAGGAGAACAGTGCCGGTTTTCATAACGAATCTTAAATACACTTAACTCCAACAGAAATCTTATGGTTTTGTTTCCTAAATATCTGTTACTTTGCAAATCCAATTACATTAAAAAAATGTATTTATGCTGAATTATCATCTGGGTACCCATTGGCACCAATTAATTGGGATTGTGTGTCCATGTACGCATGCAATGAATATTGCGAATTATGATTCCTCTCCTCGTGGCCTATCCTTAATTGCATGTGAAAAAATGTTGCACTTGTGTTTACAACACAAGTTCAATATAAAAAAAATCACAAGATAAGTTAACCAGCAACAACTACCAGATGGACAAGCCTTAACACGAGAGTGGACTGCTTTCCCACAACATACAATAAAGTGAGAGTGGTGACCCATTCTATGCATCAATGATAGTAACAATGCATAGCAGCCTGCGGTGAACACGCGCGACGTTCACTGTGAAAATGGAGTAATTGGGTAGTCGCCATTAAGATCACGTAAGTCAAAATGCTATGAATGAACTTTTGTTGTGTTTTGACATTATATTGAAAGTGAAATGATCTTGTTATGTGTAATAATTTATTTATTTGCTTTTATTACACACAATTAAAAAAAATTGTAAGGTTTCTTTTGGAATATTCTATGTCGCTTTGTTCAGTTCAATTTTGCAACAACTAGAAGTATTGTTTTGACCATAAAGTTTCAATTTACTGTTTATCCAAAGTTTCCAAGTGTTACACAAGATGCTCTGTGACTGCTGTACCCTGTAGGAATTCATATGTTAAACTCTAGAAAATTATTGTTAGAAGAACAGTTGAGCATTTAATTGCCCTATCAACATACCAGATTTTTGTTTAGCTCACTCTCATTATTTACTGTTGCTATAGTAATTAAACTTGGGGAAAACACTTTCATATAAGAGTATTTTAACCTATTAAATGCATCTGTATAGTCATTATGATAGTTAAATGACTTAAAACTCAAGATGTGTTCTTATTTTGTATTTCATTAACTGTACCCTTAAATCATTGAAACTGGTAAAATTCATGTTTACACTCTAGCAACTCATTTTTACTGTCATTATACTGTCATTATTTAAAAAATACATATTAATACAAATGTAATGCAAAATTGACATAGTGGGATGTCTTGCTTTTACTACTGTACAGTAATATACATCATGTACAGCAAATTTCAATTCATAAGAATGCTATACACCAAATTTGGTGAAATCTGTCAAACAGTTTTAAGGAAGAAAATACTTTGTTGTTAATTCACCTCTGCCAAAGGTTCATGGTGAGCTTTTGTAATCCTGTGGTCCGCACATGTATGTTAACATTGGTTTCAAATGAGTTCTTCCCTAACACTGCTCGACAGATTTTCACCAAACTTGGCATGTAGCATTGTGATGTGAAGCTCTCAATATTGTTCAAGTCACGACATTGGGGTAAATTTTGCCATATGGGGATATCATTTTATACGTTTTATTTTCAAACAATGAAGAAGTTCAAATTTGTTGTGATGGTTGGACCAAAATGTTCAATCTTTACCAATTAAAGAGTTTTGACTTATTCATAATCTTAAGTTTTGGATAGTTTATCATCTGGTCCGAGGTCTAGTTTACATGCACTACTGAAAGTGCTTTGATGTGATACAACATATAAATTAACAAAATTATGCATTTTTGGACAACAAATGGCACATACAACCCATTGCAGAATTTGTGTGAGTTTCGGGATTTTACTATGAATCAGGAGATGTTGTCAATGACTTTTCAGTCTTTAAGCACTGACTGGCCAGCGTGTAGGTTTCTTTAAGGAGACGAGCTCCGCCCATAAAATGTACCTAGCTACAAATCACGGGATGCTTCTGCTCCGTAACTGTTGCCTCGGGTCACATGACCATAGTGAGAAATACATATTGTATTTGCTTGTTATCCAAAATTTTTTCTTGTTCATTGCTAAATCTTTCTCTATCGGTTAAAAAGGGCATGTAAAAATTTTCATGTAAACAAATTGTTTGGTTAGTGGTTGAATACTGGTAATTGACGGGTTGTGTTGGAGGGAGTGGGTGTCACAAAAATCTCCAGATGTGACCACATAAACAGGTTAATGAAACATCACAAGTTGATTTCACCTGTCATGAAATCGGAAAACTCATCAATTTCACAGCGTGAAGTAACAACCTGTCATAGGCTGGGTTTTTACCTAGTTAAAAATTATTCAGTGTATGATATACCTATGATGGGAAACGTAGGTCTTAACACAATAAAATAGAAAACACAGTGAAATTTGCATAGACTTTATTCTAGGTGTAATACATGTCTGTTGTTATTTTATCCCGATGTAACTACCAGAAATACAGTACACAGCTCAAACCTGATGTTAAAACCCAATCAACATATAGCCTGTACTTGGAAGGGGAATTCTTAAGTCATTTTACCACAATCTGTACTTATTTTTCTCTTGCATACATCGCCAAGGCCACATAAAAGAGGTATTTTATATAAACTGTTAAATTGAACTGTTTAATACATGCCATAAAATCCCTATTTAAGACCTCTTGGGTGCACAACATTTTCCAAGTGGACTGCCTTTATTACAGATAAAAAAGTTTGCTTTACATTTATTAACGATAATAAAAACAGTGTAACAATGTGGAATAAATAGATAATTGGCATTTTTTATGGACTAAACAATCTTAGACTGGATATAATGGTGAGTCTCAAGATCTTTGGCAGAGACCGTTATTACTGTGGCAGGTAACCAACTACATTATAGACAGCTATTACTGTGGCAGGTAGCCAACTACATTATAGACAGCTATTACTGTGGCAGGTAGCCAACTACATTATAGACAGCTATTACTGTGGCAGTTAGCCAACTACATTATAGACAGCTATTACTGTGGTAGGTAGCCAACTACATTAAAGACAGCTATTACTGTGGCAGGTAGCCAACTACATTATAGACAGCTATTACTGTGGCAGGTAGGGAACTACATTATAGACAGCTATTACTGTGGCAGGTAGCCAACTACATCATAGACAGCTATTACTGTGGCAGGTAGCCAACTACATTATAGACCGCTATTACTGTGGCAGGTAGCTAAATATATTATAGACATTTATTACTGTGGCAGGTAGGGAACTACATTATAGACAGCTATTACTGTGGCAGGTAGCCAACTACATTATAGACAGCTATTACTGTAGCAGGTATCTAAATACATTATAAACAGCTATTACTGTGGCAGGTAGGGAACTACATCTGAACAGGGGCTCTTCATGTAGACTTCATCCTGCCATGACTGTCACTGGTTCCTAACTGGTTGACTGGTTCCATTAGACTGTCATTTGCAATTTTGAACAATAGATTAGTAGATTACCTTAAAGGGATAAATCTGAAAAAAATTAAGGCTAAACATCCTTTCTTAGGTGTGATTTAAATTATATTTAGGCAGTCAGTATCAACAAGAGACTGAGAGATGACAATTTAGATGAATATCGCAACGTAATACAGAATATACCAATGTAACCAACGCAGGTGAAAATGACCGAAGTTTTAATGACACAGGGAACTATGTATTTACAGGAGTTATGTATTTAATGACTGTGTAATACTTAAAATTTACAGACAAAACTTGCTTCTGTGTGAAAAACCATAGTCATCTATATACTACTATCCCCATATCCACTGACTTTAATTCTGTACAAGGAATAACAAGTAAATCCTTGTTCAGTCTTGGTTTCCTTACCATCTGTGTACCTGCAGATCATCTCAATAGATGGAAGATATTACCAAATATCAGATTACCAGAACTTGAATTCATCAAACACTCGGATTCTTAAACCCAAACTCGAGCTCCAATTACCCATTTTGAAATACTTTTTAGTAGCAAAATATTTAGTGAAAAATGCAATATTTTACATTTTCTAATAATGTATCACAAAATTAAGCACATCATTATTTGAACAAAGTGTAAGGAAAAGTTCATTTCTTATAAAATTGTTTTTACTGCAAATTACAAAATTTCAAATCTTGAGTTTTGAGTCAACAATTTGATCATTTAGGTTGAGATTACAACAGCTTTGATCAGCATGAGATATGAATCTCAACGATAGCAATTATGAACTTCTAATGCCACACCTTTGTATTTTCTTTGTTAATACGACAATGACTTTTAAACAAAAACGGTTTTAATCTTTAAACTCTTAACTCAATAGCGCTAAAACATTACAAATTTACAACAGGTACCAACCATATCATGTATAAAATGAAGGGTATTTCTTTGCCTTTAACTGAATACAATTATTCATCGAAAGAAAACTCCAAAGTTTGTCCACTTCTTAAATGAAAATCACAAAAATAAGTTTAAATAGCATCTAATGTTTAGGTAGTAATTTTTATTTTAATCTTACAGGTCATTTAGAATAAAATCTACACAATTTTTATTGTTACATTTTCATAAAAAATGTGATCATGTAAATGTTGAAATTCAATGCCAGGATGCCAGCACTAAATGAAAAATTCCTATTTATTTTCAGGTGTTATTATTTAACTAGAATATGACAGTAATTATAACATACATTCAACAAAAATCATGATCGGCCATAAGGCTACAGTTTCACGGAGATACCCAAGTCTGTCATTTTACTTAAACTTAATTTATTTGAGTTTAAGTAAAATAAGGGACTTACATATTTTCGTGAAATCAGGGTCTGGATTTATTGATTATTCATGAACACTAGTTTGTAAATTTCATATTGTAATTTACAATCTAATGAACAAATTCATAAGGTATATTTTCAGAAAATTTTATTTAAATTCAGACAAAAATACGTTGTAATAGTTTTTTTATTATGCACCACTCAAAATTTTAAAATTCACAACTGTATCAGTATCTGTTATGTCCGCCATTTGCAGCGATTAAGGAATAATACCTGGAGTATATTTGTGACAGTAACAGCATATCCAACATTACTGGAAAATCTTATTAGGCATATTTCACCCTTCTAACTTATATTTTAAATTTTCTGAATACATGTACTATTAAAATGTGGGCGGAGTTTTAATAATACTTTTATAATGACAATGTGCACATAGTAAAACTATTCTTTCTACTTTGTTATCTATATCAAGTTAAGCTAGTTTGACACTGAGACCTCCACATGTTAACAATATTATGCAGTAAATAAGTCACATGTGGTTAATAAAAAAATGTAAAATGCAAATTAGGTTTGCCAACAAGAACAATTGAAGTGTGTATTATACACAAATGTTTGAAAACAGTCTACAAAATGGACAAAATGGGCTAAGACAACCAGTAAAATTTGCTCACCTGATGCATAGTGATTTTGAATATACACATGTACCACTAAAAAAATTAACAAAATCATGTTTTTTCTAATATAAATGAGTGTAACTCACAATAATAGTTAACGTTTATCTAGTAAGAACATGACTTGGTTTTAATATATATATATGTGTAATTACCATTTTTCTATCTTTTCCCAAAAATAAGTGGCCCTAGAGGGCCTGAATTGCTTTACTGGAAACATAAACCACTAGAGGATTTTTTTTTGGTAAGTCCCCTCCACCCCCACCCCCACACACTGACCAGAGATATTTTTTAAAGTTTCATTTAAAATGTGCTTATATGTCCTGTGGTAGGGCATTTGTGGTTGAATCACACTGGTTCAAGAACTCGTCCGAGATCTTGTAGTCCTATAACTGTTGAACAAATTTAACTCCGGGGACCAGCTTTCAATAACCCTTTAAGAGGACAATGATACAATGCTATAATGTATTATGTAAAATATCAAAGGTCTATGGCTTGAACTTTCAGAGGAAATGTTCTTTAAAGTTTCCTATAAAATGTGCTTATAAGCCCCGTCTTAGGGGCATTTGTTGTTGAAACACGCTGGTTCAAAAACTTGTCTGAGATCTTGTGGTTATATAACTGCTGTTGCGAGTTTGGTTAAGATTCAATGAAAAATGGGGGAGCTATCGCATCTACAAAGAAAAATTAATCGAAGGACAACAGACATTTTACCACAGTATAAGCCCTGCTGGCCTTTGGCTAGAAGAGCTAATTTACCCTCATCTGACTGAAATGGGCTGAAACAGGCAACAATTATTCAACCCTGGGTTAATGATTAAATTGTGCAAAATGTACAGCTGAAGTCAAATGTGGTAAGTTAATACATGTAACAAGAAGTTTTATTGATCAATTTGGCATTAGCACATCTTCTAATCAGTCAAAATACATAAAACAAACCCTTAAACAAATTTTTGCGTAACACCATTGGCCAGACCACGACCATAAATAACAACAAAATCATGCAAACAGTTAAATATCATAATTCATAAGTAACAAATATTAAACAACAAATCTTTAAATATACATTTTGGTATCTCCAAAACTGTAACTCATTTTCCTTGATAATAATTAATTAATGAATTTTAACCTTCATGCACTCCCACTGGTTCCATACCATTATTATGTTTCTCATAAAAAGGACATTATAAACTGTTAGAAAAATGAATATCGGTAGATTGGAAAACAAGAGCATACCAGACAAGGATTTCTGTGTATTATTACCAGATATAGATTTTTCATCCTGCACCACCATCACGCGTTTATTCTACCTTCATTGTGCTATTACATCATAAGACTTTTATTTATCAATATTTCGCACAATGACATATTCATTTATTAATATGATATTCTTGTGTTACTATAAAAAAACTGGCCACAATAAAAACCTTAAAATATCACATAGGGTTGTATGCAAGAAAAAGTATCTTTCATATGGTTATCTGTTGGGATCCAAAATTTCCATGCCCTCGAGTTATCTATAACATTGTTACCGCTCAAATAGTTATCCATTGGGATGGAGTTTTACATCCCCACCTCAAACCCATGAAAAACACTTGTGTTCTCCACATAAAACAACATAAATACAAATTTCCAAAACATGTTTGATATAAATAAGTAATTTTGGATTATAATAGAGACCAATTGAAATGTTTAACCAATGTACATATATTTATAAGGCTACCAATTAAACCATTCAATATTTTTTATTAACAAGATTTAAGGAAAAAAATATTGTAACTGCATAAAAAAAGCATGAAATAAATATCGACTTGTAAAATAAAATAACAATTTTCAGATGTGATACAATAGCATGTAATAAATATCGACTTGTAAAATAAAATAACAATTTTGAGATGTGATACGCTATTAATGAAACAGCCATTATGTTTTAATACTTAATTACAAAACTCTTGCTACATCTATTTGTAACTGAAAAAACACACTACCAGCTGATAAATGAAACAAACAAGTTTTGGCCTAGTGGTAAATTATTACTGAAAAAACTTTCCTTTCCAGAGACACTGATACATTGGAACAAAGTTTTTGTACAACTATTTCTGAGGGCAATAAGACTTGCATGAGACTGGCTAGATAGTATTGCGAGAGTCAGCTAAGAAAGAATTGTCTTACATTAAAAATTCTCTCTAAACAAAAAATAAGTATTGCTGTCATTTTGACAATATTTTATAATTATATAAACTTTCCAAATTATCACTAACCAATAAGATATACTCTGATACCTGTAAATGTTGTAATTTTTTATGTAGGAACTGATTCCCACCAACTGAGATTTTTTTAAACAATCTATATACAAGGAATGATGCTGTAGTTACAAGACTGCTGTAGAGCATAATCATTCTGATAGCACTCCTCTAAACCCTCATATCTGACTCTACACTCGAGATTCACAAGTACCCAGTTTCAAAAAACAATACCTCATATACCGCATAAACAATATTAGTATTGACTATATATAGTAAACTAAAAATACACCACGGTACCACAAATTTTATCTTAGAGAAATGTTCATACATTTATACTTAACATAAATTTTGATTGTTTGCTAATGATACGGTATCAAATAAAAAAAACAAAGAACACTACATGAAGCTACCCTATGCTGCAATATCAGCTCTTGGATTTCAGACAATGATAAAGGGGGTGACAAATCTCAAAGAAGCAGCATTTGTGATTTATTCCTACTTGTAAATTACTCTTAGAAATATGCAACTTATGTTATCTGCAGTAACATTAAATTACATAAAAATATTCAGTCACATACATTTCTATCATCATAGATACACAGAAGAGGAAGCTTAGTTACATATCATCTGGGTGACCAAGAAGGCTAGTCACATGTAAGCTTTCTTAGTTACAAGGAAGAATAAGTCACATGCAAATCTTCTTAATGACATGAAAGTCTTCTTAGTCACATGAAAGTTTGGTACAAGAAAAATGTAGTTAATATTTAGCAGTTTTCTTAGTGTTACAAGAGTGTAATGAAAATAAACGTACTTGTCTTTAATATGAAAAAAGAATCAGTGACATGATAATGCATTGTGTAACAAACAAGAGGCCCAAGAGGGCATGAGGATGCTCTACTGACTCATAGTGGCTATAGCACTTTTTGAAATTCTCCTATGCAATAGAAACATCAGGGCGGGGGCATTTTTAACCCTAGGGACACCATTTGAACAAATCTAACAAAGCTATAGTTGGTCATCATTACTACATAAACATTTTGAAAATCTGTTGGGCCATTCATGAGAAGAGATTTTTTAAGTTTTGGACTATTTTTAGTAATGGTGGCTATCTTGAATTTCAGATTGTACAAAAAAAATCTTCTGTATACTTTTCTATGCAATGGAAACATCCATGTGAAGTTTCAGTTAAATCGGCCTAGTGGTTTCAGAATAGATGAAAGAAAAAGAGAATTTTCTGTTCCCACTGTATCCCTATGTAAAATTCTTAGTCCCCTTACAGGGCCCCTATAAATTTTAGCCCCTAAATTCTTATCTGCAATCAAACCCCTACACATTGGGATATTTTATGCCAAATATGAACAAATCTGACATACCAGTTCTTAAGAAAATGATTTTAGTAATTCCCAATTTGTACCCTTTTGGGGCCCTTCCTGACCCCTTAAGACAGTGGAACTTAGTCATTTTTACAAATCTGAACCTCTTTCACCTAATAATGCTTCTGTGAAGATATAGGCAAAATCACATCCATTTTAAAAAAAAAAATAAAAAAAATATTGTAATGACATGTGTCCCCTAATTGAACCCTTGGGGTGGGGTCATATTTAACCCTAGGGACACCATTTGAACAAATCTAACAAAACTATAGTTGGTCATCATAACTACATAAATATATTGAAAATCTGTTGGGCCGTTCATGAGAAGAAGATTTTTTAAGTTTTGGACTATTTTTAGTAATGGCGGCCATCTTGAATTTCAGATAGAAAAAAAAAAAATCTTCTGTATTGTCTCCTATGCAATAGAAACATCCATGTTAAGTTTCAGTTTAGTTGGCCTAGTGGTTTCAGAAAAGATGAAAGAAAAAGAGAATTTTCTGTTTTCCCATAGTATCCCTATGTAAAATTCTAAGTCCCCTAACAAGGCCCCTATAAATTTTTGCCCCTAAATTCTTATCTGCAATCAAAACCCTACACATAGTAATATTTTATGCCAAATATGAACAAATCTGACATACCGGTTCTTAAGAAAATGATTTTAGTAATTCCCAATTTTTACCCTTTTGGGGCCCCTCCTGACCCCTTATTTGGGATAAGGCCTATTATTTAATTGGCCTAGTGGTTTCAGAGAAAGTGCTGCTAACAGACGACGGATGTCAGACGACAGACAACGGACGACGGACAACGCGCCATTGCATAAGCACTTCTGGCCTTTGGCCAGTAGAGCTAAAAATGATAAATTAACAGATTTTATAATTATTGCATGCTTACTTACGCACAATTAATAATAAATAAACATACCAGGCAAAACACAATATCACATGGTAACAAGCTAAATAAATATATGATTACTGGTACATGATCTAAGTCAACGAATAAATCAACAAATGTAAATAAATAAATATAACAAAAGTAAAATAAGATTTTACAAACATTTCCATTTTGTCAACACAAATGAAAAAAACCCACAACATAACCGGAATAGTCTATGCAATAAAGTAAAGATGTAACTCTGTTACTGTTCACAGATGGTGGCAAAACTCCTAATGGTTCAGTTCAAAAAGTAAAATGTATATAATATATTTTAAAATGAGCAAAAATTTGGTGCTGATGTTAATTTTGTAGAAAATAAATCCAAACAATAACTATTGTAAAATGAAATCAATTTGGAAATTTAAATATTGCAACATTAGCACAAATTTGTTTTAACTGTGCAATAATAACACAATGTAACGAGTACATAGTAATAACATTTAAGATTGGCAGTAATAAATCAAAGGCCTGAAGGGCCTGAGGGAAGGCTCGCTGCTTGTGTTAATTCCAAAATGTAGGTTCGGAAAATTGGAAAACTTAGTTAGATTTCTGATATGTTAAAAGGCAATTCAATTCATCAAACACCATGGTACACACCATCTTCCATGTGAAAATTGACTGAATATTAAATTTTGATGACCCTGATGAAATTATCCATTTCAGAACATTTTGTAAACTGGTAACGTGGTGGTCCAGGATTCCTTCCACATCTCCACATAAAAGTTATCAACACGAGTAGCCTATATGAAAGCTTCACAAAAAGCTTCACAAACAAACCTTCATATTCTGATGTTTCTCCAAAATCGAAAGAACTGAGTAGTGATGTACAACTCCAGTCAATTTTAATATCTCCAGTTCAATAGCTATGATTTATGGATAACGTAACGCATTCAGCACAAAATGTTCCTGATTGTCTGAGAATATACAACACATATCCATAACTCTTTGTCTAGACCAAAACAAACATGACCTACTTATAGATTTACGCGTATATTGTTATGTTCGATTCTGATATAGCTTTCAATCAATAATATAAATAATCAATAAATAGCATAATAAATGGTGTTGCCTAACCTAGATTTAATCAATCTAAAAAATACAACACAGAAACACAACAAACATAACGGTCGGATGACCTAATTAACCGTTAATACACTGCTTGCATAAGATGACAGATTGGCGCGTTTTCTATAAACAACAAACGTAGCCCCAAACCTAATTTCGTTATTTTACTATGAAAATTAAAAGAGGACAATCTGTCGAGAATAAAATTTCACTAACAATCACTATTTACTCAAACTACGAGTTATTATATCGAAAACATGTCAATATTTCACCCCATTAATGCTTACATGTCGAATGGTGTTAGAAATTATATACCCACACCAGATGACGTCACTATGCATAGTAGTAAATGCGTAAAACATTTTTTTATCAATGAAAATTGCCACGTTTTTTTTATAGCACAGCGAGATAAGTGTATTCTACCGCATTTCCATGCAAATTGTATGCTTCCCATATCTTATTTTCGAACTTTTGTAAAGAAAAACATACGCAATAAATAAAAAACTTTGAAACTTTTGTTGTATAATACGTCCTCTGCTACGGTAAATGCGTGTTGAAAGTTGTGAACTACTTTATCGGTCGGATGAATATGGCGGTTCCTGCCATACGTAGTTTGTATAACAGATTGCTGGGGCTGCACGACAGCTAAGGAAGTCAGAGCTTTGCTCGCCTTCCAAAAACCCTCTGATTTCTCATTTAAGTGTTTGAAAATAAATATTTACACAAAGTTTTTCGGCGTAGACTTGTAGAGCATGTATGCGGCATTATGCAATATGCATCCAACACAACATGACTACATAAGTGTAATTGTAACATTCAAACACAAATACAGTATGCCTAACTAGTCTATCTGTTATATACTATTGGATGTATGGATGTATGGATAAACTGATTTAGGTAACAATAATTATGAACACCAACTACCAAAATATCAACTGCCAAATATCAACTTAAACTAAGCCTGTTAATTTGTCTAAAAGGTTATGATTTTCTACTCACACTAACATGTATATGTACTTATTTACACATAAGTCAATAGTGAAGCTAGCGCAACCACTATAATTATATTGATATAACTATGTACATATATTTTATCGTGCGCTATTTTTCACTTTTACAAAATACTTAAAAGTGAAGATATTGCAACAGTGAAATTTTTAAAACAGATAAGGTTAATGCAACATAAGAAAAGGGACGGATGGCAATATGAAAAGGAAATCAATTTGTAAATGGAATGGATAACTTCAGTTAGCTACACACTTTTATACACATTTAACATTTATCTGTACTAATTGTGTCTACTGGTACTGCTCAGTAACTGACCATGTTCTAAGTAATCAAAGTTCAAGTCCTTTGTGTCCCTTATGCTAACTTTTTTCAAAATCTTTGTCAGAGTCAAAATCAATTTTCCTCAATAAGATACAACTCCTTTTTTTCATGAAAAAAATATCAAACATGTTTCCAGTCTGCTTGTTAATTTTGTAAATCCAAAGATTTTATTATACAATGACAGAAACTGAACATGGTCCTGTTTAATAACACAAAACGCATCCGCTGCTAGTCCATTGTTTCAGACAACATATGATCAGATAAACATATAACAAATTCATTAAAGCAAAGATTCAAAATCAAATTGTTTAAGATAAACATATTATCAGATAAACATAACAAAATCCCTTACAAGGATGCAAAATAAAGATAAATAGTTTCAGATAAACATAACAAATCCCTTTCACAAGGATGCAAAATGAAGAGAAATTGTTTCAGATAAACATATAATCAGATAAACCTAACAATGAATGAATGAATAGGGTTTTACAGCATACCAACACATTATAGGTTATTCGACGCCAACAGGAATTAAGATTCCAGGTTCACTCTACATGTACATAAACAACAAATTAACATACAGATTTAAACAAAAAATACACCAACAAATGAATAATTATGCAGAATGAACCTAGAACCTTGATACCTGCAGAACTGCAGAGTTTCAGCAAATTCTATCGTATTACTCAAATTGTCACTTCTTACAACATGCATGAGCCACAGTGGTCTTACTCTTGCCATCACTCATATGGCTCCCTGAAACCACACAGGGGTTGATAATTTAACCACAATAGTGAACATGACAAAAAATGATTAAATGAACACGACACCCATTCGGGGGATTCCTACCGGTCTTAAACATAACAAATCCCTTTGACAAGGATGCAAAACAAAGATAAATTGTTTCAGATAAACATCTAATCAGATAAACATAACAAATTCTTTTGACAAGGATGCAAAATAAAAACAGTTTCAGATAAACATAATCAGATAAACATTACAAATTCCTTTGACATGAAGGCAAAATAAAAATAAAATGTGAGACAATCATATAATCAGATAAACATAACAAAACCCTTCAAAGAGGATGCAAAATGAAAGGAAAATGTTAAATACATGTTAACCCGTATATGATAAATAATGTAAAATGGTGACAATTTATAAGAAAGATAAAAATAATATTTTAAATTATCAAAATTGCTTGAAGAGACCTCACATATACCTTTTTGTCAGTAACTTGTCTTCCCTTATTAAATTGTAAACTGTTAGAACATAATGGATAGTTATGTTATTGCATTTCATCATCTCGTATTGCAGGTAATAATCATGAACTAGCTAGTCAACACTTTACATTTTTTGTTTTTGATGCCATTATGTTTTACATTACACATTTACTGAACAGTCCCTATAGGATACCATTTTTGAAACAAAATTATCAAAATATCGGGGACATGGGCAAGGTCTCGCTTCTTTTATGTTTCCATTTACATTGCTTACCCATCTCAGGCCAATATATATACTCATTTCCAACTATAAACAGTTTTCAATTCTGTGTTTTTAATTTTTTTTTTTTTATAAATTCAAGTCTAAAACAGCTTGGAAACTAGTAAATCTACTGTAATGTTGTTTTCTGTGCAATTTTAAGCATATGCACAATTGCTATGTAGGAGGTTATTTTAATGCACTGATGACTGTGCCACTAGACGCTTACTTGCTCCTGGTAAACCATACAAACATGTGGGAATATTAAAATTTTGATAAAAAAATTGTTGAATGAACATCAAATGACAAGGATCCAACTTGTAAAAATGCAGCCAAATGGACCCTACACATTCTGAATATAGCCATTTACTGACAACATTATATAGAAAAGCATCCACTAGAACTGATGGTTAAATTGGTTCTTTTTGTAGTTATTTATCTCTTATCTTCATTTATAGTACAAGTTCTGTCTTTATTCTGTAGTATTGTTTGATGTATGTAAACATTCAAAATACTAATGTGACTTATAATACATTATACTAAAGTTTTAACTATTTAGTGAGGGTAAATATCAGATGCTTCCAACCAAGCACAGTAAAACAATGTATCTTCGTTGCTACTTGGCTAACAATAAGCTTGCTGCAATCACATGAAGTAGACGTACAGCTACAGTTGTCCATCTAGTACAGTGTCGAGGAAATTAATAAATTAGTCTCTCGTGACTGATTTACATAACAACTGTAAGTATGACACAGGACGTTTGTAAAGCTTCCCTCTAACACAGAGTTGATTGTAAATGAAAATTTCACTACCTGTGAAATGTCCTTTCAAACTAGAGAGTTTAGCACATATTTTAATTAAAATGTCTAGAAGAACTTGAGATTCATCTGATAAACAGCTGGTAAGCCTTCTGTCTTAAAAGTTGTGATAAGACCACTTCAAATATCAGCACTGGAAACTAAACCGTGCAAGCTATAATCTGTGTGCAATTTTAACCACAGTCTGTTAAGTAATAAATATGAAGATAATGTACATTTATAAATATTCAACAAAGAAATGAACAAAGTGTAAATTGCACTCTATAAATCCAGGAATGTAGCTTGATGTGTCAGGTTTGTCTATCTGCCACACTCAATTAAATACGGGAAGATCATACAGACTGTAGCCTTCAAAACCATTCACTGCCAACCAGATGTACACTAGATGGTATGCTGAAATATACATGGAAATAGTAAACAGTCGAAATCTATTCACTGCCAACTAGAGATGTACACTAGATGGTATGCTGAAATATACATGGAAATAGTAAACAGTCGAAATCTATTCACTGCCACTAGAGATTACACTAGATGTTATGCTAAAATATACATGGAGACAGTACATGGAAATAATAAACAGTAAAAAACTATCAACTGCTAACTATAGATGTACACTTGATGATATGTGATGAAAACTACATTCAAAATATTAAATGGATTGAACTGATCACTGACAACCACTAGATGATAATGCTGAAATATACATGAAAATGCTAAATAGATGTAACTGTTCACTGCACAGGTGCCAGATGCATTGTTTTGTTCATCTACAATCCCCACCCCCCACATCTTGAAAAATACAATAATATAACTATAAATATCTTAAACAATGTCCAAATATATTATTCTGACAAGGAGGGGGGTGGGGGGTTGTAAGACATGACAACGCCCCTGGCAACTGTGGTTCACTGTACATCACAAGAGAAATCCAAGGAATTAAATTTCTCGTCTATATCACTTAATCACAAAGTTAGGCTATGAAGAAATGTAATGGCGCTACTTATTACACACTTTTCAAATAAGGTGAATACTGGACAAACAGATTAACATTATACAAAGATTAACACCAAAACTTAACATTTTGTAGGCTAAGTTAATTATTCATAGAGGCCGATGGCATCTGAAGAAAATCTGTGATACCCGTTATACAACTATGGACCAAGCTCTGCAACTCTAGGGTAAACAATTTCTGAGAAAAAAGTTAAGTTTATCATTCATAGAGGTCAACTGGAAGGTTAAAGTTGAAAATGATAATAATCGATTGTGTTTGTTAGCAATCGATTGTCGCCGCACACAGACTTTTTCAGTTATTTTCGTACTGTCAGAAAATTTATGTTAGATTATCAGGAACTCAACAGAACTATGGACCAAATTTGGTGGTTCTTTACTAAATTGTTTTTGAAGAAACAGACATAAATTAAACATTCAGTAGGCAAAATTATTCATCTTTAGATGTCAAGGTCATCCAAAAAGTGCTGCAAATTTTCAGTAGGAATACCCACAACACAAGTATGAACCAAATTTTTCATTGGAATAATTCAGACAAAAACACTTCAAATAAGGAGGATAAAATTACACTATCTGTTCACACTAAGAACAGACCTGGAATGCCAGTTGAAACATCTGCATCAGAAATTTAACACATTCCTTATACTACAGCCACATGCCTGACATTGCCTCTATCATATATAGAATATGGTTAGTTGGTGAGAGCAAAGTAAACAAAGTTCAAATATAAAATGTCTACATACCTCCAGGAATCAGGCACAACAATCCCCCAATGAAGAACACCAAACAATGCATCCCTGTAATAGATATAATCAGGCATTACAATCTCCCAATGAAGAACACCAAACAATGCATCCCTGTAATAGATATAATCAGCAATAACAATCCCCCAATGAAGAACCCCCAACAATGCATCCCTGTAATAGATATAAACAGGCATAACAATCCCCCAATGAAGAACACCCAACAATGCATCCCTGTAATAGATATAAACAGGCATAACAATCCCCCAATGAAGAACACCCAACAATGCATCCCTGTAATAGATATAATCAGGCATAACAATCCCCCAATGAAGAACACCCAACAATGCATCCCTGTAATAGATATAATCAGGCACAAAGCAATCCCCAAACAACAAGATGTAGTCATCAATATCCCTGCCGTGGGGTATTTTACCTAGATGCTCCCCGTTCTCCTTCACAGAAAACGGTACTACTAAATCATTAGGATTTGGAGTTTTAATTTTGGCTATTTGTTTCAATGACAACAGAAAATATATTAAAAATGAAAATTCTCTCATAGCAAAAGTCACAACTAAACCAATAGGATGACATATGTCCAAAGTTTCATGAAGTTTCTGTGAACAGTTTTTGAGTTGTGCTCAAGAAATGACAAATTTTATCAGTTTGACAATTTGTTTTTCAACTTTAACAAAATAAATATTGAAAATAAAAACTCCCTAATGACAAAAGGTACTGCTTATCCAATAGATTTTTGTGAAGTTTCCTTCAACAATTTTTGAGTTGTGCTCTAAATTTTGACTATTTGTTTCAATGGTAACAGAAAACATATTGAAAATGAAAATGCCCTCAGCGAAAGGCACTACAACATAACTAGGTTGACATGTGTACAAAGTTTCATGAAACTATCTTGACACTTTTGGAGTTGTGCAAAGGGAAAGCTTTCTGACGCACAGATGTTATCCTATTCAATATCCCCAATAAAATTGTGTTGCTGTATATACCTCTCAAGGTAACTAGCGTCCAACAAGAAACAACACTGTACATACCTCTCTGTGGTGACACAACCAGAAACGACACTGTACATACCTCTCTGTGGTGACACAAGAGTACCAACTCTAATCAGAAACAAGGCTGTACACACCTCCCTGTGGTGACACAAGGATACCAACTCCAATCAGAAATAAGGCTATACACACCTCTCTGTGGCGACACAAGGATACCAACTCCAACCAGAAACAACTCTGTACATACCTCTCTGTGGCGACACAAGGATACCAACTCCAATCAGAAATAAGGCTATACACACCTCTCTGTGGCGACACAAGGATACCAACTCCAACCAGAAACAACTCTGTACATACCTCTCTGTGGCGACACAAGGATACCAACTCCAACCAGAAACAACACTGTACACACCTCTCTGTGGTGACACAAGGATACCAACTCCAACCAGAAACAACACTGTATATACCTCTCTGTGGTGACACAAGGGTACCAACTCCAACAGAAATAACACTGTACATACCTCTCTGTGGTGACACAAGGATACCAACTCCAACCAGAAACAACACTGTAGATACCTCTCTGTGGTGACACAAGGATACCAACTCTAACCAGAAACAACACTGTACATACCTCTCTGTGGTGACACAAGGATAACAACTCCAAATAGAAACAAGGCTGTATACATCTCACTGTGGTGACACACGGATACCAACTCCAACCAGAAACAACACTGTACACACCTCTCTGTGGTGACACAATGATACCAACTCCAACCAGAAACAACACTGTACATACCTCTCTGTGGTGACACAAGGATACCAACTCCAATCAGAAATAACACTGTACATACCTCTCTGTGGTGACACAAGGGTACCAACTCCAACAGAAACAACACTGTACATACCTCTCTGTGGTGACACAAGGATACCAACTCCAACCAGAAACAAGTTTACATAACTCACTGTGGTGACACAATGATACCAACTCCAAACAGAAACAACACTGTACATACCTCTCTGTGGTGACACAAGGGTACCAACTCCAACAGAAACAACACTGTACATACCTCTCTGTGGTGACACAAGGATACCAACTCCAACCAGAAACAAGTTTACATACCTCTCTGTGGTGACACAATGATACCAACTCCAACCAGAAACAACACTGTACATACCTCTCTGTGGTGACACAAGGATACCAACTCCAATCAGAAATAACACTGTACATACCTTTCTGTGGTGACACAAGGGTACCAACTCCAACAGAAACAACACTGTACATACCTCTCTGTGGTGACACAAGGATACCAACTCCAACAAGAAACAAGTTTACATACCTCTCTGTGGTGACACAATGATACCAACTCCAAACAGAAACAACACTGTACATACCTCTCTGTGGTGACACAAGGGTACCAACTCCAACAGAAACAACACTGTACACACCTCTCTGTGGTGACACAAGGATACCAACTCCAACCAGAAACAACACTGTATATACCTCTCTGTGGTGACACAAGGGTACCAACTCCAAACAGAAACAACACTGTACATACCTCTCTGTGGTGACACAAGGATACCAACTCCAACCATAAACAACAATGTACTTACCTCTCTGTGGTGACACAAGGATACCAACTCCAACCAGAAACAACAATGTACTTACCTCTCTGTGGTGACACAAGGATACCAACTCCAACCAGAAACAACACTTTACATACCTCTCTGTGATGACACAATGGTACCAATTCCTGCCAGAAACAAGACTACATACCTCTCTGTGGTGACACAAGGATACCAACTCCAACCAGAAACAACACTGAACCTATCAGGGTTAACATAAAGGCCCCTAACACCACACGCCAGTTCTCACGGATTTTTGGGTGCTGCAACCAGCTGAAATACAATGTATGGAAATATCTAGATCATTAACAAATTAATTAACAGACAACATAAATCATAGCATGGGGATGTTGTTGACGATCATAAAATCTAAACTTTTCTTGGTTGACAATGTTTTATTTTAAAGGGAATATATCAGGAAAAACCCTATAAATGTTTTAAAAATTAAAATAACTATCAAAAAACATCTCATTATCATTAATAAATAAAATTTGAATGATTCACTATGTCAAATTCACCAAAACGTGACAAAATCCATTATTTAAATTTGAGTGATAAACTTGAAACGAAATCCCCATTCTTAAAATATATGCACTTAAATACTGTTTGTAGTCATTCCGACAATTTCTAAAATGAAACAATTTGACTACATGTTAAGCTGTATCACTGATCAAAGTGAAATCAAAATGAAATCATGTGACTCATTTAATACACCCCAAAATAGATTGCAATTTTAAGTGGGAAATCTATTTTAAACTAACCTAAGCGCGTAGCCCATGCTAGGAAATCCCTTTTCAATATATCATTTTGGCATGTTTAAATAGATATCCGTTTGGCAAAATAGAATCAGTAAGTATATATAGGCAGAATATATTGGAAAATATGGTTAATAGACAATTTTGAAATTTTGAAAAATCCTGATAAATTCCCTTTTAACATGATTTATCTGAAAGTGGATCTTGGATAGACTAATTAGAAACTCAAAATGCATGAAAAAGGGAGGAAAAGAAAAATCTGTGGCATTAAACGACTTTTTCATATTGTGTTTATCACAATATGAGACTATGTGAAAGTCCAGCAATTAATGCAAGGCCAAAGCTCACATATAAAATCAATACCATCTCATGACACATGTTTGTCTATTCATTTTTTATGGAAGAGATGTGCACAGAAGCCAAGTTACATCATAAGGGTCAACTTCAAGGTCATCCAGAATAATGGTACATGGTTTTGAGAAATACTACCTATTTTGAAATACTACCCACTATACATTTTGGTTTCTCTGGACTGAACAGTTTATACAAAACCTGAGCTAAGTAAAATATATATATTTTTTGTAAGCCAAGATAAAGTTCAAAGTCATTTGGAAAAACATTGCATAGTTATGAGAAGTAACACCCATACTTACTATGAATGAATAATGAATGAATGAATGAATGATTAGGGTTTTACAGTGTACCAACACATTATAGGTTATTCAACGCCAACTGGAAGGAAGAATCCAGGTTCACTCTACATGTACAAAAACAACAAATTAACATACAGATTAAAAAAAATACATCAACAAATGGATATGCAGAATGAACCTAGAACATTGATACCTGTATAACTGCAGAGTTTCAGCAAATTCTATTGTATTACTCAATTTGTCGCTTCTTACGACATGCATAAGCCACAGTGATCCTATTCTTGCCATCACTCATGGCTCCCTGGAACCACACAGGGGTTGATAATACTAACTATGACAAAGTATGGTGACTATGGACTACTTTTGGTAACTCCCTGGCAGTCAAACAATTTCTGAGAAACAGTTACCGGAAAAGCTTAATGTTTAATTATTTACATAGTTGCCATCAAATTGAATGTAAAAGTCACAAATACATGTTCATCTTACTTTTCTTTTAAACGGCAAGGAAATAACAAACTCAACAAAACATGCTTTTTTTTACATTCTGTATAAGATTTTTAACAAGAGTTGTCAGATGACAACAAAACTCACCAATGGGATAAAACTCACCACCCATGCAAAGATTGAGATTGGAGGTAAATACCAAAACTTAAACGCAACTTAACTCAAAAGTTTAACTTGGAAAAATTAAGTCCAAAAGAGCCATAACTCTGCCAAATTGCAATCCAGAGTTATGGTTCTTGTCTGTGTGTGTTCCATTGATGACGGTGAACACACACGCAAAGTTTCATTCATATCCAATGAGTGGTTGCATAGATATCTTACTTGATAAAAAACTTTAACCTGAAAAATTAAGTCCAAAAAGGGCCATAACTGTGCCAAAATGCAACCCAGAATTACAGTTCTTGTCTCTGTGTGTTCCATTGATGATGGTGAACACACATGCAAAATTTCATCCATATCCAATGAGTGGTTGCATAGATAACTTACTTGATAAAAAACTTTAACCTGAAAAAATAAGTCAAAAAGGGCCATAACTCTGCCAAAATGCAATCAAGAGTTATGGTTCTTGTCTCTGTGTGTTCCATTGATGATGGTGAACACACATGCGAAGTTTCATATATCCAATGAGTGGTTGCATAGATATCTTACCTGATAAAAAAGTTTAACCTGAAAAATTAAGTCCAAAAGGGCCACAACATGCCAAAAGGCAATCCAGAGTTATGGTTCTTGTTCATGTGTGTTCCATTGATGATGGTGAACACACATGCTAAGTAACATTCTTATCCAATGAGTGATTGAATAGATATCTAACCTGATAAAAAACTTTAACCTGAAAAATTAAGTCGAAAAAGGGCCAAAACTGTGCCAAAATGCAACCAAGAATTATGGTTCTTGTCTCTGTGTGTTCCATTGATGATGGTGAATACACATGCGAAGTTTCATTTATATCCAATGAGTGGTTACATAGATATCTTATCTGATAAAAAACTTTAACCTGAAAAATTAAGTCGAAAAAGGGCCTTAACTCTGTTAAAATGCAATCAAGAGTTATGGTTCTTGTTCAAGTGTGTTCCATTGATGATGGTGAACACACATGCGAAGTTTCATTCATATCCAATGAGTGATTGCATTGATATCTTACCTGATAAAAAACTTTAACCTGAAAAATTAAGTCCAGAAAGGGCCATAACTGTGCCAAAATGCAACCCAGAGTTATGGTTCTTGTCTCTGTCTGTTCCACTGATGATGGTGAACACACATGCGAAGTTTCATTCATATCTTGTGAGTGGTTGCATAGATATTTTACCTGATAAAAAACTTTAACCTGAAAAATTAAGTCCAAAAAGGGCCATAACTGTGCCAAAATGCAACCCAGAGTTATTGTTCTTGTCTCTGTGTGTTCCAATGATGATGGTGAACACACATGCAAAGTTGCATTCATATCCAATGAGTGGTTGCATAGTTATCTTTAACTTTAACGTAAATAAACGCAAAGTTTAACCTGGGTGTCTAAGTCCAAAAAGGGCCAAAACTGTGTTAATTGCAATCCAGAGTTATGGTTCTTGTCTCTGTGTGTTTCACTGATGATGTCGAACACACATGCAAAGTTTCATTCACATCCAATGAGTGGTTGCATAGAAAGTTTAACCTGGTTGTTTGCAGAGGACACCGGGGTCATGGCAATATCTCTCTCCTTGGACTTCGTCCCGGCGAGCTAATAAGTATCATAAAAAAATTAAACAATTTGTATCATTCTGACCACTCAACCACATTGTGAATAATATGAAATAATGCACGTGCCTGAGTACACTTAGTAAACCTTTTAACCAAAACATGGATGATGGACAAATGGTGTTTAAAAAGGCTCACCCCAAACCTCTGACTAAGGTGAGCTAATAAAACAAAATTAATGGTCATAAAACCTCATATGGACAGTGATGATACAGCGACAATACCGACAAAAGAGGACTTGTGTTTCACAGATTTGCATAGAAAAGTTAATGTGTAAATACTACAATAATGTTAATATCTTACTTTTCATGTGTCAACAAAACATGTTTTCCCCTCTATCAGTAATGGTTGTAAACAAAGCTACAGAGTTGTATGTATTATCAAGAGAGGAATAATCTTTGCTGTCTTTGTTCAATAATTTTAACAGGTATAAATTTAAAAAATAATAGTCATAAAAAAATAAATGAGAGTATTATATGGTAGTAAATATATTTTTTAACAAAAAAGTAATAGATAAAATCTCTAAGAGTTAAGTTACAATCCATTTTTTCAAAGTCAATCTCTACCAGTCCTGCAAATAATGTCAGAGTTTTCTGGCTCGCCAAAATAACCTGTTCAAAGTGCAAGGGTAAACAAAAACTTAAACACACAATACAGAGATCAGTGACCTGCTACATATTTAAAAGTAACACCACATTTCTTAAGTTTTTTTCAACACAAGTTGTAAGGGGTCTGCTTGATAGCATCAAAGTGTACATAAAACCTCGGAGAAGCTTAAATGCATACAGATGATAGTATGATCATTTATTTGACTAATTTCTAAATGTAAGAATCATTTCATTTTGCTTAAAATTGATGAATCATAAAACTTATCAAAAAGTCTGAGGAAAGGTTTTCCTTCTTCTAATTTTTGATTCAATTTAATTATACAAAATCAGACACATTGATACATAAATAATTCATAACAATAATATATACATTTAGACGTTTCTAATAGCCACTGAGTGTCTCACTGTCTGTGAGAATTGAATGAGTAATGAACAGTGCCCACAGATAATTTATTTGTGTGGTTCAAAGCTCAAGGGCCAGTTTATTGTAATTAGTAAAAACACTTAAACAGAAATCTTCCTTTCAGGCTAGGCTATTTAACAGTTTAACCCAGTGAAAACACAGTCACCTTACAGAGGAACCCATTTTCAGTTCAAAACAATAACACACTAGCTTGACACCATGCAGGAGTAAAGTGAAAATTATAAAGTTGAATTATAGTAATAAATATGCTGTTAAAATTGTGTTAAAACAACATGTCTATAAAACAAAGAATTTACAATTTATGAGGTATGTTTTACATTTGACCATGTGGAGACTGTATCATATGTTGTATATTTAACTGTGTGGAGACTATCATATGTTATATATTTGACTGTGTGGAGACTGTACCATATGTTGTATATTTGACCGTGTGTGGAGACTGTACCATATGTTGTATATCTGACCGTGTGTGGAGACTGTATCATATGTTGTATATTTGACCGTGAGTGGAGACTGTATCATATGTTGTATATTTGACCGTGTGTGGAGACTGTATCATATGTTGTATATTTGACGGTGTGTGGAGACTGTATCATATGTTGAATATTTAACCGTGTGTGGAGACTGTAGCATATGTTGTATATCTGACCGTGTGTGGAGACTGTATCATATGTTGTATATTTGACCGTGTGTGGAGACTGTACCATATGTTGTACATCTGACTGTGTGTGGAGACTGTATCATATGTTGTATATTTGACCGTGTGTGGAGACTGTATCATATGTTGTATATTTGACGGTGTGTGGAGACTGTATCATATGTTGAATATTTGACCGTGTGTGGAGACCTTATCATATGTTGTATATTTGACCGTGTGTGGATACTGTATTATATGTTGAATATCTGACCGTGTGTGGAGACTGTATCATATGTTGTATATTTGACCGTGTGTAGAGACTGTATCATATGTTGTATATTTGACCGTGTGTGGAAACTATCATATGTTGTATATTTGACTGTGTGTGGAGACCTTATCATATGTTGTATATTTGACTGTGTGTGGAGACTGTATCAAATGTTGTATATTTGACCGTGTGTGGAACTGTATCATATGTTGTATATTTGACCGTGTGTGGAGACTGTATCATATGTTGTATATTCGACTGTGTGTGGAGAGTGTATCAAATGTTGTATATTTGACCGTGTGTGGAGACTGTATCATATGTTGTATATTTGACTGTGTGTGGAGAGTGTATCAAATGTTGTATATTTGACTGTGTGTGGAGACTGTATCATATGTTGTATATCTGACCGTGTGTGGAGACTGTATCATATGTTGTATATTTGGCCGTGTGTGGAGACTGTATCATATGTTGTATATTTGACCGTGAGTGGAGACTGTATCATATGTTGTATATTTGACGGTGTGTGGAGACTGTATCATATGTTGAATATTTGACCGTGTGTGGAGACCTTATCATTTGTTGTATATTTGACTGTGTGTGGATACTGTATTATATGTTGAATATTTGACTGTGAGTGGAGACTGTATCATATGTTGTATATTTGACTGTGAGTGGAGACTGTATCATATGTTGTATATTTGACTGTGTGTGGAGACTGTATCATATGTTGTATATTTGACCATGTGTGGAGACTGTACCATATGTTGTATATTTGACCGTGAGTGGAGACTGTACCATATGTTCAGGCCTTCTAAAATTCCAAAATGCATATTGGTCCAGGTTTTTTACTACCGTAAGAATCGCATTTATTTTTTAAAAAAATCACTATATGACATATGCATACCCCACCCACCATGTCAGCTGCACCATGTATTTTCTCCGTTTATTCATTAATAGGGAACTATTTCAAGTTTATTTGTGTATTATTTATAAAATACTTTATCACATTGTGTACATTTTAATGACTGATATTACGTTTCCGCTTCACTGAATAATTTCATTATATTAAAAACGCTCGATTGAACCGGAAATGATGCAAGTTCCGGAAGCTGTGTGAAATAATCGTGGAAACCAATGTAACGGTTCATTCGATTTTTTTATTTTTGATATGCGTTGTGCTGTAGCTAGCTACCAAAACCAGCTCCTATATAGAGTTATTTTTAAAACAAATGAAACAAACAAGTAACACTGCACGTTTTATCAAATATTTTAAATGACGCAAACAATATTCGGTCCGACCGTCCCAGCTTTGGCAAGCGGTATATCAAAGAAATTACAGACGCAAAACACAATCTTTTGATGAACCGACAGAACGCTATGGGTCGCTGATCATACACTGAAGGCGTGCTACATAGCGATAGACTCTTCCGATAAACTCCCCCTAATATCATTAATGGTTTATTCAAAATTTACAATATTTCGCACAGCAGATGACAAAACAATCACATTATTGGGTCAAATGATATTGCTGCAAGGCGTATTTCACAGGTCAGTATGGCATGGTAAGAGTAATTTATGAGAATTTATGCGACCGATAGAAAATATTTGGACCAATTTTTTATTAAACTTTGAAAATATCTGGACCGATTTTTTATTTAACTTTGAAACGAAAATCGGTTTTGAACTCAGAAATCGGTCCAAAAACCGAAAAAACGGCAATTTTAGAAGGCCTGCATATGTTGTATATTTGACATTGTGTGTGGAGACTATCATATGTTGTATATTTGACTGTGTGTGGAGACTATCATATGTTGTATATTTGGCCGTGTGTGGAGACTGTATCATATGTTGTATATTTGACTGTGAGTGGAGACTGTATCATATGTTGTATATATGACTGTGTGTGGAGACTGTATCATATGTTGTATATTTGACTGTGTGTGGAGACTGTATCATATGTTGTATATATGACTGTGTGTGGAGACTGTATCATATGTTGTATATTTGACTGTGAGTGGAGACTGTATCATATGTTGTTTATATGACTGTGTGTGGAGACTGTATCATGTTGTATATTTGACTGTGTATGGAGACTATCATATGTTGTACATTGGACCACACTGAGCGACTGTATGAGAAACATATACATTTGTATCATTCACACACATTATTATTTTTATTCATGATAAAACCATCCATGTCATTTTATATTTATATGTATATTCAAAATTTAATGACACCGGTAAAAAAATATAATACTGCATGCAAAAATATCAAAGATGTTTTGCCGAGTCTTCCAGGACTATCTAAAATATGTTACAACATTAGCTGAGTGAACGCTAATTATATACCTGGAACTTTCTGTGAATGATCGCGTTGTTACGTGAGTCACTTCTGATACTGAGCTGTTCTTTCTTGAGGAACTACCCGAGGGAGACGGCAGGAGGTGACTGGCAAAGGAAAATACATGCACACTTGTAAATAAACAAAACTAGGATAATGTGTTGTAAGTAAAATGTACAAGCAACACGTATATATATATATAACTGTTATATTACAAGCAAAGCAGACTTGAATAGAATAATGTGTACAGTAAATTGGTCCAACTCTCATCTAAGCCTTTAGAAAAGATTTCAATTATTCCATATTTTTTTAAATGATTCATGCAATGTCTTTGCAGAAGTGGGTGATATGTGAATCGTAAGAGACAGGAGGATTTTTGTGATGAAGATGATTTGAGGATCATAATAAATTATGAGCAACTAAGGTATAAATAATGTACAATCTTATAATACATGCAAAATAATAACAATGCAGATTTGCTCCTTTCAGATACCGGTCATTGTAATGGCCTTGTTTCATTGTTAAAGTCATTTTATTACTTTAAGTGTTATTCTGAAAATCATACGAAAATAAATTTGTTTAAACATCAAACAAACACAAAACACATGACTGAGAGAGCCTGTTGAGGGCTTTTGCTTTTAACAAGAAATAGTTTGAATACACATGTACCGTATTCCTCAACATAACTGCTCCACCCCCTATCAATTTTGGTATAAAAAAAAATGTTTTGCTTCTTTTTTTGAAGTGTTATCAGTAAATAGAAATCTAATTGAAATGTGTATTTGCTTGTGAAACAATTATCAAACACAATATTGATTGTAAAACTCTAAACAATTTTTTTTTTTAATATTTTGTATGCAAATAAATGCCCCCGTTTTGAAAAATACATATGATATAACATTCTTCTCAATGAATGTCTATGTCCATCTAACATGACTTAGTAATTAATACAAAGCGTATAAGTTAAACCTATAATAAATTAATTAAAAAATCACATCATATAATGAAGTATATAAATAACAGTAAATAGGGATATGACTGGCAAACATTTTTTTTCTGCCATTGGGCTTTATACACGTTTACAAAAAAGATCCAACCAACATTTATTGATATGAACGAATAAATAAATAACTGAACATTTAATCTATATTGGATAAATGAACGTATCAATGAATAATATCAGTTTTGATATAACAGCATGGAGTTTGATATTATTTTCAACATGTAATTTATGTTACAAAGTTAATATAGTTGTAGCAACAACTTCCAAGTATTGGTGGAGAACAACTTCAGAAGAATTATAAGAAGAGAAACATGCATTTTTTCTCACTTAAGATATTTGAACCGAATCTCAGCAATATTAAATATTTTCACTCAAGATCTCAGCAATTTTAATGTTCTCACTCAAGATCTCACCAATATTAATGTTCTCACTCAAGATCTCAGCAACATTAATGTTCTCACTCAAGATCTCACCAATATTAATGTTCTCACTCAAGATCTCAGCAACATTAATGTTCTCACTCAAGATCTCAGCAATTTTAATGTTCTCACTCAATATCTCAGCAATGTTAATGTTCTCACTCAAGATCTCAGCAATATTAATGTTCTCACTCAAGATAATTGCATACATACGCTTGACTGTGATCGTGTATGCATAGTTTCAAAACAATCAATGAAAGCTGTGGAAAAAATTTCACACCAGATAAATGCAAAATGGTAAATGAAGCATTTCACTAAGTGCAAGGGTCATAACTCTCCATAGAATAAATTTAGCTTCACAAAATTTGTGTCACACACATCTTCAATTGATGTTGATCATGTATGCAAAATTTCAAGTCAATTGTATGAAAATTGTATAAGTAGTTTGCTCCATAAGTTGCTGACAGATTGGTGTCTGTATCTAACAATTAACAGGTTAGCAATTTCTTCTGTTTCAGTACTAGTATATTGGGGTGGGGATTACAATTACAAATTTGGCCAGTTTAAAAACTTGTCCTAATATTGTCCTCCTTGCATGCGGAAGGTCGTGGGTTCAATCCCCGACCGGGTCATACCAAAGACTTTAAAAATGGTACTAGAAGCTTCCTCGCTTGACTCTCAGCATTTATAGGAGAGTTCTAGGTCTGGTCGGCCCGGTGCCAGTATAATGTGACTGGGTGGGGTATCATACCATGTGTCTGCGGCATGAGGCTCCAGTGTGACAGCGCTTAGAATACTGTCTCAAGTAGACACCGTCGCGATATGACTGAAAAAATGTTGAAAGCGACGCTAAACACCACACAACTTGTCCTAATATTATATTTTTATAACTTCTGTGCAAGCTTGGTCCAAATCCATTTGAAATCTACAGGTGCCAGAATATACACAATGTAGGGCCGTAACTCTGACTTTATCTTCTAATTTTACCTGTTAAAAATCTGCCTGAGATGTTAAGGCTATCTAGCACTACTGTGTACATTTACTGATGAACCTTTGAAAAATGTTGTGGCTACAGTGCACACAAATTTGAATATTGATGTCTTTTTTTATTTAAAGACCATTAATCCAACATTAAACATTCGCTTTGGCCAGTTCCAGAACTTGTTTGAGATAATGGTTATTGGTATTTAGCAACTATGTAGGTTAAGTGCAAACTTCAGTTACAATAATGCACAAGAAGTCAAACAATGCTGTTTTTTATGATCCAAGGGCCATTACTCTTTTATTAATAAGCCAATTTGTCCAGTTCAAAAACAAGTCCAAGATATTATGGTTATATAACTGATGGCCAATTGAACAAGAGCTGTCCATGAGACAGCATGCTCAACCATTTGAATAATTTGACACAAAAGTACAAACTTTGATTGAGACTTATGAAACAATCCAATTTTACTTACTAAATTGAGTAGATCTTATAACTGCAAAACCTTGTATGAATTTTCAATCCAATACATGCAGTGCCTGCTGAAATATTGACCCGAATTTCTAAGTCAAACAAGGGTCATAATTTGCAATAAAATCTGGCAAGAGTTATCACACTTTGGATTCATGACTACAAAGCCTTATATTGTAAAGTACCAAATATATTAAGTGGTTTGTGAGATATGGACTTGATGGTAATGTCATGAAAAACTTTAACCAGAATTTCTAAGTCAAACAAAGACCATTATGCATTATATTCAAGCAAGAGTTTGTTATTGTAAAAGTTTTGATGATTTGGAAAGTATTGTGTGAAGTTTCAATGCAATACATGCAATGGTTACTGAGATATGGCCTTGTACGCAAAACTTAAACCAAGATGTGACGATGACAGCAAAGTTGACGCTCGAGTGAATAGAACAGCCATTCTTATATTTTGAACAGTCAAGCTAAATATTAAGTTCTTAGCATGCACACAAGATCAAATAACACAATTTTTATGATTGAAGGGCAGTAACTCAAACATTAATTTTCCAACTAATTCACTTCAAGAACTTTATGGTTATATAAGAAATGAGTAAGTTCTGTAAATATTAGATGAAAAACATGTGTATTTGAGTGCACAGGTCAAATAGTGAAATTTTTGACAATTCAACAGCCATAATTTTGACATTATCTTATTTGGCCAGTCAAGAACTCATCCAAATTACTATGGTTATATGACTACAACATAAGTGAAAACCCAATGAAAAATGTCAGCGCCAAACTTCATATTACCAAACGTTTATGGACAAAGACAGACACAGAGAAATCAAAGTGTAGAGTCATTCATATTACATATCATTTACTTTGTAAAATAGTTGTGTGTTTTTTACTTCAATAAAGAGTAGACATTTTAATGAAGAAACTTGAAAAAGAATAAACATGCAAAAACGATTTAAAACCATCACAAGCGCATCAGAGTTTATTACATGGACGACCATGTAAACGTTCTTTACAAACATGCAGGTTTCTCATTTTGATGGAATTCATGCACTTCCTTGTAACACCAAAAATACATTTGAAGCATCGTTAATCTATTATATGCTTGTCTTTTTCAGCAATATAAATATTAAGTTTATACTTATTTCTTTTAGCTTCATTGCTCAGAAAGCTCAGAGCTCACATGAATCCTGGGAAGAACCAGAACCTTCCCAGAACCAGTACCGAGTCTTATTTTTTTAGGGCATTGGGTCAACCTAGGGATTGAAACCACACATTTTTTGCTTCAATAGTTTGTTCCTTTTAATGTTCTTTCACAATCTAAAATGCTTCAAGCTGTTGTATTATTAATTTTTTTCTAGTGTGTTTTAGATTGATTTACACTGTAACCTGTGCTTGCATTATTCCATATGCACTTTAAAAGAATAAAAGTGAAGAATTTGAACTCTAATCATATTAAATTACACAATGGAACACTTTTATCTATTCCACTGTTATTCCAGTCAATAACCTGTTTACCTACTCACCCACACATCCCAAAATACAACTTAATATAGTGGGTGATAGTGTTGATCACTTTTGTTAGAGGTTGTGGGTTCAATACCAAGTTTGAAAACAATATCCAATTACTAGTACTACCAAGAAAACAGAATTGAGAACAATTCACAAAAGCTAACCTGACTTTGTAATGGAGCTAAAATATATTAGTATAAATGAATAACTGAATGACCCTGGAAACTGTAGTGTTTACACAAAATTATGAGGCAGAAGTTTCAGAAAATGCGACAGGCAGAACAGATAGACAGTTGTGAAGTCATTGTACCTGGTCGGTTTGGAGCTTGATTTTCTGACTTCCTCAGTTTCTTCCCCATCCTGAAATACAGCAAATGGACAAAATAACTCCAAGTATCAACTACATGTACAATACCAGCAGACACTTTCAGATAAATTTTTGTTGTTGTAATTATCTGGTACATATATGTAAATGCATTCATTTCAGTTATAGAAACAACATTATTATTTATAGAATTTATATATTTCAAAAATGATTAAATATGGAATATTAAAAATTAAACAGTCATCTGAACTGTGAAAGTTAACTGTGAATGTCAATAGCATATTAAAAAACAATCATTAGCATTTTAATTTTAAATATAATATGTGTATAAATATAATAACGGTATGCGTATGAATATAATACTGGTATGTGTATAAATATAATACTGGTATGTGTATAAATATAATACCAGTATGTGTATAAATATAATACTGGTATGTGTATAAATATAATACTGATATATGTATACATATAATACCAGTATGTGTATAAAAATATAATACAGGTATGTGTATAAATATAATACTGGTATGTGTATAAATATGTATATAGATATAATATTTGAGATACAAACTTCCATTTATAGAAAGAAGTTACGACGATTCTGTTAATTTGTTGCTTTTTGATGCTGAGGCCGTTATAGAAAAAGCTTTGTTTTCCATTTCTCTTGCTTAAGATTTCAGGAGCTATGTAGATTTTGTTTAATATCTTTTTAAAACTGACACTCAAATTTAGCATATTTTCCCACTGGCAAATTTTTATCAGTGTCATTTATTTCAACTGACAATTTCAATTCTGTCTTTTATTGAATAAAAAAGGCAGAAAATGATGAAACGCTGTGTGACACTGGAAAATGTTGGTACAGTTAATAAATCAGCTTTTACACTGGCAAATGTTCTATTTAATTTGTACGAAATTATCAATATTAAAAGATATAAATAAACATGTAAATCTTAAATAAGAATGGTGTAATACAGCCAATAATATGTGTCCTTAATGAATGCGATTCTGAATAAAAAAACACGTTTGCCGATTTCTAATTATTCAGTACACATCAAGACATTAAATGTCCTATGTAAAAGACACTTGCTGAACATCTCAATGACTTTGAATCTTAACATTTTTTACATACATGATTGAAACATAAAAAATGTTTGCAGATTCTCTTGGTAAATTTTAAAATAATTATATTGAGGGTTGCTTTGTTTTTTATCTGAAGTATATGGATAGAGATGGCAATTCTAACTTGTTGTCTGCCAAAAATCACTTGCATGTTGTGAATCTAAAACTTATCCCTGGAAAAACATTTTATTATGTATGAAATTAAAGGATAAAATTCTAAAAAATGCATTAAATGCTTTAATGCAATAGTGCTATAACATGTTTTATCAGAGTCCTTTTTATGAGCAGTAGGGATACTTAACGTCTCACACCACTATTACATTTCCCATAGGGCTCCATTGTAACATTTATGTCCAAAACAGAGTGAAAAATTAAATTAAAATTAAATTAAAATGCAGTATGTGTCTGGGCTCAAATTCTTCACTGGTTCAAGATATGTAATTATAAAGAAAAAAAAGAATACCTTGACCAGGTTGGTTTTTTTTTAAATTCGATGCTTTTGTGAGACCTATCAATTTTTAGAGTAATAATATGTCAACTATTCACCCTAGATGCGGTTGAGCAGCAGTGCACTGCCCATAATATAACTATGGATTAAGGACATGACTATGGACCAAGTTTGGTACTTTCTTAAATTCAAAAAACATTGTGTAGGTGAAGTTATTTATCCATAGAGGTCAAGGCCACATGGAGAAACACGGCATGCTTTTGAGTAGTACTTTCCATACCAACTATAGACCAAATTTGATAACTCAAGACCTAGCAGTTTTTGAGAAATGCAAAAAACATTGTGACAGTTATTCATCCATAGAGATTAAGGTCAGCCTAAAATGTTGCATAGTTTAGAGTAGTACTACCAATAAAAAGAGATTGAAATCTCACCACTTGATTAAGAGATGAAAAACTAATGACATTGAGACGCAATGTTGTAGATCAATTCAATCATCATGGAGACTGTGATTGGGCCAGTATTCGAACTCACAAACCCTACAGGGTTCTCCACAAGAAGGAATACAAGTGCTGGGGTAAGAGCATGTAAACACCTTCAACACATTTTCAAGCATTGTGTAAGGCACTCATTGAAATACATTTCACTAGTAAAACTTGTATTAATCAGTTAAAGTCATCATATTCAGTATGTTTCATTTTACGCATTAAAATGAAAATGAATATGCAAAGAAAAATAATGATTTAGAGGAACGTAAACTTTTGCAAAATTTTGTTAAAGAATTCAAGCGCTAGGGGAATACCATTTCCGAGTCAAGCCCTGTGCTTAAATGGCTTGTGGAGAAGCCTGCCCTGGATTGATAGTCGGACAGAGCTAACCAGCACAGGAAAATAAAATTAATTTTACAAGTTAGTCGAAATTTTCTTATGAAAACAATTATTTTATTGATTGTATCACATCTATCTGTTAAGCATAGTGAATCATGGTACTGCACGGAGATAAATAAATTTTAATGATGAAAGAGAAAACATTTCTTGCACTATACTCTTTATGGGTAGAAGTAAATTCATTTTTACTATAGGGAGTTATCTTGTAAGTAAACGTTAGATAATTCATTGTCCGGTAACCTTCTCTTCCGAATAGTATGACAGTTACTGTCAACAAACCTGTATTTGCAGTTCTGGACGGCTTTTAGGACCTGTTGGAGAAGTCAGCCTTGTAGACCCATAAACACGAATTCTCTCATCATCATCTGATTGAAAGGCATCATCAATAGTAAAAGTTTCGCAACCTGCTATCTTCTCCATCGTTGCATTTTTTCTCAAAAGAAATATTCTTCATAAAATTAGACGCTTATGCCAATGTTAATATTTTAAGTAAGGGACGCTACTCTAACTTTACTTGCTATTTGATAGAAGCGATTAATTAAAAACGAAACAACAACTGGGTTAAAATAGAATTAAGTATTTTTACAGAATGCCAACGTTTAATATTTTCGTGACAACGCCGAGAAGTGAAATACCCGACGGTTTTATACAGAAAGCTTCTCGACTGATTGCGAAAATGCTCGGAAAACCGGAATTAGTAAGTTATCTTTGATTGCCATATGCGCTGCCCATAGCTCATAAATTACTGTTCGTCTACCTTAATTTTGTGTTGAAAACAAGTAGTGGTTTCGTCAACCTTAATTTAGTAAAGTGTTATGTAGTATGCCAATTAACCGGGTGTGATAATCCAATATATAGCAAGAAGACTGACAATAGGTGAGAACCAGTTACAGTCTGCTGAACAAACTGGGGTTATAATTATAGAGTGTACTTAAAAAATTTCCATCATCATTCTTCAAGCGGCTGCCAAGCAGGACGGAATTATGCTCCTCTGCTCCAGCCTTCAAAGTGGGTCACAGTCGCCTCCGCTACACGTGGCTGTTGCCTTCTTAGTTCAAGGTTCAGTCATGGGTAGTAAAGTATGTAACATCAATATGTGTACAACGAATGATGAAACCACGTGTGACGGAGGACGTTATTTTAATCTACTTGATCATCATCCAAGTCACATCCACTCTACATGGATGGATTTTTTAATCATTGTATGACATGTTTTATGCATGACCCTAGAAAGAATCGTTTTGAGGATACAACAATAGAGGTCATCTATTGCCTCTACCAACAGCATCAACTAAAGCAGCTTACCACTGCACATCTCACGAAATTAACCATCAGTAGCCAGTCGGCTTAGCTTCCAGAATAGACAACTCAACAAATCAATTTAGACATCAAAATCGACATAGACAGTCTTATCTTCTTATCCAGCCAGTGGTGCAGCACTGGATGAGGTAGTGGTAATGAATGTTGACCACTGGCTACTCAACCAACTTATCTTGCTCACCAAAAAGCCAAGAGCTTAGTGCGAGGGTAAATAAAAACTTTGACTGACTGAAAATCCCCATGGTCAAAATCCCCACATATGTTTAGTACTGATTCTAACCAGGAAGATTTCAAGCGTGATTTGCCCAAGTTGTAAGAAGTTGTTTCAGTAGCAAAGTAAAATAAATAAGTTTTAAACTAAATCTTGATTAATTTGCAGTTTTTTGGGGGGGTTTTTTTAAAATATGTTTGTCACAGCCACACAATATGATTAACCCTTAATCAATTAAATTGACTTCATAATGGCTTAAGATATTTACTGTGATTTATCTTAAATCAATTCATTTTAAATTACATGATAAATAATATATTTATTTGGTGCAATAAAAACTATTAAAATTGTTCATTGTTTTATTTTGATTTGGTTATGATAATGTACTCATGCCCCTTCTTAAGTAACAATTAATCATTTAACAAAGCCTCATGTGAAAATTTCAGTAATGGGGATTATGACTACCCATCAAGGGGGATTTTGACATGGGGATTTTGACTGTCCTGTCATTTTTGCCATGGGGATTTTGACTACCCTGTCATTTTTTTTGAGGGGATTTGACTGCCCTATCACTTTTTCCATGGGTATTTTCACTACCCTGTCATTTTTGCCATGGGGATTTTGACTACCCTGTTAATTTTGCCATGGGGATTTTCGCTACCCTGTCATTTTTGCCATGGGGATTTCGCTACCCATCAAGGGGATTTGACTGCCCTGTCATTTTTGCCATGGAGAATTTGAATTCCCAGTCATTTTTGCCATGGGGATTTTGACTACCCTGTCAATTTTGCCATGGGGATTTTGACTACCCTGTCATTTTTGCCATGGGGATTTTGACTACTCATCAAGAGGATTTTGACTGCCCTGTCATTTTTGCCATGGGGATTTTGACTACCCTGTCAATTTTGCCATGGGGATTTTGACTGCCCATCAAGGGGATTTTGACTACCCTGTCATTTTTCCCATGGGGATTTTCCCTACCCATCAAGGGGATTTCAACCACCCTGTCATTTTTGCCATGGGAATTTTCACTACCCATCAAGGGGATTTCAACCACCCTGTTTATTTTGCAGTTAGGATTTTGACTACCCATCAAGGGGATTTTGACTGCCCTGTCAGTTTTGCCATGAGGATTTTGACTACCCTGTCATTTTTGCCATGAGGATTTTGACTACCCTGTCTTTTTTGCCATGGGGATTTTGACTGCCCATCAAGGGGATTTTGACTACCCTGTCATTTTTGCCATAGGGATTTTGACTACTATGCCATTTTTTAGCCATATATGGTGATACTGAAAAGAAAAAGCTGGGTTTCTGCAAAAATAAGCAGTTTGTCATCAGATCTTATAACTAGCGAAACATATCTTAACCACCAATTGGCTATGCTTATAACAAACTGACCACAAGTTCATACCAGAAAATCTTTGGATGCATAACTTGGCACAATTCTTATATAACTATGCTGTTGTAGGTATGTTTTCCATCAAAACAATTACATAACAAATTAGGAAGTTATTTCTAAATATGAAGTTCAATGTTGGCTGAACAGAATAAGAACAGACAATACGTTCGATTTGCCTCTGTGCGTAGTAAGATAGAACCAACGGTGGCATCAAAATGCACCTCGGATAGGCACACCCATTGGCAATCGACAATAGTTAGAAATACATGGATTGACAAATCAGCATCTGATGTAGCGAAGTTCTGTCCCATTATTCAAAGGTGTTAATAGTTTTTGTCTCGCCGCGAAGAAGGGGAGACAAGATTAAGGCGGCGTCAAACATTTATATTTAGCTCCAACATTAAGTTTTCTTTTTAGCTCACCTGAGCCAAAGGCTCACAGGTGAGTTTTTGTGATCGCTTGGTGTCCGTCGTCTGTCGTCCGTCGTTTCCTTTTAGCTTCTAACAACTTCTCCTCTGAAACCACTGGGCCAATTTTGATATAACTTTACAGAAATGTTCCTTGGGTGACCCTCTACCAAGTTTGTTCAACCCATCTTGATTCTTAAAAAAACATGGTCGCCAGGGGGCGGGGCAAGTTTAATTTGTAAAATCTTAAAAAATCTTCTTGTCAGAAACTACTGGCTCGATTTTAAAATAATTTTACAGAAATGTTCCTTGGGTGACCCTCTACCAAGTTTGTTCAACCCATCTTGATTTGTGAAAAGACATGGCGGCCAGGGCGTGGGGTTAGTTTACTATATAAGCTATAGTAAAAACTTAAAAAATCTTCTTGTCAGAAACTTCTGGCTCGATCTTAAAATAATTTCACAGAAATGTTCCTTGGGTGACCCTCTACCAAGTTTGTTCAACCCATCTTGGTTCGTAAAAAAACATGGCGGCCAAGGGGTGGGGTTAGTTTATTATATAAGCTAATTAGTAAAAACTTAAAAAATCTTCTTGTCAAAAACTGCTGGCTAAATTTTAAAATAACTTCACAGAAATGGTCCTTGGGTGACCCTCTACCAAGTTTGTTCAAGTTATCTTGATTCGTCCAAAAATATGGCAGCCAGGGGGTGGGGTTAGTTAACTATATAAGCTATAGTAAAACTTAAAATATCTTCATGTCAGAAACTACTGGCTTGATTTTAAAATAATTTCACAGAAACGGTCCTTTGGTAACCCTCTACCAAGTTTGTTCAAGTCATCTTGATTCATCAAAAAACATGGCGGCCAGAGGGTGGGGTTAGTTTACTGTATAAGCTATAGTCAGTCAGGTGAGTGATATAGGGCCATCTTGGCCCTCTTGTTAACACTACTTCTCAACAAGTAAAAGTGCTAGGACATTCATACTTGGATCATAGTTACAATTAACACCCTGCATCACATTATATACTGCAGGTGCTGAGTGTGACCTACATTTCATGGTCCATTGACATTGTTTGATGCTGAATTTTGCAGTTACCTCCAACGTAAAGTTTTCATTTTTACACTATTTCTCAATAAGTACAAGTGCTAGGACACTCATACTTGGATCATAGTTACAACTAACACCCTGCATCACATTTTATATACTGCAGATGCTGAGTGTGACCTACATTGCATGGTCCATTGATTTTGTTTGATGCTGAATTTTGCAGTTACCTCCAACGTAAAGTTTTCATTTTTACACTATTTCTCAATAAGTACAAGTGCTAGGACACTCATACTTGGATCATAGTTACAACTAACACCCTGCATCACATTTAATACTGCAGATGCTGAGTGTAACCTACATTTGATGGTCCATTGACATTGTTTGATGCTGAATTTTTCATTTACCTCCAACGTTAAGTTTTCATTTTTACACTATTTCTCAATAAGTACTAGTGCTAGGACACTCATACTTGGATCATAGTTACCCGGTACAACTAACACCCTGCAATATTTAATGCAGATGCTGAGTACTTTTCTTTTTTTAATATATTTAAAGATAATTTTATTCTTTTTTATTTTTAATTTTTTTTTTAATTATTTTTTATTTAATTTTTTTTTATATATATATATATATATATATATATATATGCTTTACTAAGAAATACTGGTTAAAGTTTTTTTTTTTTTTTTTTTTTTTTTTAAATATGTTTTACTTAGAAATACTGGTTAAAGTTTTGTGTGCAACTACCATCAAGTTCATATCTCAAAAATCACTTAATGTATTTGATTGTTCACACAATACTTCCTACAATATTTCTTAGTCATTAACTACTACATTAACCAAGTTAGATAACTCTTGCATAAATATAATATTTTAATTTTTCTCACTCCCATGTGTGTATTAATGGTCAAAGCGGACACAGCGAGACATACCATTCCACGGAATTCTTGTTACTTACGTGATATTACTATGAATCTGGTCACATATGCAGTACATGTTGTAGGAAAGGCACCTGATAAATGGCCACAGATGGCACATATCTCTAAAAACGTTTTTTAAATGTCCATATGAATTCTTAAATGGTTGTCAAAACAGATGCTTTGTTACAGTGAATATGTTAACTTGCTGTAGTCATACAATTTTCTTTAAATAAATATCCTTAAATTTCATTAAATCTTTGAATTTAAAAAGAACAAATAATACAAAAAAAGTTTGAAATATCAAATGAATTGTTTATAAAAGTTAATGCAAAAACATCTTACAAGCATGTTTATTTGAAACATATATATATTACCGTTAATAATATTTTATGGTGCTTTACTAATTCAGAAGAAGTTTTTGTACACAAAATGACCACATGATTTCATGAGAATTATTTGCAGTTTGTACTTTTTCTTATTTAATTAATTCAACATTTAGTTATCACAAATAATTAAATGTAATCACTTTCTTTACCTTACATATTATCATTATAGTATGTGACCGTACGACTTGTACCAGATCAAATAATGTGCCATGGTGGAACAACTGAACCATGTGGAAGCTTACAGGTATGGTGTTTAAAAATTTTTATTGTTTTTTCTTTACAAATTAAAACAGCATGAAGATTTTAGACCCCTACTGGTTTCACTTGAGGGGACTTCAGGTTAACCCTCCGTCTGTCTGTGTGTCTGTATGCATGTATCGGTCTGTCCTCAAAATCTGGATACTGTGATAACCTAAAAAATACTTCAGGTACTTTCATAAAAGTTGACATGGTGATAGAAGGCAATGAGGCAATGTCTGTTAAATTTATTTAAATTTTCTGGTCGAATTTTCTGGCCAATATTTCGATTGTCATTCAAATGAAAATGTGAAATGTAGTGTTAATATCTGGATGTTGTGATAACTTAAAAAGTATGTAAGTTAGAATCCTGAAACTTGACAGGGATAGAGGGCAATAAGGAGATTTTTTTTTTTTTTTTGGTTGGACGCATATTTTGGTTGCTGTGGCAATGAAAATATGAAAAAATATTGCCAATTTCTGGATTCTAACTTAAAAAGTATAGATGTTGCACTCCTGAAACTTGACATGGTAATAGAGAGCAATGATGAGATTATTCATGTTATCTTAGTTTTTAGGTTGGGCCAATGTTTTTGGTTGCCATAGTAACAAAATATGAAAATGTGGAAAATCGTTCCAATATCTGGATCCTTTGATAATTTGAAAAATATCTAAGGAAGACTCATAAAATTTTACGTGGTAATAGAGAGGAACGGGATCATGCACATTATTTTGTTTTTCAGATTTAGTTACTATGGTAACAGAAATATTATAAATGGCCGAGTTGTCTAAGATGATGTTGTCTAATGACCACTTACTGATGAGGTTGTAGGTTTGAACCTTGCTTGGTCCAAAATTTTATTTAATATGAGAAAGTTTGTCAGCTGAAGGATGTAGTTCTAATTGGATTCATTCTGAGTTCTTCTTACATCACAAAAAAACTGGATATGCCATAATTATATAACCTGCCTATTATTGAAAATGGCATTAAACCTTATTCAAAATATATATACATGATATTAGTTTAGTCAAACAAAATTGCAAATGATTTACAAATAACATTTTATTCAGTTATATAGCATTGGTGGATTTGGAGTTGAGGAAAATAAAAAGCATTCTGAAGTTATTGCAAATTTTATGGAACATGAACTGAAAATTCCAAAAGACAGGTAAGAAAATGAAAGAAAATGAACGTAATATGTTCAGAAATGTATTTATTTCTACATTATTATAGTTTTAATCATATCAAACAGTTGTAGTTGTAGACTTAAAACAGGTAGATAAAACTGACAACACTTGTTCACCTTCTGACCCAGTTTCACTGAATCGTCATAATAAGGGTGGACGATCCAATAAAAACATATCAAATCGTTTGACAACATGCTTTGATATGCACTACTTCTGACCTTAAAATTCAGGGTTATAGAAGCGGAAAAAAATGTTACGTAACAAAATGTTCATAAAATAGATATATTTATAGAATTACAATATACATGTTATAGTGATTATTTAACATCTAAAAGATATTGGAGATTTTTTCTTTACTGTCCCTGCCAAAAACAATGTCAACATGATAACTTGGTCTGCTTTGTTTTTCAACTAATACCGCCACTTTTTGATACCTACAAGTACAGCACAAAGACTTTGAACAATACAGTGTTAGCACAAATACTGTTAACAATACAGTGTTAGTACAAAGACTGTGAACAATACAGTATTAGCATAAATACTGTTAACAATACAGTGTTAGTACAAAGACTGTGAACAATACAGTATTAGCACAAATACTGTTAACAATACAGTGTTAGTACAAAGACTGTGAACAATACAGTATTAGCACAAAGACTGTGAACAATACAGTATTAGCACACAGACTTTGAACAATACAGTATTAGCACAAAGACTGTGAACAATACAGTATTAGCACACAGACTTTGAACAATACAATATAAGCACAAAGACTGTAACAATACAATTAGTACAAAGACTGTGAACAATACAGTATTAGCAAAATGTCTGTGAACAATACAGTATTAGCACAAATTATGATATTTACTATTAGGTTTTACTTGACCTTTATCGACATAGCAAGAAGTCACTGTGGGTATAATGGGAAAACATTTGCATGAAGATACAGCTTCAAATGATGACGTAAACAATACAGTATTAGCAAAAAGTCTGTGAACATTACAGTATTATGAAATTTACTTTTAGGTTTTACGTGACCTTTATCGACATAGCAAGAAGTCACTGTG